>JAWNPD010000495.1:1200000-1800000 GCA_035045305.1 Drosophila maculinotata | reverse complement strand
GATGTGATTCCAAGTCCTTTTAAATGCCCTTTCTAAACTTCAAAGTGCTATAACTTTGCCAAAACTGACCCGATTCCCGATCCCGAGGTCATTTTGGTCATGGTTTGTCATCTGTAACAACTCTACGTTCAAAGATTAGAAATTTCTAAATTTCGGATTTGATGTCAAAAATCATGCCAAGATGTGATCCCAAGTCTCTTTAAATGCCCTTTCCAAACTTCAAAGTGCTATAACTTTGCCAACACTGGCTCAATTCCCGATCCCGAGGTCATTTTGGTCATGGTTTGTCATCTATAACAACTCTACGTTCAAAAATTAGAAATTTCTAAATTTCGGATTTCATGTCTAAAATCATGCCAAGATGTGATCCCAAGTCCCTTTAAATGCCCTTTCCAAACTTCAAAGTGCTATAACTTTGCCAAAACTGACCCGATTCCCGAACCCGAGGTCATTTTGGTCATGGTTTGTCATCTGTAACAACTCTACGTTCAAATATTAGAAATTTCTAAAATTCGGATTTGATGTCAAAAATCATGCCAAGATGTGAGCCCAAGTCCTTTAAATGCCCTTTCTAAACTTCAAAGTGCTATAACTTTGCCAAAACTGACCCAATTCCCGATCCCGAGGTCATTTTGGTCATGGCTTGTCATCTATAACAACTCTACGTTCAAAGATTAGAAATTTCTAAATTTCGGATTTCATGTCAAAAATCATGCCAAGATGTGATTCCAAGTCCCATTAAATGCCCTTTCCAAACTTCAAAGTGCTATAACTTTGCCAAAACTAGCCCAATTCCCGATCCCGAGGTCATTTTGGTCATGGTTTGTCATCTATAACAACTCTACGTTCAAAGATTAGAAATTTCTAAATTTCGGATTTCATGTCAAAAATCATGCCAAGATGTGATTCCAAGTCCTTTTAAATGCCCTTTCTAAACTTCAAAGTGCTATAACTTTGCCAAAACTGACCCGATTCCCGATCCCGAGGTCATTTTGGTCATGGTTTGTCATCTGTAACAACTCTACGTTCAAAGATTAGAAATTTCTAAATTTCGGATTTGATGTCAAAAATCATGCCAAGATGTGATCCCAAGTCTCTTTAAATGCCCTTTCCAAACTTCAAAGTGCTATAACTTTGCCAACACTGGCTCAATTCCCGATCCCGAGGTCATTTTGGTCATGGTTTGTCATCTATAACAACTCTACGTTCAAAAATTAGAAATTTCTAAATTTCGGATTTCATGTCTAAAATCATGCCAAGATGTGATCCCAAGTCCCTTTAAATGCCCTTTCCAAACTTCAAAGTGCTATAACTTTGCCAAAACTGACTCGATTCCCGATCCCGAGGTCATTTTGGTCATGGTTTGTCATCTATAACAACTCTACGTTCAAAAATTAGAAATTTCTAAATTTCGGATTTCATGTCTAAAATCATGCCAAGATGTGATCCCAAGTCCCTTTAAATGCCCTTTCCAAACTTCAAAGTGCTATAACTTTGCCAAAACTGACTCGATTCCCGATCCCGAGGTCATTTTGGTCATGGTTTGTCATATGTAACAACCCTACGTTCAAAGATTAGAAATATCTAAAATTCAGATTTGATGTCAAAAATCATGCCAAGATGTGAGCCCAAGTCCCTTAAGGTGCCCTTTCCAAACTTCAAAGCGCTATAACTTTGCCAAAACTCACCCGATTCCCGATCCCGAGGTCATTTTGGTCATGGTTTGTCATCTGTACCAACTCTACGTTCAAATATTAGAAACTTCTAAATTTCGGATTTGATGTCAAAAATCATGCCAAGATGTGATCCCAAGTCCCTTTAAATGCGCTTTCCAAACTTCAAAGTGCTATAACTTTGCTTAAACTCACCCAATTCCCGATCCCGAGGTCATTTTGGCCATGGTTTGTCATTTATAACAACTCTACGTTCAAAGATTAGAAATTTCTAAGTTTTGGATTTCATGTCAAAAATCATGCCAAGATGTGATTCCAAGTCCCTTTAAATGCCCTTTCTAAACTTCAAAGTGCTATAACTTTGCCAAAACTGACCCGAATCCCGATCCCGAGGTCATTTTGGCCATGGTTTGTCATCTGTAACAACTTTATGTTCAAAGTTTAGAAATTTTCAAATTTCGGATTTTATGTAAAAAATCATGCCCAGATGTGATCCCAAGTTCCTTAAGGTGCCCTTTCCAAACTTCAAAGCGCTATAACTTTGCCAAAACTCACCCGATTCCCGATCCCGAGGTCATTTTGGCCATGGTTTGTCATCTGTAACAACTCTCAGTTCAAAGTTTATAAATTTCCAAATTTCGGATTTCATGTCAAAAATCATGATAAGAGTCAATTCCCTTAAGGCGCCCTTTTCAAACTTCAAAGTGCTATAACTTTGCCAAAACTGACCCGATTCCCGATCCCGAAGTCATTTTGGTCATGGTTTGTCATCTGTAACAACTCTACGTTCAAAGATTAGAAATTTCTAAATTTCGGATTTGATGTCAAAAATCATGCCAAGATGTGATCCCAAGTCCCTTAAGGTGCCCTTTCCAAACTTCAAAGCGCTATAACTTTGCCAAAACTCACCCGATTCCCGATCCCGAGGTCATTTTGGTCATGGTTTGTCATCTGTAACAACTCTACGTTCAAATATTAGAAATTTCTAAAATTCGGATTTGATGTCAAAAATCATGCCAAGATGTGAGCCCAAGTCCTTTAAATGCCCTTTCTAAACTTCAAAGTGCTATAACTTTGCCAAAACTGACCCAATTCCCGATCCCGAGGTCATTTTGGTCATGGCTTGTCATCTATAACAACTCTACGTTCAAAGATTAGAAATTTCTAAATTTCGGATTTCATGTCAAAAATCATGCCAAGATGTGATTCCAAGTCCCATTAAATGCCCTTTCCAAACTTCAAAGTGCTATAACTTTGCCAAAACTAGCCCAATTCCCGATCCCGAGGTCATTTTGGTCATGGTTTGTCATCTATAACAACTCTACGTTCAAAGATTAGAAATTTCTAAATTTCGGATTTCATGTCAAAAATCATGCCAAGATGTGATTCCAAGTCCCATTAAATGCCCTTTCCAAACTTCAAAGTGCTATAACTTTGCCAAAACTAGCCCAATTCCCGATCCCGAGGTCATTTTGGTCATGGTTTGTCATCTATAACAACTCTACGTTCAAAGATTAGAAATTTCTAAATTTCGGATTTCATGTCAAAAATCATGCCAAGATGTGATTCCAAGTCCTTTTAAATGCCCTTTCTAAACTTCAAAGTGCTATAACTTTGCCAAAACTGACTCGATTCCCGATCCCGAGGTCATTTTGGTCATGGTTTGTCATCTGTAACAACTCTACGTTCAAAGATTAGAAATTTCTAAATTTCGGATTTGATGTCAAAAATCATGCCAAGATGTGATCCCAAGTCTCTTTAAATGCCCTTTCCAAACTTCAAAGTGCTATAACTTTGCCAACACTGGCTCAATTCCCGATCCCGAGGTCATTTTGGTCATGGTTTGTCATCTATAACAACTCTACGTTCAAAAATTAGAAATTTCTAAATTTCGGATTTCATGTCTAAAATCATGCCAAGATGTGATCCCAAGTCCCTTTAAATGCCCTTTCCAAACTTCAAAGTGCTATAACTTTGCCAAAACTGACTCGATTCCCGATCCCGAGGTCATTTTGGTCATGGTTTGTCATCTATAACAACTCTACGTTCAAAAATTAGAAATTTCTAAATTTCGGATTTCATGTCTAAAATCATGCCAAGATGTGATCCCAAGTCCCTTTAAATGCCCTTTCCAAACTTCAAAGTGCTATAACTTTGCCAAAACTGACTCGATTCCCGATCCCGAGGTCATTTTGGTCATGGTTTGTCATATGTAACAACCCTACGTTCAAAGATTAGAAATATCTAAAATTCAGATTTGATGTCAAAAATCATGCCAAGATGTGAGCCCAAGTCCCTTAAGGTGCCCTTTCCAAACTTCAAAGCGCTATAACTTTGCCAAAACTCACCCGATTCCCGATCCCGAGGTCATTTTGGTCATGGTTTGTCATCTGTACCAACTCTACGTTCAAATATTAGAAACTTCTAAATTTCGGATTTGATGTCAAAAATCATGCCAAGATGTGATCCCAAGTCCCTTTAAATGCGCTTTCCAAACTTCAAAGTGCTATAACTTTGCTTAAACTCACCCAATTCCCGATCCCGAGGTCATTTTGGTCATGGTTTGTCATCTATAACAACTCTACGTTCAAAAATTAGAAATTTCTAAATTTCGGATTTCATGTCTAAAATCATGCCAAGATGTGATCCCAAGTCTCTTTAAATGCCCTTTCCAAACTTCAAAGTGCTATAACTTTGCCAACACTGGCTCAATTCCCGATCCCGAGGTCATTTTGGTCATGGTTTGTCATCTATAACAACTCTACGTTCAAAAATTAGAAATTTCTAAATTTCGGATTTCATGTCTAAAATCATGCCAAGATGTGATCCCAAGTCCCTTTAAATGCCCTTTCCAAACTTCAAAGTGCTATAACTTTGCCAAAACTGACTCGATTCCCGATCCCGAGGTCATTTTGGTCATGGTTTGTCATCTATAACAACTCTACGTTCAAAAATTAGAAATTTCTAAATTTCGGATTTCATGTCTAAAATCATGCCAAGATGTGATCCCAAGTCCCTTTAAATGCCCTTTCCAAACTTCAAAGTGCTATAACTTTGCCAAAACTGACTCGATTCCCGATCCCGAGGTCATTTTGGTCATGGTTTGTCATATGTAACAACCCTACGTTCAAAGATTAGAAATATCTAAAATTCAGATTTGATGTCAAAAATCATGCCAAGATGTGAGCCCAAGTCCCTTAAGGTGCCCTTTCCAAACTTCAAAGCGCTATAACTTTGCCAAAACTCACCCGATTCCCGATCCCGAGGTCATTTTGGTCATGGTTTGTCATCTGTACCAACTCTACGTTCAAATATTAGAAACTTCTAAATTTCGGATTTGATGTCAAAAATCATGCCAAGATGTGATCCCAAGTCCCTTTAAATGCGCTTTCCAAACTTCAAAGTGCTATAACTTTGCTTAAACTCACCCAATTCCCGATCCCGAGGTCATTTTGGCCATGGTTTGTCATTTATAACAACTCTACGTTCAAAGATTAGAAATTTCTAAGTTTTGGATTTCATGTCAAAAATCATGCCAAGATGTGATTCCAAGTCCCTTTAAATGCCCTTTCTAAACTTCAAAGTGCTATAACTTTGCCAAAACTGACCCGAATCCCGATCCCGAGGTCATTTTGGCCATGGTTTGTCATCTGTAACAACTTTATGTTCAAAGTTTAGAAATTTTCAAATTTCGGATTTTATGTAAAAAATCATGCCCAGATGTGATCCCAAGTTCCTTAAGGTGCCCTTTCCAAACTTCAAAGCGCTATAACTTTGCCAAAACTCACCCGATTCCCGATCCCGAGGTCATTTTGGCCATGGTTTGTCATCTGTAACAACTCTCAGTTCAAAGTTTATAAATTTCCAAATTTCGGATTTCATGTCAAAAATCATGATAAGAGTCAATTCCCTTAAGGCGCCCTTTTCAAACTTCAAAGTGCTATAACTTTGCCAAAACTGACCCGATTCCCGATCCCGAAGTCATTTTGGTCATGGTTTGTCATCTGTAACAACTCTACGTTCAAAGATTAGAAATTTCTAAATTTCGGATTTGATGTCAAAAATCATGCCAAGATGTGATCCCAAGTCCCTTAAGGTGCCCTTTCCAAACTTCAAAGCGCTATAACTTTGCCAAAACTCACCCGATTCCCGATCCCGAGGTCATTTTGGTCATGGTTTGTCATCTGTAACAACTCTACGTTCAAATATTAGAAATTTCTAAAATTCGGATTTGATGTCAAAAATCATGCCAAGATGTGAGCCCAAGTCCTTTAAATGCCCTTTCTAAACTTCAAAGTGCTATAACTTTGCCAAAACTGACCCAATTCCCGATCCCGAGGTCATTTTGGTCATGGCTTGTCATCTATAACAACTCTACGTTCAAAGATTAGAAATTTCTAAATTTCGGATTTCATGTCAAAAATCATGCCAAGATGTGATTCCAAGTCCCATTAAATGCCCTTTCCAAACTTCAAAGTGCTATAACTTTGCCAAAACTAGCCCAATTCCCGATCCCGAGGTCATTTTGGTCATGGTTTGTCATCTATAACAACTCTACGTTCAAAGATTAGAAATTTCTAAATTTCGGATTTCATGTCAAAAATCATGCCAAGATGTGATTCCAAGTCCCATTAAATGCCCTTTCCAAACTTCAAAGTGCTATAACTTTGCCAAAACTAGCCCAATTCCCGATCCCGAGGTCATTTTGGTCATGGTTTGTCATCTATAACAACTCTACGTTCAAAGATTAGAAATTTCTAAATTTCGGATTTCATGTCAAAAATCATGCCAAGATGTGATTCCAAGTCCTTTTAAATGCCCTTTCTAAACTTCAAAGTGCTATAACTTTGCCAAAACTGACCCGATTCCCGATCCCGAGGTCATTTTGGTCATGGTTTGTCATCTGTAACAACTCTACGTTCAAAGATTAGAAATTTCTAAATTTCGGATTTGATGTCAAAAATCATGCCAAGATGTGATCCCAAGTCTCTTTAAATGCCCTTTCCAAACTTCAAAGTGCTATAACTTTGCCAACACTGGCTCAATTCCCGATCCCGAGGTCATTTTGGTCATGGTTTGTCATCTATAACAACTCTACGTTCAAAAATTAGAAATTTCTAAATTTCGGATTTCATGTCTAAAATCATGCCAAGATGTGATCCCAAGTCCCTTTAAATGCCCTTTCCAAACTTCAAAGTGCTATAACTTTGCCAAAACTGACTCGATTCCCGATCCCGAGGTCATTTTGGTCATGGTTTGTCATCTATAACAACTCTACGTTCAAAAATTAGAAATTTCTAAATTTCGGATTTCATGTCTAAAATCATGCCAAGATGTGATCCCAAGTCCCTTTAAATGCCCTTTCCAAACTTCAAAGTGCTATAACTTTGCCAAAACTGACTCGATTCCCGATCCCGAGGTCATTTTGGTCATGGTTTGTCATATGTAACAACCCTACGTTCAAAGATTAGAAATATCTAAAATTCAGATTTGATGTCAAAAATCATGCCAAGATGTGAGCCCAAGTCCCTTAAGGTGCCCTTTCCAAACTTCAAAGCGCTATAACTTTGCCAAAACTCACCCGATTCCCGATCCCGAGGTCATTTTGGTCATGGTTTGTCATCTGTACCAACTCTACGTTCAAATATTAGAAACTTCTAAATTTCGGATTTGATGTCAAAAATCATGCCAAGATGTGATCCCAAGTCCCTTTAAATGCGCTTTCCAAACTTCAAAGTGCTATAACTTTGCTTAAACTCACCCAATTCCCGATCCCGAGGTCATTTTGGCCATGGTTTGTCATTAATAACAACTCTACGTTCAAAGATTAGAAATTTCTAAGTTTTGGATTTCATGTCAAAAATCATGCCAAGATGTGATTCCAAGTCCCTTTAAATGCCCTTTCTAAACTTCAAAGTGCTATAACTTTGCCAAAACTGACCCGAATCCCGATCCCGAGGTCATTTTGGCCATGGTTTGTCATCTGTAACAACTTTATGTTCAAAGTTTAGAAATTTTCAAATTTCGGATTTTATGTAAAAAATCATGCCCAGATGTGATCCCAAGTTCCTTAAGGTGCCCTTTCCAAACTTCAAAGCGCTATAACTTTGCCAAAACTCACCCGATTCCCGATCCCGAGGTCATTTTGGTCATGGTTTGTCATCTGTAACAACTCTACGTTCAAATATTAGAAATTTCTAAATTTCGGATTTCATGTCAAAAATCATGCCAAGATGTGATTACAAGTCCCTTTAAATGCCCTTTCTAAACTTCAAAGTGCTATAACTTTGCCAAAACTGACCCGATTCCCGAACCCGAGGTCATTTTGGTCATGGTTTGTCATCTGTAACAACTCTACGTTCAAATATTAGAAATTTCTAAAATTCGGATTTGATGTCAAAAATCATGCCAAGATGTGAGCCCAAGTCCTTTAAATGCCCTTTCTAAACTTCAAAGTGCTATAACTTTGCCAAAACTGACCCAATTCCCGATCCCGAGGTCATTTTGGTCATGGCTTGTCATCTATAACAACTCTACGTTCAAAGATTAGAAATTTCTAAATTTCGGATTTCATGTCAAAAATCATGCCAAGATGTGATTCCAAGTCCCATTAAATGCCCTTTCCAAACTTCAAAGTGCTATAACTTTGCCAAAACTAGCCCAATTCCCGATCCCGAGGTCATTTTGGTCATGGTTTGTCATCTATAACAACTCTACGTTCAAAGATTAGAAATTTCTAAATTTCGGATTTCATGTCAAAAATCATGCCAAGATGTGATTCCAAGTCCTTTTAAATGCCCTTTCTAAACTTCAAAGTGCTATAACTTTGCCAAAACTGACCCGATTCCCGATCCCGAGGTCATTTTGGTCATGGTTTGTCATCTGTAACAACTCTACGTTCGAAGATTAGAAATTTCTAAATTTCGGATTTGATGTCAAAAATCATGCCAAGATGTGATCCCAAGTCTCTTTAACTGCCCTTTCCAAACTTCAAAGTGCTATAACTTTGCCAACACTGGCTCAATTCCCGATCCCGAGGTCATTTTGGTCATGGTTTGTCATCTATAACAACTCTACGTTCAAAAATTAGAAATTTCTAAATTTCGGATTTCATGTCTAAAATCATGCCAAGATGTGATCCCAAGTCCCTTTAAATGCCCTTTCCAAACTTCAAAGTGCTATAACTTTGCCAAAACTGACTCGATTCCCGATCCCGAGGTCATTTTGGTCATGGTTTGTCATCTATAACAACTCTACGTTCAAAAATTAGAAATTTCTAAATTTCGGATTTCATGTCTAAAATCATGCCAAGATGTGATCCCAAGTCCCTTTAAATGCCCTTTCCAAACTTCAAAGTGCTATAACTTTGCCAAAACTGACTCGATTCCCGATCCCGAGGTCATTTTGGTCATGGTTTGTCATATGTAACAACCCTACGTTCAAAGATTAGAAATATCTAAAATTCAGATTTGATGTCAAAAATCATGCCAAGATGTGAGCCCAAGTCCCTTAAGGTGCCCTTTCCAAACTTCAAAGCGCTATAACTTTGCCAAAACTCACCCGATTCCCGATCCCGAGGTCATTTTGGTCATGGTTTGTCATCTGTACCAACTCTACGTTCAAGTATTAGAAACTTCTAAATTTCGGATTTGATGTCAAAAATCATGCCAAGATGTGATCCCAAGTCCCTTTAAATGCGCTTTCCAAACTTCAAAGTGCTATAACTTTGCTTAAACTCACCCAATTCCCGATCCCGAGGTCATTTTGGCCATGGTTTGTCATTTATAACAACTCTACGTTCAAAGATTAGAAATTTCTAAGTTTTGGATTTCATGTCAAAAATCATGCCAAGATGTGATTCCAAGTCCCTTTAAATGCCCTTTCTAAACTTCAAAGTGCTATAACTTTGCCAAAACTGACCCGAATCCCGATCCCGAGGTCATTTTGGCCATGGTTTGTCATCTGTAACAACTTTATGTTCAAAGTTTAGAAATTTTCAAATTTCGGATTTTATGTAAAAAATCATGCCCAGATGTGATCCCAAGTTCCTTAAGGTGCCCTTTCCAAACTTCAAAGCGCTATAACTTTGCCAAAACTCACCCGATTCCCGATCCCGAGGTCATTTTGGCCATGGTTTGTCATCTGTAACAACTCTCAGTTCAAAGTTTATAAATTTCCAAATTTCGGATTTCATGTCAAAAATCATGATAAGAGTGATCCCAATTCCCTTAAGGCGCCCTTTTCAAACTTCAAAGTGCTATAACTTTGCCAAAACTGACCCGATTCCCGATCCCGAGGTCATTTTGGCCATGGTTTGTCATCTGTAACAATTTTATGTTCAAAGTTTAGAAATTTCTAAATTTTGGATTTCATGTCAAAAATCATGCCAAGATGTGATTCCAAGTCCTTTTAAATGCCCTTTCCAAATTTCAAAGTGCTATAACTTTGTCAAAACTGACCCGATTCCCCATCCCGAGGTCGTTTTGGCCATGGTTTGTCATATGTAACAACCCTACGTTCAAAGATTAGAAATTTCTAAAATTCGGATTTCATGTCAAAAATCATGCCAAGATATGAGCCCAAGTCCCTTAAGGTGCCCTTTCCAAACTTCAAAGCGCTATAACTTTGCCAAAACTCACCCGATTCCCGATCCCGAGGTCATTTTGGTCATGGTTTGTCATCTGTAACAACTCTACGTTCAAATATTAGAAACTTCTAAATTTCGGATTTGATGTCAAAAATCATGCCAAGATGTGATCCCAAGTCCCTTTAAATGCGCTTTCCAAACTTCAAAGTGCTATAACTTTGCCAAAACTGACCCGATTCCCGATCCCGGGGTCATTTTGGTCGTGGTTTGTCATCTGTAACAACTCTAAGTTCAAAGATTAGAACTTTCTAAATTTCGGATTTGATGTCAAAAATCATGCCAAGATGTGATCCCAAGTCCCTTTAAATGCCCTTTCCAAACTTCAAAGTGCTATAAATTTGCCAAAACTGGCCCAATTCCCGATCCCGAGGTCATTTTGGTCATGGTTTGTCGTTTATAACAACTCTACGTTCAAAGATTAGAAATTTCTAAATTTCGGATTTCATGTCAAAAATCATGCCAAGATGTAGAAGATCCCAAGTCCGTTTAAATGCCCTTTCCAAGCTTCAAAGTGCTATAACTTTACCAAAACTGACCCGATTCCCGCTCCCGAGGTCATTTTGGCCATGGTTTGTTATCTGTAACAACTCTACGTTCAAAGTTTAGAAATTTCCAAATTTCGGATTTGATGTAAAAAATCATGCCAAGATGTGATCCCAAGTCCCTTTAAATGCCCTTTCCAAACTTCAAAGTGCTATAACTTTGCCAAAACTGGCCCAATTCCCGATCCCGAGGTCGTTTTGGCCATGGTTTGTCATCTGTAACAACTCTACGTTCAAAGTTTAGAAATTTCCAAATTTCGGATTTCATGTCAAAAATCATGATAAGAGTCAAGTCTCTTAAGGCGCCCTTTCTAAACTTCAAAGTGCTATAACTTTGCCAAAACTGACCCGATTCCCGATCCCGAGGTCATTTTGGCCATGGTTTGTCATCTGTAACAACTCTACGTTCAAAGATTAGAAATTTCTAAATTTCGGATTTCATGTCAAAAATCATGCCAAGATGTAGATCCCAAGTCGCTTTAAATGCCCTTTCCAAACTTCAAAGTGCTATAACTTTGCCAAAACTGACCCGATTCCCGATCCCGAGGTCATTTTGGTCATGGTTTGTCATCTGTAACAACTCTACGTTCAAAGTTTAGAAATTTCCAAATTTCGGATTTCATGTCAAAAATCATGATAAGAGTCAAGTCTCTTAAGGCGCCCTTTCTAAACTTCAGTGCTATAACTTTGCCAAAACTGACCCGATTCCCGATCCCGAGGTCATTTTGGTCATGGTTTGTCATCTGTAACAACTCTACGTTCAAAGATTAAAAATTTCTAAATTTCGGATTTGATGTCAAAAATCATGCCAAGATGTGATCCCAAGTCCCTTTAAAGGCACTTTCCAAACTTCAAAGTGCTATAACTTTGCCAAAACTGGCCCAATTCCCGATCCCGAGGTCATTTTGGTCATGGTTTGTCATTTATAACAACTCTACGTTCAAAGATTAGAAATTTCGAAATTTTGGATTTTACGTAAAAAATCATGCCAAGATGTGATCCCAAGTCCATTTAAATGCGCTTTCCAAACTTTAAAGTGCCATAACTCTGTCAGAGCGCCGAAGGTAGCCTTTATTTATCGTTAAAATATTTATCAACTGATGTATCTACAGATTAGCTGGCTCATCAGTACAGTCAACACCCACAAACACTGTCACAGTACATAATTGCTGGCATAACGGCTCATTAAGCTTTGTTAATTTGACAATATTTGGGGTTCTTCAACTGCTTCATAATGCTGTTGAAATCTACATATGAGTAGTTGTACCAGACAGATATGTTAGTGGATGCGAGGGGGTGTCATAAATCGTGGTAACGTCCAATGGCCGTTTAAGGTGCGAGCAACTGGCATAGATTCATATAAACCACCTGCGCAAATAGCTAACTGACATGTTTAATGTGAGTGTGTGTGTGTGTGTGTGTGTGCTTTGGCACCCGAACACGTTCTGTACAGTTAAAGATATAGATACATGCATATACGCCTGTATCTAGTTAGATATACACAGATAGAGCAGTTCGTGAGCTGCTCTTTTGCTTACCTGAGCTACGACGCCGACCTGTGGCCTCAAGATAATAATCATCTATGGTTAAATCGAAACAAAAACAGAAACAAAAACGTAAACAAAGTACAGTTACAGATACAGATACATCATGCAGGCGTACCCAGTGTGCCGGGGCAGAGAGTGGGTGCAGCGGCGGGTGGGGGTGGGAGCAGGGTTGTCAGACTTACAAGATGTGCGGCGTCCATTGTCGGACAGCGTCGGCGTTCGAGACTTAAGCGATCCGCGGCCGGACGAGAAGCGTTCCCAATCGGATGTGGGTGAGAGCGAGGAGCGCGTAAAGCGCTTGACAGTCTCTTGATAGAGATCTACGAGTATGGGTTACACATATACATATATATATAAATATATATACATTGGGACACGTTTGGTGTTGCAGTTGCATGCGATTTACATTAATGTTAAATGTTAAAGTCATTTGTTTAGCATTTTGGCATCTCTTTAATCGGTTTTTATTTTGTGCTTTAGCTTTTACAGCTTTTGGGTGGAGCACAGAGCCGAGTGTTTACATTTTGCCGTTTGTTAGTTAATAATTAGCAAATTTGTGTTAATCACATACAACGGACCCAGGTTTGGTGTTTGGGTTTGTAAATTATTATTATGTGAAAGTTGCCTGCTCTGTGTGGTTGTTGTTAAATCAGTTATTAGCCGTAAGCATTTTGGTGAAGCAGTTAACTGAAAGAACTCGCAATAATGAGCATACAAAAGATTCTCAGTAAGCTGAACTGAGGTACGATTGTGGAAGAAAACGTGTTTATAGGGAGAGGCCGTTTTGATTTAGAAAGGTGCATCTTTCAAGAGAATGTTTTTGAAGAAATTTGTGTAAGTATATGAACATAAATGTAAAATATGATATACAAAATATCTAAAAGTATTAAAAGAGAAAGAAAGTCCTAGTAAGCTCAAATTTTAGAGGGCAATTACGAATCAATCTCGTAAATATTGTTCAGTTCTTAGTGTATCAAAAAGGGGAACAGCAACAAGAAATACGAATTTTATAGCTAATCATAAAGTGAACTCTGTTATGTGGCATTCTCTCTCACTTCCAAATTGTCAAATTTGCTGCTGTGGATGCGACTTTCGAAATCAATTGTCGTAAATTTCCAAGAGCCAAAATATCAAAGCATATATCAATTAAAGTGTCGACAGTTTGTTAACTTTTTTTGTAACGAATTGCAGCAGTTAAAGTAGCAGAAAGAGCAAAAGATGCAGACAGCAAGCAAATTTAAACATTTTTGCAATTGCACGATTTTGGTTTCCGCTTAATTTACAGCATGATGTATGCGCCGTGTAGTTAATTGTGTTTTTGTCAGCTTAAATTGGCTTTCTTGTTGTTGTTATTGTTGCGGCGCACACATGCACACATGTCTGCAATAAAAATGTATCTAAAAGATGCGCCGAAAGCATCGGCCGAGAGCTACTGTGCAGCAGCTGTGGCTGTTACCAGCTAGCTAATCAAGCTGGCCGAACGGTAGCCAAGCATGACATGGCCAAAAACGCAGAGCAGCAACAACTTCAAGGTTCAATTGTTGCTCAAAAGAAACATACATTGAAAATAGTCCCCCTCCCAACCCATTATTTATCTGACTGTCTAAGTGTTTTACGTGTATGTGTGTGTGTGTGTGTGTATCTGTGTGTGTGCTGGGCAGTCAAGACAATTTGTTATTATTTGCTATTATATTTCGTGACGCTAGCAATTTTTTGATTATCACAACAAGCCGTTGTATCTGGCAAATGTATCTGTATCTGTATCTATGTATCTACAAAGCTCCCTTCAATTTTTCTTTCGAGCCAAAACTTTCACTGTGCCCAAGCAGGCGAATCTCTTGTAGACAGCGAGTTTTTCGATTGGCATTCAGCCAATTTTCGTAGCCCCCAATTACCTGAGCGTTCTACGTTAAAAGTATAAGCAACAACAAAATATAATGTATCTCGGGCATTTGAATTGAACTTAACAAATTTAAATTTGAGTCGTTTTATTTTGTATATGATCCTGATAAAAAATATACTGTATGTAAGCCATTGAAGGTTAGAGTTTCGCTTAGTGCTAATAAATTAGTCATATGCCATTCGCAGGAACCTTCACTAATTGTAGCTCCCCTTCCCTTCCCCGGGCGGGTGTTGGAAAGTCAGAATTGTTAATTTCTAGCATTTAACTGCGAAACGTCAGCGAGTCTTGAGCGAATGCTAAAAATACATTTGTGTTGACAATTTCCTTGCAGTTGACATTCAGTGTCTACACTAATGAACTCATGTATCTGACAGATACGCAGTGAATCATCAAAGCTGCCGCTGCGTCGTCCACAGCGCTGCGTAGTGAGTGTGGCGCCCCGAGTCTATGGCCACGTCTACGTAATGCTGCCTAATGCTGTTTTGGCCAAAAACGCAGCAAACGCCGACCCACTTTGCTCACGACTCTGGCCAAATGGATGGACGCGTCGCGTCCATTTATGGATCGCATCGGATCGGATCGGGCGTGCGTTCGCATGTTCGCCTGATAAATCACAGCGATCACAGCGCGCACAGCGGCCATGTCATGGGCTCATTATCTATTGAAATGATTAAACAACATTTAATTAAGCTAAACTGTGTGCAAGTGCATGTCGCTAAGGCAAACGAATAGCGTAAAGCGTGTAGGTCGCAACAATCTCGTATAGATAGTTCTCTCAGATATAGATACAGATACAAATGTACACTACACTGGGTTGTAGTTCAAGTGGGTGCTACTACTCGGACTGTGGTCGCTTCGGTCGTTGAACGACTCTCGTCCCACATTGGCCAGTTACTTGTTCAGCTTAGCTTTGCCACACTGGGCACGACTTACATGACTTTTCGGCAGGTACATACATGCAAATCTCTTTTTGCGGCAAATGCCGACAACTGTTGCTGTTGCTGTCGCCGCTACCAACACATTCCTCACAACACCAAAGTGCCGCTGAATTGCAAAAGCTACAACTACAGTGCAACTTCGCTATATGGTAAATGTATCTAAAATACATAATATATAAATCTCCTCCACACTATTTGTTTTAGTATATTTTTGTACCCTGTACCCATTAAAATTATTATTCTATCCTGAAAAATCGAATTTTACTGTCCGGTATAAACTATAATCGGCTATAACTTTATCTAACTTTTACCTGACGTAACTTTGTCAAAACCGAACCGATTTTTAAAAGCTAAGCCATTTTTATCATGGTTTGATTTCTATATTAATACTACATTTAAATCTGTAATTCAAATTTTTAATCGAAATTCAAGTTCAACTGCTATGTATCTGGTAGTCAGGCAATCTTCTTAAGAGCACTCTTATTTGTTGAATATAATTACATAACTATTTAAGAAATATGTCACTTAGTTAATATTCACAGTGTTCATATAAAATGCAACATTTGTATCGCAATTAATTTAAAATCTGTATATTGCTTTGAGCACAACAATAATTGCATTTCATTTTCTATGATAATATTCGTTGATATTTTCAACACTAGCTTTTGTGTTGAGCTTAGAATAACGCCCAGGCATCTCTTGAGAATTTCACCAAATGGAAAACTGGTTTAAAGTCGGGTTTATTTTAGAACTTAGATGCTTACGTGACGCGGGTGCTGCGTAGTTATTGGTTTTCAGGTTTTCACAAGCGACTTTAGAAGGCGTGTTTATAAATATCTATACTATAAATGTGTTGACTGTCTGACAGATACAAAACAATAAAAGCCCGAAATTTGTGGACACAGCAGCTGACTTCATATTTATTGATATACCGGTAAAAAGCTCCAGAAGGCCCCCCCCCCACCATAGTGATCTATACTGTGTTGTGTCTGTTGCGACAGTCGCGTATTTCACATTACAATTTAAATTGTATAATTTTATACGCATACGCTTAGGAACGTGTTTAGCATTTGAAATACTGCACAGACCTCAACTGAGAAGGGCACTCGAAAAACCCCAACTTTTATATATATTTGAACACATTTGCCTAATGAAAATCATTTGGGTTAATATACTGCAGAGATAGCTATTCTTCCAGCTTATACGGATACACATAAACGATATAAATGATAGCTAAATTCATAGTTCATTTAATTGTTGGGTGCTAGTCGTAAAATTGTTGTCAAGTGGCTGTGCTGTCAATTGAGGTGATCATGGAACTGTTTTGACATTTGTCGATCGGATTCAGTTGATGCATACGTAACTAGGCAACTGATTTTGTGTTGGGATAGATCACTAAACTAATGGAGGTCAAGTTGAATGGGAGTCATTCGGAGAAAAAACTTTGTATAAACTGTTGAAATTGTATAGGCAAGATTTGTGTTTATGATATACATATTTAGTTCAATTTAGAATTGTATTTAGTAGTCTACAGAAAATTGTCATATGCAATTCTGTTGAATTATATTTAAAATGTTAGGTCCCAGTCTCTATATAATATTTTCTCTATTTTTATAATTTAATTAATGGCTTTTTGTATCCTGTGTACTCTTTTAATAATTGTTTAATAAATTAATGAATAAACAACACAGTTTTTCAAGCATTGCCAATTGAACTTTAGATTAGAACAGATTAAAACCCAATTTATTACGGTCGCGTTAAGTGTTTAATTAATAAAATATTCCAATTTAAAGAGATGTTTTCCCCGACGTGTTAATTAGCCCATCATAAGTAATAAATAGGTAATTTATATGACATGAAATTAATAATTTTGTGAAACGCATTGTAAAAGCCAAGTGTAAAAGATAAACGAAATATGCAAATAATGGTGTAATTAAAAAGTATTTACCTGTGTACGCCGAATTAATCGAACTCATATTGTCATCGCTTTCACGACTCATGCTGTTTGTATCTATAAATAAAACCGAATAACGTATAACGGAAGCAGAGAAAAGAAAGAAAATACAAAAATCAGGCAAATGAGCATAACAAAGTAAAAATAACAATAACAGATAACAATAAAAATATATGAAGAGCACATGCTGACCATAAGAATAACAAAAAGTAAATTAAATTAAGATTAAAGCTACTTACGACCAACAATGGTATAACATTCGATCACAATAAGGCAGGCAAACGGCAAAGGGCGGTGGATACATGAGGTTCAGTAATACAGAGTTTCATGATATTCAGGCCAAAGCAACGGGGCAGCTAATTGGCCAAGAAAGCAAACGGCGGCACAGCAACAAAAAGCGCAAATGTGCAAATAGCAATTAGTAGCCGGTAAAGTTTGCGACTCGAACTCGATATATCGTTGTTTTTGAGAGTATGTATGTATGTATGTGTGTGTGGGGGGGCTGGGACAAGCGCAGTTAACAAATTGCACAGGTAAGCGAGTTATATAAACAACGCGGTCGCTGAGATAACCAGAGACAATAGGTGAATGTAGCGCAGCTCCAAATAAACATATGCATAATCGATAGTCAATCAAAGATTGTTAACTATCTCTTAGCCAGTCGCCACCCAGCTATAAACATTCACAACATGCATAATACCTAACAGTCAATCAAAAATGCTTAAATATTATCTCAAAGATACTCAAACTGAGTTGAGACACCGAACACCTCACACGCGCAGCATCTTTAGCATCGATCTGTGGGGTAGTAATTCATCAACTCGAAAACCTTTCGACTAAAACCCGTTTCGCAAAACGATACTAGCCACAATTTTAATGACCTATAAAATACGTCAGCGCAATTCTGACATCTGTGCGTCCCCCACTTCAGACATTTTGCCGGCATTACCGCGAGATTTTGACCCAAGTATTGGAAATGTGGGCACTTGAACAATGCCGGTGGACTGCAAATTGTAGACGTATACAATATTTATTTATACCCAGCATTCACAGAGTTCAGGCGGGTATAACAATTAGATTAGTAATCGCATGATTTTAGATCGAAAATTGTACAATCAAAGTTCTGAATGCATTTTTCTACTACTCCAACTTGAAAAACTATTTAATGGGTAACTCCCAGTCAAGCATAGATCACCTGCAGCATTCTTTATAATTTGCTTGCTGAATAATTAACAACGTTTTGCCGCACGACAGTTCGCAGAGTAAACAAACGGGCAAATATAGAATTCAACATTTTTTGTTTTGCTGAAATTTGTCTGCTTAACTGATCGAACATTAATAATATATGTACAACTCAATAGCTAGGCAAACAGTTGCCGCGTGTCTCTCCAGATTGAAAGAAACAACAACTTAATTACGCTTTCAGCTTAATGCCAAAATTATCACAAAAAAGCCTTCAAATTTGGCCAAAAACAATTAAGAGTTGAAGTAATTTGCTTCTTTTGGCCAGTAGCCATAAATAATACGTAAATATATTATTATTTTTTATTTTCATTTTTTCAAATTTGTTACAAATTATGCAACCCACACGTAATTGAAATTCGCTTTGGGGTTGGGCATTCAATCAAAGATCTGTGGGCGTTCAGCAAGTTGTTAACTGTTGTCTGCACACAATTGGGGGCAGCAATATCATTATTAACCGATATAGATGATTAAATTCTTCGAAATTGAACTATTAACTATAATGACATTCTAGAGATTTTAATGGTTATAGTTATTATTACAACAACTTGCTCGCATTATGAAAATCGATAGATAATGCATTTTTCTTAGCATGTTGTAACAACTATTTGGATAATATAAGCAAAGATATACTTAGGAGTGTACGCCTTGTACGCCTCAGGCAGCTACCTAGGGAGGTAACACTTAGCACTTTGGAGTGCCACGTTTGATAATTGAAAAACGCTGCGCGACTGGGACTATTGTGTGTTTCAGTACCAGTAAGTGACACGTTAATTTATTTGCCGTTGGCTTAGAACAATATAGCATTCAAAATAATTAAAAGCACTCGAGTGTGCGCACAACAATACAAACAGCTGAAAAATAAACAACAAAAAAAAACATTTGAATGTGATTAAAATTGTTGTTTAATTGTTAAGCGCAAATACTCTTGACACTAGGTAGGCAGTTGAAACTCTTCTAAGCTCGAGTAGAAGCCGAAGCATGGAATAAGTAAAGGAAGTAAATATATACATATGTATGTATAAGAAATATGTAGTTTAGAGTGTCAGACTAGGTTATCTATATGTATAAGTGAGACAAAATGAACAGTAAGAAAAAGCTGCAGGTGATTCTCACCTTTCGAGTGATCCCTAGAGCGCCTCAAGAAGTTGATTGCGAATCGCTGGTCGGCTGGTCGAAAGCATAATGAACTTGGCCATTAGGGCACATATTACACACAAGCTCAGAGGTTAATAATTCATTAGTACATTTTGACAGGCAGCGCATTTGTGGAATCAGCGTGTAAAACAAAATTAAAGGCAATAATGGGTTTGTATACGCCAAAAGGGAAGCCGCTTAGAACTTTTTGGCAACGCAAAGAAAGCAACGAAGCGAAAAACAAAACAAAAAATATATATTATATGATATTTCATTTTGTGCAAAGGCTATGACAACACAGCACTGAAAATGATGTTAGTCTCGGCTTGAAAAATTAAATGCCATTTCATGGGCAAATGCTGAAGCGTAACTTATGCAAAATGTTTCTTAAGCACAACAAAAACAAGAAACAGGCAGACCAAACATGGTGGGTCATAAAAATTAATTAACCAAGTGCGGCAGCACCTGAACGCTGCCAAAAAGAAACAGTAATTGAATTACAGGTACAGAAAAAAGTAAAAGGTGCCGGCGGAAAAGACAAAAAAAAAACGATTTTGAGGCGTGTGAAGCGCAATTAGCCAGCGACTTGATTGCCCCAGCCTTGCAGCAATTAAACCGTCGTCATATTTATGGCATGTAATATGCAGCAATGCAGGCTAATGGTGCGTATGCGCAACATCATAAAATATTACTCATACGCCACCTACGCGGATGCGCGCTGTGTTCTAGAACAAATACAAATACAAACACAAACAAAAACACACACTTAGTGTTGAGCTGAGCTCATTGCGCCAAAATGGCTACAAATAAATAATAATAATAAACAAATATGTAAACAAACCGTTCAAACAGCGACACGTTGGGAATGACGCCAGAATCTATTGTTGTGTTTCACATAAATTTAACGACAACCCATTAAGAACAGACCAAATAAATTGTGCTACCAATATGAAATGGTTCTCAACGACCCGTCGTCGATCTCCGGCGGGCAGCTAGATGCGTACGCGCTGGAGGAGATGGCTCACATATATGGCAAACGCCTCGTAAGTCGTAACATCTGCGCCCACAACTTGGCTCAGCTGTCATTTCAAATGTGTAAAATAAAAATACCTAATTGGTTGGCTAAGGTTGTGTAAGCGCGGGAGGCGATGGCGACACGTCACGTTGTCTCCATAAGGGTGCTACATTTGTTGTGAGTTCTAATCAAGTGGGGTAGAAGTTTTGCAACACAGTGAAAACTTTGCTTAGCTAAAAGCTCAACGCATTAAAAACCTTTCAATCCTAAAGTGAATTTGATTTAGAAATTCTTTAACAGAATGCAATTTCAGGCAGCTCACAAGTTTTGTTTGCTAAGCACAGTCAAATACTTTTAAGTTTCTGGACTTTTGATTTCTAGATAATGTCGAATTCGGCTTACATTTAAATGCTTTGCTGTCAAATTTGAATACTAATAAGTTGGCATTTAAACTGGATTTCGAGTTTGTTTAGAATTCTGTAAACAAACATACTGAGTAGTCAAATTAAATTCTTTACATATTTAAAGTTAACACATGGCACAACTGGTTTATTATTATAATTCTCAAACACTGTGACCTGTATTTAAATATAAGCCCAATTTTTGTGATCCGAATAAATTATATTAATTAAATTTAATCTTTTTTTTCTTAAGGTGGTATGGAGTTTAAACTAAGGCTAAGCATAAGCAAGGTCAAAATATCTTAGAAACTGAATATCTGTTTTGTTTTTTCTTGTATAATCTATTTTTAAAATTTGCTGCTTGTCATCAAAAGAGAATTTACAAGCATGTTGGGATTTCCAGATAGCGCGTACCGCTAGTACATTTTGGACTGGCAATGCCGCGCCTAGCATGAAAATAAAATTGTGCCTGCTTTTTGTGTAAGCTCGATGCGTTATCAGTTGTCAAGAGCAGCCGGCGCGATAGTAAAAAAAGAAACAGAAAAATGGTAACACACAAAAATTCGTTGCTGATAAAATGCCATTAGCAAAAACAAAATTCCATGGCAATTGTCTTCTCTAATGCTTAAACTTAAACTTGTATTTGTACAATTGCCAAAAGAAGTGCTGAGCTGAGCTGAGTTCCAGAGCAGGTTCCACTGAGCCCCAATAACAATGCAACAATGCGACAATGCAATGTTGTCCAAGTCGCGTCCGGCCGAAAAGAAAGCCCAGCGGACAAGTTTGCGACGAGGCGCGGTGAAGGGATGCCGGCTAATTTGCATAGAGTATTAGCAAGTCAAGCAATTTTGGCCAAAAGACGTCACAAAACATACCGAAAATACGGTTTATTTACAATTAACAGCTCTGCAAAACTTTTGCGCAATATGTAAATATATTACTTATATTTCTGGTAAAAAAGAAATGCGAAAGTTATCCAATTGCATATGACCTGTTATGTTTGTTTTCAATGGGTCTGTCATCGTATTTATTTGGTGAAAAGAATTGCATTTTGATATACCGATCGACTTTTAATGACGTAAGACACATTAAGCTGCCCCTATGATTGACATTTTAAAGATTACTGCTGAGTTATTTATAAACTTAATCTAATAAGTTTTGAAATATTTTCTCTGAAATTTGGTACAGGGTGAGAAGCATAATTTTCGTTTAGGCTTTATATTTTATGTTTGGTGTATGAAGCCAAAACTTTAATAAACAATAATACATTTTTATACCTAATTAGCGGTTAACCGCAAATTTCAATATAGCAAAATCCGGTTCGTGTTTTTATTTATCATTGTTGTTGCTGCGCTTTTACTTGACTTGCGGCGACAACTTTGTTGTAGTTTTGAGTTTAAAGTCTATAGAACGACTAAGGTTAATATTGTGGGTAAATCGAAACACATGTGATTCTCAATGCTGGAGACAAACTGGAGACAGAGTCTGACTAAGCGATTTGGCCTAATTACAAAGTATCGCCGTTAGCGGCAAACAAAATCTGGTCAATTGCAAGCGGATAATTCATACAAAATTCAACAGTGTTTATAAACAGACCAATTAGCAATAAAAGTAGCATTGAAATAGTATAAGAAAAACCACTCAGATGGCGTCGGAATTAATAAACGTGGTAAATACTTGTACATATATTTAAATATCGAATCGAAATTTAATTTGTTTGTCATAACTATTAACTGTAGTTTCCAAAGCACCCTTAGTGTCTCAAATCGCTATAAAATGTAATTTGGCACCAAAATTATAACAAACCCACAAAAAAATAAATCTGAGTGGCACGATAACAAATTTTGTTCAAAAAGTGAGTAGAGATAACAAAACAGTTACTAATTGTTGGCATTCACAGTTATCTTATCAATAATGAAATAAAACTTAAAAATTAAACAAAAACTCCTCTCATATGTATTGCCAAGTTTTGTCAAAAGTAAACCTATTAATTATTTTTTTATTTTCTACACGAAACGAAACTTTCTCAATGAGATGTGTATTTGTAAAATACGCTTTGTAAAGACAGCTGCTGAGTAAGAACGAACTCAAGGTTAGCATTTATGGAAAATAACAAAAACAGCAGAGCCCGAAACAAATACAGTTCAGCCGATATTTTTTGGAATATATATACATATATAAGGGAACCGACAGATCGGGACAATTTCACAGCACTTAGAGCACAAGTTCGCATATTCCTTATAGGGCAACATTGAGGACAACAACAATGCATAACGACAACTCAATCAAAAGGGTCACAACTTTTACTTTCAAAAGGTTTTATGTTTTATGTTTTTTCACCTTTTTAAATATGTTACAGCGAATTAGTTGAGATTGGCAGACCAATTATAATTTTGTTAATTTCTATGTCGTATTCACTATATTGCTGTATATAGCCGTATCGTTCAGTTGGAGCCAGTGCTGGCCAGAGCTGCTGCTTGCATCCAATAAGCAGTTCCCAAAAACGCGTCCGTCTCGCAAAAAGTCGTTGAAGTTACTGAAAAGCCCAAGTTTTGCGAACACGCGAAGAGCGCGCGAGAAGTCAACAATTGCGAGCTTTGCGAGAGCAGAGAGAGAGAGAGCGAGAGAGAGGGAGCGTGTGTGAGAGAGTGAACGTACGAACCGAGCTTTGTAGCGCAGTGTAGCTGTTGTCTATGTGTTTGTGGAGCAACAGTGTTTTTATTGAATAAACGACGACATGAAAAACCGTAAAGTTATTTTGCTATGCTTTTTTATTTAGCTCGTAACACGGACGCGTACTTTAATATTTTTCGCAAACAAAAGTGGAGGCGCTGATCGTCTCTTTATTGCGGGGCAAAGCTCTGCAAGGGTTGCCACACAGTTGTCCGGTTGGCCCAATTGAAGTCATTTGCAATTTGCATACCCTGTAGCTAAAATATATGATGTGATCTTGGATAGTTTTCTAAATTCATTTGGCATTTAATTAGTTAGAGAGGGTATCTCCTCGTCGACCATATTCAACATTAAGATTGATATTGGAAATGGGTGCGTGCACTGATTGATGATCGTGGCGCCTATATAATGCCGTCTGAGTCTGAAGCTGAATTGCTTTTGGCTTTTAGCTTTTAGCACTTTTTCCGGACTGAGATTCTAAAGAGAATGCAATTTCGGCCCGGCGAATCTGTCTTCCAATTGAATACACTATAAATACAATTTGAAATAATCAACAAGGTTCGTGAATCAGTAAAGGTCTTTACCGAGACTTTCAAATGAAAGGTCAAATGATTGGCAACATTTGCTGAATGACTGAATGCTTTCTAGCACGATCTTAAGTTGCAAGCAGAGTAGTTCTGTAATCCACTTAAAGTTCTCGGATGTACCCACCCATTAGAGGATTACAGCAGTCACAGCTTTAACGATCCTATCTTAAGTCCAAGACAAATGAGCTTTCAGTTTTGTAGCGCACACATTTGTATTATAGAGAGCGCGCTTGTTTTCGATCAAGATCAATTAAATGACATAAGCTCGTTCACGAGCGCTCAACTAGAAAACAAAAAACGCTAACGAGAAAGTTCAAAAAATATGGGAAGATCAGAGATGGGAGATGCGAAAAGGGGGCCACTTGCTGTGTATGTGTGTGTGTCAAATGCGCAGTGCAAAACTTGACAAAATATAGACAAAAGCAACAACAATTCGTGTGTCATCAGCTCCTCGTCTGACAGACTGACAAACAGACCGAGAGACAGACAGATAGTCAGCACAGAACACAAAATTCAATTATGAGTGCTACATTTTATAAGCAGACACAGCCCCAAAGAGAACACCGGCCGGTACTCGGGTGATCGGGGATCAGTTGTGGGCTATATGGGATGCCCGGGTGCGGGCGGGTTTGACATTGAGTGCTGAGAGAGATAAATGACAGGTACACGCAAGTGATTTACTTGCAAGTACTTAAAATATGCTTTTTCAGACGGGTATAATCACTCAATCAGAAAGCTTGAAAATTATGTAGTAATTACAAATGTAAACACGTATTAGAAAAGTAAACAATTGTAAGAGAACGACACTTTAACTTGAATTTGAAATCGTTTCTGGAATCAGAGAGCTTACGAATGGGAAACAAGAGACTGGCGTGAGGCTTACCAAGCTGCGGTTGCATCCATCGACTCGAATTGTCAATTGGATGCGCGTGTAATAAGAATACCACGATCGTCTCGTATAATACTATAATAATAAGCATAAATAAACATATACGATACAGATATGGGCTAATGGGTCGATCTACGATCGCCGTTGTGGTTTGGCACAATTACGTGAATGAATTGTGTCGCAGACGCCTCCAGTGCGGAGCACGGATCAATTAAATGGTAGCCGCGTTTCATTTAATTGGCTCTAATGTTGCCTACAAAGACTCTTTTGAAAAAGAGTCAAGCTGTATAATTATGAGCCGACTGCGCGGGCGTCTGTCAGTCAGTCTGTCTGTCTGTCTGTCAAGAGGCAAACAATTCGATGGGTCTGTTTGCTTATCTGCGTGCTCTGTGGTCTGTTTATTAATCAAACTGCTTAATGAACAAATGAGCGAGTAATTTGTTTCGAAATCAAAACAATTGTAGAGCCAATTACAGTTGCTTTTTAATTCAAATGAAGTTGACGAATGTCCCAGACATTGCCCCGATTTGATTTCATGTTAGGGGAGCAGTCTCTTATACATACATACATACATACACATACACATATCTAGTTTCTCGCAATGATTTCCATTATTTTGCTGTACCTCGAAATGTTGCAAGTTCAATGAGGTGCAATTCACAATTTGTTCAATTTGTTGCTGTGCCTTTTCTTTTCATATTTCTAGTAAGGGGGAAAACGTTGCTTGCAGTGTGGGTGCGTCATCGTTTCGGATTAGATCAACTGCATTTGCCGTCTACTAGTGGGTGTTGCACATACTTGTATACAGATCTGCACTTGGGCAGCTGCCGCTTGATAAAACCGGATTTGCAGGCGCATTGCGACTGGGCACAAGTTTTCAAACTGTCAATCGGTTCGTAGAATAATAAATATCAATAATCTAAGCTTAAGTTTCTAAAGGACAAACCAATACCAAAGTGGTTCGACAAAGGAGCTTGAAGACGTGGTAGAGCATTTTTAAGGACTTGTAAACTTGACATTATTAAATTGTTAACATGCAAATTAATAAAAAAATCCTAAAAAAAAGTTAAGGTCATAAAGATTAAATGTTGAATTAATATAGAGTACAAAACATGTCCAAGATGGTCTCATGGTAATTAAAATTGGCTTGTTAAGTGCCGAAACAATGGAAAGTGCCTTATAAATTACCTACCAAGACTTCAATCTCCCATAACTTTGCCAAAACTGAACCGGCTATCAAGCTTGATGCCATTTTCTTCATGGTTTGTCGTCTTAATAAATCCTGCATTTCAATTAGAAGCATTTGTGAAAATCCACTTTTTCGAAAAATATTGTGTACCAAATGAAAATATTTGAAAATATATACCTCTTAAAATTACGAAATTATTATATCAGAAAATGCATTTTTCTCAACTCACCTCTGGGTGGTGGACCCGATTTAGGGGTTGTGTGGTTGCAGCAGGGTCGCCCTATTTTCGATACCGAACCAGTCGAACCGAAATGCGAGGGTGGCTTCATCTTGGTGGGATAGCCGGTCACGGATGAGGCGGGCGTCGGTATATTAGATCGACTAGGTGGCTTTAGTTTGCTCTGTGTGACCGGCGTATCCATTCCTGTTATAGTTTCCGGTTCCGCTGCTGGAGGTGTGGCTGCCGCTGTAGCAGCTTCCACATTTTCTGGTGTTTCACTCATTTTGCACTTATTTATAACTTTTTTTTTAACTTTTTAGGACACACGCGTATCAAAATTTAAACGATATAAAAGCTGGCGGTAGGAAACTGCCAAATATTGTATATAATTATTTTAGTAGATTGAATGCTGCGTACTTACCTTTTAATTATGCTAACAACCAAAATATATTTCGTAATAATTTTTCATTTATTTTTCGTAGCACATTGACACACTGTGCGGCCAAATGACGTTTTGGCGCGCATGCAGGCTATCTCGCTCGCACTCTCGGCGGCTTGCGCGCACACAGCGAACAGCTGACTGAAGCTGATTTTTTTCTTCTTTTATTTTCAGTTGGAGCTGCTTCAAAACCAAACAATATATTTGCAGCTGCTTCCTGTTGTTGTTGGTTACGGTGTGACCGCCTTTTTAAAATAATTTGAAATATGCGGAACTGATGCTGAGCTCTTTGACACCTTGAATTAAATATGCATAGTTCTCACATAGAGAGCACAGACACACACACAAAGAGACACACACACACACAAGCTGACCACTTATTGAATCTATTTATTGTTGCTGTATGATCACATTAAGAGCATAAACGGTTCTCTGTTGTTGCTGTTGTTGTTGTTGCTGCTATTGCGTCCGTTTAGATTGACACAGATTCGAACGCGACAACGTAGCGTAGATAAGATAACGTAGAACTATGCACCGCTGCTAGCGAGGACGTTTTGATACGTAACGCGTTTACATTTACACAATTTTGAACAAATACACTTGGAATTTTTTTAGCACAACTTTGGCGTTGGTTTTTTTTTTGGCTGCGTTGGAATTTTGTTGTTGCACTAGTGGTGGTAAAAACTCGCTGCAATATACAAATCGATAATTGGCAATATATCGATAAAAATGCCAACAATCCGCAAACTGTCCACGAATAATACGTTATGCAAAATTGAATGCATTTGGAAACAAATTCGGATTAATTAGCTATTTGCATTATTTACTGTTAAGGGATTATTTTAAATTCGATCAATTTTCGAGGCTGCCACTTAATGCTTAATATACCAAAAGCTGGTCTTACTTAAAGTGTATGGGTTTTTTCACAAACACAGCCTGGTCACACAACCAGTTGTGGGATTCAGTATTTTTTTTAATTTCGAGCCGTGCGTTTGGTTTTCGCAGCTGCTCCGTTCGGCTTTCGGTGTTTTGAGTTTGTGTGAGAGCGCGCGTGTGTTTGTGAAGAGAAGAGAAGCGAAGCGGAGAGAAGTGAAGTGAAGAAAGAAGCCGCAAAGGAAAATCCAATTCTTGGAAATCTTATCAATGAGTTTTTAGCTGCTGCCATAGTTGGAAAATGCCAACGCATTTAACAGATCTGTTGTTGTAGCTGATTTCGTTGTTGTTGTTGCCGCCTGTCTGTTTGTTTGTTTGTTTGTGTGCGTGACGCCGTCGCCAGCGTCGCTGCAGCCACGCCCACACACACTACACACGAACAAGTATGGCAGCTACGGTTTACAAGCGCCTACACAATGCCAGCATTGGCGGGGGCGGAGGCGGCGGCAGCCTTCTCGCCTCCACCACCACCTCCCCCGCCGGGGTGGGTGGCTCCTCGCCCATGCTGGGGCACTCGCAGCTGACGCGCTCACTGGAACGCATCCTGGAGGAGGCGCACTTCAGCGGCGAGCTGATCCTGACCAATCGCAAGCTGAAGGACTTTCCCAAGACTGGCACCAAATTCAGCCTAACGGATACAGTTATTGCAGGTGCGTAATCTCCATCATCTAGTCGCACTTGGGTGCGGTTGCAACTCTTCGCTTATGCTAAAATCTCCTTTTGTTTGCCTGAAAATCAATAATTTGCAGCAGCCCTTCGCATGCTCGCTCTCTCTCTCTCTCTCTCTCTCGTCTCTTGCTCTTAACTTGCCGCTATCTCATTCAGGTTTATGACTTTTTATTGCGTTCGCACGCACTTGCCCTCTTTTCCCCTCTCTCTCTCACTCTCTCGCTCCCTCACTCAACGCCTGACAAGAAGAATAATAATTATCGCAGCTGTTTGTTTGTGGTTCCTTTTCACATTTGCATTCTGCAATATTCGCATTTCGGGTGGGTTTTTCCCAGGCGTTTTCCTGCCGGTTTCAAGTTCAGCCAACTTTCGTTTTTGTTGTGCCCGAAAATGCAACCAATACACATGCAACCACCCATCCAGGCATATAACCATCCGCCCACCCATCCACCTAACTACCCCGAAGCGAGCGAACCATCTGTTTAATAGACGTCCCGCATCGATTTTCAGCTGTGCGCTTTTCCGACGGTTGTTCCTACCGGCTTTAACAGCAGTTAAATATGGTTTAAAATAAACTGTTCAATATGAAGAAAATCGATTCTTTCATTGTTCAACAACCAAGGAAACCATAAAAATTCCTGTGGTATTTTTTGCTACAGATTAAATGGCTTTAAATGACTATTCCCAAGGGAAACGTCTGGAATTCAAAGCGATACGATAAGAAAATTTTAGCTAAATAACAAATTACAGAAAGCGATGTAGAAAGAGAAGGAAAGTTAGAGTAAAAGAGAGAGAGAATGAGTTAAATAGGGAGAGCAACATACACATACACACAAACTCACATAGACGTATCACTGCAACCATCAAAGTCAGCAGGGCCTAGTTGAATTCTTGAGAATCGCATAGAAGGGCAACATTTAATACACATTAAAAAGTGATGCTAACATTATTTTCGCATGATTTGGAATCTGTAGCCAGATGAACATGGTAATTTGGACTTGGCTCATCAAGAATACATATATTTATATACGTAAAGTTGAAATTGAATTAAATATCGAATTATTCGTATCTTAATTGAAAAACAAATCGTTTTCTTTATCATTTTCTTTAGTTGAACTTCTGTCTTGAGTTTTGCTTCCGGCATTTTCCAATTAAATTTCGTTTTGTGGTTCAATGCGTTTTACCGGCTTCTCAATTGAGTCATCAGCCGTCGTGTCTGTGTGTGTGTGTGTGTGAGTGCGTGTGTGTGAGTGCGTGTGTGTGCGTGGGCGTGACTAATTAGCAATTAAAAGCGTTGCCCCTTCTTGGTGTGAAGAGCATCATGAGCACCCCCTTCCCCCACACCCTGCACTTTATGTTATTATGTGCGATGCTCTGTTGTTAAAATATTTGTGAAAATGTTGTGCAAATGTTGTGCAAATAAAGGTGAACATGAAGAAGAAGAATGAGAATGAGAAGAAGAGACAGCAGAAATCTACAACCCCAAAGAAAAGGGAGAGAAAAGTTTGCTGAAAGGTGGCAACATCATTTGTGCTAACCACCGGCTCTGAAACGGGCGGGTTTCGAATAACCACTTGCAACCAAGAAATCAATGAAAGCCATAAAGCACTTTTTTCTGCTTTCCTTCTTTTCTATTCTTTTTCTTTAGCCAACAACCCTCAAGGATGTTGGGGAGGCTAGACTTACATATTTGGCAGACTGGCTGTCAACGTTTCCTAAAATCATTTGTTATTGTGGTCTGGGCAGTGTTTGAGCACCACCCCTACCCACCTCCAGCCCGCCCAGAGTAATTTCATTTTCACTGCACTTCGGAGCACGTGATTAAGACGCATGTCACGTAAATCAAACAAGGAACGAACAACGAACGTGGAACGTAGACAAAGGCCATGAAAATGAGCAACTGCAACTGCAACAAAAGCAGCAGAAGTAGGTAGCAGCTGATGTAGCAAGAAAAGGTAGTAAAATAAAGTTTTAAATGGCGAAGCAGCAGAAAGGTAGCAGAATTGATAGAGAGCTGGAACAGCTGAAAAGGTAGCAGCAGATGCAAAAAGTAGCAGCATCGACGCTGGCAGCTGCGCAATGAATAGTTGCGGCTGAAGCTGTTGCCAGTGTTGCTGTGGACACATATAAAAAGCTGCACCAAAAAAAGAAATTTAGTTGCTGCAAAGTTGACAAACAAAACAATTTGAAAACAAGGTAGGAAGAAGGAGGAGGGAGACAACTGTCGTGTTTGCTGTGTATCTGTCATAGTTTCCGTTGGTGTTGTTGCTTTTGTAATGTGTAAATCTAAAGCCGACAGCTTTGCAGCTTTTATTGTTTGTCGCTCCAAACACGCAGCAGCAGAACGCTGCAGAGGAAGCAACTGCGACGCCGTCAAATGCGGTCGGGCCAAAGCACGGCGGCAGTACGTCCGCCCAGTGGCTGTCAAACTGTGCTGCGTGCTTTGCATGCACGATGTGAATGAGGAGTAGCGCAGCAGAAACTAGAGATGACACTCTCCGATGTGATCGTGAGGCAGTATTGATATCATGCAAGATAGTATATAACATTTCAAATGTATTGTTTTCATTATTTGCAATAGATAAGTTTGCTTGCACGCTTATCTTTTGCTAGTTGCGGCTAATGATAACATGAAAATTGCAAAAGATAATTGTCAATGTCTGTAACGGTGTCTGACGGCATTTCTATCTATAGATAAACACTCGAGTAATCGGCATTTCAGATTGAGGCCAGGCGGCTGGCTGGCTACAAATGCAAACTTGACACAGAAATGAGCATTCATGAGTGTATTCATTAATTCAGAAGTGTAAGCAATATTTAATGGCTCGACGTTGTGTGGCAACAAAAAGGCGGCAGCAGCCAACAGCAACCGCGCAACGCTGAGGCATAAACAATTTATGTTGTTTAATTGGTGAGCGTAACACGCGCTCACCAATACATGCGCAAAACGCTGTGTCGGCACTAGTACTATGTTTATGCGCTGCAAATCGTGATAACAAACATCTCTATAGGCCAAAAAGATTTAAGGGTTGCTATAAAATGATACTTCTTTGTAACGGTTACTGTCCAAGGCAAGACTCCCTTTTTGTAGGCCCTGTAACAAGTTCACAACAATTGAAACTATTATTCATCGTATAAACGTTTGCTCTAACAACAAGTCAACTTCTGAAACAGCAGCTGGTATCAGCTTACAAAAACTGCAAATAAATTAAGGGCAATAGCCACAACAACAACAACAACAACCACGACAGATTAAACACACACGCCAGACATTTGCCAGCCGCTTGTGTGTGTGTGTGTGTGTGTGTGTGTGTTGCATACATATGGAAAACCATACTCTTTGCACAGCTGTTCAGCTGGAAAATGCTGCCAAAGCAAAACAGGAAAAAGGCATCATTAACAGCAACAGCAACAACAACAACAACATCGAAATCGTATATGCTTCAAATGTTTCAATATTTATTTAGTTGTTTACTATTGGCAAACAAAACGTTTCTGTTGTTGTTATTATTTTAAAGTTTATTTTATGACTACCCCTCACTCAGTATTGCAATATAGATATTTTTATTTTCTTCAAATTTAGACCTTTGCCAAACTGAAACACTAAATTGCAGAGCACTAGACAAACGCATACATGTACATAAATATGTGGCGTCTAAGTGATGTGTTGGTGGGGGGAGGGGGGGGGGGGCGCGCGATGACTTCCCTTTCCACATGAAATGTAATCAATTGACTCAGCTACGCCAATACGATTTCATCATAAGACATCGAAGAGGGTATTTTAATTGTTATTGTTGTTATTACTGTTTTGATTCGCTGGAGGATAGTGGAAGATTGATTAAAGAGGGGAGAAGCCATATGGAAACGGTTTTGTTTGTGTTCTCTGCTACGTATGTACAAATCGAGTTTATTCAGCGATAAGCAATGAGTTCAAAGTGTGGGAATCATCAGTTGAGTATTGCAAAATACGCGATAAATTCAAATAGAGTAAAAGCTATATAAATAATAAAACCGATAATGTGTACAATTGTTTTGTAGCTTTCTTTTCCACTTTGAAATAGATTCTGAACCGGTTCTGAATCGGTTTGCATGCATAAGAAGCTGTCTTGACTTCAATACTAGGCTGTGGTAAATTGTAAAATTGAACAGGTTGCAAACCGCTTTGGCAAATTGTTAAAGAGGCGCACACAAGAAACTTGAGATTGTAAAATGTCTTTGCCTCAACTACTTTCGTTCTTGTGCAGTGCCAAATGAAGAATGATTGCTCAATGTGACCATATTGATGTTGGAAACTTCATCTATTGGAAACCAGCCATATAAAGTCAACTTCCAGCCAACTGCATATCCATCCATAATACCAAAACGAGAAACTTGATTACTTTGCTCATGGCATGAATAATGATTCATAATTCCAAGCGTGTGCCAGCCACAACCACCATCATACCATCAGTCGGTAATAAAATGCCGTAAATTAATTTCAATAAATCCATCAATCCATAGCCACAGCTGCCGGAATTGCCAGTCACGAGTGCCGAATGGTTCCATATTAGAAATGGGCACCAGTTTCAAAATAAGAGTTCATGTGGTGTTGTTGTTGTTTCTTGTCTGGAATGTGGCGCCATCAATTTAATTTGTTGTTGCTTCCGTTGCCGCCCTTCAACATCAAATGGATTCCCATCCCCCAACCTCATGTGCGGTCTGCTGTGCTCCTGGACTGCACCCTCGTCGTATGAGTAATTCTGGGCAATTGACGGGAGTACATTCTGCAATATTTATGAGCTGTGGTGCAGGTGTGGTACGACATTTTCGCCACCACCACTGCGATCCAATTCCCAATTTTGTTGTCGCGACAAGCACTCAAAAAAAAAAAGCGAACGCAAATTTGATTTATTTTGTGTGTATTTGTGTTTTGTTTTTTTCTTTGTGTGTATCGCGATTTGTTTTTGCGCATTGCGTTTTTGGCTAAAAGCCAATTGGCCAACTCGGCGGTGAGTGGAAGCAGCAGGGAAGCCTGGTCAGATAGCAGGTGGCAGTCGCTGCTCCACTAAGAATCTGTTGTTGTTGTTGTTGTTGTTATGTGGTATCGCGGATGCTGCACGGGAAATGTGCGCGAATCCAATTTCCGCATATTGCGGCGCTTTCTAAAAACTCGTCAGTCGTGCAACTGATAAAGCTGATTACAAAATGACGTCACAAGCGAGTCCTTGGCACATCCTGTTGCCAGGCAAAGTTTATTCAACCAACTGCAGCAAATTGCAATGCCAGACATTGCCATCTTAAGCGCTGCCTGCCTTTGTCTGTCCCTTAAATGCTTTTTATGTATGCACACAAAAAAAAGGGGCAAGGCGGGAGTCTCTCTACGCTACTGCGAAGCCATAGCGAGAACCTACCCAAGCCGCACCCCATGCGCCGCCTTTTGTTGAGGGAAGCATAAAGCAATCTTCACTGGCCCATAAGCAACGTCGGTTGAGGAGTCACTGAGTGTGCGTAAATCAACAACAACAACAACACTAACAACAACAACAACAACAACAGCTAGCTAAATGCCAGCGGCTGTCGACAGCCGCCAGTTTTAGCGTTGAGTTTTCTGAGTACTTGCAAGTAAGTGGCTGACGGATTCGCATTTCTGGTTTTTCTTCCACATGAGCGTTGCATAAGCCGCCGAATGGATCACATAATGAATATTCGCAAAACCCATATGCTGAACAACTGGTTCCAGCTGAAGACTTTTAACTAGTTTAAGCTGAACTTATGAGCTCTAAGTTTTTACAATCCTCCTGGGAATAAAGGTAAACTAAAAACTAAAAGCCCACTCAATACTTTGGAATTTCTTAAGCTTAAATGTTGCTTCCCTAATACAAATGCAACATGTAAACCAAATAAATGCTATAAAATAACTATAAAAATGTCGGTCCAGTTTCTTGAATGAAGTTTGACATATGATATCATCAAAACATTAGTTTTATGGCACCTCAAAGGTTTTTAATAGAGTCCAAACTAGTTTAGTTTCTTTGCACTTAAGGAACGTTGAAACAATCAACTCAAACTAAAGACTACAATTTAGAGTGATCATAGAAGAAAACATTTCAATAAACTAGGCATCCCCCAGTTTTACGCATCGGAATTGTACAAAATTGATGTATACACACACCCATAGGAGTAAAAGAAATATATAGCCCATAGATATGGGTATTTCAGAGCACCCACTGCCCAAAATGTAACCAGATAATCCACTCGAGAGCGCTTGAATAATAACATTACTTCATTACTGCTGCACCTACACATAAAATAATCTACTCCGACGAAATTACTCTATTCTCATATTCTGCGCCCACTCTCAAACTTTACGCACAATTTCGTGTACACAATAAATTTGGTTGTATGCCGGTTTAACCACCGCTAGCCGCATTGTCTTTGCACGCCATTCTAGCCCCATTCCCCCTTTTGTGCCCCCCCCCCCCCCCCCTCTTAGTTTGCTTGTTGTTTGCGTTCTCATTTTGCATGCAAATTCATTTAGTAAATTAATTGCCCATTCCACGGCGCTTTCCCACTGATGGCTTGCTGGCCAGAACCCGTTGGAGCGGGGAGTGGGGAGTGGGGAATGGGGTAGAGCGGGCAAACGAGCAAACGAGTGGGCAAATCGTAAATTGCCAGCATATTGAGGTCATGCGCTCCACTGTGGCGTAGCGAAGTCAGAATGCGTGCCTCAAGCGCTGCTGCAGTGATAAGGCAAACTCGAAACTCTCACACCCTCGGCCACTCCTCCCTCCCTGCCACACTCTCTGGTGTGCTCAAAATAGCAAGCAGGGGGGACCCCTATTTTGTATGGTCCTCCTTTTGAATTAACGTCACTCCCCTTGTTGTCGTTAACAGATCTGTCCCGAAATAGATTCTGTGAGCTGCCCGAGGAGATCACAACGTTTGCGTTCCTGGAGACGCTGATGCTGTATCACAATACCATACGCAGCATACCCGAGTCCGTGAAGCAGCTCTCCTCGCTGACGTATCTGGATCTGCGCAGCAATCAGCTGAGCTCAATGCCACGCGAGATCTGCTTTCTGCCGCTGCAAGTGCTGCTCGTCTCCCACAATCGGCTGGCCACGCTGCCCGACGAGCTGGGTCGCTTGGATCAGACGCTCACCGATCTGGACGCCTCCTACAATCAACTGGCCGCGCTGCCCGTGCGCCTTGGCGAGCTGCGCACCCTGCGCTCCCTGTCGCTGCGCAGCAACCAGCTGCTCTATCTGCCCCGCGAGGTCACCTGCTTGAGCCTCGTCTCGCTGGACGTGAGCAACAATCGTATTGCCAGTCTTCCCCTCGAAATACGCCACATGAGCACCCTGGTCGAGCTGCAGCTGGAGAACAATCCGCTCACCTCGCCGCCGGCAAGCGTAAGTACATGAGCAATGGACAGTAACTGATTAAATAAGCTAGCAATTTTAAATTTATTTATATTCAAGTCATATCATTTACCTAAAAAGCTATATAATATATATATATATATCAATTGATAGCTCTGTATGCGAGGTCTGGTGCACGTGTTCAAGTTTCTGGAGACGCAGGCGACCAAGGACGAGAAGGGTGCTCGAGCTGGCGGCAACTATGATGGCTACACAACGTTGCGACGCGCGCCGCGGCACAACTCGAGCGGCAACATGCTGGAGACGACCAGTCAGCGGCATGCGGCACGGCATCAGATCGACTCTGGCTACAGCACCAGCGATGGGCTGGACAAGCGCTGGTCCCACGATGCGCCCGGCAAGTCCAAGACGGACTCGCCGCTTCACTGTGCGACGCTGCCGCGCGTGCTTCCCTCCAGCAGCAGCAGTCAACAGTCAGCAACAGCAGCTGCAGCAACAGTTGCCGCTGAGCGCGGATCTGATGGATGCATCGCTTACCTCCAGCACCAGCACCATTGTGGATGAGAGTCTGACGCTGAGTGCGGGCGTTTCGCCTGTGGCATCGCCCTGTAAGCAATCGACGTCATCGCAAATAAGCTACGCGCATTCGAATAGCTCGAGCAACAGCTCGTCGCCGGATCAGGACGATGATCTGATGCTGGACCATCAGGAGCGCAGCGTGCATGGCAGCAACGGCAAGCTGAACAAGAGTCTCAACAACATACAGACTTACAAGTGAGCCGAAGATTGCAGACTTTGATTTAAATACATTAATCTAATGGTGTCAATTCCTTTGCAGAGAGTACAAGGATGCACTGAAGCAACAGCGGAATCAGGAGATCAGCAGCGTGTACAAGCAAAAGCATTCGAATGCCAACTCCAGTCCCAACGATGAGGACCTGCCACGCCTCAGCAACGGCACATCGGCCACGCTGCCAAAGTCCATTATGAAGCAGCCCAGCAGCAATGGCCACAATGGAAACGGCAACGGCATCGATGATGTGGTTATACCAAAGAAACCGATACAGAAGGTGATTCCATCGCGCAACACCGAGCTGATGTCATCGCTGGCATTAAAGTCGCCGGCAACAGAAGCCAATGGCGCCAATTGTCTGGGCTATGTGAAGCCGCACAGTCCCATGATGAATGGCGGCGTTGGGGTGCTCACCAACAGCAATAGCAACATCACCAACAGCAACAACAATGGCAGCAGCACCCCCAAGTTCAATACGTCCAATGGCAGTGGTGCTGCTGGTGGCAGCAACATGATCAAGTCACCTGTGAGTGCCACCAGTAAACTAGCCAACGTGAAAACCAATCGCACAGTCACCTGGAATCATGACATACCTGCCGAGAAGCTGAGCTTCACAATGCGACGCGAATTCGATCGACAGCGCGAGGAGACTGAACTCATGTCGCAGTTGCGCAGCGTGAGTGCTAAATTTGAATATAATTTGGAGTTTTAATCATTTCTAAAGTCCATATTGCCTTTGCTTGCAGATCATAGAGACGCGCCTCAAGATGACGCTGCCCGAGGATATCGCATCGGCACTAACCGACGGAGTTATACTCTGCCATTTGGCCAACTATGTGCGTCCGCGCTCCGTGGCCAGCATACATGTGCCATCGCCGGGTGTGGTGAGTCTCTCTTTGACCAAATCAATCAACTCTCAGTAAATCGAGTAGATATCAATATTAAGACTGCAACTATTTACAGAACAAATTATCAATGGCGCGCTGTCGACGCAATGTGGATAACTTCTTGGAGGCCTGTCGTCGCATTGGCGTGGATGAGGTGCGTACCCGAAACCCCTTCAATTTACAGTCCTACTTTTAAGTCAGCCATCAGCTTAGTTTAAACTTATTATTCGGTTATGGGGCAATCCAAATGCTTTATGCGCTGAAAGCTTTCCCGCTTTGTAGTCAGTTTACATTTCAAAGACAGCTTCTACTTGTCCAAACCCTTACCCATATCCCTACCCTTACTCTTACCACACACTCATACACACACAAACAAACACCTACAAACACACACACACACTCACACATTTTGAAAAATGATGCATAAAATCTGTTATTGGTGTTGGTTGCAGGAGTTGATTTGCTTCTGTGCAGATGTTGTGCCACAACAAAGCGAACATCCACGCGCTGATGATGACTATGACGCTGATGTGTATGTCGATGATAACGACAGCAATAGCAACATCAACAGCAGCAGCAGCGACAACAACAACATTGATAACATTGCTGGCCGTAAGCGCTTGCAAGTACCAAACGCAGTGGCCCTACTGCGCACAGTGGCCGCACTGATTGCCCTGGATGCGAATCCACATCATCAGCATATGCGCTACCTGCAGCAGCAGGAACAGTTGCAGCTGAAGCTGCAGCAGCTGCACGAGCAGCAGCCACTGCCACAGCCACAGGCACAGTCGTCGGATTTGCTTGTTGCGCCACATTTTCAGCAAGAGCAATTCACTGCACAGAACTCCTGCACCAAACAGCCAGAACAGATGTTGCAGCAACAACAACAGCAATTAGATAATGTATTGTATGAGAATTGTGAGTTTATCAATGGCAAGGAAGCGCATATGTCTGATGACGAGTCAGTAGCAACAGCAACAACAAACGGCCTCTATGTGCCACAAAAACAACAGCAACTGCAGCAACTGGGCGCAGTGGGTCAGCTGCTGCGCACGGCCAAACTGAAGACCTTTGAGAAGATCAAGCACAATCTATTGAGCGCACACGGCCAGCACAGTTTTCAAATGAACAACAACAATCGCACGCTGCAGACGATAATTGAGAGCGAGCACGATGTGGCCGCCGCTGGACCGGCTGGCCACTATCATCTGATTGACGAGAAGCAACAGACGCACAAGGAGGATCAAAACTCAACGCGAGAGCTGGCAACATTGCCACTCGCCAAGCGCATCGAATTCTTCGAGCAGAAGCCCAAGCTGGAGGTCTTTAGCATCTATCGCATAGACGAACAACAGCAGCACCAGCAGCAGCAGCAGACGCCGCAACACAAGCTGGAGCCGCTGAAGCAACACGAAGCTGGCACTTCGTTGCTCAAGCACGATTCCCACACGCTGACCATCATCCTGTCGTGCGTCTTCATAGTCACCTTCCTGTGGCTAGTGCTCTTTCCATTGCCCGGCTAGCAACGGCAATTGCAACGGCAACGGCGCACTTGTAGCTAGTTTTTACTGCCTTTATGTATTGCCAATAGTTTTAAGAGACAAGAAAACACAGAGAGATTGAGCTGCCGCAGCTTGTAATGCGCTTGTACTAATCAGACATACTACATTTAACTCTTGTAGTAGTTATTGAGGCTGCTTTTTGTTTAGTGCTACTAAATATTACGCGAAACCTAGTTGTAAAACCCACTAATTTGATATACATACAAACAAACCCAAAGACTTTGTACTGCAACATATTGAGGGTATTCCCTCAATTTGTATTTGCTATCATGTGAGATTTATTCATGACTATATACTACATCCAATTCATCACATACATACATATATAATTTTCATATGCCCCACTTTACAAATATTTCTATTTTGAAAAAATACGCTTGATTTCAATAATAATATACTATATAATGTTTGTAATGTTAGGTCACAACGAACTAAATACTTGATTTAAGTTCCGTTTGTTACTTGAGCTAAGTAGAAAGTAGAGACATGTTTACCAGTTACCAGTGCTGTACTGTAGGGGGACAATGAAAGGGTTAGACTTACTTATGGATTGTTGTTATTGGCCATTGGGTGGTGGTCACCTGAAACGACAGGAAGGCGAAGCGTTGTACGGTTTTAACTGAAGCAGGGACACAAAATAGTTATAGAAACAAGCGTGAAATAGTTAAATAGGTAACAATCGACAAAAATCAAGAAGAAAATTTACTCGAGCAATACGTGTATTATTCCATAGCGCACAATACTTGAACAGTTTTTTCAACGCACACAATTCTCATCAAGAAATGACAAAAATAGTGCCTTTGACTGTACAGTTTTGACAGTCCAAATATGCTATATAACTATATATAGTACACACATACACATCTTCAAGCAATATTTCTCGATTTTGTTGCCAAATCTCTTTTCAAACACTTTTTGATCAATTGTAAACTTTATTTACTATCTTACTGAGGCAGTGAACTGAGCGCTTCTTTTCCCAATGACTACTATACTTGTATTATTTATAACTATGAAAAAAAACTACAACTTACATTCCTAACAATATCATATAATTTGCTATAAATTATTATAAATTTATATATACCTATATACGGCATAAGTACTTAACGAATTCTCGATGAAAAGCTAATCAAATTTCTAAAAGAAAACACAAACTGTAACACACACACGCACACACTCGAAAACTTGCATAGCTATGAATATTTATCTAGTAGTTAAAAACAAAAACATATACACACATATTTATATTTTGTCTAACAAAATTGGAGAACCAAGAAAAGAAAATATATAAACATTCAGGCAGCTATAAGAAATGCAAAAAAAAAAAAAAAAAAAATTGAATTATAGTCATTAATTTTTATAAACAACATTTAACAAAGAAAGCTATTTATGTGCTATATAATGACTACACTAAAAACTTTTGAACACTGTAAACGAAATGGAAAACAATCAAAAAACACGATTATACGATTACATATATATATATATTTATGAGCCGCGGTAAAACAAGATTTGATATAATGAAGCCAAACAACCAGCAAAGTTGCATTTATTATAAGAAATTATATAGTACAGTGGAGCGAACTTCCATATCTCCAAGTCATTTATTCTCCAAACCAAACAACAATTATTGCATTTATTGTAAGCAGTAACAAGAAAGATTTGCGAAAATGTCAAAGAAATATAAACATATATAAACAATATGCAGAAAACTACTTTCTATGACCACTGTACATACAGTTTGACAGCCATTGTTGCGTAGCCTGGACACGCACCCATCAAAGCGCCACAATGGCTCTTAAACTTTTGCGCAAGAAGGGAATCGAATAAACTTGAAGTTGATTTGATATGATTCTATTTCTATTTTGAATTATTAATAATGCTCTTAATCTGTTTTACTTAACTCACAGAATCTAATTTGCTGCGCTGCCGATGTGCTGGAGGGCAAAGGCGCCGTCCAGGTGTCCATCACGGTGGGTGAACTGTTCCGGCTGCATGGCAGCGGTTTGGTGTGTGGCGGCAGCGGCAACAACAGCGGAGCAGCCACGCCCACAAAGTCACCAACCCGAACAACACGCGCCACATTGTCACCCACGCCTCTAGTCTAGAGAAACAGATGGAGAAAGTGAGAGTGAGAGTAAGAGTGCGAGAAGCGTTCGAGGAACTTTCTTTTGATGCTGCCACACGTGAACCAAATGGATAATACTTTTGTAACTTTTAGGACAACTACTTATGAGCACACACACACACACATACACATACGGGTTTCCTGCATAACATTGTGAAGAATTTGGAAGTTGGCCGTCATTTTGTTGTATTTGTATCCAAGTTAGTTTAGATATGAGTGCACATTATGTCATATGCTTTGTTAAACTTCATTTAGGCTTGTAGTTTATTTATTTATGTAAATACACATACACATCCACAACAACAAAAACACAGAGTGAAACCAAAAAGCATACACACAGACACACACATATACATACACACACACGCACACGTACACATACCAACGAATTTGAGTTAGTCACAAACAAGTATTTATTAAATTTGTCATATGAATTGCATACATAGATACAAATGTATGTATATTATTAGTTTATAAACTCTGGCAATGGTTTTCATATGCATCTCAAACTGTATGCCATTTGTTTCTGTTATACTTTATTGCTGTTTGTCAACACAATTTGGCCAAAATACGATAGTGTACCAACTGAATACTGTTTTAAGTATCAAACGATCAATTTATATAGATACATACATACATGCACACGCATAATTACATACATACATATTATACCATTTGTCATATACATATACGAATATTTATATTATAATGATTATGTAGCTTAGTCCTAACGATAGCTGTGCTCACTTTTCTACACTTTATACGAAGCGAATTATGCACTAAACTGTAAGTCTTCGAATATATCAAATAAAATGGAATTTGTCATACGTACATATGTTTCTCGATGCTCGACTTTTATTTCAACTTGTGATACGTTTGCCGCTCCTCGTTTGCCCAAGGCTCAAACCTTGTCTTTCAAGATGTGCGCACACATGGGTACCCCTCGCAAAGAATAACAAACTGGCGCACCCGCAATTTGCCAAACACTTTTATCGCTGTTACCAAAAAGCCAACATTTTCTTTAGTGACTTTTCGAGGGATTTTCTTTTTTCGCATTTTACGGTGGGCCTACGACACTAGCTTCTGCCCGCCAAATTAAAAGACGCTGCCAGCTGCGGATCAGAGGACAACAAAAAAAAAACAAAATAAAAAGTTTTCTCTCACATAGTTTGAAAATTTGCATAATGCGCAACGCAAACAATTGATGAAAGTTGTTGTACCTAAGAGCAAGAAATAGCAAATACATAAGTGAAAATTAAAAGGCTGTCACATGGAAAACGATAATAATGAAGTTTTAAATTTGCAAATTATTTCGATAGCAACATACAACTTTTTTCTTAGAGACGTTACCATTTGGCGGCCATGCATAAATATCAATTAACTCCTTAGTGGCCACAATTCAAATCAAAGAGAAAATAAAACTTGTCCATCGCCCACCACCCACCACCAACCACCCACTGCGAATTGCAATTGAAAGTGATTCGTAATAATCGAAATCAAACACTCAACAAAGTCATTCAAATAAGAATGCAATGTCCAACTGGCTGATTTGATTGCGTCAGGTGGCAGTCGAGAATCGAGAGTCGACAATCCACAGTCGCCAGTTTTCTCATTTCTTCTTCAAAGAAATCACATCGAGTGAAAGCACAAAAGATGCAGCATCGCACGAAGCGTCCATAAAATAGTTGCGAAAAATATTTCCCAATGAAAACAATGCATTCAATTTTTGGTAACAAAAAGAACAGCTCGAACAGCAAAGGCAAAAAACTCACTTCCTTACCGGATGCCACCCAGTTTGGTATTCGCTTTGAATTTGAATTAATAGGATTAGAGGAATGGCTGTTGATGGCTTCTCGATGGCTTTGGCAACTAAATTAAAGTGCTTTTTACCATAAAATTAAACGCAAATGTTGATTTACCAAGTACTCTGTGAGCCTGTGTGGGTGTGTGTGCGTGAGTGTGTGTGGGTGTGTGTGTGGAAGGATATGCCAAAGAAAGGTTGGCCTGTTTGAAATAGGAGCAATCTGATTAGTCTGATATGGCAGCTAAAAAATATTGCGGCATACAGCAGCATTTTAATTATCGCAATTCCCCAGGGCGCAGTTGAACTAATTGCCCTTACCTCAACCTCAACCTCATATTGCTCCAACCCAATCTCCCTTCTCACCAAACATGGTCCGACACGCGCTACAATTAAACTATGCCCAAGCAAAGTCCCAAAGACAAAGGACAACAAGTGAACATTCTATCCTTCAGACTGATCGACTAGAAAATGCCCTCGTCCTAAAACCCTAATTATATTTCAATATATGAGTTCGGCATATGTAACAATTTAGGATTTTATGTCAAAAATTATGGCAATATAAAGTTCCCAAGTCCCTAAAAATGGCCTTTGTCAGACCTCAAAGTGCCATAACTTTGGTTTTCATGTCAATAATCATTCAAGATGTTCATCCCAAGTCTTTAAAAATGCCCTTCCCAGACTTCAAAGTGCCATAACTTTGTCAAAACTGACCCGATTGCCAATCCCAAGGTCATTTTATCCATTGGTCATCATCTGTAACAACTCTACATTCAAAGTTCACAAATTTTAGAAATTTGGATTTCATGTCAATAATCATGACAAGATGTTGATCCCAAGTCTCTAAAAATGGCCTTCCTAGACTTCAAAGTGCCATAACGTTGTCAAAACTGACCCGATTGCCAATCCCAAGGTCATTTTATCCATGGTTCCTCATCTGTAACAACTCTACATTCAAAGTTCAGAAATTTTAGAAATTTGGATTTCATGTCAATAATCATGACAAGATGTTGATCCCAAGTCTCTAAAAATGCCCTTCCCAGACTTCAAAGTGCCATAACTTTGTCAAAACTGACCCGATTGCCAATTCCAAGGTCATTTTATCCATGGTTCGTCATTTGTAACAACTCTACATTCAAAGTTCAGATATTTTAGAAATTTGGATTTCATGTCTATAATCATGACAAGATGTTGATCCCAAGTCCCTAAAAAGGCCCATCCCAGACTTCAAAGTGCCATAACTTTGTCAAAACTGACCCGATTGCCAATCCCAAGGTAATTTTATCCATGGTTCGTCATCTGTAACAACTCTACATTCAAAGTTCAAAAATTTTAGAAATTTGGATTTCATGTCAATAATCAAGACAAGATGTTGATCCCAAGTCTCTAAAAATGCCCTTCCCAGATTTCAAAGTGCCATAACTCTGTCAAAACTGACCCGATTGCCAATCCCAAGGTCATTTTATCCCTGGTTCGTCATCTGTAACAACTCTACATTCAAAGTTCAGAAATTTTAGAAATTTGGATTTCATGTCAATAATCATGACAAGATGTTGATCCCAAGTCTCTAAAAATGCCCTTCCCAGATTTCAAAGTGCCATAACTCTGTCAAAACTGACCCGATTGCCAATCCCAAGGTCATTTTATCCCTGGTTCGTCATCTGTAACAACTCTACATTCAATGTTCAGAAATTTTAGAAATTTGGATTTCATGTCAATAATCATGACAAGATGTTGATCCCAAGTCTCTAAAAATGCCCTTCCCAGACTTCAAAGTGCCATAACTTTGTTAAAACTGACCCGATTGCCAATCCCAAGGTCATTTTATCCATGGTTTGTCATCTGTAACAACTCTACATTCAAAGTTCAGAAATTTTAGAAATTTGGATTTCATGTCAATAATCATGACAAGATGTTGATCCCAAGTCTCTAAAAATGCCCTTCCCAGACTTCAAAGTGCCATAACTTTGTCAAAACTGACCCGATTGCCAATTCCAAGGTCTATTTATCCATGGTTCGTCATTTGTATTAACTCTACATTCAAAGTTCAAAAATTTTTAAAATTTGGTTTTCATGTCAATAATCATGTCAAGATGTTCATCCCAAGTCTTTAAAAATGCCCTTCCTAGACTTCAAAGTGCCATAACGTTGTCAAAACTGACCCGATTGCCAATCCCAAGGTCATTCAAAGTTCAAAAATTTTTAAAATTTGGTTTTCATGTCAATAATCATGTCAAGATGTTCATCCCAAGTCTTTAAAAATGCCCTTCCTAGACTTCAAAGTGCCATAACGTTGTCAAAACTGACCCGATTGCCAATCCCAAGGTCATTTTATCCATTGGTCATCATCTGTAACAACTCTACATTCAAAGTTCACAAATTTTAGAAATTTGGATTTCATGTCAATAATCATGACAAGATGTTGATCCCAAGTCTCTAAAAATGGCCTTCCCAGACTTCAAAGTGCCATAACTTTGTCAAAACTGACCCGATTGCCAATTCCAAGGTCGTTTTATCCATGGTTTGTCATCTGTAACAACTCTACATTCAAAGTTCACAAATTTTCGAAATTTGGTTTTCATGTCAATAATCATGACAAGATGTTGATCCCAAGTCTTTGAAAATGCCCTTCACAGACTTCAAAGTGCCATAACTTTGTCAAAACTGACCCGATTGCCAATCCCAAGGTCATTTTATCCATGGTTCGTCATCTGTAACAACTCTACATTCAAAGTTCAGAAATTTTAGAAATTTGGATTTCATGTCAATAATCATGACAAGATGTTGATCCCAAGTCTCTAAAAATGCCCTTCCCAGATTTCAAAGTGCCATAACTCTGTCAAAACTGCCCGATTGCCAATCCCAAGGTCATTTTATCCCTGGTTCGTCATGTGTAACAACTCTACATTCAATGTTCAGAAATTTTAGAAATTTGGATTTCATGTCAATAATCATGACAAGATGTTGATCCCAAGTCTCTAAAAATGCCCTTCCCAGACTTCAAAGTGCCATAACTTTGTTAAAACTGACCCGATTGCCAATCCCAAGGTCATTTTATCCATGGTTTGTCATCTGTAACAACTCTACATTCAAAGTTCAGAAATTTTAGAAATTTGGATTTCATGTCAATAATCATGACAAGATGTTGATCCCAAGTCTCTAAAAATGCCCTTCCCAGACTTCAAAGTGCCATAACTTTGTCAAAACTGACCCGATTGCCAATTCCAAGGTCTATTTATCCATGGTTCGTCATTTGTATTAACTCTACATTCAAAGTTCAAAAATTTTTAAAATTTGGTTTTCATGTCAATAATCATGTCAAGATGTTCATCCCAAGTCTTTAAAAATGCCCTTCCTAGACTTCAAAGTGCCATAACGTTGTCAAAACTGACCCGATTGCCAATCCCAAGGTCATTCAAAGTTCAAAAATTTTTAAAATTTGGTTTTCATGTCAATAATCATGTCAAGATGTTGATCCCAAGTCTATAAAAATGCCCTTCCTAGACTTCAAAGTGCCAAAACTTTGTCAAAACTGACCCGATTGCCAATCCCAAGGTCATTTTATCCATGGTTCGTCATCTGTAACAACTCTACATTCAAAGTTCACAAATTTAAGAAATTTGGATTTCATGTCAATAATCATGACAAGATGTTGATCCTAAGTCTTTGAAAATGCCCTTCACAGACTTCAAAGTGCCATAACTTTGTCAAAACTGACCCGATTGCCAATCCCAAGGTCATTTTATCCATGGTTCGTCATCTGTAACAACTCTACATTCAAAGTTCAGAAATTTTAGAAATTTGGATTTCATGTTAATAATCATGACAAGATGTTGATCCCAAGTCTCTAAAAATGCCCTTCCCAGACTTCAAAGTGCCATAACTTTGTCAAAACTGCCCGATTGCCAATCCCAAGGTCATTTTATCCATGGTTCGTCATCTGTAACAACTCTACATTCAAAGTTCAGAAATTTTAGAAATTTGGATTTCATGTCAATAATCAAGACAAGATGTTGATCCCAAGTCTCTAAAAATGCCCTTCCCAGATTTCAAAGTGCCATAACTCTGTCAAAACTGACCCGATTGCCAATCCCAAGGTCATTTTATCCATGGTTCGTCATCTGTAACAACTCTACATTCAAAGTTCAGAAATTTTAGAAATTTGGATTTCATGTCAATAATCATGACAGTCTCTAAAAATGCCCTTCCCAGACTTCAAAGTGCCATAACTTTGTTAAAACTGACCCGATTGCCAATTCCAAGGTCGTTTTAGCCATGGTTTGTCATCTGTAACAACTCTACATTCAAAGTTCACAAATTTTCGAAATTTGGTTTTCATGTCAATAATCATGTCAAGATGTTGATCCCAAGTCTCTAAAAATGCCCTTCCCAGACTTCAAAGTGCCATAACTTTGTCAAAACTGACCCGATTGCCAATCCCAAGGTCATTTTATCCATGGTTCGTCATCTGTAACAACTCTACATTCAAAGTTCAGAAATTTTAGAAATTTGGATTTCATGTCAATAGTCATGACAAGTTGTTGATCCCAAGTCTCTAAAAATGCCATTCCCAGACTTCAAATTGCCATAACTTTGTCAAAACTGACCCGATTACCAATCCCAAGGTCATTTTATCCATGGTTCGTCATCTGTAACAACTCTACATTCAAAGTTCAGATATTTTAGAAATTCGGATTTCATGTCAATAATCATGACAGTCTCTAAAAATGCCCTTCCCAGACTTCAAAGTGCCATAACTTTGTTAAAACTGACCCGATTGCCAATTCCAAGGTCGTTTTATCCATGGTTTGTCATCTGTAACAACTCTACATTCAAAGTTCACAAATTTTCGAAATTTGGTTTTCATGTCAATAATCATGTCAAGATGTTGATCCCAAGTCTCTAAAAATGCCCTTCCCAGACTCCGATTGCCAATCCCAAGGTCATTTTATCCATTGGTCATCATCTGTAACAGCTCTACATTCAAAGTTCACAAATTTTAGAAATTTGGATTTCATGTCAATATTCATGACAAGATGTTGATCCCAAGTCTCTAAAAATGCCCTTCCCAGACTTCAAAGTGCCATAACTTTGTCAAAACTGCCCGATTGCCAATCCCAAGGTCATTTTATCCATGGTTCGTCATCTGTAACAACTCTACATTCAAAGTTCAGAAATTTGGATTTCATGTCAATAATCAAGACAAGATGTTGATCCCAAGTCTCTAAAAATGCCCTTCCCAGATTTCAAAGTGCCATAACTCTGTCAAAACTGACCCGATTGCCAATCCCAAGGTCATTTTATCCATGGTTCGTCATCTGTAACAACTCTACATTCAAAGTTCAGAAATTTTAGAAATTTGGATTTCATGTCAATAATCAAGACAAGATGTTGATCCCAAGTCTCTAAAAATGCCCTTCCCATATTTCAAAGTGCCATAACTCTGTCAAAACTGACCCGATTGCCAATCCCAAGGTCATTTTATCCATGGTTCGTCATCTGTAACAACTCTACATTCAAAGTTCAGAAATTTTAGAAATTTGGATTTCATGTCAATAATCATGACAAGATGTTGATCACAAGTCTCTAAAAATGCCCTTCCCAGACTTCAAAGTGCCATAACTTTGTTAAAACTGACCCGATTGCCAATTCCAAGGTCGTTTTAGCCATGGTTTGTCATCTGTAACAACTCTACATTCAAAGTTCACAAATTTTCGAAATTTGGTTTTCATGTCAATAATCATGACAAGATGTTGATCCCAAGTCTCTAAAAATGCCCTTCCCAGACTTCAAAGTGCCATAACTTTGTCAAAACTGACCCGATTGCCAATCCCAAGGTCATTTTATCCATGGTTCGTCATCTGTAACAACTCTACATTCAAAGTTCAGAAATTTTAGAAATTTGGATTTCATGTCAATAATCAAGACAAGATGTTGATCCCAAGTCTCTAAAAATGCCCTTCCCAGATTTCAAAGTGCCATAACTTTGTCAAAACTGACCCGATTGCCAATCCCAAGGTCATTTTATCCATGGTTCGTCATCTGTAACAACTCTACATTCAAAGTTCAGAAATTTTAGAAATTTGGTTTTCATGTCAATAATCATGATCCCAAGTCTCTAAAAATGCCCTTCCCAGACTTCAAAGTGCCATAACTTTGTCAAAACTGACCCGATTGCCAATCCCAAGGTCATTTTATCCATGGTTCGTCATTTGTAACAACTCTACATTCAAAGTTCAGAAATTTTCAAAATTTGGATTTCATGTCAATAATCATGTCAAGATGTTGATCCCAAGTCTCTAAAAATGCCCTTCCCAGACTTCAAAGTGCCATAACTTTGTCAAAACTGACCCGATTGCCAATCCCAAGGTCATTTTATCCATTGGTCATCATCTGTAACAACTCTACATTCAAAGTTCACAAATTTTAGAAATTTGGATTTCATGTCAATATTCATGACAAGATGTTGATCCCAAGTCTCTAAAAATGCCCTTCCCAGACTTCAAAGTGCCATAACTTTGTCAAAACTGCCCGATTGCCAATCCCAAGGTCATTTTATCCATGGTTCGTCATCTGTAACAACTCTACATTCAAAGTTCAGAAATTTTAGAAATTTGGATTTCATGTCAATAATCAAGACAAGATGTTGATCCCAAGTCTCTAAAAATGCCCTTCCCAGATTTCAAAGTGCCATAACTCTGTCAAAACTGACCCGATTGCCAATCCCAAGGTCATTTTATCCATGGTTCGTCATCTGTAACAACTCTACATTCAAAGTTCAGAAATTTTAGAAATTTGGATTTCATGTCAATAATCAAGACAAGATGTTGATCCCAAGTCTCTAAAAATGCCCTTCCCATATTTCAAAGTGCCATAACTCTGTCAAAACTGACCCGATTGCCAATCCCAAGGTCATTTTATCCATGGTTCGTCATCTGTAACAACTCTACATTCAAAGTTCAGAAATTTTAGAAATTTGGATTTCATGTCAATAATCATGACAAGATGTTGATCACAAGTCTCTAAAAATGCCCTTCCCAGACTTCAAAGTGCCATAACTTTGTTAAAACTGACCCGATTGCCAATTCCAAGGTCGTTTTAGCCATGGTTTGTCATCTGTAACAACTCTACATTCAAAGTTCACAAATTTTCGAAATTTGGTTTTCATGTCAATAATCATGTCAATATGTTGATCCCAAGTCTCTAAAAATGCCCTTCCCAGACTTCAAAGTGCCATAACTTTGTCAAAACTGACCCGATTGCCAATCCCAAGGTCATTTTATCCATGGTTCGTCATCTGTAACAACTCTACATTCAAAGTTCAGAAATTTTAGAAATTTGGATTTCATGTCAATAGTCATGACAAGTTGTTGATCCCAAGTCTCTAAAAATTCCATTCCCAGACTTCAAATTGCCATAACTTTGTCAAAACTGACCCGATTACCAATCCCAAGGTCATTTTATCCATGGTTCGTCATCTGTAACAACTCTACATTCAAAGTTCAGATATTTTAGAAATTCGGATTTCATGTCAATAATCATGACAAGATGTTGATCCCAAGTCTCTAAAAATGCCCTTCCCAGACTTCAAAGTGCCATAACTTTGTCAAAACTGACCCGATTGCCAATCCCAAGGTCATTTTATCCATGGTTCGTCATCTGTAACAACTCTACATTCAAAGTTCAGAAATTTTAGAAATTTGGATTTCATGTCAATAATCAAGACAAGATGTTGATCCCAAGTCTCTAAAAATGCCCTTCCCAGATTTCAAAGTGCCATAACTCTGTCAAAACTGACCCGATTGCCAATCCCAAGGTCATTTTATCCATGGTTCGTCATCTGTAACAACTCTACATTCAAAGTTCAGAAATTTTAGAAATTTGGATTTCATGTCAATAATCAAGACAAGATGTTGATCCCAAGTCTCTAAAAATGCCCTTCCCAGACTTCAAAGTGCCATAACTTTGTTAAAACTGACCCGATTGCCAATTCCAAAGTCATTTTATCCATGGTTCGTCATCTGTAACAACTCTACATTCAAAGTTCAGAAATTTTAGAAATTTGGATTTCATGTCAATAATCAAGACAAGATAATGATCCCAAGTCTCTAAAAATGCCCTTCCCAGATTTCAAAGTGCCATAACTCTGTCAAAACTGACCCGATTGCCAATCCCAAGGTCATTTTATCCATGGTTTGTCATCTGTAACAACTCTACATTCAAAGTTCACAAATTTTCGAAATTTGGTTTTCATGTCAATAATCATGTCAAGATGTTGATCCCAAGTCTCTAAAAATGCCCTTACCAGATTTCAAAGTGCCATAACTTTGTCAAAACTGACCCGATTGCCAATTCTAAGGTCATTTTATCCATTGGTCATCATCTGTAACAACTCTACATTCCAAGTTCACAAATTTTAGAAATTTGGTTTTCATGTCAATAATCATGATCCCAAGTCTCTAAAAATGCCCTTCCCAGACTTCAAAGTGCCATAACTTTGTCAAAACTGACCCGATTGCCAATCCCAAGGTCATTTTATCCATGGTTCGTCATTTGTAACAACTCTACATTCAAAGTTCAGAAATTTTCAAAATTTGGATTTCATGTCAATAATCATGTCAAGATGTTGATCCCAAGTCTCTAAAAATGCCCTTCCCAGACTTCAAAGTGCCATAACTTTGTCAAAACTGACCCGATTGCCAATTCTAAGGTCATTTTATCCATGGTTCGTCATCTGTAACAACTCTACATTCAAAGTTCAAAAATTTTTAAAATTTGGTTTTCATGTCAATAATCATGACAAGATGTTGATCCCAAGTCTCTAAAAATGCCCTTCCCAGACTTCAAATTGCCATAACTTTGTCAAAACTGACCCGATTACCAATCCCAAGGTCATTTTATCCATGGTTCGTCATCTGTAACAACTCTACATTCAAAGTTCAGAAATTTTGAAATTTGGATTTCATGTCAATAATCATGACAAGATGTTGATCCCAAGTCTCTAAAATTGCCCTTCCCAGACTTCAAAGTGCCATAACTTTGTCAAAACTGACCCGATTGCCAATCTCAAGGTCATTTTATCCATGGTTCGTCATCTGTAACAACTCTACATTCAAAGTTCAGAAATTTTAGAAATTTGGATTTCATGTCAATAATCAAGACAAGATGTTGATCCCAAGTCTCTAAAAATGCCCTTCCCAGATTTCAAAGTGCCATAACTCTGTCAAAACTGACCCGATTGCCAATCCCAAGGTCATTTTATCCATGGTTCGTCATCTGTAACAACTCTACATTCAATGTTCAGAAATTTTATAAATTTGGATTTCATGTCAATAATCATGACAAGATGTTGATCCCAAGTCTCTAAAAATGCCCTTCCCAGACTTCAAAGTGCCATAACTTTGTTAAAACTGACCCGATTGCCAATTCCAAGGTCGTTTTATCCATGGTTTGTCATCTGTAACAACTCTACATTCAAAGTTCACAAATTTTCGAAATTTGGTTTTCATGTCAATAATCATGTCAAGATGTTGATCCCAAGTCTCTAAAAATGCCCTTCCCAGACTTCAAAGTGCCATAACTTTGTCAAAACTGACCCGATTGCCAATCCTAAGGTCATTTTATCCATGGTTCGTCATCTGTAACAACTCTACATTCAAAGTTCAGAAATTTTAGAAATTTGGATTTCATGTCAATAATCATGACAAGATGTTGATCCCAAGTCTCTAAAAATGCCCTTCCCAGACTTCAAAGTGCCATAACTTTGTCAAAACTGACCCGATTGCCAATCCCAAGGTCATTTTATCCATGGTTCGTCATCTGTAACAACTCTACATTCAAAGTTCACAAATTTTAGAAATTTGGATTTCATGTCAATAATCATGACAAGATGTTGATCCCAAGTCTCTAAAAATGCCCTTCCCAGACTTAAAATTGCCATAACTTTGTCAAAACTGACCCGATTACCAATCCCAAGGTCATTTTATCCATGGTTCGTCATTTGTAACAACTCTACATTCAAAGTTCAGAAATTTTCAAAATTTGGATTTCATGTCAATAATCATGTCAAGATGTTGATCCCCTACTCTAAAAATGCCCTTCCCAGACTTCAAAGTGCCATAACTTTGTCAAAACTGACCCGATTGCCAATTCTAAGGTCATTTTATCCATGGTTCGTCATCTGTAACAACTCTACATTCAAAGTTCAAAAATTTTTAAAATTTGGTTTTCATGTCAATAATCATGACAAGATGTTGATCCCAAGTCTCTAAAAATGACCTTCCCAGACTTCAAAGTGCCATAACTTTGTCAAAACTGACCCGATTGCCAATCCCGAGGTCATTTTATCCATGGTTCGTCATCTGTAACAACTCTACATTCAAAGTTCAGAAATTTTAGAAATTTGGATTTCATGTCAATAATCATGACAAGATGTTGATCCCAAGTCTCTAAAAATGCCCTTCCCAGACTTCAAAGTGCCATAACTTTGTCAAAACTGACCCGATTGCCAATCCCAAGGTCATTTTATCCATGGTTCGTCATCTGTAACAACTCTCTAAAAATGCCCTTCCCAGATTTCAAAGTGCCATAACTCTGTCAAAACTGACCCGATTGCCAATTCCAAGGTCATTTTATACATGGTTCGTCATCTGTAACAACTCTACATTCAAAGTTCAGAAATTTTATAAATTTGGATTTCATGTCAATAATCATGACAAGATGTTGATCCCAAGTCTCTAAAAATGCCCTTCCCAGACTTCAAAGTGCCATAACTTTGTTAAAACTGACCCGATTGCCAATTCCAAGGTCGTTTTATCCATGGTTTGTCATCTGTAACAACTCTACATTCAAAGTTCACAAATTTTCGAAATTTGGTTTTCATGTCAATAATCATGTCAAGATGTTGATCCCAAGTCTCTAAAAATGCCCTTCCCAGACTTCAAAGTGCCATAACTTTGTCAAAACTGACCCGATTGCCAATTCTAAGGTCATTTTATCCATTGGTCATCATCTGTAACAACTCTACATTCCAAGTTCACAAATTTTAGAAATTTGGTTTTCATGTCAATAATCATGATCCCAATTCTCTAAAAATGCCCTTCCCAGACTTCAAAGTGCCATAACTTTGTCAAAACTGACCCGATTGCCAATCCCAACGTCATTTTATCCATGGTTCGTCATCTGTAACAACTCTACATTCAAAGTTCACAAATTTTAGAAATTTGGATATCATGTCAATAATCATGACAAGATGTTGATCCCAAGTCTCTAAAAATGCCCTTCCCAGACTTAAAATTGCCATAACTTTGTCAAAACTGACCCGATTACCAATCCCAAGGTCATTTTATCCATGGTTCGTCATCTGTAACAACTCTACATTCAAAGTTCAGAAATTTTAGAAATTTGGATTTCATCTCAATAATCATGACAAGATGTTGATCCCAAGTCTCTAAAAATGCCCTTCCCAGACTTCAAAGTGCCATAACTTTGTCAAAACTGACCCGATTGCCAATCCCAAGGTCATTTTATCAATGGTTCGTCATTTGTAACAACTCTACATTCAAAGTTCAGAAATTTTCAAAATTTGGATTTCATGTCCATAATCATGTCAAGATGTTGATCCCAAGTCTCTTAAAATGCCCTTCCCAGACTTCAAAGTGCCATAACTTTGTCAAAACTGACCCGATTGCCAATTCTAAGGTCATTTTATCCATGAATCATCATCTGTAACAACTCTACATTCAAAGTTCACAAATTTTAGAAATTTGGTTTTCATGTCAATAATCATGACAAGATGTTGATCCTAAGTCTTTAAAAATGCCCTTCCCAGACTTCAAAGTGCCATAACTTTGTCAAAACTGACCCGATTGCCAATCCCAAGGTCATTTTATCCATGGTTCGTCATCTGTAACAACTCTACATTCAAAGTTCAGAAATTTTAGAAATTTGGATTTCATGTCAATAATCATGACAAGATGTTGATCCCAAGTCTCTAAAAATGCCCTTCCCAGACTTCAAAGTGCCATAACTTTGTCAAAACTAACCCGATTGCCAATCCCAAGGTCATTTTATCCATGGTTCGTCATTTGTAACAACTCTACATTCCAAGTTCACAAATTTTAGAAATTTGGTTTTCATGTCAATAATCATGATCCCAATTCTCTAAAAATGCCCTTCCCAGACTTCAAAGTGCCATAACTTTGTCAAAACTGACCCGATTGCCAATCCCAACGTCATTTTATCCATGGTTCGTCATCTGTAACAACTCTACATTCAAAGTTCAGAAATTTTAGAAATTTGGATTTCATGTCAATAATCATAACAAGATGTTGATCCCAAGTCTCTAAAAATGCCCTTCCCAGACTTAAAATTGCCATAACTTTGTCAAAACTGACCCGATTACCAATCCCAAGGTCATTTTATCCATGGTTCGTCATCTGTAACAACTCTACATTCAAAGTTCAGAAATTTTAGAAATTTGGATTTCATGTCAATAATCATGACAAGATGTTGATCCCAAGTCTCTAAAAATGCCCTTCCCAGACTTCAAAGTGCCATAACTTTGTCAAAACTGACCCGATTGCCAATCCCAAGGTCATTTTATCCATGGTTCGTCATTTGTAACAACTCTACATTCAAAGTTCAGAAATTTTCAAAATTTGGATTTCATGTCCATAATCATGATCCCAAGTCTCTAAAAATGCCCTTCCCAGACTTCAAAGTGCCATAACTTTGTCAAAACTGACCCGATTGCCAATTCTAAGGTCATTTTATCCATGAATCATCATCTGTAACAACTCTACATTCAAAGTTCACAAATTTTAGAAATTTGGTTTTCATGTCAATAATCATGATCCCAATTCTCTAAAAATGCCCTTCCCAGACTTCAAAGTGCCATAACTTTGTCAAAACTGACCCGATTGCCAATCCCAACGTCATTTTATCCATGGTTCGTCATCTGTAACAACTCTACATTCAAAGTTCACAAATTTTAGAAATTTGGATATCATGTCAATAATCATGACAAGATGTTGATCCCAAGTCTCTAAAAATGCCCTTCCCAGACTTAAAATTGCCATAACTTTGTCAAAACTGACCCGATTACCAATCCCAAGGTCATTTTATCCATGGTTCGTCATCTGTAACAACTCTACATTCAAAGTTCAGAAATTTTAGAAATTTGGATTTCATGTCAATAATCATGACAAGATGTTGATCCCAAGTCTCTAAAAATGCCCTTCCCAGACTTCAAAGTGCCATGACTTTGTCAAAACTGACCCGATTGCCAATCCCAAGGTCATTTTATCCATGGTTCGTCATTTTTAACAACTCTACATTCAAAGTTCAGAAATTTTCAAAATTTGGATTTCATGTCCATAATCATGTCAAGATGTTGATCCCAAGTCTCTAAAAATGCCCTTCCCAGACTTCAAAGTGCCATAACTTTGTCAAAACTGACCCGATTGCCAATTCTAAGGTCATTTTATCCATGAATCATCATCTGTAACAACTCTACATTCAAAGTTCACAAATTTTAGAAATTTGGTTTTCATGTCAATAATCATGACAAGATGTTGATCCTAAGTCTTTAAAAATGCCCTTCCCAGACTTCAAAGTGCCATAACTTTGTCAAAACTGACCCGATTGCCAATCCCAAGGTCATTTTATCCATGGTTCGTCATCTGTAACAACTCTACATTCAAAGTTCAGAAATTTTAGAAATTTGGATTTCATGTCAATAATCATGACAAGATGTTGATCCCAAGTCTCTAAAAATGCCCTTCCCAGACTTCAAAGTGCCATAACTTTGTCAAAACTGACCCGATTGCCAATTCCAAGGTCATTTTATCCATGGTTCGTCATTTGTAACAACTCTACATTCAAAGTTCAAAAATTTTTAAAATTTGGTTTTCATGTCAATAATCATGTCAAGATGTTCATCCCAAGTCTTTAAAAATGCCCTTCCTAGACTTCAAAGTGCCATAACGTTGTCAAAACTGACCCGATTGCCAATCCCAATGTCATTTTATCCATTGGTCATCATCTGTAACAACTCTACATTCAAAGTTCACAAATTTTAGAAATTTGGATTTCATGTCAATAATCATGACAAGATGTTGATCCCAAGTCTCTAAAAATGCCCTTCCCAGACTTCAAAGTGCCATAACTTTGTCAAAACTAACCCGATTGCCAATCCCAAGGTCATTTTATCCATGGTTCGTCATTTGTAACAACTCTACATTCAAAGTTCAGATATTTTCAATATTTGGATTTCATGTCAATAATCATGTCAAGATGTTGATCCCAAGTCTCTAAAAATGCCCTTCCCAGACTTCAAAGTGCCATAACTTTGTCAAAACTGACCCGATTGCCAATTAAAAGGTCATTTTATCCATGGTTCGTCATCTGTAACAACTCTACATTCCAAGTTCACAAATTTTAGAAATTTGGTTTTCATGTCAATAATCATGACAAGATGTTGATCCTAAGTCTTTAAAAATGCCCTTCCCAGACTTCAAAGTGCCATAACTTTGTCAAAACTGACCCGATTGCCAATCCCAAGGTCATTTTATCCATGGTTCGTCATCTGTAACAACTCTACATTCAAAGTTCAGAAATTTTAGAAATTTGGATTTCATGTCAATAATTATGACAAGATGTTGATCCCAAGTCTCTAAAAATGCCCTTCCCAGACTTCAAAGTGCCATAACTTTGTCAAAACTGACCCGATTGCCAATCCCAAGGTCATTTTATCCATGGTTCGTCATCTGTAACAACTCTACATTCAAAGTTCAGAAATTTTAGAAATTTGGATTTCATGTCAATAATCATGACAAGATGTTGATCCCAAGTCTCTAAAAATGCCCTTCCCAGACTTCAAAGTGCCATAACTTTGTCAAAACTGACCCGATTGCCAATCCCAAGGTCATTTTATCCATGGTTCGTCATCTGTAACAACTCTACATTCAAAGTTCAGAAATTTTAGAAATTTGGATTTCATGTCAATAATCATGACAAGATGTTGATCCCAAGTCTCTAAAAATGCCCTTCCCAGACTTCAAAGTGCCATAACTTTGTCAAAACTGACCCGATTGCCAATTCCAAGGTCATTTTATCCATGGTTCGTCATTTGTAACAACTCTACATTCAAAGTTCAAAAATTTTTAAAATTTGGTTTTCATGTCAATAATCATGTCAAGATGTTCATCCCAAGTCCCTAAAAAGGCCCATCCCAGACTTCAAAGTGCCATAACGTTGTCAAAACTGACCCGATTGCCAATCCCAATGTCATTTTATCCATGGTTCGTCATTTGTAACAACTCTACATTCAAAGTTCAGAAATTTTCAATATTTGGATTTCATGTCAATAATCATGTCAAGATGTTGATCCCAAGTCTCTAAAAATGCCCTTCCCAGACTTCAAAGTGCCATAACTTTGTCAAAACTGACCCGATTGCCAATTAAAAGGTCATTTTATCCATGGTTCGTCATCTGTAACAACTCTACATTCCAAGTTCACAAATTTTAGAAATTTGGTTTTCATGTCAATAATCATGACAAGATGTTGATCCCCTACTCTAAAAATGCCCTTCCCAGACTTCAAAGTGCCATAACTTTGTCAAAACTGACCCGATTGCCAATCCCAAGGTCATTTTATCCATGGTTCGTCATCTGTAACAACTCTACATTCAAAGTTCAGAAATTTTAGAAATTTGGATTTCATGTCAATAATCATGACAAGATGTTGATCCCAAGTCTCTAAAAATGCCCTTCCCAGACTTCAAAGTGCCATAACTTTGTCAAAACTGACCCGATTGCCAATTACAAGGTCATTTTATCCATGGTTCGTCATTTGTAACAACTCTACATTCAAAGTTCAAAAATTTTTAAAATTTGGTTTTCATGTCAATAATCATGTCAAGATGTTCATCCCAAGTCTTTAAAAATGCCCTTCCTAGACTTCAAAGTGCCATAACGTTGTCAAAACTGACCCGATTGCCAATCCCAATGTCATTTTATCCATTGGTCATCATCTGTAACAACTCTACATTCAAAGTTCACAAATTTTAGAAATTTGGATTTCATGTGAATAATCATGACAAGATGTTGATCCCAAGTCTCTAAAAATGCCCTTCCCAGACTTCAAAGTGCAATAACTTTGTCAAAACTGACCCGAATGCCAATCCCAAGATCATTTTATCCATGGTTCGTCATCTGTAACAACTCTACATTCAAAGTTCAGAAATTTTAGAAATTTGGATTTCATGTCAATAATCATGACAAGATGTGATCCCAAGTCTCTAAAAATGGCCTTCCCAGACTTCAAAGTGCCATAACTTTGTCAAAACTGACCCGATTGCCAATTAAAAGGTCATTTTATCCATGGTTCGTCATCTGTAACAACTCTACATTCCAAGTTTAGAAATTTTAGAAATTTGGTTTTTATGTCAATAATCATGACAAGATGTTGATCCCAAGTCTCTAAAAATGCCCTTCCCAGACTTCAAAGTGCCATAACTTTGTCAAAACTGACCCGATTGCCAATTCTAAGGTCATTTTATCCATTGGTCATCATCTGTAACAACTCTACATTCAAAGTTCACAAATTTTAGAAATTTGGATTTCATGTCAATAATCATGACAAGATGTTGATCCCAAGTCTCAAAAAATGCACTTCAAAGTGCCATAACTTTGTCAAAACTGACCCGATTGCCAATTCCAAGGTCATTTTATCCATTGGTCATCATCTGTAACAACTCTACATTCAAAGTTCAGAAATTTTGGAAATTTTGATTTCATGTCAATAATCATGACAAGATGTTGATCCCAAGTCTCTAAATATGCCCTTCCCAGACTTCAAAGTGCCATAGCTTTGTCAAAACTGAGCCGATTGGCAATTCTAAGATATATCATGGGCTGTGCGTTCTTTTAAATCTATATTTAGTAGAAATGCACTTAATTTGCTGTCGAAAATCATATGATACGTGAATTCTTATATACCTTATTTTACTATAGTCCTTTGTACTGGGTATAAAGCCCACACACAGCACCAAACTTCAGGCTTATCAGGCAAGCAGTGTCAAATGCTTTTGTCTTTTTGGGGGCAAAGTGATGCCGTCTTTAATAAAAACGAAACTGCAAATTGTGGCCAAAAAAAAGGGGCGTGTCCGACCATCAGTTGACAGAAATTACGCATTCCGTGCGAAATGTATGTACGAGATAATCATTTTAATAAATTTCAGTGTGACAAATGAGTTGGTTGGTACGATTGGCTGGTTGGTGGTTGACTTCTTGGTATTTTAGCCCTTGGCACTCGGCTTGCTGGTCTGAATTATTAATAAGTCATTGCCATTGCCTTTGGCAGCATAATACAAGCTGTCTAATTGATGGCTGCTTACCTCTATGCGTAGTACGTACTAAGTGGGAATTGGGCATAGTTTATGTGCCACTATCGTTTAGTTTATGTGGCGCAAATTGTTTAATGTCATGCTTCGAGTGACTTATGCTAATGAACCCAAGTAACAGCCTTAAAGGTCGGCAAGATAAATTAATTTATAAATCAAAAAATGTTTCTACATATTTATATTAAGCATCTTATTAAATGCGATTGTTTTAATAATGTAGACAAAATATTTTGATGAAGCCAGTTAGACAACCCTTCAAATATTATTCTATCTAAAAAATATGAAAATTTTATTTAATTTGGCAAAAGCCGTTGTGCAAATTTCATAGCACATTCTTTTCCATTGCCTTCATTTTGTTGTTATGCCCGCCAGCAGCGCCCCGCCCCGTGTAAAAGTTTGTTCTGCTTACTGAAACTCATTTGAATGCATTTTCGTAATGAAGATGAATTTGGAGATTGTGTATTTTTCCAGTTCGCGGCACATTTTTTGGAAAATTGTTTGGCCAAAGTTTCAGTTGGTGTTTTAACTTAGCTCTGGTCGCCCCAAGCCAGTAAAGACTGTATGTTACACTTTAGCTTGATGCTGTACTTTGCGGAAGCTCTTTAAAGCAGTCAAAGTACATTTAATATGCGGCAGACATTCTAAAACACGTATCAGATTTCAGAGCTGTAGAACTTTCATTGCGCTAAATGAGTTTCAGCTGCAAAATTAAAAACTTTATCAGTGTGATGGCAAAAAAGGCGTTCGCACGTGTGTTGTGGGGTTGTGTGACCGCGTATGTGTGTTTGTGTGTGTGTGAAAAAACTTGAAACTTTTTCATGAAGTTAAAGCAAAGTAAAATCAAATTATTGTGGTTGGGCTCATCCCGGCCCGTTGCCTGCCGGGCTGACTGGCAAAAGGATTACTCGACGCCGTAGTGTTGCCACACTCGTTTCAGGCATTGCTGTTGCCGCTGCTGTTGCCTGCTACCTGTAACTTGTCGCCATTGCATTTTAAGCACAGACCGGGGGCTACGGGGCGGCGTAGCAGACAGTTAGAATCTCATGGCTGGCATCCGAGTGTGCTGGTATGAAGTTGCCGCATTCTAATTGAATTTTCACTTTTTTTTTCACCCGCATTTTCCCCACAATGTTGCAGCCTAGGCCCGAGCTGTGCACACACGGCGGCTACGTGATGCCGCGACGCGGCACAAAAATTGCAATAATTATTTTTAATCTTAAGTACGACTTTCGCGTAATGAGATTTGGATTATCTGCGCAGCCCCACCTTGCACACACACACACACACACACACACAAAGCCAGACACATAACGAGCATACCCCCAAATTTACGTGCAACGAGACGCATAAAAAATATACGTCTAAAGTTTGGGCGTCGAAATTATGCGCACTTTGAATTCGGGGTGCGTGTAGGAAAAGGCTTTAATGTGTATTTTAATTTAGCTGAGCTGCTTAAGAGGTATACATTAACTGGTAGAACTGTAGTTATTCGAGGAGTATCTAAAATTCTTCAGACAAAATTATGTTACCCTTAATATGTCCCGTGTCTAAATAAATATGGTTTTTTCTTAAAAGTGGTTTATTAACGTTACAATTTATATTGTCGCTTAAATGTTGCTATCACTATCGACGCTTATCAGTTAAACTATCACTACTACAACTGTTGTCGTCCTCCTCATCGCTGTCGGAGTTGCAGCCATGGATAAATCCGAGAAGAACCAATGCCACAGCCAGAAACCTGCAGCCCAGGCTATCTTCGATTAGGCCGCTCGGGGAACGCAAGGATTTGGCCGATACGGATTTGCGCCGGGCACATGAAGTCGATTTATGTTTCAAGGCTAAATGACTTTGTTTTTTGACATTTAACTGGGCAGCTGCATCCAGGGCGGACGTAAAGCGCAATAGCTCCCAGTTGCTCAGCTCATGAAGACTGCGCGGCTTGCATTGGTATCCTTTGGGAGCCTTCCAGGATGTACATTTCTTTCGGCTTGGTACTGTCGTAATTTTGCTGGACTTCTTGCGGTTGGTAGCCATCAGAATTTTGTGCCTTTACTTAATGCTGTATTTGAAATGGGAAAATAAAATTAAATTCGTTGCCTTGGCTTGCTTCGTTTTAGCTCCAGAATCAACATGCCTCGTTTAGGTTTGATTTGTTGCACAATGCATAAATTAGAAGCAGGCTGGTAAAAGTTTTCATACCCTTCTTGTCTAGGGTATCAAAACTATGTTATGTCATTTAAATAATCGGTTAAAATATCAGTTTTAAGATGACTTGCATACAAATCTCAGTGGTATCGCTACCAAACGTAAACAATTAAAAGTTTCATTATGGCTTACAAAGTTGGCCAAGTTCCGATTACTTTGTAGTATAATAAAACACTTGAAAAATGTCAAGGGTACTAAATCTGCGGCAACTAGGAGAAATCAGCTTTTTCTTGTTAAGGCAAATATTGCATTTTCATTAAGTTAAACTTTGATTCTTAGTTTCCGTGGTCTGTGATCTGTGGCAGGATTTAAGCCGCCGTCATTTACGCCCACTGCTGAACGTTTACTTAAAAAGTTTTTGGCGTTCGCTGGCAACTTTTTCGGGCCAAAAGTTTGAGGTCTGTCTATATGTCTAACTATATACATGTGTGAGTGGGTGGGTGTGGGTGTGCGTGTGCGTGTTATATAATCGTATGCAGAGTCAAAGAGAATACGATAGAGTTGACGATGCTTACAAACTTTTGACTGGCAGCTGCCTCTGGCAAAACAGTTGTCAGCTACAGTGAAAATCGCGGAAATTTGTTTGCAATCAAGTCAAGGTAACTTTGCCTTTTAGCAATATTCAATCAACCTAAAATAGTTTTAATACTGCGTGCTGGCGAAAAATTATTTATTAATTTTGAAAATTTATTTTTAAACTTTAGTCGGAGTCTTAATCTGCATTCTAGTCATCATTGTGGCTGAATGAGACTTCAAACTGCTTATTTAACTTAATCTGTATTTTATTAATTACCCGTAAATGATTCAGACCAATTTTGTACTCTCACTCATTATGATTGGACTACACAAAATTAAATGACTTTTTGGATAAACTAAAAATGCATCGTATATCAAATTTATTGTTGGTTTTTTTATGAATCATTCACAGATTTTGGTAGTGTCAAAATATAAAAGCCAAATATCATAACTTTGAGCCATTTTCACACTTCAACGATTTCATACAAAAGCTAAGCCGGCAGTTTTAGGGTAGGGGAGGTAGAATATTTTTTATTGGTTCGCGTGAAAAATCGAAATGAATAAAATATTAGCTGGCTGACACAGGACACTCGGCGTTTTTAATAAAGTTCGCTATGACAAAGGCAACTTTATTAAAATCTTTAGTTATCAATTCAGAAAATGCACGAAAATCGAGCGCCTGAAAAGCAATTGCATTTTTTATAATATTAGTTGCCCAGGCAGTTTGAAAGCTAGCGAACGAATTGAAAGTTTCGATTAAAATATTCTTTTAAACATTTCGGCTCCACTTTCGATGAAGAATAAATGAAATGCAATTTCAATGCCAATATATTTTTATTGAATGCATTTTGTGGCCAAAGTGGTGCAGAGTAATTGATGAACCTGCTGTGATTGCATTGACAACTATTCGAATGAAAACAATATAATTTTTCAAATCATATATACCTGTTGATCTCGCGCACCATATATAAATATATGTATATCGATATCATTGCAAGTGAAATATGTACTTTAATAACTATTAATTTTGAATATAGGATTTATCCAAATTTAGCTGTTATCATCGCTTCATAGCCTAAGCTCAATGCCAAATATGACTACATGTTGAGCAGGTGATCAAGAATTACCGTTATTCATGTGGGTGGGCAAAAAGCGGCTATTAAGTGACTTATAATCGTAATTTTCAACAAGTTGTCAGTTCTCTTGATGTATAAAGGATGCGCTTGTCTGCATTTGAAAGGACATTTGGCATCCTGAGCTGCCGCAATGTGTCCGACTGCGCCACGGCATATGCCCCGCGTTTTGTTGTTGCTGTTGTTGCGCTTTAATTTATGCCATGCAAGTGGCATAGCACAAGGAGCTGCTGCTACTGACTAGCTCCGGCTGGCAGGACTATCTTTCTCTCTCCTTCTCTCTTCCTCTAATTTGCACGTTGGCTGGTTGCAGCAGGTGAAGCCAAACCTATTTTCTTTGCAGCTGATTGCATTTTATAGCATTGCGCACGACGCTCGGCAACTGACAGTCTAACAACTACAGCAGTGCATCTCTTTTTTTTTTGGAGGGCGAGGAGTTTTCTAAGCTGGTTGTTTTGTGGCACGAATGAATTTTTCAAAATGGCGCACAGCAAACATGAAGCGCGCTGAGTTCGGGTTGAAAGCTGCCGCTTTTGGCTAGATGTGGGAGCTAAAATAAATAAAAATTTATTTAGCGAAAACCTAGCACTTTTTGTATTGGCTTCAATTTATTGACGCAAATCATAAAAGCGTTTGCTGCCAACCATAGGTATGACAAGGGGGCTAAAGCTAAAGCGGTGCAGGTTCCCAGCTCTCACTCCCATAAATTAGTCCGAGTTTTATTTGCATTCCGCTTTTGTTGTGTCTGGCCTCGGGTCCTTTGCTGACACCAATTTCCAGTGCTCACTTTACGTTTTATTCGTTTCGCATTTGTTGTTGCAGCACCCAGCACAGCACCCAGTCGTTGCAGTAACGACGCCCATTATGCAATATAAGTTGCGTTTAATAGTTAATGCAAAGCTTTTAAGCAGCCGCCGGCAGTTGCCAGTTCCCAGTTGCGAGTAGATAGCCAGCAGCTCACGTTGTTCAACGCGTCGTATGCGCAATGCAACAAAAGTTGCAGCAAACTGTTGAATTTAATTTTAAGTGTAGTTGCTACTTGTGGCAGGCAACAAGGCGTAATTATATTAGCTTTTATTTCTATAAGCGCTCATAACATATTTTTGTATACTCTTTTCTCTTTGCAAAATGAGTATATAACTGCATCATATATCTTAATCATTTGATGTATCACACTATTTATTAAAACCTATTTAATCAGTTGCACTTGTATCCTCGTAGTCAATTAGTTATTTTCCCACCAGAGTAATTTATAGTCGTGAGCTTGCAGCTGTAATGTTTCTTGTACTTGTTTATTATGCTGCGTTCCATTCCATTAATGACAAAGGCAAAGGATAACAAGAGGGAATGATTTTGGAGATACCACGTACTGATTTTGTAACTTGATTGAATAATTAAAATAATCTCCGTTCATGTTTCTAGATCGAGTGAGCTGTCGATGCTAATAAAACATTAAATTCCCATAGATTAAGTTCGTAAAGCTTTCATGATACCATTTTGGCTCAATACTATTAGTACAGGGTATATAAAGATTACAACTACTAAAGTGCCCACTTGCCAGTGAGGTACATGTAATTAAAAATGATCGGAAAGCTGACCCAACATAATATTGTGCACAGCAACGTTAGGAGTCACCAACTGAAAATCTGAAAGCTCGGTGCTAAGAGTTTGCTGAGTGCAGCATATTAGACACGGAAACACACTGGCTTATTGTGTGGGTCTACCGCAGGAGACAGTGGTGAATGATGACGTATAGTAGCAAGAAGCAGATATACTTTAATTCCACACTTAGAGTTTATGCACTTTTAAAAAGGTTTTTTTTTTGCGATCTTTTTTGTCGGAAAAATTATGTACCCCCTTGTCATTTGACGTATCGGTAATACAGTTTTTTAATTAGAAAAAAAAAAACGTTCACACGAAGCTTGAATTTTAGCTATTTAAATTAATTTATATACATATATGAGCTTTTTAATAATAGTAACTGTAATAAATTCTATACTAATTCATATACTACTAAAAATTCTACTTTTTTAAATCAAGTACATGAGTTACATGAAAAAAGTATGTGTATCTATATACATTGTACATATGTATTTAGAGAGGTATATTTCATTTGGGAAATGCGTCAGGCAGATACAGCTGAAATGCAATTGAAAATTGCAGGCAATTAAATAAAATACTGGGAAAGTTCTTCAGTCAAAAGTGGAAATCTAGTCGAGCGTGATTAGGACGAAGGCAGGACTCAACGGCAGGTAGAGAGGAGTAGTTCAGGTGTGGGGGCGGTGTATACAGCAAAAGGTCGCTGGCTGATATATCATCAAGTTCAATTTAATTACATTTGACAGAAAGTTATCTAAAAAGCTCTCGAATTAAACAAAAACAAACATTGAACAGGCAGCCGATAAATTTGGTTGAATTTGTTCAACAAATTTTAGAGCAATTTCGCATGCAATGTGCATTTTGTGCATCGCTTGGGGCTAAAGCAAGCGGTTGTCCTGGCTTCAATTACATTTTAAATGCTTTGGGGATTAAGAAGTCAAGCTGTGTGTCATTTATAGAGTGTTGGCATAGCCCGCAGGCCTTTATCAATTTCATTTGAGTAGAGTGTTAATTAAATGCATTAGTTAGCAGCTGGCAGTGCCTCAATGCTGATGTACCCCACTCACTGCCATAGTCCAAGTAAACACTTAGCCAAGCCATTAGGCCTAATAATTCTGCAGCATCATGCAGCTGCTAAGCCTGAAACTGTGGGACAGCACATCTATCAATTTGCAACCCACATCGATCTCACTGTCTCTGAGACGCCTCCCCTTAATAATTTGCATAGAAAAAAATCACATCAACACGTTGATAGGCCGGACACGGGACAGGGCCGTGCCATTTATCAGCGCCCAAGTGCCATAAATAAAACAAATAATACAAAAATATGCAAAATAAAAAGTATAAAAAGCATCGAAATATAACCGGCATCAGCCCCAAGAAAGAAAAAAACAACAATCAGTATGTATTCACTGCCTGACTAGTAAATACCCAGCATTCATCTATCATGACTTTTGTCTGCGCCACACGACTGAAACTAGTTTTTTGACTAGCTCGATGATATGTTATAAAATTATATAAGTATTGCGGTTGCGCTTATCTGTATACATACTAGAGATATCACTTCCCTTTGTTACTCACGTTAAAGAGACTTTATCAAACCCTTTTTTACATATTTTATGGCAACAGGATATAAAAAGGTCCAGAGCTGGAATACATTTGGCCTAATAGATGTGCCGAATGAAATGGGCCTGGCCTGGACCCGCAGGCAGCTCTAGCATTTGTGTATGCATGTGTCTGTGTGTGTTGCGTTAAACAAATGGCCGATGACCCATAATAAAAATTATTATGAATGAACAAGAACAAGAAAAACCCATTGGGCTCCCCAACCCATGGCCTTGAGCATACGAATCGGTAACGAGAGGGTGGAGGGGAACTTACCTAACGACTAACTCCGGCCGAGTGTTTTGCACCCTTTGGGAGCTGCCTCTTCGACTCGACAATGTTGCTGCAGAATTGTATTGGGCTTTGTGCCAGCGCACGTGCATCAAGATTCAATTGAGAGCTACAAACAGAAAATGAAAAATATTTATATTTTTTTATTTATACTTATACTTGTATACTATATACTATACAAAACAAAGTTTGCTGTAATATTGATTTCCTTACAGGCCATTTTTTCTATAGAATCTAGTCTTGCATTAAAAGAAGCCTGAAAAAACTAGCTGATATCATATCATTTAAAAAGCAAAGGTTCCAGTGATCTTAGTCATAGTTTGCAAACCCACATATCGCAATCAGTCGAGAAGTGTAGGGTATAAAAATTATGCTGAATGGAATGAATCCGAATTCGTACTAATTGTTATAATATAAAATTAATGTAAATGAAAATTATGCAGAAATCAAGAATATTTTTAAATTTTTTAAGAAACAAAAAGTTGTTCATACAACGACTAATTTTTCAACAGATTGTTCCTATGGCAGCTATAAGATATAGTGGTCTGATTTCGATGAAACGTTGTGAGCATGCTTAAATAATGTTAAAACTTATATTTGGTAAGTTTGGTTGAGTTATCTCAAAAAACAAACATTTCGACCGATCGTTCCTATGTCAGCTATAAGATATAGTGGTCCGATACGGCTGATTCCGACGTATTAATTGGTAAGCATCTGTACCAAGTTTTATAAAGATAGCTTCAAAATTGAGGACAGACGGACGGACAGACAGACGGACAGACGGACAAAGGTATATCGACTCGTCTTGTCGCCCTGATCAATAATATATATACTTTATGGGGTCAGAAATGTTTCCTTCTATGCATTGCAAACTTCTGCCCAAAATTATAATACCCTCTGCAAGGGTATAAAAATATATGTAAATACATTATTATAAATCGCAATAATAAATAATGACCAATTGACCTCTCTTTCTCTCGCTTACTCTCTCTCGCACAATAGAGATCATCTGATTGATCAATATTATAATTCTCACTTAGCAGAGCGTTGTATTTTAGCAAAGAGCATGAGCGAATATGATTAAATGTGCCAGTTTGTGATGATGTGAATTGAACTTATATATTTAAAAGTGGGCTTGGACTTTCAGTTCGGTTTAATACACAGCCCGTCGCACAACGATCGCTGCGAGAATGAGCTTATACGTTGTAGCATACGTATTCCTGTTGATAACAGGACTCTCCGCGTATCCCAATTGCGATCATATCGATAGTCGGCATTTGCAGAGCTGCAGGAATGCGGTGAATCGCTGGTACAAGCTTAAGGATCAATTCTATGTGGATTGCTGCCAAGTTCTCACTTCAAGCGGCATTCAAGATAATTGCATGCAATGCGAGGCAGAGGCTCGACAAAAGGCAACAAGTACTTTGCTTGCGGAGCTCAGAGATAGAGAAGCTGTTAACAGGCAAACATTGTCCAATAAATGTACAATGCGGAACAACACATGCAGTAGATTAAAGTGGAAAAATTAAATATAATATTAATATATAAAAACAATATTTGTGTACAATGAAATACATATTTAAGCTTTAGCTTTAAACTATATTACTGTATTGCGAAAGATGATATAAATCGAAGCCGATTGACAAGTGCATATGTCTTAATATCATTACTAAGTTTACAGAGACTCTTATTTTAAATCGAGCAAGTGACAAAGGTTCAGCTCTCTTTGCCCTTGTCTGCGTGAAATGTGAAAAATATACAATAGGATAAATTCTCTAAGCACATTCCATTTGCATCATTGGGTTGTACTCGTACGTATGAACTGGCAACAAATACAAGTGCGACTAAATAAATAATCGAAATATTTTTCCCAGTTATTTTGCATATTTTCATATACAGCGGTTCAAGGTGGACGCGGCGAGTCCAGTTCAGGGGGCTTGGAAAAATATTTGATGTAGTGTGCTATGTTTTGTACATTGTTTGCATGGGCAACACTTTAAAGTACTTGCGTTAAGTAAAAATAAATAAATAAATATAAATAAATATGCGGCGAATGCATTGAGTGTTGGCGAATGGATCGAAATCCATTAGCTGCTGCTGTGGCTGTGGCTGCGGCTGCTGTTGCTCTAACTCGAGAGCTTCTGCCGTGTCCCTGGAGCAATGATAGCAGCGAACCTAATAGCCCTGCTTCGACGTGTTGTCCCTTTCAATTATGCCACGCCAGGCAAGAACAGAAAAGACCAGAGCAGACCAGACCAGACCAGTCCAGACCACGCCCGACCCGACCCACTTGGTCTTGGTCCTGCGGTTTTTGGCTACTCAAGCATTTTTCAATTTCACACGTTTCGAAAAGAAAAGCCATCGAAGAGTGCGGCTCATTGTTATGTTTTGTGTTGTTGCCGCCCGGCAGAGGGCGCGATCCCGCGGGCAGCTTGGCCAACGGCAGGATGAGCACCACCGGCCAACACTCGTCTATTCAGCGCGTGGAATTTATTGGCAGTGGAATAATGCCAGGCACGTTCATTTGATTACATTAAAACGAAAGTGGCTAAAAAGGTTGTCCGCCTGCGCGAGGCTATCCGGCAGTTCCACAGCGATTCTCAGACCCACTCCGGTTGCAGCATAATTGAGCTGTGGCCGGGCGGCGTTTTTAAATAAATAAATAAATAATGCACGTGGCTATGGGAGCCGCTTATTATGCGGCTGATAATGCGTATACGAGCTACTTGTGTTTGCTGGTATTTCTATTTTTCGGTATATATGAAAAACAATAGAACCACACAAAGTCATCTGCAGAGTTTGGGTGGTTGGTGTGTAATTTCTATTCTTTGTACATATTGTGTACGCGCTTAGGACTGACTAAGGGGCGTGGCCTGGATTTCAATTGTTTTACTTGTGCGTCAGTATGGTGTCAGTGTGTGTCCTGCAGGAGGCCTGGATTTAATAGCTTTGGCATTCTCAGATCAGAGCACAGACTAACCAAGATTCGTTGTTCCTGTTTATTTAATTCACGTAACGGAAAAGTCTAAATTATTTAAATGTTTCTGCATTTATGTAGTTTGAACAATGCATGCTTTTGTAAATTGTTCTTATACTACTCGTTCATGTAATTGTGATCAATAGCGACTATACATGGCATATACTATTCAAGTGCCACAGTTTTGGCCACAATAATGCAGACGAGGCAATTCATTCAGCTAATTGAATCGACGTTTCAATTACGCGGCGAAAGGCAGAACACAGACTGCATTCAAATTCGCACAAAATGCATAATTATTGTGTTTGTTTTTAGATTTCCAAAATTAAAAATTATTGTTTTATAGTAGTAGTACTTGCTTGAACAATTACTTTGAGGGGCCGAATACTTAATACCCTGATTCAAATTGCTGTTATCACAAATGTATAATTTTTAATTTATATATATTTATTAACCGTTAAGTTTGAGCAAATTATGCAAATCAGAATGTTACTCTTCGGCGATGAGCGTATTTAATACAGATGCAAATGAAATGTCTTAAAATTTTAGAGATACGGTTGGAAAAGACCATTTTGACTAGAAAAATATATACTTAATAGGGTCACAATCCATGACAAAACTATAATATCCTTAACAGTGGTGTAGAAATATATATAAATTTGGCATGCGTAGAGCGACAACAACAATAATTACGCACAAATCAAGCACTCGACTTAATTGCATTTAAATGAAATTAGCATTAAATGTTTACAAATTTTGTGGCATATTTGAGTGTGTGCAGTGAGTCCATTTATTATTCGACTAATTTGTGTGTATTTTAATGCTTTATTTTATTTATAGTTTTATATGATTTTTAAATTGCGGTTTGGATGGCGCTGTTAATGCTGATAAATTATCACCGAGTTGGCTGCGTTCTTGTTGTTTTCCTCATATGTAACAACAGCATTAAAGTTATTTAACAAAGTGCATAAATAAACAACAACAACAAAAAAAAAAAAAAATTCCGGATCAATTTATATGGCACCCGCATAAATAATAAATTACACCCAAACCCAAAAGCAACCGAATGCAAGCAGACCCCCGTTCGCTTATTACAATATTATTATTACAGGGCGGTTAATTTATCTATGTGCAGGCTGTCGAGTGAAATAAAAAAAAGCAACGTGTAGTAAATTTAATAAATTCATTATCAGCTCATTAACAGCGAACTCACAGGGCGTATGCGTAATATTGCAAGGCAGCGCAATTAAAGCCAAAAACACCAACAAAAATGCTGACACGAAAGCAAAGAGCAAATTAATAATACGCGTAAGCGGAAAAGTTCAGCAGCCATTCGGGCATGTGAAAAGCCTTAAAGCCGTTCAATTTTCGCATAGAAAAGCGAGTGGGCGTGGCTGCGGCATGTGGCAACAACTGGCGCGCGTGTGTGTGTGTGTGTGCCCACAAGTCCACCGGCCAACAGTCTAATTGCAAAATAATATACATAGGACTCTGTGTCTTTCATCAATGCCACAGACACTGACACTTGCACACACACACACACACACACACACACACACACACACAGATACAGATACAGGCACAGGAAACAACAACGAAGAAAGTGGCAAAAGAAGGCGTAACTACAAGGAGCGCATGTTTCGGTTAATTAGTGAACACAGCAAAAAAGAATAGAAAAATAAATGAGCGAGCTTCAAATAGTAAAAGGAGTAACAAATACGAACCAGGAACGAGCAATGTCTGACCAGATATTACCCTCTATACTTTACTATATTAAAGGTAATTTATAAAATAAATAATAAAGCATTGGCTTCGAGTTGTACTTGTATCTTATATCATATTTCAGCAGCAATAACTGTAATTGTATACCCGACTCTACATTTTCATATGCAGGGTATAAATAGCAACAAAAATTCCTGGAAAAAGTAATATCAGCAAGTGGAGGGGGGGCAGCAAGGGAATCGACAAAACATAGAACAACGAGTATTGAGCCTGAGCTAGCATACTTAAAGCTCTATTGTACTGCATGCCTTTAGCCTTGTCTATTAGTCGTCCTAAGCTGTGGTCCTGGGGCAGCAGAGTCAACGCAAAATTTGTTGGCATGGCTGCTGCCAGGCACTCCCTCCCTCCCTTCTATTCCCCGAATAACATGTGTGCCACGTGGGGATTTTATTAAGGCATTAAGCATGGTATTTAATGCGAGCATTCGGCTCATTTGCTCTTGTAGCGCAAAACAACGAAAATATTCAAAGCATAAACTTGAGACTTTAACTCCATCGTCCTGTGATCTGCCACAGAGCAGCTATATTTATTTGATGTTCTTTAGGGAGTAGACATTTTGACTCTTTGGAGTGTAGCGCTGCAACTGTTTGTTTTTTTGACTATTTATTAAATGAGCATCATTGCCACTTCATTGGCCAGCTGCTTAACCAGTCGTACCACGGCTGCAGCAGGTGCGACAGCAATCAGTCTGTAGGATGGACGGCCAATGCACTCATGACAAACACTTTTCATATGCGCATTAAGCAAAAATATGTTACAAATTGCAAAAGGCAAGGCGAATGTGAATGTGAATGTGAATGCGAATGCGAATACGTAGCGGACATGTATGCATAAATTGCGGCCAACGTGGCGTATACACAACGCACAACCAACAAAATACATACAACATCAAACATACAACATACAACGTACAACGTACAACGTACTACGCATACGCGCATATTTTTCGCCTTATGAATTCGTATTTTATATGCATTCTTGCTAGTGGGCTGCTGCTGCTGCTACTTTCGAGGGGTGCTGGGGTGCGGAAGTGAGGGGCTGCTGGCTGGTCTGTTGGACTATATGGCATGGGTAATTTTTGCAGAGAGAACGCGACGCAGCGCAAAATGCAACACACCAATGCATAAAAATGCCATATTTCAAAATGCAAATATATTCTTTTAGCTTTTTTGATAAATGACACCGCGGAGGGCTGATGAAAATGGCGCACAGAGCGCCGCTCGTAAGCAATATGGAGCGTGCCAGCCAAGCAGAAGCTGTAGCTGCAGTAGGAGCTACTCCTACTCCCATAACCGGAGCATGTGCAGCAAACATTTGAAAAGCATTTCACTGGGCTGCGAACCGCTGCGTGTTGGCATTTTAATTTAATTTGCCAACTTTGCAGCGGCCCATGTTTGCAGAAGGAACTCAATGATAAGACACCGGTTGCCGCGGATAATTCGCGTTCCGATTATGATCTAACATTTCCAATTTCATTTTCATTTGTTTCATCAACAGAACCAAGCAACAGTCTACATGTGTCAACTGCATTTTTGTGCCTATAAAAAAACAGTTGGAGCCAAAAAAAATGTTGAACTCACTGTACACATTATAATTTGGGTAGAAAGAGTATTGTATATATCTTGCTCTATTAAGTATTTATCATGACATAATTGATTTAGTCAGGTCAGACTTTCTGCCGTCCATTTGTATGAATAATGCTGTGTACCAGATTTTGTTTAATTTATTTTAAATTTGTTAATATCCCTAGTTTGTGTACAGGGTATGAAGTAGTAGAGCACTCTCTTAATTGTTTTAAATGTAGCATAATTCTTTAAGCTGCAGCAGCAACAACAAACACACACGTTGTAATTTTTTATACCTATATAAAGTTTTTTTTAATTTAAACATTTGCTGTTGACATTTGCTGGCAGTTTAAGCGCACACGGCGTATGCGCAACGTTTACTACGATTTAACACATTTTTTGTGACGTATGCGCAATTTTTTAATTAACAAGCCACAGTAATATTTTTTATGAGCTTTGCCCTTGGCTTTATTAAGCAATCTTTGGGTCCCATCCATGGCATTAAATGATATAAGTACATGCCAACACTAAAGCCCAAAGCCTGTGCAGAGTTTGACATTTTTGACATGGCTGCAATTGCAGCACGTAACAGCACAGGAAATTGCGTGGCTCAACGGAAACAGCACAAAATGCTGCAAAAAAGAAAACTAACAAATCCATTTGCTTTTAAAGTTGCCAAAGAAAAACGTCAACGACAAAATGTCATATTTTCGTAGACAAATAAACTGTCGTCTGTCCATCCCTTGCAGCTGGCATTATGATCTATGCGCTGAGATTCCTTAACTAAGACCATCCACAAAGCAGCCGCATCGCAAATAAAAGCACAAATACAAATTCATGCGAAATGACATAAGTCACCGCAAAAGTAATTTTTCACTAATGAGCTTCCCAGCTACCAGGTAAACTGCTGCACATTGGGCTAAAGCTGATTGAAAAGCTAAAAGTAAATTTAAATTTGTTATGAATTTTTAAAATCGAAATTAAAGGTTGAATCTTACAGTAATGAATATATTAGAACTGCCATCTATCTCGAATGTGTTAACTGAACATAAGGTATACTTTTAAATTTTAGCTTTTCCTTTAGTTTTTGATACTAGTTTTGGCACCTACAATCGAATTAAAATAGATTATTAAGAACTAATTTTTTTTTTGGAAAAAACATTGCCAAAAATGATAAAGTAGGTGATTTTTTTTTTAAATTTCTCAACTTTGAATGCAGAATAATTGTGATAAATCTTGGCTAAAATGGCCTTGGGTTTGGATGGTCATTTATTAGGCACTTTAGATTGCTTGGGCACTATACACTTGGTTCCACTGTGCAATATCTACCCTTAGCAAGCAGCCGGCTTCGACTCAGACTTTGTCTTTAGAGCGCTGTATCATTCTATTTAATCTAATGATGTATCTCAGGTGTTTGTTTGTGAAATTTATCGTGAAAATTTTATCCGTATTCTTGGGCTTAAGGCGTTTTAGCTGCCGCTGTCGCTGCCGTTCCCCTTCCGCTTCCCCTTGCCATATCCACAGTCATTGCCGTTGTCTTGTTTCCTGTTCTATGTCAGCGATTTATATGCAGCTATTAGTTTGGATAAAAAAGCCAAATTGTTGTTACGTATTGTTGGTTTACTACGCTGCGCGGGAGGGGATGTTGTCTATCTGCCAAGTTGAGATTGTTCGGCTATAATTAGCTGTATGGTTGCCGCATCCAATTACACAATATCCGCAGAAGCATTCGCACCTAATTACTGTAGCAAACTGCAGCCACACCTAATGCAGAAATTACAAAATGAATATTCATATTTGTGCAGCAGCATTTGAGGTTGGCGCAATCGTCGCTGCAGCTTATTGCAAATGAAAGCCGGTAGTTTTTCATTATTTTGCATTTTCTGCTGCTTGTTGCAATTGTTGTTGCCGTTGTTGTCAGTGCTGTTGTAGTTGTTCTTGTTATTTGGACGATGCTGGTTCAAATGCAAAATCTGCATGCAGCTGCATTTTTTTTGAAGGTTTTTTGTTTGTTTATTTGCTTGGATCTGGATCCAGAGCCTGGACATGAATGGGCTGCTCTGCCCTTCGCATTGCTTTTCACTGCGCTTAACAATGAAATTTGCGCATAACCACATGCAAATTGCCAAGCCACAACATAACACACACATACACACACACACACATACACAGCATACACACATGGACTTTGTGAAAATTTACAAATAATAATCTACGCGCAGGCAAAAGAGTTTGGGGGATAGGGATAGGAATGTCAAAACGCAAATTGCTGGAAACCGCTGGAATACATAAAAAAAAAACGTAATAACTGGATCACAGGATGTTGAGTCTGGAGCAGGCGAATAATGAATGCTCTTTTGCTCAATGTTCAAATATTTAAAAAAATATTTTAAATATGTGTATATATTTTTCGCAGGTTTCTTTATTGTACACAGGACTGTTACAAATTCAAATTTACAACAATTACTCAATTTTAAAAATATAGTTTGAATACATTTCATTTAATATTGAATTGAAAAGATTTTTATTTTATTTGTAAACCAATTTGTCTGTTGTTTTCCAAGATACATATGCATACTTTGTGTATGCATACTTGGTGTATAGCAAGCAGATTGGTTAAACATAAATTGTTCTGTTGTGTTTGTTTGGTTGTTTGGTTGTTCGCTTGGGGCATTTGGCGGAGGTAACATATTGAAATATATTACATGACATGTTCGTTGGTCATTACGACACCGCCACCCCCCCCCCCCCCCCCCACACCCACTCCCTTCGGCGATTAATCGATAAACTTTATTATAATTTGTTTGTTGTTGCGGCCGCATTTGGTTTTGGCGCGTTTTGTAGACATTTACGGCATGTCATATTGGATGCTGCTTGGGTCCGTCTGTCCGTCTGCCTGTCTGTCTGTCTGTCTGGATATTTGCTTTTTGGCAATTTTGGTAACGTCAATGGATAATAATTCATTTTCAAATTTCGATATATAACTTTCAGTGTTTGCGTTTATCAGTTAATTAGAATTTGTGCGGCGAATATTTGCAATTTAAGTTGTCTGCCACGGCCGGAAATGACAAAAATTGTTGCAAAATTTTTCACATCCGTTTCAATTTAACTTTCGCTGGTAAAGAAGAAGAATACAATACGCAAATTCGTGAATGGGCAGATGCAAACATGTAGCTTGTTATTTTTATTGTTAAAAAACTCACACACACGCACGCACGTACTCACAATAATAATAACAACAACAACACAACACGGACGCGCTCATAAATTTAAAAAATGTAATATCCCTCTTACGGAAATGACAATTTATTGGTGGTTTTTACTATTCGCAATTTATTTCAACTCCGCAAGGAAATGCATTGCGGATATAACGCGCCATAACCGTGCCCCGATCCCCGATCCGTAATCCCCAAACTCACACTCAAACTCAAACCCATTGCAGTTGTAGTTGCCGTTGCCGTTGCCGTGACCGTTGACGCTCCTCGGCTGGCAAAAGTTGACGCTGCAAACAAACACAGCAACAGAGAGAGAGAGACAGACAGACAGACAGACAGAGAGTCAGACAAGCAAACATGTTCGCCAGTGCAAATATAAAAATAAAATAAATATAAATATCGGCTGCAAAGTGGCCATGGCAGCAGCAGCGATGCCTGGGGCAGAGCGAAGGGGCAGCAACCGCAGCCCACATCTGCGCATTGCCCCACTACGCTGCACACCCGCTGGACACCAAACGTTGTCCGGGATGCGGCTGAGATTGAAAATCCGTTAAGTCATCGCCACTGCTAACCGCTGTGGCCGTTGCCTGGTGTCGCTTTTTTTTGTTCCTGCTGTTGCTTCTTTTTTGTTTGTCTCTTTTGTTGCCTGTCAATGTATTTGTTTGTACTGTTGCTTTGGCCACTGTTCGCTGCTGGCGCTGGCCGTCGGTTTCTGGCCAAATCCTATGACAAATAAACGCTTCTCCAGCAATTTGATCTTGTTGTTTTTGCAGTTGTAACTTTGCTTTTAATATAGGAGAGCTGCAAATCCCCGACTGCCTGGGGAATTGACGTAGCAGCCAGTGCGATACGCAAATGCTGCTTGATAGACAGGAATCAGTATTATGATACAAATATGCATATACTATGTGCAAATACACACTCCACACAAATAATGCCATGGAACAGTAAGGAATGGGATTCCAAGTCATTATCATTAAGAAAATCGGCGGTTTCCACTGCTAACAATAGATGCCAGTCTACAGTACGCAGTAAAAAGATGACCTCAGTGCTGGCCTTTCATATACTTAGAGATTATAAAACAATATGAATCATTTGACTTGGTATCTCGATCAAGCTTAACAATTTCAAATTACCTTCGTCTACACTTGGGTATTCTCATTAAATGTACTATTTCCCTGTGAATAGATATAAACTAGATCATTTTATATCGCAATTTAAATAATAGCATATATGTGGAATTCTCGATGAAAATTGACTCTGGGAATTGCCTATCATTTTGAAATGTTTATTAATGAAAAATCATTAACATATTAAATAGTATAATAAGTCGCAAGCTGAAAGAGAAAGAGAAAGAGAGAGAGAGAGAGAGAGAGAGAGAGAGAGAGGAAGAGAGCGAGAGAAACGGTCAGACCAGGTCAGAGCGTAAGCTTAAAACGTGTTCAGCTGATAAGAATTATAAAGACTTGCTCCACAATCCAGTATTGTGTTAGTCGTAAACAACAGCCGCTGAGATGAAGACAAACCTCTATCGGGGCATATGTCTGCTCTTGTTGATTTCGAGTATTGCTGCATGGAAAAAATGCGATCAGGGTGACAGCCTGACTATGGAGCGTTGTATTGCAAATGTGCGTCGCTGGTACGAGCTGAAGGACGAGTTCTATAAGAAGTGCTGCCTGGAAGCTTCGGAAGGTACTAGTGCCCCAAATAGATGCAGAAAGGCGTGTGGCAAATTGGCAGCTCGCATGGCGACAGAAACGCAAGAAAGTGAATTGAAAAATGAGAATAAATCGGATCAAATGCACTTAATGCCAGTCGTACCAGTTTCTATCGAAGAAAGAGTATCTTTTGGTTTCAATCGGCGCAATTTCCGAGTTTTTAAAGAAGACAATAAAGCGAATCAAAAGCAATTAATGCCAGTCGAGCCAGTTTCAATCGAAAAAACAGTATCATTTTTAAATTGGTTCAATTTCTGATTTAATTGTCTTATCAGTTTTAAGAAACTTGAGTCACAAATTCTGTTGCATATGTATAAAGTAATACAGTCAAGAGCTAAGATAAAATAACACAGAAACATGTAATATATCATACTTATATACATTAATGCGAAAATGCTTCCCAAGAACACTTTGTATTAACTAGAAGAAGTCATTATAATATATTTTAATGGTTGATCAATTGTAAGTAAGTACATGAATTATGGTAAACCACATATACAAACAATAAACACAATAAAATTCAATAATAAAAATAAACCCGTTTCTCTCAATTGCTTTTTATACACATTAAGTTGATCATACTGCCGAGAGATGACTTTGACCGGTTTCATATTTCCAACTGGGTGATACAGTTGTAAGTATATGCATACAATAGTTGAATCTCAAAATTTGAAAGAGAGAATCTTGGATTTCATTTGAAACAGACAAAGCTTCATCTCTTTGGTTCAGTGATTAGAACATGTTTTACTGATTTCTGTCCAGAATCGACAGTCGCGAAACAACAGCTCAACGATGAATACATGTCGTGAAATACTCTTATGTTTGCTGCTGGTGATAATCAGCACTTCAGCTGATCTTAACTGCAACGAAGCTGATCAGCAGCATATTAAAAAATGTGAGGCTGTGGTACGTCGCTGGTATGAGCTAAAGGATGACTACTATCAGGAATGCTGCCAGAATAAGGGAAATATTGATTGCGATAAGTGTAACAAATACGGAGCTTATATGTCAACGAAGATGTTGAGAAACCAATTGATTACCTTGAAAGCTATGCGTCAATTGAATACAGAAGCAACTGATCCAGTTTACAAGGGCTCGTTGGGCCCTAAAAATCCCGTGCAAGAATATATGCTACACGGTTAAAGTTAAAACTGAGTTAGTGAAAATAAACAAAAGTGTGATTAAATAATGCAAAATAAAAAAAAACAAAGATATTCTATAAGTTGAAATATTTATTTGGCATAAGTTTTTTTGTATAGAGAAAGGTCAGCTGAAAGGTCATGTCTACTGTTGATAAGACTGACTGATAATACATTTTAATAATTATGAAATAGATTTGCTGAGCTGTAAATATGACAACACACATTATAATATATTTTTTATATTTTTTTTCTTTCACTCAAACTTTTAGTCATTTAATCGCAGTTCTCCGAACGTTGTGTCAGCATCTGAAACTAACAAATTTGATATTTGCTTAACGAAATTGCATTTTCCAATTGACTTGCGATTGGGCGCAGAGCAGAGAAAAAGCAACCACAGAGAATACGATTAATTAGAAAATGAACTAATTGAATTCGAATAACTTAAATTAGGTAAACACATAGAAGGGTGAACGAGGCGAAGCGATGCTAATGTTGTTGACAATAAAAAAAAAAACAAAAAAAAAAAAAATATATTTTCAAAATCGAGTTTGAAATGGCAAATGTGTCTCATCTGACCGCCACCCACAGACGCAGCGGGAATTAATTAAGTGCATTAAAACTTATTGAACTATGTCAAAACGGAGTCGGATAGAGCAATTGCAAACGACAGACGGCAGGCGGGAAGGGAACGGGAACGGGAACGGGCTATGTAGGGAACAGCACTTGCCAGCTGGATGCAAAATTATTTAACTAGTGCACGGGCTCTGCGTCTGCTCGTCGGAGCATTTGTGTCGTCCGCCTCGTTGACTACAGTCAAATGCTAAATGCCGCCATAGAGGCGATGGCAACAGCTCCACGCACACACACTCTGACACTCACACACACACAGACACACACATATATTCCACACTCACGTACGCCGCAGAACCGGAACAGGAACGTGCCCCAGCACCAGGGAAAGCCAGCAGATACAGATATACACTCAGAGAAATACACATACACACACACATCAGAAAACGAGGGTTACCTTCTATGTATCGGCAAATATGTTAAGAACTTAAAGAAATTCGTCTGTAAAGATTTTATCAGTTCTTAATCGTAATCTCATCTTTTTCATTGTTATATAACTTCAGAGTAGCCTTATCTTTGTGGGACTTTTTGGGGATTTTCCTTCACGATATTGAATCCTGCATACTCTAATGACAGCCCTCGCGAGTATGCATGTAATGGGTGATGGAAAAGTTGCTGCTGGCGCGTGATTCCAATCGAGTTATTACAGAAATTAATCATGTTGAACATGCATGGGAATTGCATATATCGTACACACACAAACACACACACACACAGACACAGATAGACAGGGGGGACGCGCTCTTTTACATATACAGTTACAAATGCAATATGCTGCATTTGCATAGCTGTGTGAGCGGGTATAAAAAATGGCCACAGACAACCTGACAGCAGTGTAGGGGAAAAACGAACTCAAAGATTATCATTGTAAGCATTCTTTGAGTGAGTGATTAAAATGCGTGCATGAAAAATGCAAAATGTGGACAGGAGGGCTGAAATATTGTCATAGTCAGGCGCATACCCATTTACATTTGTATATATGTATGCATGCATACATATACAGCCGAATGTGAATCTATAGCCATGTGTTAAGCTTTAAGCGATGTCAGAGCTCGTGCTGCGTAATTTGCATTGATTTATGCTTGGGCTATAAGGTGCACAATTGCAAGTGCACCTGCAACTGCAACTGCAACTGCAACTACGACTACGACTGCATCTGTGGCAGCTTCAATGTCGCTGCTATGAAACGATGTCAAGGTGCCATGCAGCGTCAGACGGCAATGCACTGTTAATGTGTCTACGGCTATGTTCCGGGGCACGTACATTCAATTAAACGCCCTTGAGTGCCGGCCACGCCTCCCAGTGCGCCTATGTGGGTCCTGTGTGTCCTCTGTGTCCTCAGTGTCCTGTGTGCCCTCTGTATATGTGTGCGTGGGAGTTTATTGGCATGCCAGCGACAGTGCCCGAGAGCAATGAGCTAAAGATAAATAACAAGCCATATAACGCATACGCACTGTGTGCCCAAAGTGCATGCCGTGCGTTGCTTATGCAAAAAGGAAGCGCATGTGGGCGTTACCCCCAGCACTCCCCCAGTGAGAGTGTCTGTATGTGTGTGTGTGTGTGTGTGAGTGTGAGTGTGCGTGTGCGTGCAAGTAACGCAATCGCTTCGCAAAGCCCGGACAACAGTAAACAAGCACGCAGAGATAGAGACTACCGCATGACCTCTTCGCTGCTCTTTGCTCTTTGCCCCGGCACCACTCTCTGCGCTGGGGGACAACTTTGGCGCTTGTCAACGCTGCCCACTGCCCGCCAGCCAGCGCTTTTGTGCTCTCGCATGTGTCCTGTGTCCTGTGTGTCTGTGTCTGTGTGTGTGTGTGGTGGGTGTAAGTGTGTGTGGTACTGTGTGCTGCATGCTTTCAGGCGTTGATTTCCACAACTGCCAAACGCTTGTCTTTTGATCTTGCCATGGCCCGCTGCCGCTCTGCCACGCTGCCACGCCTCCACGCTGCCCGTTGTGTTGCCTGGTCGCACGCCTCACAAATGCAATTTCAATTAAATTTTAAATATTTATGCAGCTGCAGCAGCAGCACAAAAATGCTGCTGCCCCAGCACTTGCAACAAAACAATTGCAACCAAATGGTTTAATCCGCTTCTGTTGTTGTTTCCATTTTCCATTTCAATTGCGCACTTCCAACATGTGTGCTTGCGTGTGTGTGTATGTGTGTGGATTAGCATAAGGTCTGCATATCATGCTGATCAGCTTTTATATCCATCTGAAATATTTATATAACTTGCCACAGGCTGCAAAGCAAAAGGCATACATTTAAGCTGCGCATGAAGAACACAAGAAAACAGTGGATTGCAATTATTACAAGACAAAAACGCACTTTTTTTATTGGATTTTGTAAAAGATTATATTACGATATAATTTAAACATTCTCATCAACAGAACCTTTATATTAATACAGCACTTTAATCTGTTAACATAATGTTTATTTTTGTACAATTTTAACCTGAATTTCATTTTCATTAGAGGCAACTGCAAAAGTAAATTTTTTCGAAACATATTATGTATTCTCCCTTTATGTATTCTACCCTGAACCCATTTAAAATGGGAAAAAGGCTATAATGGTTTTGTGCAAAAGTATGTAACAGTCATAGAAGAAATGCTTCTTCCGACCCCATAGAGTATATATATTCTTGATCACTATCAAAAGCCGTGTTGATATAGCCATGTCCGCCTGTCTGTCTGTATATCTGTCCGTCTGTCCATCAGTATGAGCGCGCTGATCTCAGAGACTACATACTAAACGTAAAATTTCAAGATTCTAAATTTTGAAAAATCAAAATTGGTAAGATGCTTATCCTTTTTTCGACAAAAAAAACCGAAATTTAATTTTTTCAAAAATTCATAAACTTGAAATTTAGAGTTAAACTACACGCCAAATACTGATCAAAATGGACTCGGGATTGACAATCGGTTCAGATTTGACAAAGTTGTGGCCGTTTGAAGTCTGGGAAGGTCATCTATAAGGAACTTTTCGTGGTTTGGACACTTTACAAGTCAATTTTGTTGTCACTTTGATTTTTGACAGAAAAATGAAACACCACAAAATCACTTTAAGTATAGTTTTTTATACTAATTGAGATACCTACAAACGATTAAACGTAAAATTTCAAGATTCTATATTTTGAAAAATCAAAATTGCTTTTTTCGGCAAAAAAATCGAAATTGAATTTTTTGAAAAATTCATAAACTTGAGATGTGGAATTCACCTACATGCCAAATACTGATCAAAATGGCCTCGGGATTGACAATCGGTTCAGATTTGACAAAGTTGTGGCCGTTTGAAGTCTGGGAAGGTCATTTATATGGAACTTTTCGTGGTTTGGGCACTTCACAAGTCAATTTTTTTGTCACTTTTGGCGTGATTTTTGACAGAAAAATGAAACACCACAAAATCACTTTTCGTATAGTTTTTTATACTAATTGAGACATCCACAGTCAGTTAAGTGTAAAATTTAAAAAAAAAAAAATTTTTAAAAATTAAAATTGATAAGGGTCCCCCCTTATGCTTTTTTTGACAAAAATATCATAAATTTTATTTTTTCAAAAATTCATAAAATTGAGATGTAGAATTAAACTAGGTTCCAAATAATGATCAAAATGGCCACGGGATTGAAAATCGGTTCAGATTTGACAAAGTTGTGGCAGTTTGAAGTCTGGGAGGGTCATTTATATGGAACTTTTCGTTGTATGGGATCGTTACAAGCCAATTTTTTTGTCACTTTTGCGTGATTTTTGACAGAAAAATGAAACACCACAAAATTACTTTTCGTATAGTTTTTATACTAGTTGAGACACCCACAACCAATTAAACGTAAAATTTCAAGATTCTATTTTTTGAAAAATCAAAATTGATAAGGGTCCCCCCTTATGCTTTTTTTGACAAAAATATCATACATTTTATTTTTTTCAAAAATTCATAAAATTGAGATGTAGAATTAAACTAGGTTCCAAATAATGATCAAAATGGCCACGGGATTGAAAATCGGTTCAGATTTGACAAAGTTGTGGCAGTTTGAAGTCTGGGAGGGTCATTTATATGGAACTTTTCGTTGTATGGGATCGTTACAAGCCAATTTTTTTGTCACTTTTGCGTGATTTTTGACAGAAAAATGAAACACCACAAAATTACTTTTCGTATAGTATTTTATACTAGTTGAGACACCCACAACCAATTAAACGTAAAATTTCAAGATTCTATTTTTTGAAAAATCAAAATTGATAAGGGTCCCCCCTTATGCTTTTTTTGACAAAAATATCATACATTTTATTTTTTCAAAAATTCATAAAATTGAGATGTAGAATTAAACTAGGTTCCAAATAATGATCAAAATGGCCACGGGATTGAAAATCGGTTCAGATTTGACAAAGTTGTGGCAGTTTGAAGTCTGGTAAGGTCATTTATATGGAACTTTTCGTTGTATGGGATCGTTACAAGCCAATTTTTTTGTCACTTTTGGCGTGATTTTTGACAGAAAAATGAAACACCACAAAATTACTTTTCGTATAGTTTTTTATACTAGTTGAGACACCCACAACCAATTAAACGTAAAATTTCAAGATTCTATTTTTTGAAAAATCAAAATTGATAAGGGTCCCCCCTTATGCTTTTTTTGACAAAAATATCATAAATTTTATTTTTTCAAAAATTCATAAAATTGAGATGTCGAATTAAACTAGGTTCCAAATAATGATCAAAATGGCCACGGGATTGAAAATCGGTTCAGATTTGACAAAGTTGTGGCAGTTTGAAGTCTGGGAAGGTCATTTATATGGAACTTTTCGTTGTATGGGATCGTTACAAGCCAATTTTTTTGTCACTTTTGCGTGATTTTTGACAGAAAAATGAAACACCACAAAATTACTTTTCGTATAGTTTTTTATACTAGTTGAGACACCCACAACCAATTAAACGTAAAATTTCAAGAGTCTATTTTTTGAAAAATCAAAATTGATAAGGGTCCCCCCTTATGCTTTTTTTGACAAAAATATCATAAATTTTATTTTTTCAAAAATTCTTAAAATTGAGATGTAGAATTAAACTAGGTTCCAAATAATGATCAAAATGGCCACGGGATTGAAAATCGGTTCAGATTTGACAAAGTTGTGGCAGTTTGAAGTCTGGGAAGGTCATTGATATGGAACTTTTCGTTGTATGGGATCGTTACAAGCCAATTTTTTTGTCACTTTTGGCGTGATTTTTGACAGAAAAATGAAACACCACAAAATTACTTTTCGTATAGTTTTTTATACTAGTTGAGACACCCACAACCAATTAAACGTAAAATTTCAAGATTCTATTTTTTGAAAAATCAAAATTGATAAGGGTCCCCCCTTATGCTTTTTTTGACAAAAATATCATAAATTTTATTTTTTCAAAAATTCATAAAATTGAGATGTAGAATTAAACTAGGTTCCAAATAATGATCAAAATGGCCTCGGGATTGAAAATCGGTTCAGATTTGACAAAGTTGTGGCAGTTTGAAATCTGGGAAGGTCATTTATATGGAACTTTTCGTTGTATGGGATCGTTACAAGCCAATTTTTTTGTCACTTTTGGCGTGATTTTTGACAGAAAAATTAAACACCACAAAATTACTTTTCGTATAGTTTTTTATACTAGTTGAGACACCCACAACCAATTAAACGTAAAATTTCAAGATTCTATTTTTTGAAAAATCAAAATTGATAAGGGTCCCCCCTTATGCTTTTTTTGACAAAAATATCATAAATTTTATTTTTTCAAAAATTTATAAACTTGAGATGTAGAATTACACTAGATGTCAAATACTGATTAAAATGGCCTCGGGATTGAAAATCGGTTCAGATTTGACAAAGTTGTGGCAGTTTGAAATCTGGGAAGGTCATTTATATGGAACTTTTCGTTGTATGGGATCGTTACAAGCCAATTTTTTGTCACTTTTGGCGTGACTTTTGACAGAAAAATTAAACACCAAAAAATCACTTTTCCTATAGTTTTTTATACTAATTGAGACACCCACAGTCAGTTAAAAGTAAAATTTCAAGATTCTATTTTTTGAAAAATCAAAATTGGTAAGGGTCCCCCCTTATGCTTTTTTCCACAAAAAAAATCGAAATTTAATTTTTTCAAAAATTCATAAACTTGAAATGTAGAATTAAACTACATGCCAAATACTGATCAAAATGGCCTCGGGATTGACAATCGGTTCAGATTTGACAAAGTTGTGGCAGTATGAAGTCTGGGAAGGTAATTTATAAGGAACTTTTCGTGTGTGTGATGATTACAGATATTTAATTATGAATGTTAGACCGTGGATCAGGGCTTATCCTAGTCGGGCACTCTCGGCAAGATCACTCTGACTTGTTTTATATATATTTTGCAAATTTATACTTTCAAACTCCAATAATTATGCGAAAACTGAACCGACTCTTAAGCTTTCTGTCTTTGTCTTTCCATCTCGATCTCGTGCTCTTTCGCTCACTGTGCAATTCTCCCTCCGACTTTCAGCTTCCCGGTTAATGTCACTACTGCCATAATTCACTTTCTCATAAGAGTGCCGCGGAGGCGAGCGTGTAAATCATGATCGATGCGTGAGTTGCCAGCGAGTTACTTAAAGCGAGCAATTGTCGTGCCACGCCTACTTATACGCCCACACGCACACACACATATCCAGGCTACTTGACGGCCGAATAATGCCGCAAATAAATCTAATAACGCGCGCATAATTTGCATAATTCTCGTATTTAATAGACAGGCGTGGCAGGCAGCACAGGTAGCCGGAGCAATTGAAGCCGCCGCAGTCGCGGCAGGTAATCGTCGGGCTCTGGTTCCGGCCCCAGCACCGGCTCCAGCTCTCACCCCCACACCCGGTCGTCGCTCCGGCAGCGGCGCATGTCGCGTCGCTTTGTTGCTGTGCGCCCAACATAAAACACTCAAAGGATACGCTGACAATGAGGCTTAACTCACACACACACACACACACACACACATGCACAGACAGGGTCTTTCATAAAGCGGCTGCAATGTTGCTGTTGCTGCGTGGGGAGGTGAGGAAGGGCAGGGGCAGGCAACAGGAGCTTATGCCGAGTCTTGCCTGTGTATGCGCCTAAAAGCGCGCTTAAATAAATTCAATTTAACGTGACTAATACCATTTTATCGCATTGTTTAAAGCATGAAGCGAGCGCTGCACTGTTCGCAGGATACGAGTAGAACCTGCCGCCTGGCATCCTGCCACACAGCCATACAGCAAAACAGCAATACAGCCAAACAGCCATACGCCCAGTCGCACAGACGGACAGATTACCTGCCTGCAAGCAAGCTAACGTTACCTTTTGTGTATGTATGTATGTATGTATGTATGTATGCATGTATGTGTGCGACAACAATATTGTCAAATTTCATACACAAGTCTGCACTGTGTGTCTGTATTCCTGTGTATTGCTATCTTTGTGTGTGCGCCCGCTTGTTTAACTGTTGCGATTTACGGACTAGCTCCGACGTCGTCGCCAGTGCAATGAGGAAATAATAAATACAACATTTGAGGAAATTGAATTGTATGTGCTTATACCTTCATGTGTGAGTATGAGTGTCAGTGTGTGCATGTATGAGTGAGCTGTAGCAGACACAAGTACAGCCGACACAAATTTAAACAGGCATAACTATAAATCACTTTCAAACGCGGGCAATAAATTCATATTATAAATAAAAGTTTTAGCAACCATAATACTCAGACTAACTTAAAGACGTTATCTGATATATTAGCTGATTCATATCACTTCATATCAATAAACCCATAATGATACTTGGCCACAGTCAACAATATTAAAATAAACATAAACTAAATATCAGAAAAATTATCACCTTCATCAATTATTTTCTCCTGAGTTTTAGGAACAAAAGCAATATAGGATTAGGTAAGAATAAGGCACACATCGGTAAGACTTAGATACAAATATTAAAATGTATAAACATCAAAACTAAAACACATGTTTCTAAATATAATATTATATTCAATTGTGTCACCTCTCTCGCAACTGACACTGACAACTTTGTCGGCTGGCCTAATGTACTGCGCCGTTGCGACGTTTGTTTCTGTTTGCGTATGTGCTTATAGGCCACTTTGTTGTTGTCGTGTTGTGGCTGTTGCTTCTGCTGCAGCTATTGCCCCTGCCCACAGCCCCCAGCCCCTGGCCCGCAATTCTATTTGTGTTGAAGTTAATAAAACTGCCTTTTATGGCGCTCAGCTCAATATGTATTTTCATGGCCATTTGAGCGCCTGAAAGTATGCGGCAATCAAATTAAATGTTATGTACGCTTTTAAAGAGCTGCTTCACATTGGCAGACCCGTACCCTGTACCCAAAACCCGCCCCCGGGGCCGATCATCGACAATGCGAATTGGCAATTTGGCAATGCTTACTTATGCCAATCAAGTGGCCAATGAAATCAAAATTTCGTGTCCGTCGGGCACAGCCAGAAGCTTGTGATTATGATTATGCAATCATTATGGCAAATCTTTCGCTCAACGCCTTTTATGTGATTTGCATTTTGTCTCTCTCCCTGTGTGTGTGCGTTTCTTCTAATTGAGTTAAGAGCTTTGCTCTGGGCAGACACTGCTATCGCGATAACTGAATATTATATGTGCATATATATATATATATATATATATATATTATGATATCTATCACGCACAGTTTTGCATAACAAATTCACAAACTTAATTTGCGTCAAATGCTGTCCTGGCCTGGCCATGTCCTGTAAAAAGTAGAAGACATTTTGAAGAAGTGTGTGCTAAAAAACCCGAGCGACATTTGTCAATTTTATTTATGGTCACGTAGCATTTTATTTTGCTTTGGATTTTTCCTAATGGCTGCAAACAAGCAACAAAACAACAACAACAACAAAAAGCAGCAGCAGCAGCCACAACAGCGAGAGCGCACCATCAGGTGTTAAAGGCCACTTAAGTGCTGAAAAATGTTAGCAGCCAGCAGCGAGTAGGAGCCAGTAGGAGCCATCAGGCCGCACCTGGCTGGTCCACCTGGCGTAATTACCCATCCGCCATTCCAAGGCATCTAAAGTGTTGAAGGTGTCTAGGTTAATGCACAAACAAATTGAATCCGGAGGGTGGCAGACTCTGCACGAAAATACCTGGAAACTACTTTTATTTCATAATGAGAATGGCGAAAGAATGCACCAAATTAGTTAGGGATTAAGGGAAACTCAACTAGCAACTGATAAAGAAGTAAATATATTCACAAAACAAAAGATATTATTTTTTTTACAATTGTAATAAATATTTTTACCATAACAACTATTATAGTGCAACTTCTCATAGTTCTCAGTTATATCTCTGGTATAAATTTCCATTGTTTGTGGTAAGGAATCTTTGGGATCACTTTTGCAAGCTGCCCTTTGCTGAATTCATCCTGTACCGAATTCCCATATAAAATTGCAATTAATATAATAAAAACTTGAGCGTTGTATTCAAGCAATGCAAAATGGCATAAAGCAATGCAGTTGAACTTGTTGAATTTTTTACTGCATGTTTTGAGTCTTTTCGGAATTTATGTGATTGAGTTTTGAATGAGGAATGTGCTTTTCTGCATTCAAGTTGTACGATGCCAACTGCATGACAGCAACAATGCCAGCAATTTTAAGCCGCAACACTTTAAGTGTGAAATGTGTACGTACGTGTGTGTGTGTGTGTGTGTGTTTGAGTTTATCTGTGTGTGCCACATTATGCCTTGTTAAAAATGCCCAAAGAGTGAAAGGACCACAAAAGACTGAAGCGAAAAGTTGTATACGTGTTTGTTTGTGTTTGTGTGTGTGTGTGTGTGTGTGTCATCATCGTGTTAACAAAAGAGCATACTCAAGTTTCATACGAAATGCAATTCCACTTTTGCGCACTTTATGTCAACATGTTGTACGTAAATCTTTGTGTAAGACTATGCCAAACGCTTTGCCCTGGGTTCAGGGGTGTCCTCGGCTGTCACACGCCAGGACACTGTCCGCCTGGGTGGTATAGTTTACAGCTCTCTATCTCTCTCTCTCTCTGCCTCTTTATTTCGTATGTTTGGTATAAAAGTGTCAAAAGTACTTGAATTTTCAGCAGGCCTTACAGATAGACAGATAGACAGACAAACTGTGAGGCAAAGCCCGGCCAGAATGCCAGTTCAAGTAGAACTGGGGCAAAAACTGGGCGCTGCACAGTCACTGGACAGTCACCCAGTGCCCAGAGCTATAGTCGTCGTCGCAGTCGCAGTCGCAGTTCCGTTCGCTTCCACTTTCATTTTATGCGCCGACAAAAAGCTCAAATGCAGAAATCACGCTCATATGCTCAGCTGCATGCAAAGTCAAAAGTCTCTTTGAGTGTGCCTCACACACACCCACACATATATACTCTCTCTGACCCAATCTCTGTGTTTTCTTTTTTCTACCATTCTGCTGGCATTTGCCTTCTATGCTTGCAAAAATTTGATATGCGTATTTGTGTTGCGCTTTTTCTTTTGGCTGCTATCCAAAATCTTGCACACTCTTTTGCCGAGAACTGTTTAGCCGATGCAAATAAACAAACATGCCTCGGGACATACGCCACACCACCCAAGACACCCCCATGAAGGCGGGGGAGGCGTGGTGTGGCGTGGCGTGTGTGTGTGTGCAACTGCCATGAAATATTTGGCGCTTGTAGCGTTTTTCACTTTGTGGCTGCAACCGAAAGCGAGAACCTTTACTTACCATCAAACCGGAAGTTGAAGGAAGTTCTCATGAAAACCAAACAGCTGCCACAACTTGCCAACTGCCACACCCACCCCCCCTTCATCCCCGTTTGCTTTATTTTTATTTTACACTTCTTGTTAGGTGCTGATTGTCTTTGAATGCGCTACAGTGCTTGAATCTCGCCAAGATGAAGATGAAGATGAAGATGAAGATGTCGTAAGACACCTGCAACTGCTTTATGAGATTAATGTGATGTGGGTTAGCTAAATATGCACACAAATCTCCTGTTCTCATTTCTATATTCGAATCATTCCAGCAAAGGACTATAAAAATGTATAAATATATTATATATATCAAAAAATATCAAAAAAGTTCATTCTTGTAAAAAAGTTCCGAAAGTTGTTTCCAATTTTCAGCAATATATTGCGTTTTCCGGGCAGTAAAATACTACTATTTAAGAGTCCAAAATAATTGTTTGAATGATACATTTTAATATAAAAATAGTACATTTAATTTCTGAGAATTGGAAGCGTACTGAAACGTGAGCATGGATGCAACAAACCGAACTTTTTATCCACAAACTATGCCCCCCACTCAAAACCCCCGCCCATGAGTGCTGCTCATGTGCATGTACTTGGCTGAGGGCGTGGCAATATAACTGTTATTGACACGGCATCATATTGAAAATATGCACTTTTTTTGCGCTTTTCGATGTGCATGTGAGATGTTTGCGCTATTGTTGTTGTTGCAGGTTGCTGGTTGTTGGTTGTTGGCTGATGCTGGGGAGAGGCCGCAACGCTTGGGTAAATAAGTGCGACAACATGGCGTCGCATATATCAAAGTGCAGTGTCGTGCATATTTTATGTGGCCCACACCAGCCGCAGCAGAAGACGTGGCGGAGGAGGACATCATCATTATATTACACAGATAAACGCCTTAGGCAGGCGACTGTCAAATGCAGAGAGAGCTGAAAAGGCGTTTACCACTCATGCATGTGTGCACGTGTGTACGTGTGTGAGCTCTGTGTGTTGCTGTGTGTGTGTGTGTGTGTGTTGGTGTGTGGGCTTGCTGACAGCTTATGATTTTGTAATTAAATGCTGTTATAAACAAACATGGCGGCTTTGCGCCCATATACACATGTGTAATTTAGTCCTTGCAGCGATCAATCAATCTCCTCCATTGAGAGGATTCTGTGCGAAGGCTGCGATTGCCATGGAATTCCCATGCACTTGCCTCAGTATTTATTTATTCACTAATTAAAATCTATTAATCTTACAAATATGCACATTATTACGTAGCATATTTTACACACTCACACACACACACACACTTACAAATTATTGTTCCATTTATGTGGCATACTTCCTGGCGCTCTGTCGCATTCCTTTCTGTTATGCATTGATTAGGTGTAAATTTATGCACTGTACATATAAGGTGTTGCAATTGTTGTTGTTGTTGTTGTTGTTATGCAACAATTTAAGCATAATTTATGCCATTAGTTTTATCTCAACTATTCTTGCGGCTAAAAGAACTTGATTTGTGATTCGGCTGCCTTGCTGCTACTTATGAGTGGGAGTATCCCCCGCATATGTTACTGATTTTCTTGCTTGACTACAGAGATGGAATTTTGAGTTTTCTGCTCGAAAATCTTCTCAAGTACATGAGGAAAATGAAGTATCATCACAATTAACCTTAAACTGTAATTTTACATTTTTTGAAACTTTTTTAAATTTTATTTTCGACTACATTACAATTGTTTTACAGTGCTTTCATTATTTTCTGCTTCTGTCTAAAATAAAAGCTCTCATTTGTACATTTCATATATGGATTAACTCTCGCTGGATATAATTGTTGTTGGGTTCAAGTATGAACAATGCTCAATTCGGTTGCTAACAGCAACAGTTATTCATAGACTGACCTACCACAAGGCCTACAAACTGTTTGTCTGTTTGGCTCGTTCACCCCGGCCATAAATCCTTTAGTAACCCACAAAAAAATAAAAATAAAAAAGAATTATTACCCTTTTTGGGTGGCGCAAGGGGACTGCATAATTTGCGTTGTCATTTTTCGCTGCTCTCGACACTGGCAATTTTTCGTTTTAATTTTCATGTCTCTCTCTCTCTCGCTCTTTCTGTCTATCGCTATCGCTCTCACTCTTAACTTTTGTTGCCGCAACTGACAGTCAAATAAATTATTACGCTGTCGTGTAAAAGCCGCAGAGATTAAGCAATTATGTGGCACTTAATGCTGGACCAGGCCCAGAAGGCGGCTGACGAGTAATTTAAGGCATCCGCCATTTTATGCTGCTCATAAAAATTTGATTCCCACAACTACAACTATAGCTACAACGCCCCCACCGCCCACCTGCCCGCACAGGTGCTCGGTTACGCACGCTTAACCGCTATTTGATTGGCTGCGCGGAAAAGTTTTGTGCAGCAGCCAAATGCAAACTGGGGAAACGTTCGAGCCGCCAGCAGCTGCAGGTGGTGGGTGGTGGGAGGTGGGTGGTGGGTGGTGGCTGGTGTCCTGGCTCAAGCAGCAGGAGCAGCAATATGAAAATGAACATTTTCGGCGCTATAAACTCTAAACTGCAAGCCAGACGCTGGCCTAGTTTGTTGTTGTTCTTGTTGTTGTTTGTGTTGTTTTTGACTCAGTTGCTGTTGGCAAAAGTTTTGTGCGTGCGCGAAACCATAAAACCCAACGATGTGGCAAAAGCCTTTCTGACGTTGCCACAAAATCGTTATTCAATATTTTTCGAGTAGTCGGAGAAGTGGGTGCAACAGCAAAAGGGTTAAGGAAGACAATAAAATGAATTTAGTGCAACTATTTAATGTACAGCATTCGCTGAGAATTCCATTTAAATTGCTTGCAATGCAATTCTTTGATAATAAACTTGACCAAACACATTCTATGGCTGTATAGATTTTAATTTAAAATTTTCTAATTTCATTGTTGCTGTTGCTGTTGTTGCTGTTGTTGCTGTGGGGCGACAACAAGCAGAGGAAACATTTTGCAAAACTGTCGCATGCAAATCAATCTCAGCTGTCTCACAGCCCTGACTCAGACAATTTATGCATGCTGGCAGCTTTGGGGTCACCATTGTCCTGGCACTCTCGACTCCTTGCACTCTCGCATCTTGAGAGCTGTCTTCTATGTTTCATTACATTTTTCGGGGCCAGACGCTCCACTCATCTGTGCATTTTCACAACAGCACAACAGCAGAATGCTTTTGAATGCTATAGAATCGGAATGCGCAGAACTGATGTGCAGTGTCCCATGTCATTTGTCATTAAACACTTTGTAGGGTGGGTAGGCGGGTAGGCGGGCAGCAACAACAAAGAAACAGCTGTTGACAACGAGCCAAGCTTATGGTTAACATGGCGTATGCGCAATATGTTTGCTTATACAAATCTGTCCTCCCCCAACCCACCCCCCACCCCCCACCCCCCGTCACCACACACCTTGTACACATTGTAAGCTTTGTGTTCTCTGCATCGATGTTGTTGCTGCCACTGCTGAGATTCCGTTTCCGTTATCCCTGGATATGACCATATTTGTCGCAGTGTCTGTTTGTTTATTTTGTTTGTTTTCGTCGGCAAACCATAAGTAAAGGTTTTAAGCGCATTTAGTTGCAACGTCTGTAACATCATAAATTTTGATCAGTTTTTCGATTTTTACACAATTTACTGCATCTGCTTGATTAATAGAGACAGTCTCCGCTTTGGCATTAACTATTTTTCTTGCAGTGGTTTCGCCTTGAAGCATTTGCAAATAGGCCAGGCTTGTTATATTTTCCATTCACTTTACTGGACAAATTATTTACTCTCTTTTAAGAAAGGTCAAATAATGCACAAGCAATTTTACAAATTAAAGAGCCGCTGCCAATTGCCTAAACCAACAACAACAAATTTAAAAGTCTAGTAAAATACTGACAGCAACTAATCCACTCAAAGTAGACTTAACCATAGACAAAAATATTTAAACTTCAAATAAAACGTTTTTTTATTTCCCCCTTTGCCACAATTAAAATGCACTTTCATCTGCCTTGTTGACTGTGCTACATGTTGGGGCAACCTTGTGCAACCCTCGGGCTATTATGCACCTAGTACATTTATCAGGCAAATGTTGAGGCAGCTGCTTCGAGTAGGGCCACTGTTATCACAGTAAGTATCTTCTGTTTGACTTTTAGCTTCGTTTTAATTTTATATTATTATGCCTCAGGCGCCTTCTTTTCAACATTGGGGTTGCAAAAGAGAACTGCACTCACAAATTTGACTTGATATTTACTTTTAAATTAGAAGGAAATCATTTTGAAAAATTTGCCCATATATGTATTGTAAGAAATTACACAGCTCGACTGAATATTCGCAAACTTGCACCTGCCATAACTTTGTCAAATTTGGGGCGTATTTTAATACTACATTTAAATTCCGAATATTCAATATGTGCAGGGTAAAAAAAAAACTAGCATAAATTTCTTATATTTCTTTAAATAAAGTGCATCTCTCACATACACACATACGGGCTTACTTGCATGTGTGCGTGTGTGTAAATGAGAACAGAATGTGGAATATAATCAAAGTAAAATTCAAAATATTGTATTCACCTTTAACAGGAGCAACAAAATCCTCTCTTTGATTTGATTGCTTCTCTTTGTAATTGACTGGTCTAAGAGAGAAACGCATCAATTTGCACTACACTTTTCATTTACTTTTTACACACACAAAAAAAATCAAAACAAAAAAAACACACTACTATTTGCACATTTATTATTATATAATTTCTCACTTTAGTTTTGTTGTCCTTTGCTTCTCTTTGCAATCGACAACAAATCAATTTTCATGTCACTCTAAGCGCCAATTATCTCCATTGCTTGCAGATACAAAAAAAAAACCAACAAAAAACACAAAGACACTAGAACAACAACAAGTTGCGCGCGCATTGAACACAACAAAAAAAACACACACACCGTTTTATTTGCATTTGCTTGTGGAAGCCAACAAAAGCAGAAGATCTAGCTCGCTCACTCTCTCTTTCCTTAGACCACTCACCCGCAGTAGCAACAACTAAATAGGCAACGATTTGTTTTCTTTTTGCTTTGCGCTGCTCCTTTTTGCTTTGCGTTCGTTGCGTCAACAACAACTTGCTGCTATGCAGCATACATATACATACATATATGAATTTTATTGTTTTATAAATCTTTCTTTCACACCTTTTGAGCTCACTTTATTAAAACGAACGCTTCTGATGTAGTATTTATCATCAATTAATTTATTTATGGCAAACTCTTACGAGTAACGGGACTTGCACGAATCCTTTTCCCTCGTAATTTAGCAATATGCCTAGCACAAATATACAAAACACCAATTATGTAATGTGTGTTAGTTGTAGGCACATTTACATGCTAAATAAACAGATTCGGCGATTTATTTAACACATTTGAGTAATTAAATTCACGACGCGGGAAAAATGCATTTTTGGCGCTCAAGCAATGCAACGAACTGAGTGACCGTTTAATGAAAAAGAGATGCTCACTGCAGAATGCAACTCTTTCTCTAACTACAAAAAGACAGCATCTTTCTTTTTTTCGTTGAACGGTCACTCAGTTCGGTGCGTTGCTTGACCGCCAAAAAAAGCATTTTTCCCGCGTTGTAAATGCTAATAGTCAAATGTGTTAAATAAATCGTGTAATCTGTCTATTTAAAATGTTAATGTGCCTACAACTAACACACATTACATAATCGGTGTCTTTTATATTGTTTAATACCGAGTGAAAAGGATTCTCGCGCTATTTTCATGTTGCTGGCAATTGGGTGTATGCAAGTCCCGTTACTTGTTAGAACTTGCCACAATTGAATTGATTTGTGATAAATATTACTTAAGAAGCGTTCGCTTTAATAAAGTGAGCTCAAAAGGTGTGAAAGAAATATATATAAAACAATAAAATGCATATGTATATATGTACATGAATGTATGCTGCATAGCTGCAGTTGTTGTTGGGGCAACGAACGAAAAGCAAGACGGAGCAGCGCAAAGCAAACAGAAGTCAACGCGTTGCCTATTTAGTTGTTGCTGTTGCGTGTGAAGACTTCTGCGACAGAGTGTCGAACGCAAGAGAGAGTGAGCGAGAAGATCTTTTCCTTTTGTGGGCTTCCACAAGCAAATGCAAATAAAACGGTGTGTGTGTTTTTTTTGTTGTGTTCAGTGCGCGCGCAACTTGTTGTTGTTCTAGTGTCTTTGTGTTTTTTGTTGGTTTTTTTTTTTGTGTCTGCTAATGGAGAGAATTAGCGCTCAAAGTGAAATGAAAAATGATTTGTTGTCGATTGCAAAGAGAAGTAAAGGACAACAAAGTTAAAGTGAGAAATTATATAATAGTAAATATGCTCATAGTAGCGTGTTTTTGTTTTTGTTTTCTTTTTTTTGTGTGTGTTAAGTGTAAAGTGTTAAGTGAAAAGTGAGAAGTGTGCAGTGAATATGAAACGAGAAGAGTGAATTACAAATTGATTCGTTGCTCTCTTAGTCCTGTCAATTTCAAAGAGAAGCAATGAAATAAAAGAGATGATCATATGTTGTAGCTGCTGCCGGTGAGTGTGATTTAAAACTTTACCTTGAATATATGCTACGTTCAAATTTAAAAATGTTACAATTATAATATTCTTATCTGAAAATATCTAAAGACGAAATGTAATAAAATTACATACAACTTTAATCTTTTAAATATTATAATCTGTATAATATGATACTGAATAAGTAAAGAGTATGCTTTATTTAACACCAGGTAGTAAACTTTCATATGCGTAAAATAAAAAAGCCCAACAAATGATTTGGATTTAAAATGCAGCAAGCAATTACCTTATAAATTGCCACCCATCGACAACAATTTGCAGGTCCATTGTTGCCCAAATGTTAATAAACATAAATTTAAATTTTTTACTACAAGAAAAAAGACAAGTGTCATTAGCACTCGAAAGTTCAAGTGCAAATGCGCCTGAAAATGCAATTTATTCCAATACACTTTGGCATATTGAATTTGTGATTACGCAAATAAACTCAATGAAATTACAAGTGGCATACAACTTAACAGTTTATTGTGGGCCCACAATACACCTGTGTATGTGTGTGTGTGTGTGTGTGTACACAAAAAGCAACAAAAAAATAAAGTATATTGTCGTATGTTGCGTTTAAAGTAAATATTCATAGGCATTACTTTAGCTTAATGGCAAACAGCAACAATAGCAGCAAAAAAGAAAATTCACATGCCAAATTTCACTTTGGCCAAGTGTCAAGTTTTCGTGGGTGGGCAGAGTGAAATGTTGTCCCGAAAGACGAACATTTTGCACTGCACAAAAAAAATTGAAGCTGCTAGGCGGGTGGGTGTGGGCTGGTAAGGAGTGGGGTGGGAGGAGGTAAGGTCGGTGGCTTGCTGTCAGTGTCGCTGCCATTGTTATTGTCGCTTATGTTTTCATAATAAATTCATAAATTCGATTTATTTTTCAATCAAAATAAATATTCCTATTTTTGCGAACTTGAAGCAAATTTTGTTGATTTCGTTAGCAAATCTATTTTATTGATTGTGTTTATAGAGAAACTCGAAAATATGTGATATCATTGATGGCAATTGATAGACACGAATGTAATTGAGATAAAACCAATTTTCATATAATTTAAACATTTTTTTAAAATGAACTAAAAGGAGTCTTTAAGAAGATTTAAATGTTTGTAACTGTTTACTTAATATTTTATTTTTTCTTATTGTCTAGTGCTAGGGTTAAAATAGTAAACAAATGCGTACAGTGCATTAGGCCTATTGTATCGACAATAATAATTCCAAGATGTAATCTGTGCTTAGCTAAAGCCGCAAATCTCTAGTAGCTACACAATGTTCAGTTAATTAAAATAATTTGAAAGGCACGCTGGAAAATATGTAACAAGCCTAACAACGAGCAGGTGAATAACTGCGTACCTTTGGCGGCGTTGTGTGTGGCATGAAAAATCTACATAGCAACAACATAAATTATGCGGAAAAATACCAGCGCCAGTGTTTTATCTTGTCTATCAAGAGTGTTTAGCAAGTTTTTGAAACACTGGAACCATTATGCAAATATGCATACGGCTGTGCGCGGGCTGGTGGAGGGGGGGGGGGGACAATTTCGCAACGGGTGGTGTGCCAACGGGCGGGGCAGCAAAGTAGCTAGAGTAGTGAGAAGCTAGCAGCTTGATAAACTCAACGAGGACGCTGAGAAAAAAGTGTAGCGTCAAATTCTATATGATTATACATGATTCATTTTGTATTCATAATATATTAAATTAAAAAAAAAGTTTAACACTACAAATTAAATTTGAGTTGTATAGAATTAAATGTGAAAAAACATTGTTAAATTACCTTCCCAGACTTCAAACTTGCATAACTTTCCATAATCTGAACCGATTTCCATTCCCGGTGTCATTTTGGCCATCTACATTCAAAGTTTAGAAATTTCCAAAAATTGGATTTGATGTCAAAAATCATGTTAAGATGTTGACATGATCTTTTTCCAAGTCCCCAAAAATGTCCTTCTGAGACTTCAAAGTTCCATAACTTTGACAAAACTGATCCGATTCTCAATTCCAAGGTCATTTTGGTCATGGTTTGTCATCTATAACAGTTCTACATTATAAGTTGAGAAATTTCCAAAAATTGGATTTCATGTCAAAAATCAAGTTAAGATATTAACATGATCTTTTCACAGGTCCCAGAAAATGACCTTTCCAGACTTCAAAGTTCCATAACTTTGCCAAAACTGATCCGATTCTCAATTCCAAGGTCATTTTGTTCATGGTTTGTCATCTTTAACAATTCTACATTCAAAGTTGAGAAATTTCCAAAAATCGGATTTCATGTCAAAAATCAAGTTAAGATGTTGACATGATCTTTTCACAAGTCTCCAAAAATGCCCTTTCCTGACTTCAAAGTTCCATAACTTTGCCAAAACTGATCCGATTCTCAATTCCAAGGTCATTTTGTTCATGGCTTCTCATCTATAACAGTTCTATATTCAAAGTTGAGAAATTTCCTAAATTCGGATTTCATGTCAAAAATCATGTTAAGATGTTGACATGATCTTTTCACAAGTCCCCAAAAGTGCCCTTTCCTGACTTCAAAGTTCCATAACTTTGCCAAAACTGATCCGATTCTAAATTCCAAGGTCATTTTGGTCATGGTTTGTCATCTATCACAATACTACATTCAAACTTTAGAAATTTTCAAAATTCGGATTTTATGTCAAAAATCATGTTGACATGATCTTTTCACAAGTCCCCGAAAATGCCCTTTCCAGACTTCAAAGTTCCATAACTTTGCCAAAACTGATCCGATTCTAAATTCCAAGGACATTTTGTTTATGGTTTGTCATCTTTAGCAATTCTATATTCAAAGATGAGAAATTTCCGTATATCAGATTTAATGACAAAAATCATGTTAAGATGTTGACATGATCTTTTCACAAGTCGCCAAAAATGCCCTTTCCAGACTTCAAAGTTCCATAACTTTGCCAAAACTGATCCGATTCTGAATTCCAAGGTCATTTTGGTCATGGTTTGTCATCTATCATAATACTACATTCAAACTTTAGAAATTTTCAAAATTCGGATTTTATGTCAAAAATCATGTTGACATGATCTTTTCACAAGTCCCCGAAAATGCCCTTTCCAGACTTCAAAGTTCCATAACTTTGCCAAAACTGATCCGATTCTCAATTCCAAGGTCATTTTGTTCATGGTTTCTCATCTATAGCAATTCTACATTCAAAGAAGAGAAATTTCCAAAAATCGGATTTCATTTCAAAAATCATGTTAAGATGTTGACATGATCTTTTCACAAGTCGCCAAAAATGCCCTTTCCAGACTTCAAAGTACCATAACTTTGCCAAAACTGGTCCAATTCTCAATTCCAAGGTTATTTTGTTCATGGTTTCTCATCTATAACAATTCTACATTCAAAGTTGAGAAATTTCGAAATTTCGGTGTATGACTGTAAGAAAATATATATTCATTTGAACTCGAATTCGCGCATCTATTTTGAAGGTAACTGAAATTGCACGCAACTGAAAAAAGTTGTGTGTGTATTAGTTGGGCTCATGTGTCGCTGGATAACAGTTGGTTAACAGCGCAGCGACTGTTAGCAGTTGGTTAGCAGCGCAGCGACTGTTAGCAGTTGGTTAACAGTGCGACATTTCCAGAAATGAACGCTGTTAAGGGGCTGAGCTTCCAGGCTGCTGGGCTAACAGCAGCAGTAGCAGCAGCAGCAGCAGCAACAAGAGCAAAGCTGTTCAGGCACATGTTAAACTTGAAGCCTTCACAGCGGTGTTATCAAGAATTAACAGAGGACAAGTCGTCGCTTTTGGCATAAGTAATAAGTGGAAAAAAAAGAAAAGGGAAATAAAGAAAAAGGGAGTGCAGAAGAGCATAATGCAAAATAAAATCAACAATTATGCTTCACTTTGCGCACGGTAATTATGGAAAAATGTCAACAAGCCATGCCATGTTGTTGTTGCTGTTAGTGTTATTGTAGGTTAAGCGTGGCTCGGGCTTTGGACAGTGTTGGTTTTTAATTTCAAACGCGGAAACTGGCAAAAGAAACGAGAGTCGGCTTTAGGCGGGGCGGACGGCCGGGCGGGCGGGCGGTTTGAAGGGACAGCTCAAAGGATATACGAGTGCGCACTCAAAGTTGCGTTTTGTGCATTTTGTGGGGGGCGCAAGTTGACACCAGTAATTAACATAAGACAAAAGGCAGCGAGTCCAGTTTTACAGTTTTAAGTGTTGCGCTCTTTGCCGCCGCTTTGCACTTTACACTGATTAAAGTAAATTTACCTGAAACACTCGACTGTGTCTCTGTGTGTGTGTGTGTGTGTTCTCTAAGTGTTTGACAGAATCTGGTTTAGCAAACAATATGGGTCGGGGTCGGGGTCGTGGTCGTGGTTACTGGACCGCCTCTAAGCAGTGGGAGTTTGTCGAGGTCACGTTGCAGTTCACACTAAATTACATAGCTGTCCTTGATGCTTGTATGTGCATGTGTGTGTGTGTGTGTGCGCTATGTAGATCCTTTATACATTGTTCACGTTCTTGCTGTTGTTGCTTGCTGTTTGTCATTTCCGCCTGTCGCGCCCTAAAAGTATGCAACAGTTAAGCGAATGCCTTCAACTCTTGGCAATGCATCAGCGTCAATATTGGCACTGACTGTCACTCGATTATGCCAAACGGCTCCAAAGCTCATATCAGGCTATGACTATAAATAACACTATGTGCGTGCGAGTGTGTGTCTGTGTGTATGTGAGTGTGTGTGTGTGTGTTTGTGTGCTGTAAGCAGCTGCCAAGTATGTTTGCTAATATCGGTTACTTAGCGGCTGCCGTGAGAACGTCTAAATTGACATTTTGATACGGCTGCTTCTAAGCTTCTTCAACATTGAAGAGTGTAGCATGCCATTTGGGTGCATTACATATACATTATACATTACAATGCAGTAAGCAACCAATTCAAAACAATGACCTTTTTATCTATTTATCTAGCTTCTTACCTCATCAATTGTGTATTACGCTTGATCAATTTGATTGAATTTTGAAAGTTCTTTCCGCATGCCCAAATACACAATAAAATGTTTAGGGTTAAGCCTTAAGTATGTTCCGTTTGTTGACTTTGAACTCTAGAGTTCAGTTGCTTTATTTACAACACACTCATCTTCATTACTCTGCAGTCTCGTATTCTTGAACTTGAAGTCATTCAATAAAGTGAAACAAACAAATAGATAAACCGCAAAAAACATATATTGTAAATCGTTAGCTAGATTTATTATTGCTCGAAATTCAATGCTATTTCCAGTTAACCGAACTGAAAGCAAATAGAAAATGATGTCAATATTAACTGGAAAAGAACATTTCCCTGTGCGAAAGTTGAGACGAGTCCTCGAATCCTTGAGCAGTTCACAGTTAAGCTGGAAAGTTTTGTGTGTGTTGTGTCACTGTCCTTTTCAATAAATTGTAGTTTATGATTTCCTCGTTCAGACTTTGTTCTTTTTTTTTTATGTTTTTTCAAGAGTTATTTTGGGTAAGTTTGAACGAATTCATATTTCAAAGACCAGGACAAATGCAGTTGACATTTTTACGTTTTTAAACTTTTATTGGTTTGATGTGTTTGCTTTGTCGATTTGTTTGCCCTTCACATATGCCCCATGCCCCCGCTACCCCCTGGGCCTATAGTCATTGGCCAAAAAGGTTGCCCATTCGAACAATTCATAATAACAAGTGAAAAGGACACTTTGCGAGTTCAAACAGCTTCAAAGTGACAACAACGATTCAGCTTTGTTTTATATTTGATCCCACCTTAGCACGTGTATTGGGGGGAGGGGGGAAAGTGCCTGCTGGCATTCTGTGTGGGTGACTGTAATTTAATGCCGCTTCAAGCGAGTCTAAAATATCGAAATGGTGCGTAAAAAGCTGGTTCTAAATTTTATTCATTTATTGCTGCTGAAAATGTTGTATTTTGTTTCAGGCGGCACAACAAATAAATTATTTTTACGTGGAATTTTATGCTAATTTTAATATTTTACTTTAAGCAATTTGCCTGTGAATAAATAGCTAAAAAATGCATAATAGCTGGAAGCAAATAAATTACAAAATATAAGTAATTTAAGAGAGTTTTTTTTTATAATTAGCTTAGCCTTAAAATAAAATATTTTATTGTAGCTTAAAAATTGTTTGTTTTGTAGGAATAGTCTTGTTTACTTTGAGTAAAGCATTAAATGCGAATTTGATGGTTGAAGCCAAACAGAATCACATTACGCATACGTCAGGTTGCACACATGCGGCGACAATGCCAAAAGCTGGCAGTAAGTATATCCGCCATGGCCAAAATGCTTAAGCAGAGCGCAACATTGTTGTAGTTTTTAATGGATTTTCATTAAGTAAAAAGATAGAGGGAGCGAAAGAAAAGGAGAGATAGCGAGAGAGGAAGAGAGAGCGAGAGAATGGAAAGCTCTTAAGAAGTTCATTACTGTGATGGCAAGCAAAGAGGCAACTACTGGCTAAAAGTTTATTTGGCCATTTAGTGGCGCCTGGCCAAAACCAGCAAAGATGTTTTACTTAAGCACCGAGCTGCTGCCGAGTCTGTGCGTGTGTGTGTGTGTGGCAGCATTTATCTATCATGTTTGTAATCACTTTTCATTAGGTTTTGTGGCTGAGACTTTCAAGTCGGATTCTGATTCTGATTCCGACTGTTGCTATTGCCCATTGCGAATGGCATTCGCATAAAGGATTTTCACACATGCTTGAGAATTTTCAAGTGTATAAAACTTTTTTAATTGGAAAACACATTTAAGTGGATTTTGTGTGCTCCCACACACACACACACTCGTACACACCCTTTTTGGTGGGTGAAACTTTTAATGCTGTTTATTTTCGCTTCCCTTCCCCCACTGCAAAGTATCGCATTTAAAGTACGAGCATAACAAAAACTTTCGCTGTTGCTATTGTTGTTGTTGTTGTTGTAGCCTTTGACTTGTTTAATGTGCAATGTGCAGTGTGCAGTTGCAATTATGAGCCACTGTTGAGCATTTCCCAGTACATTACTAACTCATAGTTTATGCATAATGTCGACTTTCATTTCATTAGTTCCCTTACATTCCCCACTGCAGCGCATAAATAAATGTTGTTGGTGTTGCCTTTTTTTTGTCGTTTTTTATTCGCCCCACACTGGAGATTCCTGTCAAAGTAGTAAACAACATTTTAATGTTTTTAATATTTCACAACAACCGCAGGGTATGAGTAGGGTGAAGGGGGGAGGTGGGTATTGGACGAGGTTGCGGCTGCAGCATCATATTAGCCAAGTTCGAAGGCAGCAGCTCTTGGCAGCTCTTTTCCGCTGCTGCCTATTAGGAGCCAGCGACTCTCCAGTCAACACAGCTCATTAAAACTTCGTTGCCCTTCGCTGCTCGCTCCCTGCCCAATGGCCAATTTCACCCGTCTTCCACCCAGTCATGTATTTTTTGTGAGTTGCCGTTGCCACATGGCACATACAGACAGTCTGTCTGAACACACACACACACACACACACACACCAGCGCCCAGTTTATTCACATTTTGTTGTGAGACATGCATTTTATAAACGGCATTGCTCGGGCATGCTTATATCCTGCAGGTGTTCTTATAACAATTATTACCATTATATTGACTAAATACCATATTTTGCATACGAAATTCCTGCATCGATCTCAAAATGAATAATATTCACCAGTGCAGAGAATATTAGCTTTTACAAAATGAGATGACTTACACACACTGTTTAAGTTTTTACTTATATGTATAGTAGGTAAATAAAAGTTTTTGCAACGTGAGATGGGACTTTTAGCTGCATGTTAAAACTGTTTTCATTTTTTTTTTGGTTTTTTTTTTGTGAGCATCTCTGCAGCTGTAGTGTAAAATATTTTTCAAACTTTATTGCCAAGCGCCAAGTGCCTAAAAAACGCAGACGCGCACGTTTCATAGCTGCCATATGGCAAGGATCATACGTCACGTGGATGTTCAGACCTGCAACATAATTTTGCAAGAGAGAGAAGAGTAACTGGGCCAGTTAACAGGGCTAAAAACAGGTCAGACAAGTATATAAAAAGAACACCAGAGAATACACACAATTTAATTCATTTGAATGCTTGGAGGAGCACTACATATATATATATATATATATATATATATATACGTTTTAAGGAGCAACAACTTAAGAGTGTTGTAAAAAGGCAAGGTAAAAAATTAACGCACTGCGTGTCTAAGACGCAGCGAGGCAGACAAAACGAACTGCGCCGACAAAAGGATATTCCACCCACTGCAGCAGGATAATGCTCTCACACACACATACGACGACAAACAGCGGCAAGGATATGGGATATGGGATATGGCTGAGAGTGTAGTCGAGTCATTTGTCTGCCTGAATGCGGAGCCCGTCTCATCAGAGCTCGCAAGAAAAAGGGTAAGAACGTATAGTTATTTATCATGTTATAAGTTATGATGTCAGCATGTTGGCATTATGTGACTGATAAGCGCAAGAAAACGAGCATACGCACACACACACACAAAGACACACTCCCACATATACACAGACAGCTCGCACAAATAACACAAATGAAATGAAAAATCGAGGTGTGAAAGCTTTGACGTTGCCTGTCATTTGGACCCAGTCTAGGCTGTACGCTTTGAATAATGGCAGCTGCCTTTGTATAAAAAAGGACACACACATACAAAGACACACGCGCACACACACATTTGCATAATAAATGAAATCAACATAGAGAGAGAGAGAGATCGCCTGCAACTTGCCGCAAGTTGTAAATGAAAAGTTCATGCCAAGGACATGCAACGATACACAAAACGACTTGCATCCTACATCCTACATCCTACGGCAACTTGGCCGCCAAGTGCGGCCCCAAAGCGCCAGCCAAGTCCAAGACGTGTGGCAGCAGCAACAAGGACACGACCTCTGCGGCTGAGCCAGCATTTCAAGAATTTAATGCGGCATAAGGATAATGACAGGCCACGCACATACATATTTTTATGCCACTAATTGCATAGGAACCTTTTAGCAAAAACTGTCGGCTGTCTCAGTTCAAAAAGTTTTCCACATTTTTGACAACTTTAAGCTGGCCAATGCGTCAGCTCAAGCGTTGGCCAATTTATGTGCCAGTCAATTAGGCAAAACACTTTTCGGCACTGTGCTGCATAATTCATGAGCGTAGGGTGACGGTGGGAGAAGGGGTGGAGGGGGGAGGGGCGGCACTGCTAAAAATTAACAGCGTTAATAAATATTTGAGCAACATTTTAGCGCTCTGTAATCTGCCGCATTTTGGCCACCAATTTCGCCTGGAGACAAATCCGCCTACTTGCGAGTACTCAACCTGGCCAAGACTCGAGGCCAACCGCTGAGCCAACGAGCGCGATTGAAGTCATGTTTTAAGTGAAGAACAGGGCGTAATTAAAATATTGACAGTTGGCAGCCAGTTGAAGTCGTTTAAAATGCAAGCAGCAAGCAAAGAAAACAAGAAAAAATTGCCACTGCAGAGGCTGTGCTCGACAGAGCGATACCCTGTATCCAGATCAGATACAGCTACAGATACATATACAGATACAGATACAGATACAGATACAGATACAGATACAGATACAGATACAGATACAGATACAGATACAGATACAGATACAGATACAGATACAGATACAGATACAGATACAGATACAGATACAGCTACAGCTACAGATACAGATACAGATACAGATACAGATACAGATACAGATACAGATACAGATACAGATACAGATACAGATACAGATACAGATACAGATACAGATACAGATACAGATACAGATACAGATACAGATACTTTTCAGCTGATAACTACCATTTTCCAAGTTTTATCTGCTGCAGGGTATTTAAATTATAAGAAAACAGGCCGCAAGTACTGCTGCAGTGGGCGCGGAGGGGGGAGCGCGGCATACTTTCAAATATTCACTTTAATTTATAATTTATCAGCTGAGGGCCGCAGTTGTACTTTGAAGTTGGGCGCATTGTTTGGGGAATATGCGGATAAACTTTGATTGTGCTAATTAGCAAATTGGCGCCTGTGTTGGCCACAAAATTGGATGCCGGCAAACGCCGCCCAGCCTCTGCTACCTGAGCGTCAATTGAGCACACATTTTGCCACGCCTACCCCTGCCCGTTTCTTTGCCCCATTGTCAACAGCAATTTGTTGGCAACATAAAATGAAGTGAAAAGGGTAACCAATTTTGGCAGGCAGCCGTTTGTTGGCCAAAATACGTTTCGGCCATATAAAACGCACAATAAAATTGCCTATGTGGCAATAGTTTCTCCTTCCTTCAAGCATACATTTATTTTTTTTTGTAGCAGCTTTTATTGTTGTTACTTTGGGGTATGTTATGCAAGTTTTGCTTCTTTGTTGTTGTTGTTGTTGCCAGGTATAACGTAAGCTAAGCAAACATTTTGGCCGACATGCAAAAAAGTGTTAGTATGCTCAACGCGCGGCACTCTGCCATCAAAAATGTCCTTTTACCACACGCATGTGTGTGTATGTGTGTGTGTGTGTGTGTGTGTGTGATGGGTTCCATATATGTAAAAACTCAGACGTGATGTAAATTTCTATTGAATGCTGAATGGGCAGAAAAAATATTTTTAATGGTCTTTGGGCAGCAACAGCAGCCGCAGTAAAGGCAGCACCGTTGACAGTTGCATGAATTGATGGTCGATTGGGAGAGGGGGACAGTGCGAGAGTGTTGAGGGGCAGCAGCAGTCTCACACACATACATATATATGTAAAGCAATGACATCCGTTGGTTTAGTAAGCCAACCAATCGTGCGGCTATTTAAATTTTAAAGCTTAGCTGCATCCTAAAAGTATGCTACATTTATTTGGCAACTATGCCGCACAAAACAAACTTGAGGAATGAAATGAGGAAAACACGAGCTCACAATAAAATTAATAATATGACTGCGTAAGTCTGTGTAATATTCTAGAATCTAGAGTCCAGACATTTGAACCCATTCGGATAATAAACACACAGGATATTATTTACCTGTACAACGTTTAGTTTTTATCATGTCAGTTCAAAAGTGCAGCTTAGCAAACTAAACAATTTGTCAATGTCGTAATTACACTTTCGAATGTTAGTGCACAGTAACGAGCTTATCAAATCCTGTGAATTCACATCAACCACATCATGACCTTGCGCTGCGAGTAAAACACTAAGCGACATATTTTATACGTGTCAGCACAGAGAAATAAAAAAAGCGGACCGTTAGATGTCATTATGTTGTTTTGACAGGCGCATTCAAAATTCCAAATCGATTGTTTCGGCCACAGGGCGCGTCATGAACACACAAATACACGAGTCTACACAGCAATTTGCATGATGCCGTTTATGGCATCTCTCTCTCTCCCTGTCTCTCTTTCTCTCTCTGTCTCTATTTGTATAAATATTTGAATATGTATTCGGTTTAGTATTTTTGCATAATTTGGCATGTAAAACATTTACAACAATGGATCACAATGCGAAAGCATGTAAATATTGCATCTGATGCTTGGCAAGTTGGGCGGATTTTCATTTTTCATTTTGATTGCAGCTGTCGTTGTTATTGTAATTGTTGTTGCTATACCCTATAAGAAAATAGAGCGGCATCCATGACTTTAAAAAGTAAACACATTTAGTATTCAAAATATGATATTCCCAAATAACGATCTCAATAAAGATTATTTCACATATACAGGGTATCCGCAGTCGTTGCACTAGAAGCTTAAATTTTTACCAGTCAACCCGTGAACAGGCAGCAAAAACCAGTTCGTGCCTAGGCACCTTCTGTTCTGCTCAGCCTGGGGCATAATTATATGCAGTCAAATCCGTTAAATAAAATATTGCATATCTTGCACACATACACACTTAATCACCTACACCTCTCATTGTTTATGGCCCGCTTTTGTTGTTGACAATATTTTTATGGATTTTTTGTTTGTTTGCATTTTACCTGCGCTGCACTGCACTGCACTGCACTGTTGCCTGTTTATGTTTTGGTGTCAGACCGTCGTATTTTTTATGCAAATATGCCAAGTTTATAGCGGCGCTGTGCGGATCTCTACCCTTGCTGCCCACTTTCTAGTATCTGAGGTGCTGCCTTTCATATTTATTTATCGAACCACAAACAATGCGGCAAACTTCTTTGGCGTCGCTTTCACGCTTGCTGATAGCCACCAGCAATTTAGTGCACTATTTATTCATTTTTGCAGCATAAGTTTTTGCTGCAGCTGAATTGTTATTTATACTGACTTTGATTTTCGTTGCGGAATGTTGAGTTTCTTTTGTTGTTTTTTTTTAGTTTCTACTCAATTTCATGTCTATTCTTCAATTGGCGGAAATATTTTAAAATCCGTTGCCTTTCTCTTCGCTCGGCATAATCCCTGCTTTTGGGTTTCGGATCTTGCTTTATAATGAAACTTGGAGTTTCACGCCTCGATTAATGATTTGATTTTCTCTTCGCCTCTTATCCCACTTATTTTTCATGCTAAGCTTTCTTTTTTCTCCTCTTTCTTGTTGCTTGTTTCCTTTCTTTTTTGTGCCTCTCATCACTTTGCTACTCACATCGGTTAACACAGTCTTTGCCTTCTACAACCTATCCTTTGAGCTATTGCAATCGCATGTGAGATCACACGATTTGGGCATAAGCAGAGAGTAATGCTACTAAAGCTGTTGCCAGACATAAGTATCTTCAGCCACTTGCTTGCAATCTAATTCAAGTGTTTACATAATATCATTTTTAATTTTGTTGTTTATTTCAATAAAAAAGCAATTTATAAACATAAGTCTACCTGCCAGCTATACATACGTATAATGAAATGGCAACCCTTAACGGCCAAGCTGTATATACTATATACTATATTTATATCTGAGTATCTCTATGCAGACCCAGAGGTATGACATAAGCAGGCTCTGCTTATGTGCTGGCCATAAAAGTGCTTTTATTGCTCATTTGACAATATGGTCGCTTGCACCCCTTGTGGATTTCGGGCTGCTGTTGTTGTTGTGCTGCTGCCGGTAAATCTAAATAATTTGGCAATTTTGTGCTGATTTTATTACATGCCACAAAGGTACATTAAAACCGCTGCTTTTGCATGGCCTGCGAGCAGCCAAACATGTCGATAAGGTCTGATTACATTTCTGTCGTGCACACGGCGTATACGCAATTTCCGTGCAATTTCAAGTTTGCTGGCATAAATTTCAAGTGCAACTGAAGAAATGAAAATTGGTAATTAAGCGACGGCCCCAAGAAAAATCTCAAGCGTTCCCAAAAAACTTTTTTCCACCTCTAAAGTTATGCATTTTATGGCAGGCGCCTGATTAAACTTTCCAGCTGCACTTTTGCTGCAGCGGCTGCTAGGCGGCAACTAAATATGCTTAACTTCATATGAATTGCTGCGGGCGAGCAAAAGTTGTTGCTTCAATTTCTTTCAGCTCCTGAACAACCTCAGTGCCTAGCGCCAGTTAAGTTAGGACCAGAACTCCATGCGGGCCGGGAATTTATAATTTTTGTTGGGCAAAAGGAAATGTCAAGCGAGCAGCTAATGAAAATGCATGGAATTTACTTCAACATTTGAGTAGGTACAAATGCTCTGGGCTGTGGGCTCTGGCAATATGATTGCTACAGATTTACCCCAATTTGTTGGTACACATATCTTTCTGCCTTTGCCGAGCAGTATTCAAATTAAGTCGAAAAATGTAAAAAGCTTGTTTAGGCATTTCTGACCAAAGCAAGGCTGAGACTGCCAAACACTGTGTACACAGTCTATCTGAAGATCAGAGAGAGTATTTAATGTTCGTTGCCCCAAAGCCAAATGTGCCATCTATTTGAAATACTATGCTGAATTCTTTGGAAATGCTGGTTTACTTTTGTCCCATTTTAATTGCAACTTTTAAATGTGTGAAATGTACTGGAGTGTGGCAACCTTTGGTCAACAAGTTTTTAATTATAAAATAACTTTGACTAGCTTTTCAAGCGCAGCCGGCGTTGCACATGTGCAAAAGTATTACGTATGCCCCCTCCGCCCCGCCAAACAGCAACAACGCATCTCGTTGAACAACAACACTGCTGTACAACATAAACTGGGCGGTCACAATTGATGGCAATGCTGTGTAATTAGCCACAAATTGTTTAGGCCTAGTTGCACACGCTGGCAGATGTTCAGATGACCGTCTAAAATCCAAATATGCACACTGGCAAAACCAAAGATGACACAATTTGGGGCATTTCCTGTGTGCTGGTGTGCGTGCGTTTGTGTGTGTGTGTGCTTAACTGTATTTGCCCAATTAAGTAGGCTGCTCTCGTACACAGCGACTCATGTCCACGCAAATTAAAATAAAATTTGTTGGGTAGCCTCAGCACCAGGAACTGTTGAAATTTTGTGGCACAACTTGCCACTTGTCGCAATTGAACTTTTATGGACGTCCAGTGCGTGGCGCACGTAACGTATACGCAATTACGGAGGCCAGCTGCAACAGCTGCTTGTTGTAAAGAGTGGCATGTAATAGAACTTATATACACAGGACACACAAATGTCCCTTTAGTGCGATTTGCGGGCTGATTAATTTCATCGATTTTTATAATCTTTTAACATTTACATTTTGCCGAACACTTCGATGATGGTGTCAAATTAAATTTAAGATTTATTTTATGATACCAAGCAGTTACTTGCGCTTCAATAAGTGAATGTCTAAAAAATTGCATTGAAATGCTGTTGTTGCGCATACGCAACGTTGCCGCAACGCCAAGCACGACAAGCCATTTCAGCCATTTCAGCCATTTTAGCTATTTCAATGCATTTCAAGCAGTTGTTGGCTGCTTGTCGACAGCAGATGCATGCTGGAGTGCCTTTTGCTCTCTCCTGCCCCTGCTCCAGCCCCTGGCCCAGGCCCAGTCCCTTGCCCAGTTCCTGTCCCTGTCCCTGACACTGCAGTCTTCTTTTGGCTGTGTGTAACAGGTGCAGGCAGCAGCATTTTTAGCTGTTGTTGTTATTGTTGCTGCCACAACTCAATTTATTTCAACATGTACTTTTGAAACAATGAATTTCACTTTAGTTGCTAATGGATTTTGTACGATGCAGGCAGCTTGTGTGTGCCTGTCTGTGTGTGCGCGTGTGTTTGTGTGTGTCTAGCTATGGTCCCTTTTTTTTCGGTCCGGGTCAGCTGCGAAGGAGCTGCGTGAGACAGGCTCCAAGTCGGAGCACTCGAGTGTTCTTTATGCCTGTCTACTGCCACGCCTTGCATTAATGCATTTTGTTTGCTTTGGCGACATTACGCCCCTTACAAACTCACATACACACACATACTTGGTCACACTCACACGCACAATGACAAATGAAAGTTGATGCGAGCGCACTCTTATTGAAACAAACGGCTGACGCAACGACTTTGAGTTGCTTTTTTTTCTTTTGTTTTTTTTTCATTTCGCTGGCTGACACGCCCACAATCATTATGCAAATGCAAAGGAGTGCAACTCAGCTGATGCTAACACAATGCAATTAAAAATGCACCCAAATTGCTGCTGGCCAGTTGGGGCAGAACTGAGGGACTTGCCATCAGACTCCGACTCAGACTTCGACACTCCATGGGTAAGCCAGAGGGACACTTAATTAATTTTCTTTTAAATTACATTCGCCAGCAGTTGTATCAACATTAACAGCAGCACATTTCGTCCTGTCGACCAGCAATTCAATTCATTGTTGACACTAAAAAGTAAGTTTTCTGCTGCTGCAACCTATTGTTGATGTTGTTCTTGTAGCTCTCCCCTACCTCTTTGCTTTCCACGCAAATGCTTTTTGCCCATTTTGAGGCTGTCCTGGTGTCCTGGTGTCCTTGTGATCATTGTCATTGCTATTGCTGTGTATGGACAGACTTTTATGCTGCGTTTCTAGTTTTCAGATAAGCGTCACATAATGAAAGTTGGCCTGTATCCCACTCTCCCTATTCTCCTGTAGACCTTAAATTTTCATTACCATTCTGATTTAGTTATCATTAGCCAACAGTTAAACTATGAGTTGACCAAAAGCCTTCAAACAGCCATTACATTGTTAAAACTGAACCAACTGAATAAATCCTACATTTCAAGAAAAAGCATTTGTGAAAATTAATCTGTATATATTGGGAAAATATCATGTAGCTGGCACAATGATTTTCCTCTAGGTTGATTTTGCATCCAATCTGTATACATCAAAACAACTTTGTGTTGAACTGTTTTTCGAAATGAATTCTTGATGCCCCTTACTCATTGTTAAATGAACTGGTGTCTGGCAGCCGAGCAATTACAAACCAAAATGATTCAATCAATGGCTTCAACTCTACGTTTGGGCTGAGGCTTAGTTACCGATGACATGTGTCAGGTGCAATCAAATACGCTTTGAAAGCTTAAACGCTTTTGCGGCACATCGTGTAAATTTCAGGCAAGCTGCCACAGCAACTGGCACTAGCAGCATAGGAGCAGCCACCTTGCCACGTGTCCCGAATTTAGGCTTGTAAGTGCCGCCCTGCACTTGAGTGTGTGTGTGTGTGTGTGTGTGTGTGCGAAAGGTACAGAGTTTGGTTATGCTTTTACTTTTGTGGCATTGCTTACTAATTGAATTAATGTACACAATTTCGAAACAAAGTTTCTTACAGGGAAGCCGGAGAATGCCAGCGATTGGCTGAGGAGAGGTGGCGGGGTAGCTGTGGAATTCTGCTTCTTTCCACGACACATGTGCGCGATTGAAATCAGTTTTGGCAGCGCCAGGCGAATTGAATTTGTCGCCGCGCACCCCCTTTTATTTGCTCCCCTCTGACCTCCACCTCCACCTTCACCCTCTCTCTCTTTCTCTGTTGTTCTTTTTCTCTATCTGTTGCGCTGTGGATGTGTGCTTGTGTGTTGCGTAATTTTAAAACAATTTGCTCGTTTAATGCCAAAACATGTAAAGTTTTTTAATTGTCTACAAATTGGCAACATTTGGAGGCAGCAGGCGGCAGTCAGGGCCCACATCCAAATCCAAATCCAATGCCAAAGCCAAAGCCAAAGACATTGAAAAGTCGTCGCGAAAGTTAGCGTCGCCTTCTGGCCAAAATTGTTGGCGTCACATGTTGCACTTGGCGCCTGTTCACAGCCTTTTAATTATATTTAATTGAAATTGGAAACCACAGGCCACATTAGTCACTGAATTGAATTTCGCTCAATGCTCCGCCAAACAGTTGAAATCGTAAACTTTATTCATTAAATCTGGCAAAAATAATTATTTAAATAAGTTGTATATAATATGCATTTTGTTGTTAAATTATATTTAACATAATGACATTAAAGGCGCTCAATTTTAATGATTACAATTTAAACAATCTAGCACTGGTAATATTTTGAAATAAATTGATGGCAATTTAGTTGATTTTGTTATATTTGATTTTTGAATTCAATTAAAATTTTAACTCTATACATTTGTATTTAATTAACGTATAACGATTATATTTTCCAATGGTCGTTAGTCAGGTGTCTTTTGGCCTCTCAACACACATACACACACGCACATATTAACAGAGAGTAAATGCAAATTTATGTGCCATTTTTAGTGTGCAATGAAATTTCAGACTGTGGCACTTGCCTCACTTGACAGTTTTGTAGCGTGCACAAAACTAATTTGCACTTGAAACCACAACAGCAAAAGTCATTGCCGCAGCAGCAACCACAAGTCTACCCCATGCCCCGCGACCTCTCACCACTCACCTCTCCACACAAGCCCAGTGAACCACTCGCTGCTGCAGGCTTTTGAGCAGTCGGCGGCTCAGTTTCATGTGTCCTTGGCGTCGTTTCGTAGTCGTGTTGTCGTATTGTCCATGCAGCAGCCGAATGAAGTGTAAATGAGATTTTTATGCAACACCAAGCCGGCCACAAGATGCAGCCAAGTGCTGTTGCTTTCAGTTAAGTCGACATTGCGACGCTTTCGTGCTGTTGTTGTTGCTGTTGTCTGTGTTTATTGCTTAAGTTGCGAGTCATAAAGCTCATTACGGCCAGGAAATTGCATATAACATTACACGCACGCAATAACAACAACAAAATGGGGAACTAAGCAACCGAAGAGCTGAGTGAAGCAGAGCTTAATTAATGTGCTTCTCGCACAGTAGCTTGCCGCACGCAGCTCGCCTTGCAACACTTTTACCGCTGCAGCTGCTGCTGCTTCTGCTGCTGCTGCTGCTACTGACGCTGACGTTTGCAAGCGAAATAGAAAACGAAAACATGTCAGGCTTCAAAATCATAATTGTGTTAAATTTGCAGCAAATATGTTTTTGTTAGCTGGCATTGTTGTTGCTTACGAAAATATTGCCATTTGCTGTTTTCACATTTTCCTGTTTTGCCATTCTACCATTTTGCCAGTTTGCTAGTTTGCTATTTTGCCAGTTTCCTCAGCATAACTCAACTTTTGTGGCTTGACGTATACGCAACGTGTGTGCATAAGATTAAGCATACGCACGGTTGACTGCCGGCTCCAACTAAGAACTTTACACGAATGTCATGCAATGACATTCAATGTCGGTCTTTGTTCTCAGTTATACGTGTGTGCTACATGTTTGTGTGTGTGTGTGTTTGGCAAATGGTAAATGCATTCGAATATAAATTGCCAGTTGTAAGCTTGGAAATTACTCTAATGGGGGAGTCTGAGTCCCAGTTCAAATACAAAGTACAATTAAACTAACCATAATATGGCGAATATCTCAGCAGATGCTATGCAAGTTTGCCCATCCAATTTATAAATTAGCAGCAATCAATCGACAAAACAAAACTAAGTACAAGTAGAAAACTGCTGTAATTTATTTAAATTTATCTAAAAGCAGCTGTACTTGTAATTAATTTAAAGTTGTTGAATGCATATGATGAATTTTAAATACTTTTGTTTATCTTAATTAATTTGTAATGTGTATGCGCTTTCTTTTCCATACCTTTTTGTAGGTACATATTATTTTTCAAATTGGTTTTCATAATGCATAATTTACTATTTACTGATATACTAGTCGCTTAAATGCTTTTAGTAACAATGTCAGTAATATTAAACCAATTAATTTGTATCTGCTGGATCAGCGTCGATATTCGCTAACAACTGTCGCAGTTGCGCAACGATTAATTAAGCCTGTCATCGTGTAAATTTTGCTAAATTATTATCTATACGCTTGCCGGCGATAAGCGAATGTGTGTGTGTATATATTTGTAGGAGTATGTCAAAAGGACAAAAGGACAGCAATAACAATGCGGACAAGGGGGACAGACAGTCCCGTTGACGGGACACGTTGGCAGGCTGACATTCGGCTGGCCAAATTGCAATTGCGATATGACAATAATGCAATCAAACAATCAATCAATTAATGTCTGCTTGAATTAATGTGGAATATTATGTATTATCGTCAATGCCATCATTAGCACTAAATTCAATTATATCACCAGCAGGATGATGGGTAGAGGAGTCGCGGGCGAGTCAGTCAGTCAACGGCTGCTTGACATCAGCGGAAGATTCATCATTGTTAAATTTGGCACCTCACTTATTTTGGGTTGGGAAGTAAATTTGACAAAACCAAGTTTTTTTAGTGTTAAAATTCATCTACAAAAAGGGAGTATTTCAAAATTGAATGTCGAAATTAAAGCAACATTGCAGCACGTCCGGCACAAAATTGTGCTCGTCGCGCTTAAGGCCTGGAGAAGTCATCGAGGTGTACTACGATGTCTATAACTCTGGTTTCTTTGCCATCTGGTGCGTTGTGGTAGCGATACTTGTTTTTGTGTTCTTCCAGGTGCACAGGCAGTGGCATTAACTAGCGGCTGGACATGCCGATGTTGCACTAAAAATCCGCTTTGAAATTGACTGATTGGATTTATGTCATCGCTGATGAAGTGATAGGTTAATTAGATTGCGGATTAGGACTGTGAACATTATTTGGACTCATCAGAAGCCTTTCCCAAGGAGCCCTGTGGAACAGAGCATATCAAACTTTGATGTTTAAAAGTTCCCGTTTCGTTGTGTAAAAAATTTAATAAAAAAAAGAGTATAAAGTTATAATTGAATTTCACTGCAAATTGTGCTTAAGAACGGGTTTGTAAGTGCATGAAAAAATTACGGTAAAGTTTGGAAATGCATTTTGCAGCTTAACTCAATCATGCATTTTAGAGCCAGACATTTATTGACTTTTATTGGTTGACTTGAACAGCACTTGTTTTTCTATCGGTCAATTTGAATTACATATTTTATTTGCATTTGAGAAACTGTAATTTGTTTGCTTATCAATAATTTGTCTGGCATTAAGTCGATATAGTAATATTTAAATATATATATATATATATATATGTATATATTTGTAATCGCAACTTGTATCTGAACGCCTGTTAAAGTCGGGCCACGCTGGCGTAACTCATACGCCCCGTGTGGCTGATGTCTCTCTTTGTGCGTGTGACATATGCAAATATTGATGCGCCGTTGTGGGTGTGTGTGTGTGTGTACAGTTGTGCATAACATTATGCAAATGTACTGTGCGTGTGTGAGAAAAACAAATACACACATACACACACAAGGAGGCAGTGCCATAAAAGTTAAGTAAATATATAAACAGGCAGCGGCTTACGCATGCCTGCCTGTCAGCCGCTTTATTATTGTTGTTGTTTTTGCTGGTGTCCTGATTGTTGTTGTTGTTGTTGCTGTTGCTGTAACTGCATGTTGATGTTGTTATTGATACACATACATACGTACACATACTTATATGCGTATATCAAAATATCTGTAAGTCGAGTAAACATTGAAAATCAGTTGTGTATCAAAAGCCAAACGAGTATATGAATATGAATGTCAATATGAAGCTTACACAGCTCTTCACCCCACTTCTTCAGCCTCCGTCTCCTTCCCTTTCTCTGCGTAGCCCTTTGCATATTATTATTTTTTTTACTTTTTCAATAAATTGCGCGTGAATGATGCATAAATCAAATAAAGTTAAAAAATTATATGTTGCAGCCGCACATGAAACGTTGCCAAGCCACTCAAATGCGCAAAAAAGCTGTCATGTGTATACTTATACAGCAAACATATATACACATACACAGGCACCAATACACGCGCACTTAAAGTGAAAAGCAAATTGCATTAAGGTGAAACGTTTGTTGATAAATAAACATTACTTTTTTGAGTTGCAAAATATTTATATACCCTGTATCCCAGACCAAGACCCAGCCCAGGGCATATTCATTTTTGCAATACATATGGTAACTTGAACCCTAGGGCCTTAATAACTTGTTATATGGTATATTGATCAGATCTAGGGTTATTCAATTCAATATGCTATCCAATATCACAATGGTTTAATGAGCTGTTTTCGATAATGGGTATCTTTTAGTCTAGTCAAACATTATTTCTTGTTTTCCTATATTATTTGCAATGTCAGCGGTTCTTTCGCAAAGGCAAAAAAACTCCACATTAAATCTACCATTTTTTTTGGCACACAAGATCAAATACGTTTATAGTTAATAAATTATTTTTTAAGACCTTAAAGCTAACAAACAAAAGTTTATTTTGATGCTGTGCAGAATGTAAAACACAGATGGGGATATCTTCAACTCTATGAACTATATAAATAATGATAAGCAGCTAGCGTGACAGCTGTATATTTTAATATTTTTTAAATAATTTCATAATTGATATATTTATGGTTATGAAATAATAATAAATAAAAGTATTTTCATCTTTTAAGTCTCTGACCTGCATACAGGGTATCTGCCCGTACGACGCTCATCCCATTTGCTTTTTTTGTTTTTTTTTGATTTCAAATCAATATTTGCAGAGAGCAATTTCCTGCAGTTCTTTTTAGCTGGAATTATCTTTAGCTATGCACCTGGAGGCTACAATTGCACATTGCACAGGGTCGAGGTAATTTTTTGTCTAGCTGAAAAGTGTTATCAACATTTATCGTTTCTTATTTCGTTTCGCATATGCAAAACCAATCTGCAGCTGCTCCTTGGCACTCCTTGAGCTCCTTCTATGAGCTTTTTTTTCGAGTCACTGGAGTGTGCCACATTGTGTGGCACAAATTTTGCATGCTGCGGCATCAGGGTGGCTGTCAGAGTGTCAAGTTGCCGGCGCTACCGCAGCTTCAACTTGAGACAGCAGCCGCAGGATGTCATCCTGCAGCGGCCACAGCTGCTGCTGCTTCTGCTGCTTTGGCTGCTGCTGCTGTCCTCACTAATGAAACAAAAACAGACAAGTTAATGTACAGTTGATGTACATTCTAATGGCTAGCTACACGCCCAGTTCTCGCCTCGCTCTTCCTCCTATTCCTTCCTTCTATCTGCCGCACTCTTTGGTTAACTGGCCACAACTGTCTACAGATTTGCATAGAAAGCAGCTCCTGCCGAGCTAATTGAGTGACTAAGCTTTGCCCAGCTAAAGTTTTCGACATTCTAATGCCATTGTCAAGCTGCTGTTGCCGCTGCTCAAACTAGCTAACATTTCCGCTGCTGTGGCAAGGCACTTACCTGCAGGTCTGTTCTCAATTCCCCATGAATATGGCTTTTATAAATAATTCAAGCGCATGCTGATAGCGGCTTAAAGCCTTTTACTGGCCAATTCGAGACGCTGCCGCATTTCTGGAGCAGCGCAAATTAACAGAGCGCATTGAATGCAGGGTGACCTATACAAAAGACTAAAAACTTGCACAACGGCCCAAATGTCACAGCAGCAGCAGTCGCAACAACAACAGCAACAGCAGTACAAAGGCAGCTGAAACTTGCGGAAGTTGGCCTTTTCAAATGCAAAACTTACAGCTTTACAGTTTTCACAGTTTTCACAATTTTCACAGTTCTCTTGTCGTGTTGGCAGCAACAATTTTTGGCATTTAAATCAACTGTGCATGTTTTTTGAAATTATTCGAGCATTATTTCTCAAATGGCAGCTGCTGCCTTCGAGTATTGACTTCCCTTTAGCACATTTGACTTAATTTGCGCACAAAAGTGCTGCCTACTTTTCTGGGCAGCACGCGCCATTGCAAATTAACAGCAACAAAATCACCAGCAACAACAACAACGACGACAACTGTCAGCAAAAGCAAACAAAATAACACAATTTACAGTTAATCTAAATGTTGGTTTTTATTAGCCAGCAGAAGTTTCTGTGGCTGCGACTGCAACTGAACTTGATAAAAGTTAAGCCAGCGCCCAGAGTGTGAGGATGCGGGGTGCTCTTGTGTTGTTGGTGTTGTTGGTGTTGCTGGTGGGGACGGTGGTGGTTGGTGGTGTGCATGATATAGCAACAGCAAAAGTGACTTTATTATAATTTTCAACTTTTGATTTACTGCGCACTTTGAGTGTGTGTGTCTGTGTGTGTGTGTGTGTGTGTGTCTGTGTACAGCATACACATTTGATTCTGTCTGTGTGTATGTGCGTTCGGCTCAAGATGCCGAGGAGGCCAACGCCAACCTTCTCGACAAGGCAATGGGCCCGAGGCAGACAGCAACACAAAAGCCATGAGCAACCACACAAAATGATGCTAATTTTTACACCACAACAACAAAAGCAGCAACAGTAACAACAACAATGGCAGCCAGCACCAAATTGTTGCCAGAGATAGCAACGGCAAGAAAATACAATTGCAAAAGTTTCGCACAAAAAGATTTACAAAATTACAATAATAAAAACAACAATAAAATTAAGCATTGTAATATGGTGACAACACGAAAAGAAACAAGTATGGCAAAATCAAATCAATCTTAAGGTTGCACGCGTTTTAGATACTCTATTGCAGGATTATATTCGTATTAGATACACATGATGTTATAACTCTGCTTAAATTAATTGGGATGCTACTGTATAAATGATCACTTCAATAACAAATTTCTGTTTTTAAAAATGAGTTTATGATTTTATTGTAATTTTATATATTTCATAACAAACTCTCTTCAAGATCGAGCCTTTTCATTCCATTGTTCACGCACAAGATTAAATATGTTACAAGCTCTATGACGCATTCAATGTGCCATGATAATACTCTTCAAATGTAAGCTATAAACTGTGCGCCAAACTGAAGAGCTTGTTAAAATAATGATTGAGATCAAACTCCAATGCGACTTTAATTTGATGACCACACAAATGGCATATTTTGCTGTTGACGTTAAGTAATATTTTCCTTAAAGGAGGCGCGGTTTTCAACAGCATTTGTGAGTGCCTGTTGAAAATATATGTGTGTGTGTGTGTGTGGATTTAAAGCGTACCAGGCACGTGTCATAATTGCAAATCAATGAGCTGCAGTACAATAGTCGCACTGATTATGACTATGCCATAACGATGATTACGCCAATTGTATCGGTATGTGTGTGTGGGCAGAACACGCCCAACTGTAAATGTACGTGCATGTACTGAGTGTGTGAGTGTGTGTGTGTGCAGCATTTTAATAAATTACGTGACAAACTGCAATGCTCTAAGCCTTCCCATGGGGAGCAGCAGGTGGCTCTCTCGTGGCGGTGCGTGCCCGAAATTCCGTTAATGTAGGCTCATTAGTTGGAGCATTAAAGCAGCATTAGGTGAGCAGCATTGCCTGCGAGTAGGGGCCTGTAGATGCTGAATTGGTGTGGATACATTTACATTTGCAGCTGGCAGCGTCTTGCACATTTGCATACTCTACACTTGTAGCTATTATCCCTATGTCTCTCTCAGTCTCTCTCTCTCTCTCTCTCTCTCTCTATATCTGTCTCTCTCTCTCTGTGTATGTCTGGTATCTGGCGCGCTTCTAGTGTAATTTGCAAAATTAAATGACAAAGTTTTGCACACAGTTAACAATATTAAATCGGATTTCAAAGGCGCCGCCACCGACATCGCCAGCTCCAAATGTAATTACATTTTCTGTTTTGTGTGTTAACAAACCGTATAATTGGCCCCGGTACTTTGTCGCCGCCTGCATTCAAGCCATCCTCGCAGCCAGCTGCCGCAATCCTCCAATACTGCACTCTGCCGCGCACTGCCTTTTACCATTACTCTTGGCCAAAAAGCAACAACAGCACAGCAACAGTTAGTCGTCGCACATTTCATTATTTGGTTAATGGTTTCGGCCAGTGGCTTATATGCTGTTATTCTGCGAGCAGTGCGACATGATGGATTTTTTAAATTTAATAAATGTATAAAGTTGGACAAGTTTAAAGTAATTTATGAATACTATAAATAGTTAAATGAGAAAACCTTTTATACTGTTTTTAATGAAAGGTTTTTCACTTTCTATCCGGAATTAAAACATGTTTGATTATAATTTGAATATTTTCTTTTTGATAAATCAGTTTGATTAAGTTATGCAAATTGTTTATCCAGTGCACAATAGTAAATATGCATAAGTGAAACATTATCTGGCCATAGTCAAATTGGAATTTAATAATTAAATTGCCGGCTGCTCTACATCTAAATTAATGCTAGGCATTGCGGTTCCGGTTTGACGCTTTTACAATTGCCAACATTTTCGACTATCAATAAGTATCTGTGTGAGGCTGAGGTATATGTGTGTGTGTGCAGCTGTACACCTGTGGGGGATGCGAGCAAATGCGCTCGTGTGTAAATATGCAGCTGGCATATTACTAGGGTACAATTGCAGAAACCCTTTGTCATATTTTCGGCATGCCATCAAGTAAATTTAATGAAATTGTTGCGGCTTTCAGTTGCCACTGGCAACAGAGCAAAGTCTGCGGTTCGGATGAGTCGCCGGTCGTCAACGCTAGCGTCATCAGCGCCATCATCTTTGCCACTGTTTGCTCAGGCGTTGCCATACCCCCCGCAACCCAACCCAGATTGCAGAAGCCAACCAGCAAAGTGGGTCAGTTGCACAGGCAATGCGGCATGAAATTTGAGTTGCTTGGCATGTTAAACAAATTTTGTGGTCAGTTGTCAGCAACAAAAAGCCAAGAAGTCAAATATTTGCTCAACCAGCTCAATATATACCCCCAGACTCAGATTCCCAACCCCAAGCCCATGCCCAAGCACCAGACCCCAAGCAGCCAACGCATACATAACAAAGCTACAGCTTTTGCTCCAGCTTAACTTGGCCAACATAGCCAGCTCTCCCAACTCAGCTTCAGCTGCTGTTGTTCTTGATCTCATTATCAAAGCGAGCTGCAGAAATAACCACAACACAACACATCACAACAGCATCGGCCAAGCCACCACAACCATCAACACAACAGCAGCACCCCCCTTTCTGTAGCAAAAAGGAGCCTTTTTCAAAATTGATTCGCTCTCTTGGGTCGCAGGTTTGTTTGAGTTGCACTTGACACATGCTGAAGCCATGCGTAAATCTTTTAAAACAACTTGAAAAGGAAACAGCACATTAATTGATTTTCCACACACTTCAATGAACATTCAAGTTCGCCGACATGCACACAACAACTACAACTACATAGTAGGAAAATCAGGAAATTATCGACTATGCCATACCCTGCACAGAGCCAAAAACAATTCAATATCTGTCTAGCCAATATGCCAGTTAAAAGTTTAACTTGGTAACTTGAAATTGAAGCTGATTTGCGGCGTTGTGTGGCATTCTCATAAGCAGACCAGAAAGCCGGGACAAACCCGGGCCAAGGCCAGTGAAGCGTGGCAGGCGCGTGGCCAACTGACAATGGCAGCAACAAAAGCAAAACCAAAACCAAAAGGCAAAAAAGCAAGAAAGCAGAAAAAAATCAAGGAAGAAGCGGAAATAATTGTAATGGTTGCTTTGCATGCCAAGCGGCGCACTGTGCCAATTTTTCAGTTAAAAGGCCGGCGGAGAAAAGAAAAAAAATTGTGCAAAAGCAATGTAATAAATGCGTCTGCTTTGTGGGGCAACTGATGAACAGCCGCAGAGGAAAACAGAGCAGAAGAGCAGCCGATAGAAACGGCAACAATAACAACAAACTGAAACTGAAACTGAGGCGCCACCTTTGCCTTTGGCTGATAAACGTGGCAGCTGCTGCCCCGGCACCGCACCCGCCCCGCCTCGCTGCCTGCAACAATTTCCACTTTTTGTGTAGTCACATCAATGCATTCTGTCAGACTCACCTGTGTGTGTGTGTGTGTTTATATCCACCTGTATGTGTGTATGGCCCGTTTTTATGTAGCGCACTTTAAGGCGCATAAAAAATGTCCATTGCCTTGGCAAGCTGCTTTATCTTTTAGCGTTTTATGTCGCATTTGCGTGCACGCTCGGCGCCCAGCTCGTTTTATTGTAATAAATTTAAAACATTTTGCACTCATACACATTTTATGAATCTTCAAGATGGCAACGACTAAAGTGCAGCTGAGCTGCTCACTGCTCGCTGTTTGCTGTTCGTATTTGCTGCTGTTGTTGTTGTTGTTGCCCAAGTAGATATTTTATTTGGCCATTGAGACACGGGCATGGCAAAGTGCACTGCAATTGGGATTTATGCAAATGGTGATATATACGAGTTTATATATTTGCGTGTCTCTGTATGTACATACATATATATATTCGTGTGCGCAGCAAACTTTCAACATAGATTAAAAAATGTCAGCGGAATTTATGCGAAATTATGCAACAGCAACAGCAACTCCAACAACAACAACAACAGCAGCAGCAGTAACGGCAACAGCTACAGCAACGACTCGAAATGTTTTATGCATATGCAAAGTTAACATTACGCATACGCCACGTATGCTGCAAAAGTTGCTGCATTGTTTTCAATGCCACACGGTTAGCTAAAGCTCTCACAATGCATACCCTTTCTTACAACTTTAATATACGACATTAAACCTGAAATAAAATATATTTTTAATCTGGTGCTGATGCTAATTCCATATTGGGTTACTCAAACATCGTTCAAGATTTCACTAAATGCCAAATAATGATCAAAATGGCCTCGGGATTGAAAATCGGTTCAGATTTGACAAAGTTGTGGCAGTTTGAAGTCTGGGAAGGTCATTTATATGGAACTTTTCGTTGTTTGGGATCGTTACAAGCCAATTTTTTTGTCACTTTTGGTGTGATTTTTGACAGAAAAATGAAACACCACAAAATCACTTTTCGTATAGTTTTTTATACTAGTTGAGACACCCACAATCAATTAAACGTAAAATTTCAAGATTCTATTTTTTGAAAAATCAAAATTTGTAAGGGTCCCCCCTTATGCTTTTTTTGACAAAAATATCATAAATTTTATTTTTTCAAAAATTCATAAAATTGAGATGTAGAATTAAGCTAGTTGCCAAATAATGATCAAATTGGCCTCGGGATTGAAAATCGGTTCAGATTTGACAAAGTTGTGGCAGTTTGAAGTCTGGGAAGGTCATTTATATGGAACTTTTCGTTGTTTGGGATTGTTACAAGCCAATTTTTTTGTCACTTTTGGCGTGATTTTTGACAGAAAAATTAAACACCACAAAATCACTTTTCGTATAGTTTTTTATACTAGTTGAGACACCCACAATCAATTAAACGTAAAATTTCAAGATTCTATTTTTTGAAAAATCAAAATTTGTAAGGGTCCCCCCTTATGCTTTTTTTGACAAAAATATCATAAATTTTATTTTTTCAAAAATTCATAAAATTGAGATGTAGAATTAAGCTAGGTGCCAAATAATGATCAAATTGGCCTCAGGATTGAAAATCGGTTCAGATTTAACAAAGTTGTGGCAGTTTGAAGTCTGGGAAGGTCATTTATATGGAACTTTTCGTTGTTTGGGATTGTTACAAGCCAATTTTTTTGTCACTTTTGGCGTGATTTTTGACAGAAAAATTAAACACCACAAAATCACTTTTCGTATAGTTTTTTATACTAGTTGAGACACCCACAACCAATTAAACGTAAAATTTCAAGATTCTATTTTTTGAAAAATCAAAATTGATAAGGGTCCCCCCTTATGCTTTTTTCGCCAAAAAAATCCAAAATTTTATTTTTTCCAAAATTCATAAACTTGAAATGAAGAATGAAACTAAATGCCAAATAATGATCAAAATGGCCTCGGGATTGAAAATCGGTTCAGATTTGACAAAGTTGTGGCAGTTTGAAGTCTGGGAAGGTCATTTATATGGAACTTTTCGTTGTTTGGGATCGTTACAAGCCAATTTTTTTGTTACTTTTGGCGTGATTTTTGACAGAAAAATGAAACACCACAAAATCACTTTTCGTATAGTTTTTTATACTAGTTGAGACACCCACAATCAATTAAACGTAAAATTTCAAGATTCTATTTTTTGAAAAATCAAAATTTGTAAGGGTCCCCCCTTATGCTTTTTTTGACAAAAATATCATAAATTTTATTTTTTCAAAAATTCATAAAATTGAGATGTAGAATTAAGCTAGGTGCCAAATAATGATCAAATTGGCCTCAGGATTGAAAATCGGTTCAGATTTAACAAAGTTGTGGCAGTTTGAAGTCTGGGAAGGTCATTTATAAGGAACTTTTCGATGTTTGGGATCGTTACAAGCCAATTTTTTTGTCACTTTTGGCGTGATTTTTGACAGAAAAATGAAACACCACAAAATCACTTTTCGTATAGTTTTTTATACTAGTTGAGACACCCACAATCAATTAAACGTAAAATTTCAAGATTCTATTTTTTGAAAAATCAAAATTGGTAAGGGTTCCCCCTTATGCTTTTTTTGCCAAAAAAATGCAAAAAAATTTTTTTCAAAAATTCATAAACTTGAGATGTAGAATTAAACTAGGTGCCAAAAAATGATCAAAATGGCATCGGGATTGAAAATCGGTTCAGATTTAACAAAGTTGTGGCAGTTTGAAATATAGGAAGGTCATTTCGATCTCCCAGAAATACGTATTTTTAGAGGTATGACCTTCGGATTATACATAGTATCACATTAGCGTGCCATTACGATCGGGCAATAAACAAAGAAGTAATTTACGATTCAAGGCAACATAGTTTGTGGCCAAGGGAAGAAGAAGCAAAGCGCGCAGCGTGTGTTTGCATGCGTGTGTGTGTTTCCATGTATGAATACACATAAAAAATTATTAATGGATGTAAGACCTTGGATCAGGGTATATCCTAGTCGGGCACTCTCGACTAGAGCAGTCTTACTTACATTATTTATAATACTGCCAAATACATATTTTATGATAGCAGAAATCGTTGGCAGCTGCGCGGTAAGTCAACTGGCAGCATTTTAATAACTCGCACTGGAAAAGGGAGCTCAAGAGCAGCAGGAAAATCAGCAGTTAAATCAACAAGAAGAAGAAGAAGGAGAACATGTAGCTTTATTATGGCAGCCAGAAATTGTTATGAAAATTGACTTTTTAGCCGCAAGCGAAACTAATTTTGTGCGCTGGCTGCCTTTTAGCCTGCCATAAAAGTCAATCGGCAACTGCATTGACTTTGCGTTTGCCTTTCGCATTGACTCTGGCTGCTTACTTGGTCTATTCTGGTTAGGGGGCTGCTATCGATAGACTCGTTATCGTTATCATTTGACTGGCCATTTGCTGCTTATCAAAGCTGATTGCAATGCCCGCAGCCTTGACTCGGCTCCTGGTTTCGGTTTTGTTTCGGTTGCTGATTCTGTAGCGAGTCCTGCAATGTTATCCTATTCCATACTTATTGCACTGCCTGGCTCGTCCTTGTTGTCCTTGTTTATTGTTTTTCAGTTTTGCCGGTGTATTTGCTGCTGCTGCTGCTGCTGTTGCCTTCTGCCTGCTGGGTTGCCATGTTATTGCATATAAACTTCATAAATCTTTTGCTCGCTTAAACTTTTGCAATTGAGTTGTGGATACAAATTAACTCAACTTGCTGCTCAAAAGTTTCTGCAAAATATAAACAGCAACAACAACAACAGACAGCACTAGCAAAAGCTATACAAAATAACAGCTGTGGCAGCGACAATAATATTATCTAATACTATGTCTGGACTTTTCTTTATTCGCACCCAGCGAGTTGTGGATCAGTGTTTTAGTTTAATTTTCGATCGAGTCGTAGATCTTAGACTTCTTATCATTATCCATATTATTAAAACATTCAATTGAAATATTACATTTTTCAACTACAACAAGAATCACTCGAAAAAATATATAAAATTCCTACAGGTTTGTGAAAAAAGGCATTTTTGCATTTGCTTCTGGTTTTGACTTTGTCTGAATTTTCTTTTGTCCACACAAACATTTTTCATTTTTTTTTTACCCGAGTTGGCATTTGCGGTTGTGCAGAAAGTTGGCGGGCGGAAATGGACAGCGTATGGTAAAGGAAGAAGGGAAGAAGGGAAGGGGGTGAAGAGTCGAGTCGTCAGTGACTCGATTTCCACTTGAGTAAACATTAACGTGCCGGACGCCCCATTGAAATTCAAGCGTGCAATTCATTTCCACTTAATTTTCAACGCTACTTTTGCGCTTTCCTTGTATTTTTTTCTTTTCTGATACCCTTGCGAAGGGCATCGCAACTCTGACTCCAAACGTAGTCAGTAAGATCGAACAACTGAATTAAAATGTCGGCAAGAGTATTTAGTCACTGACTAACTGGGTTCTTGCTTTTTTCCCGACAAGTTTTTGTGGTTTTTTGTGATTTTTGTCATTTCCTTTCTGACAATTTGATATTTATACCCTTGCATATGGTATTTTAATTTTGGCCAGAAGTTTGCAACGCATAGAAGGAAACATATCCGACCCCAGTATATATGTTCTTGATGAGGATGACAAGACGAGTCAATATAGCTTTATTAGTTTTTTTTTTAGAAATTTAAATTCCCATAACTAAAACTAAACAGACTTTCAAGCTTGAAGCTATTTTCTTCATAGTTTGTCGTCTAAATAAATACTACATATCAATTATAAGCATTTGTGAAAATCCATTTTATTCGAAAAGTATATTTCATTGTTCACCGTGGCAATTTTAATATATTAAGCGACTGCAAGGGTATACTACATTCGGACCGCCAAAGATAGCCTTTCTTTCGCGTTTTGTATTTTTTTTTGTAGCAAAGTTTTTAGCGAAATGTGTTGCAAATTAGTCGCAAGTGTCTCAATTTTGATTCGCTGCGCGTCAAAAAGTCAATTTAAAGCAAATTTGAATAGGTACAATGAAAAGGCAAAAAATAAATAGAGCTGCGGTCGTCGGGAGCTGGGCAACTTGTGGCCACTTACACCGACTTGGGCCGTGTAATTTGTGGCACTTTGAGTGGGGTAAATTGAAAGCAATTAAGCGTGGCGCGTGGCAGAGTTGGCGAGTTGCAGTCTCCGGCGATTTGATTAGCCGCTTGTGTGTGTTATTGAAATTGATGGAACGTATGCGAGTTTTGGGCAAGTGTTTTCCACATTTGAGAGCCGTAATGGGAATTGCCTGCGAATATAACATTAATTTCGATGGCCTGGCGACAACTGGCTGGGGGCAGTGAAATTTATTGATTTGTGTGCTCAACCGATTAGAAATTGTATCTGCAGCAGTTGTAGCTGCCTCAAAATTGTCAATGTGGAACATAATCATTAGAATTTGACATCCAATTGTCAGCCCTGTCGCCCTGCCGCCATTCTGTTTGTCATTCAGTACGCGCCTCTTCATTTGCCTATAATTTGTTTTGTTTTCCTGCCTATTTAGCGTTGATTTCATTTCGTCGGTTGCCTAATTAATTAGATTGCCGCCTGCCTCAGGTAATGAATGAATCAACTCTGCTCTTCGCCCACTTCAATTGTCATCTACTATGTAGCACCTACTTCCGCTCCTCAGCTCCTGCTCCTTCAGCAGGACTACCCAACCAGTTGCTATGTGTGTTTGTGGGTGAACATTTTGTTGTAAATTGATTAACTGACTGACAAAGTGAGCGACTGAAACTGACTCGCAGCACCCATTGGCGTTTTGCTGTTTGTTTCAATTAAATTTCTATTTTCCATTAACTATATAATTATCTCATTTCATTATACTCCAAATTATATAACACTAATTGACTGTGTAGCATCTCAGCTCTGTCAACAGTTTGTACAGCTGCTCAATTGAAATGCCATAGAAATTTGTGGGATAACAGTTAATAAGTTGATATGTGACTGCAGAAGTCAACTGTCATTCTTGTATTTCCGGCTTAAAGGTATTTATTATTCAGTCACATAACCCGACTAATATAGATTTTCCCAGAACTAAGTTATTGACTAATTGTTAAAATCAGTGAAAATTGAGTCTACATAACTTGCACACAATCTTAACCTGCATTTCTGGCAATCCTCTTATTAAATTATTATGTGACCTAGCAGATTAGACAGTTGCTGTAATATCACTTCAGTTAAATGTTTGCCAACTGCCAGACAATGTCGTGTGGCATTAAAACTGTCTAGATTATGCTCTAAAAACATATTTGTTGTTGCCACAACGGTTTGTGTTTTGGCCATAACCTGTGTTAAAGTTAGTTTATTACTTAATTTTTACTAGCTGCCAATTCCAGGCGACAATTTGTGCACGCTCCAACAAGACGAGACCGAGACGCCAATGAACTCCGGCACCAGCTCCTGCTCTTGTCCAGCAGCCTCGACCGAGATCATCCTACTTATGCGGGCTGGGCGCTGCACTTGTTACTTGTTACGCACCCGCAGCGTACGACGAGTACATTTACGGGTTACATTATAGCCAACCGTTGCCCTAATCCTGGCTGCTAGCCCACCAGATCGCCCCCCTCCCTGTTCCATGCATTGTCCGGCTTTTATGGCACGTTGTAAACACTGCGCATAAACTTTGCACTAAAGTGTTGTCGTATAAATTGTATTATGGCAGCTCCCAGGCCGGCCATTTTATGTGTGAGTGTTGGTGAGAGGGAGGGGGTGTGGTGTGGATTGTGTGAAAAGTAACAAACAGCGCGACGGCCAGACAAAGCGTACAAAAAGCAAAAGTAAAAGTACAACTTTCTGCTTTTGTTTTTGTTTGTGTTTTACTTTTTGCCAAGTGCTTTGCTTTTTGTCAAGATATTTATCATTTTGGTTAGCGCTGCTTTTAATTACAATTGTTGTGGCTAGCTTTTTTTTGTTGCACCTGCCCTTAAACAAAGTCCACAATCGTCATCCCCACTCGCCCTCTGTGTCTTTTTCTCTGTCTCTCTCTCTCTCTCCTCTTTCTCTCTTCAACTCCTGTTGATCCTGAGCCTTCAGCCGGGGCTAGTAAATTGCATTTTCACGCCCAGCTGAATGGCAGTCGCAAACGCAAACGCATCGCATCGCATGGCATCACATTCAACATTTACAGTTTCTGGCCCACGTCTGGCCCGGCATCATATTCGTCCACGTTCTCGTCAGCATCATCATCATCATCATCATCATCGCCATCGTCATCTTTATCATTGGCACCGAATGCCCATTTTCTTTTTTTGGTTAGCCTGCCCCCCTTTTCATACGGAGACCGAAGGCTTCGGATGACTGTGTGTCTGGTTGGCTGGCGGACAGTGAATTGCCCTGATTCGTTTTCATTTCATGACCATTATTTCGGCTATACGGAGTACAGCACAGAGCACCCGGAGAATTCTAACTGCCGCTGCATGGGCTAGGACATGGACATTTCCCATGGCCAGACATTTCTGTTGCCAAACTCATTTGCATGATTTTTGGTTGGGCTCTTTTCCTTTATCCCCAGTTTCATTACACACGCCTACCATACAACAAAAAAATAGGTGCAAAAAACCAAGAAAATATCAAATTTTCGATGAGATTTCCCAGTCGATGTACGACTTTAGTTCATTTATTGGCTGGACCTCAGTGATTTATATTGTTGCTCCAACTGCAAACTGAGAAATTTATAAACTTCAATTGAAAATGAAATTTAAGACATGAAACGAATGAGGCACACGGCGACTCCGTAAAATTTAAAAGAATAAAATATGAAAATTCATACGATACTTAAAATGTATATAAACAAACAAACAAAAAACACCTTCCTTTAAAAAGAGTTGGGCATGATTAAATGCAATTGTCTGAACAAAATTTGGACTACAAGTACATAGCGAATATTATTGAATATTTGACAAGGTACATTCATACAAAATAACTATTTAAAAGATATTTTTTTAAATAAAAGTTGTTTTTCATAATTATTTATTTAGTTGAACTTGTAAATTCAGTTTCTGCCTTGTCTTTTATTATTACTAAACACATGTGCAATTTTTAAATATTTGGAATAATTTAATTGGAATTGCAGCTTCCTCTGTGAACTTTCTATTCCGACTTCCTGTGCCCAAAGTACCATAAATCATAGTTAATTTTGCCATTTGTGCTCGACTTTTTATGTGAGCCCACGGCTGCTGTCGCTTGGCTGTCAGTTTTGAAGGCCAACACGCGGATATCGACCACAGAGCTGGCCGCAACCACAAGCTGCCTCCCACGGGATAGGGAGACAATGGAGGAGCAGGCGGCGCATTTATATTGCAGGCGATGACTACAAATTGGTCGCATTTCCTGGCGTAAAGTTGCCGAACTCGGGAGGTCTGGACCTGGAGTTGGGCCTCCAACGATGACTCAGCCGCGGGCACTCGTAATTTTTCCATGAAATACAATTTTGTCTGCACTTTTTGCAGTCGTTGCAATTTGGTTTCTAGTTTTATTTTTTGTTTCTCGGCCTTTATTTGTTTCTTGTTTTTTTTTTTGTGTTTTCTGCATTTGACATTTTGTGACTTTTGCCAGCGCGTAATTTATGTGAGTTTTGCTCTGTGCAGTTTGCGTTTGCTTCGAGGACACTACACAGCGCAAAAAAAGGAGGCAACTTTAACAACCAGTGACATTATGTGAAAAGACAGTTGCAGAGTGTAGACAATAACAACAACAAATGGCTCAACTTGCCGCATAACTTTGTTTGCCGTTGCCCCACATAAGTGGGCAAAGTACTCGTAAGTAAGTAAGTAGTTTGTCCCCGCCACCGAGTGCTTTGTGCGACTGTCCCTCCCAACTGTCGGCCCTGTCTCTATGTCTGTCTGTTTGTCTTGGCGCACAATCAGCTGACTGTTTGTTTATTTGTTTGCCTGCTCGTTGTTGTCAAGTTGTTCGGTCGCGTGCGAGTGCGTGTCGCCACATACGAGTTTCTTGTTATTCATATTCATTAGCAGGCCATTGTGTGCCATGAAATTATAATACGACTTCAATTCCACAAGCAATTAAACGCCACATAAAAAATATGCGGATGCAAAAAATGAGGCTGGTATTCAATAAATCCAACAAATAATGACGTTCCGAGTTGCAATTTTACGCTATATTCTATCATATTTATTGGTGGGTGCATCTCAGCTCAAAACATTTCATCAAATTTGTAATCGCATCTAGTCAACTTTGAAAATTACATCACCTTGGATCACGTAGCATTGCCTGGCTCTAAAACATTTCATTCTTACACCTTTACTCAAACAAGCAACATCTAAATTATTTTTGTAGTCTCTCAATTTGTTTTGGCTTTCAGGTAAGAAAATAAATTAAATAAAAAAAAATTTTAAATTTATGCATTTTGTAAAAATAGTTTCTGTAATTTTTTTTTCAAATTTTTATTTAGATCAATCATGTGTTGTGGACCTTGCGGTGGATGCTGTGGACCCTGCGGTGGAGGATGTTTCGGACCTAATGTGTGTGGACCGTGCTATGCGACAGGACCTTGCTTTGGCTGCTGCGGCCCTAGCGCTTGTGGCCCTTGTGGCGGTTGTTGCAGCAGCTGTGGACCCTCTTGTTGAGTCTGTAATGCCTATCAATGAAATGGTTCTGGATGCCCATGAGGCTACATAATTGTATTTTTGGCTTGAAAAACAAATCAAATTGAAATACTCGACAAATAAAGATGTTGTAAGAAGCAAAAAAAATAGAATTTATTTTTTTAGTTGTGTGTACAAACTACTGATCAAAATATAATAATAATAATAGTGATGTGGGTTAAGGGTGCTAGCTGCAATCATTGATTAGAAAATAATTACTTTGACCCATTTATAGTTGATGCTGGGTTAAATAATGGTATACCAAGTCTAGTACTTGTTACTCTGAATGGACGTCATTGCACATCTTTTGTTACCAATTTTAGAAACAACACATAAAGCTATAGTCACATTTCCCGGAAGTTCGTTATAAAGCCAAAATCCTCAACTTTCAGTATTACTCGTACTAACTGCCATGGAAGGATAACAGTCACCCAACCACAAAGCGGGAGTGCTGCCAACTTTATTTAACTGTTTGCCAAGCTGTCAAGCGCTAGCTAACTGCCATACGCTCCCACACACAAGTACACACACACACACACATACACACACGTACACACACTCATAAGTGGTACTATTTGGGGCTTTGGGTTCGGTTTGGAGTTTTTGTTCTACTCCTGTTACTGGTTACTGGCTACTGGCTACTGCCACTGCTGCTCCTGCTGCTGATGCTGCTGCTTGTGGTCCTTGTCCCGGTTGGGAGTACAGCGTAAAAGCCAAAAAGGAAACGCGCTACATTTGCGCTCAACGTGTTTGCCTTTTGCAAGGCTGCTGAGCTTCAACGTTTCACGCTTCGATTGCAGTGCAGGCAAAGCCGAGCCGGGCCACCTGAGAGCTCAACGTACACCGGCTCACACACAAACACACACATGTATAGGCAACAGATACTGCTGTAGCAATGCGCAACCACACACACACACATACATTTTAATCTAGCTGCAGAAAAATGTATTCAAACACCCACAGCATCAAGTATACGCGCTGTGGTGCTCGAAATTAAATTTTAAATATTTATAAAGCTGGGGCCAATAAAAGGAATTTGCAATTGGCCTGATTGGCTTTTAATCGCAGCAGACAGTTTTTAATAAATATGCATAACGCTGCCAAACGAGAATGCCTTCCAGCCAGCTCGCATGCTGGGCGCTGGCCAGAAGCCACTGGCAACTGGACACGCCCAACTGGAGGCGCCCAAAAGGCCTCAACAGCTAATATCAATAGCGTCGAGCGGTGGGTGGCTGGCAGCTAGCATCTTACGGATACGGACAACAAATGGAACGGATGCTGCATTGTGTTGCGTAAAAATTGCGGAAAAGCCAAAATCAAGTGAAATTTATGATTGCCATAAAATTGCGTGGATATGTGGGAGGGAGGCGGGCCGTGGCTGGCTGGCTGGCAAGTGGTAGCTGCTGGCACACAGACATCCATATCCTGCGCCTCCTGCGAACGGATGCCAGATACAGCTACAGCTACAGCTTCAAGCAGACTGCAGACAAGCCCGAGCTGTTACTTATGCGCATCCGTACGTTGCACGTAGCTGGGAGTTTCTCGTAGATACACATTGTGGCGATTGATGCCGCCTGCACTGACTACATAAGAAATCCAATCGTGCAACTGCAATTTCGTAAATCGAACAAAACTGTTAGCCCATAGCTGCATTCTGCATAAAGCAAGCAATCAAAGCTGCCCAGGCAGCATCCGAATGTCAGCTACCCAAGTTGCCCAAAAACTGCACAGTGTGTGGCATCAATCTCATCGTCAACAAGAACACCGTCATCGTCATTATCAACATGATCATCATCATCATCATCATCGTCATCGGCATCGGCATCGTCATCATTATCATCGCGGCTGTGGTCGTTGCTTTTATCGTGCAGTTTGTCGCATTGGCTGAGCTGATAAGCAGAACAGCTCGTAATATGCATGCCTGAGTGCTAGTTCCTGGTTCCTGGTTCCTGGCTCCTAGTTCCGGCCTCTTCCACTCGACTCGACCCGACTCCAGCCAGCGCTTGTTTATTTGCTGGCAAAATTGTGAAATAATGTGCTGCAATCAATTCGCAATACATGCACTATCCCACATCCACATCCCCATTCACATCCTCATCCTCATCCACACAGCGCAAAAATATGTGCACTCAAGTGTTTTGAAGCGGCAGCTGCCAATGCAACTACAACTACAACTACAACAAAAACAGCAAGGCATGATGAATATGTTTACATCAATAACAACAAAAACCGGGGTCAATAATGAAGCGCTGCTCCAACTCTCAGCTCGTGTCCCCGATGGCTCCTGCTGTCGATGATGAACACGTCAAAATGAGTTTACTTTGTGGTCTGATGGCAGCGATTGCAACCAACCAACGACTGCGTGCACCAGTCGCATATAAAGTGCTTGACATCCCCCACCCAACGAGGATTAATCAGGAATTGCCATAGAAGGTACTCGAAATCTAAAAGTGACTCTCTACAGACTCAACAGAATCGTAATTAGTTCTCTCTGACTTGCTGGGCATAGATAAGGCTACAAATCTGTTTTAAGCAATAATATTTACTGTTATGATTGCCTTTCTGGGCTTCTTCATTGATAGGCTTTGTCTTACTTGTCAATACTTGTGGCAGTTTTGAAAAGTCTGTAAACTGTAGAAGACACAATTAAAAGTGTTGCCAAAAACAAAAATTGAAGGAAAATTTTTAAATTTTTAATTTTTCTTTATACATATTTTGAAGTGGGATTCGCAGTTACACACAAATGGAGGCCACTGACAGCGTTAGGGGAATACTGAAGGTGGGTGCCAACATGGTGGATACTAACATGAACAAGACGGCCAAATTCGATGAGATGAATGTGCTGGCTACGTTTCATCCGGCAAACAAGGACTACGGACACATGGTAATCGATGAGCCAAAGACGCCATTTGTGTTCGAGGAGGATTTGCCACATGACTTGGACACCACTACACTGATGGAGAAGCTGCGCTTTGCCTCGCAGTCAGAGACGCCGGCCTTTGGCATGGATGCCGACTCGGATGACTCGTCGGACGACGACGACTATCCGGAGTCCGTTGATGAGAAGGTGCGTCGCCTGGAGTTCGAGCGTCGCCGTAAGCTCCACTATAAGGAGTATCTATCGGTGACGCTCGCACGTCGCCTCATTGCCGATGAGTTTGGCGACATGAGCAGCTCGGAGCAGAGCGTTAAGAGCGAAACAGTAGCAACCATGGAGAGCTGTTCGGCTGAGGATTGTCCACCTGTTGAACAATCCAACCGGAGCTCTCTTAAATCTGCCATTTCCTTTGGCTCCCAGCGATCAGTGCAAGCCCCTATGGACGCGATACGGGAATCCGTGGAAATCGAGCCGGGCTTTGAAGTCGGCCATCACTGCTACCAAAAGCTTATGGCCCAATCGAACGAACGACAGCCAGATATGAGTGATTTTCACTTTGAAGTAACAGCAGATGCAGACATAGTGGATGTGGATGCGGATAAGGATAAGGACGAAGAGGAGGAGGATGTGGTGAAGCACCCTAGTGTCGCCTAGTCTCAGAACTTAAGATCTCGTCTGGTCATCTGCTCATCTGGTATTTGTAATTATTTAATGTTATGCATTTTGATGTTCTCGTGTTCAAATTGAGACTGCCTGCTAACGATGTCTATTAAAATTGTTACGTTCTAGTGAAAGAGCATTGTTTGGCCCGTTGGCCGGAACTGACTTGAGATTAGCCAAAATGTTGTGCAGTAACTGAAGCAAGCCAATTGTTACTAGTTTTCTTAAGGCTCTCTTCCTGTCCAAGCTCATTTGGCTGCTGAATATTTAATTACGTCTGCTTGGCTTGTCGTTTCCTGTTGCTATTGCTGTTGCTGCTGTTGTTGTTGTTGTTATTATCCTTGTTGTCCTGCCTGCATCTGGCTTTATAATTTCCATTTCTTGGCTAACTGTCTGGTCTTGTGCATTGACTGTCGCCAAAGTTTGCCTAATAACTAATTTGGACAGTTTGTTTTGTGCAAGGCATCGTAATTGAAAATTCCTTTTGGCTACCAAACAAACTTCCTACAGGCAAAGATAAATTAATTTTGATTTAGCATTGCAGCCGCACCTCAATGGCTCTTCCTGGTGGCACTGACCATGTCTCGTTAACAAATGACGCCATTTAAATATAATTATTATTATTATTTTTGGTTTGAGATCCAAACTGATTTCGGGCCACATAAGCTTGCTTGCTTTTCGAATCACCCTGTCGCAACAGCATTAAATGATAACTGTCGCTCAGGCGTTTAAAATAATTGCGCATAATGTTTAATTTAGCAGTAAAATGTGTCAAAAGCGGAGCTTTTATTGTTAAAAGGCTGGTTAAATCACTTGCATAAAGTGCTCTGTTGAACATTACGAAAGCTGATGCCAAAAACAAGGCTATTGAATTGCATTAAGATAAGATATTTGAGTTTACAGAATAATCAAATTTAATTAGCTGTGTAAATTACTTTGAAAATCCAAAATGCAGCCTAAAATGTTTGTCTTTCGCTTGAAGTAAGATATCAAGCAATTATTACCGTTATCGCACCATAAGAATACAGAAAGAATTTAATTTTGCAGTCATATAATGTAAAAATGGTTAAAATGAAGACACAATGTGCCATTTAATACACCACCCTGCACCACTGAACTGCAGCTTAGCTCTTTGGCTACTTGTCGAACGGGAGGCACGTAGAACGTGCTGTCAAAATCCTTTAATGTGAATTTGTTGGCTGCAACATGTGTGGCATGGAATTTAAGTTGGCCCAATTTATTACCTTGCCTGGCCATAGTCAGAGTCTGAGCCACAGCCAGCAGCCGCAGACGTTGCCATCTTCATATCCTCCGAGTGTATGTGTGTGTGTGTGTGTGAATCCTTTTTCTTTAGCAGGACAATTGCCGTGTACATTTCATTAAGTGCATAAGCCGTCGCCTGTCAGCGCTGCGTGTAATGCCTCTTAAGCCTGAAAATTATTTTTAATGCTATTTACAGGCACAAATGAAAATGCAAGCGTAAATAAAGAAACGGCAGTCACGAACGAAACCCCCCTTCCCACCCTGGCACAACAAACTTAACTGTCCGAAGGACTACAACCAATAAAAGTCGCACAACAAACGAATGCATCCAAATTAAAGCTGCTGCACACTTTGGGGCGCCTTGGGCGCCAGCTGCTAAGAGTTTGAGTTGTGATGGGCGGCAGGGGAGGGGGGTTGGGTGGATGTTTCAGGTGGAGCTGGGGTCGGGGCTGGGGCAACACGCGCGCGTGTCACTAAGAGTGCAGCTAAATATTTGCCAAAGCATTTTTGGTATTTACGACGGCATGTCGTGTGGCATGTGGCCACTTGGTCTCGAGGGATTCGCCTGAAGCTGCAGCTTGGCATTCATCCAGGTGGAAGCGTGTGGAGCGCGCTGCTTGGAGCTTGCAGCTGGCAACAGAGACAGCGACAAATACTTGAGCGCTATGCAGTGCGCATCAATTCTCATTTTGATAAATTATAAAATGCCCAACGCTCTCAGTTTCAGTTTCAGTTTAATGGATTGCCTCATCTCGACTTAAGGCAAGTGCAAATGATGGCAAATTCTAACATATGTTGATATAACGGCAAATTTAATTTATTAATATTGAATAAATATTTATTTAGCCTAAGACTCCTTAGATACGAACAATGTTTAAGCAAATTTGTCCTTTGAAAACAAGAGATTTGATTCTAGAGAGTGGGTTAATTAAAGTGCATCAATGATGGGTGATAGCACAAGTAAACTAACTAGAGTGAATGAGACGACCTGAGAGAAAGAGAAACCATGTAGCTAAAACCTCATTACAGTCTACTCACTTGTCTCTTGTGTCCTTGTCCAGCACATTGCCAGGCAGCTTAGCTCCAGCTGAGTGTGATGTAAATTGCAGGGCAAATGACATTGTCTAATTGATTGCTGCCATGCTCAGTGCTCCCTGCACAAATGAAGCTAATAAAGATTTACTACAAGCACTAAGTTTGTTGACTATTTGAAGTGAGTTTTGCTTTGCGTGAATTGCTACTCCATCCACCTAAGCGGAACTGGAAACGCTAGCACCTGGTCAAACAAACAGTAAAACAAAACTCTCGCTGCTTGGGGTTGGTCAGGCCCAGTCTCAGTCTCTGCCATATATCAGGGGTCAGGGTCAAATGGGTCACCCCTTTTCGATTTTTCTTGCACTATTGCCTAAACAAATATATATGAATGTATGCATATACACACGCGCCACAACTGAGCACGTACATACCTAAGTGAGTGTGTGTGTGTGTGTATGTGTGTGTTTATTTGTAATCAATTATCGGATAGCGTAATCTATTAGAAGGACAGCTGCCGCGCCAGTGGCATGACAAGTTCGGGTAATGTCACAGCTGCCCCCCGAGTGCATAAATTTGAGTAATACCAAAAATAATTATGACACCACACGCAAATTTTGCATAAATTGTACAATATTCATGCGATTTTTGGGTGACTAAGATCAACTACCACAATTTACTAATAAAAATATACGACTGTACGAAACAACTAATAATCATAATTTATTAAAATTAATTGCATTAGTATCATATCATTTTTAAATTCGCATTATCTAAAATTTATATAAACAATGAGTTTTAATTTTACTCTATTACAGGTTTTTAGTGACCAAATAAACGGAACAAATGTTGACAAAAATTAAGGTTTTGTTCCAAACCTGTCAAATCTTAAATGATTTACAAAAGCCATGTAAGTTTGGTTTTAAAATAAATTTATAGAAAAATTTCATTTACCCTTACTCAATTTTTGCAAAATATATTTTGCAAATTTAGACCTTACGCCTTTAACTTTGTAACAACTGAACCGACTATAGAGCTTGTTGCCATTTGCTTCATGGCTTGTCGTCTGAATAAATCCTACATTTAAATCTAGAAAAAAGATTTGTCGTCCAACTTCATGTTGAAATTCCACTTGATATGAAAGCAATGACACTATTAAGACTCCTACCGCATTCAGCTGTTTAGTTAATATTTTCTTAAGCCGTTTAATACACATAACTTTCGACATGGAATAAGTAGGACAGCAAGAACGAGAAAGCATTCGCGGCGGTCTCAGTATAATTTCTGCACAGATCTCTGTGCAGCATGGATCCGTGCTTATAAGGCCAACTGTGAACTGAGCGTAAATTATTTCCACAGAATGCAGTCACGATTTACTATATAACAAATGAAACTAAGTTTTTCTTAACTAAAGTTTGTTGCGGCTGGTGCTGCTGGTGCGGGGGGTGGACTGTATGGTGTGCCTTTGTTGGTGGGGCTGCATCTTTATGCGCATATGTAAACACTTCCTGCTAGAGTTGGACTCATTCAAGGACGACAAGCAAATGCGCCAGGACTAAGAAGTGTAAAAATCCATGGCTAAACTACTTGGCGTTGGCTTTGGCAACGGCTTCACACATCGCAAAGTTTTGTTCCAAACTTTCTGTTAAACTAGGAGCATCTACAATAGCGTTATAATTTTCAACTAAGGCCTCAAACTTTCTCTTGATGGACTGAAAATTAAATAAGAGCAGCGGATCAAAATTGAAACATTTTTGCGATTTCTTTTGACATTGAGACCGTTAGCCAAACGAAAATATGTGTTTTTTCCTCATTATTGTTATATAAAAGTTGTATTTTGTTTTGTTTTATACTAGTTTAAAAGCCAGACATTGCTTTGTGCTTTGAATTGCTTTGATGGCGTGAATATTTAAATAAAAATGAAAAGGCTTTCACAGCAACAACAAAGTCCCAAAGAGTTCTCATTGATAGCTGATAGGGCTGATGGAAAAAACTGCGTCGAAAGTGTTTGCAGTCAAAGTGCTGTGTAACAAATGCTTTCATTTTACAATTTGCACATTATTCTACGGCATTGATTCTATTTTCCTGATTTACAACAACTCCAACAATGCACTCTCTGACTGACTAGCTGTCTGACAGACTGACCTTAACAAAAATTGCATTTTTTTCATTTATTTCTCTCATCGGATTTTTCAAAATGTTGTGAAAACCAGGACAATACTTGTTTACAAAGCTCTCCGTTTAGTTCAATGAAAATTCATGGAGCAAAACACAGCAAAAAAGTACAAATAAATATATAATAATATTAGGGCGCCCAGTGGGAAAGGGTTCGCGTAGTACGTAATTCAGTAACACACATATTTATTGGTATATTTATGTATGTATGTATGTATTTACTGTGTGTATATTTTATGCAATAATTTAAAACATGCCCAAAAGTTTTTGTTGCTGCACAATTTATACGTCAAATGCAAAATAAATATGCAGTTATTTGTTTTTAGCTGCAACATAAATATTTTCATCGATTTTATGGCAAAAAAAATTTTAATTTTACCTGCGCCAAAAGTTGCCTATGTTTTTGCTTTGTTTTTTATTGAAGTCAAAGTTCAGGCGCCAATTATTATATTTAAAGCTTGTTTGGCAACAGTTGACTTAATTTTTAGTATACAAATAAATAAATAAAAATTTTTTAAACTGTGCATAAAATAAATTTATAAAAATATAGATTTTGAATACGCTTATTATGCAAATAGAATTCTCTACAAATTTGTATTATGTGCAATTGTTAATACCCTAGTTTGGATAGAGCATAAAGTGAAAAATTGTATTGTATGTCACGACAGAGCCGAAAACTAAAGCCAATGCGCCCACAAAATGGCCGCTTGGCCACACACGCATGTGACTGCGCTGTCTGACGGCGACTTAACAGCTCTCCAGCTCTCGCCGTGTGTGTGTGTGTGTTGTGTGTGTGTGTGTGTGTGAGCGTGAGTGTGTGGTGTGTGTCGTTTAGATTTAGTGCCGCTTGTTACGTTTTGATGCTATGCCATTTATAAGCGGCGCATACTGGCCACAGGCCCCAACTTGCCCCCCTTTGTCTTCCTCTGTTCACCGCATCGCGCCGGACACTGTCCATAACGCGTCAACAAATGCAAGCTGACGTTTTTGCATGGCACAACTTTGAACCTTAACATGACAGACCACGACAGCAGCAGCAACAATAGCAACAACAATGATAAGGAGCGGGGTGAGGCGAGGCGGATGAGCTGGTGAGACCACCATGAATAATGTGGAACTTTAAGTGTTTGCCACTTAAAGCTGAGTTGTGTGCACATTGCGCATACGCCACGTATGTCGCTGCTTCAGCTTGACTATCCGCTATGATTGCTGGGCGGGCTGGGGAGGTAGACGCTACTCAAATTGCCATACCAGCCAAGTAATTTACGCACAATAATGCGCTTCGTTGAACTCGGCTGCCATTGCCGGCCAGATGATTGATGTATGGACGTGTTAATTAGGTCTACTCCTGGCACATTTACGCGTCCAACAAGGAGAGAGGGGCGCAGCAGCAGCAGCAGCAGAAAAAACATACCAATAAAATGCGAACAATTCGTGCAAAAAACTTGAAGAATTGATTGATTTCTGGGATCTACAAGCACATTAATCAGCAATGCGCTTGTTTGATTGCCGCTTCAAGTTGCCTGCCAGCAAAATTAGGCAAACACACACACACACACACGCACACACGCACGCACACACTCAGACATGCACACACAGAAAGTTTGCCAGGCTTTGATTACCGCTAACTGTCAAGTGCCCAGTGTTGGACATGCACTCTTGCATAGGCCGACAAATTCAATTTATTTCAAGTTTACCCAACAAAAAGCAAAAAATGAACTAAAAAAAAGAAAAAAAAAAAGAAAATAGAAAAAGTGCAAGCTGCTCACTAAATCAAAAACAGATTTTGGCAACAAATTCGTTATGCACGTGACATGTCCAAAAAGCAGCCAACACACTCTCCAAATACTCTCCCACAACACACACTCACACATACACATGCATACAATGCTGTTTGCGTGCTTGTATGTGTGAGTGTGTGTGGGCGACTAAAAGAAATTTGAATAAGTGAATTTAAAAAGCGTTGGCGGCAGGCAAAGGCTGAATAAAAAGACACCAAAATGCAGTTAGCTATGCCGAAGATTCAATACCCTGCCAAATAAACCATATAGTCACCTGATCTAACTAAGATATCAGATCAAGGCAATGCTGGACTGATCAGCAGATGTTTTGTTTATTATATTACAAGCTAGTTTTCCACCTGATCTCTAGTTGAGTAGAAATATTATTAAGCTCTCTGCAAGGGTATAAAAAGGAGCTCATGCTAAAGCCAAGGACACTTTTCATGAAATGCAATTTCGCACTTGTAAACTTTTATGGCTGCATGTGCTAGCAGAGCTGTGCTTTTGGCTACTTTCTAGCTATCAACTATTGGCCATTAAACTGTAGCTAAGCAGCAAGCTAAACTCTACCCAGATTTCAGTTATAAATTCTATATTATATTCAGTTTGTTGCTATTACAACCTGTTTCCAAACACCTGTCTCTGGAAAAATACTTGTTTATGGTTTACAAGTCTCTTTCATATGTTAAAGCTTAATTTTAAATGGTTAATCAATTAAGTGTAATGTATAATGAAACTATCGATATCATTTCATTTAATCACTCATAAATATATTCGGAATATGCTTTTTAATAAAATCACCTCTGCTGTCGAGTGGCATTTGTGTACATCTTGTTGCCAACTTTGGCTACTTCATATGGTCAATAGTTGGCAACACTGATTGGATAGTGTTTCGGACTTTACAGGCGAATGCCACTACTACTCTTGGCCAGTGTGGCAACAGGCAACTGGCAACAGCTAACAGCTTCAAACAGCACAAAACTTTACTTCAATATACACACACAGACACATACACACACACAGACACATACACACACACACACACACAGCCTGCACTTACTTGGCCCGAATTGAGATCAGCTGCATGCAAATCTGCTCGGCATTTGACTGTTGACGGCACATTTGCTTCAGCTGTTTGGTATTTTATTTTTAGCTTCTTTTTTTTTGGCTATTTTTCTCTGTGTGAAACTTGTTTATTTGCCATGTCGTTGCTTTCATTTGCTTGGTTAGGCTGAAAAGGCAGTCGCTCTTTTATTTGCACACTTTGGCTAATGGATTTTTTGGTTTGCACTTTGCGGTTGCACACGGCGTATGCTTAATATTTGAGATCTCTGTTCAAATTATGTTTTATGTTTCCATTTTTTTTTTTCTATGAGCATGCGCCTCATTTGGTTTGCATTGGGTTTTCTTTGTGGCACGTGGCGCCCGCTGCCATTTCGTCGACTTAATTGAAAATTCAATTAGACCTGTGCAAATATTTTGGCCAAAGGAGCAGCGCACAAATTGAGTTACTGCTGTTTATCTAAATAAAAACTGCAGCTCTCTCTCTCTCTCTCCCCCTATCTTTTAGAGTTCCTGTTGCCATGGTTGTCGCTGTTGGTGTTGTTGCTGCTGCGTTGCCATTGCCGTTGCCACAGCTGCCGTTGCATTTTAATTACAACTTAAATATCTCAGTGCGGTCGGCAGTTGCAAATTACAACTTCAGTGAACCGCAAAATGAAAGTTGTTGATTTTTGTTTTTCACAGTGTGTACTTTGCTCTGGAATTCCTACACGGGCTTCCCTAACTAAATCAATTTTGATGAAGCCCCCAAGTTAATTGCTTGCACTGCCCAATGCCCAGTTTATTAAATAATTTTGCCACTTTCACTGACCCTCAACATCCGGTCGGACATTGTGTTTAGCTTGAACCCAGCCCCCCTCCTTTAAAAGCCCAACCCATCAGTGCCAGCCACGCTGTGGGTGGCCTTGTATTCAGCTCTTGCATGGAGTTCTCTTTGTTCCGCAGCTCCTGCACGTGACTTGATTGTCAGTTGCAATTTAAGAATTTGATAGTTTGACAATGCATTTTGGCTCGTTTCACATGGCTCGGCGTACCAGTTGCCTCAATTCCAAAGCCAAAACACAGAGCCAAAACGACGCTCACGCTGCAATTGCATTCGCCATTCGCCATTTTCTGTTCTCCATTTTCCTCGATGGGTTGCGTGCTCCTGCTTAGACATTAAAATGCGGCATAAATAATCGTATATTTGTAGAAAATTGACAGTGGAATTTCAAATAGCACTGAGACGCACGTTATTCAATATACCAAACATTAAATATGAAAAACCAATAAATTGATTTTTAAGAAAATATATATATTATTTAAGTACAATTAAAATGACTTTTGTCATTTATCAGAATATAAAATAAATTCAAATTTATGTACATCAGCTCGTGGTTAGAATATATTTTTAATAAATATTTTTAATATGGATAGTGTGCCGTAAATGTACAGCTTTTGTACAAGAGTTTCGATTTAGAAAGCTAAAATAAGTTCTATTAATTTTTAAACGAATATCATTTTTGTATATTTATTAATTTTAGCTCTACACAGTTTTTATTATGCTTTCAAAAAACCAGCAATTTGATTGATTGATTGATTGTTTTTATATTTTAAGGTATACATTTTAAAATTTACTTCACACCTTTGCAAAACTGATGATACAAAAGTAGATGAAACATTTTCAAAGCATTTCAATTGTATGACGATTATTGAAAACTCAGTTAATCTAGTTTTGCATAGCTATGAGCAACTCCACTCGATTACTTATGATGGTAACGATGATTGGCCTGATCCGAATTTGTAAGCTACTTAGCTGCCATATCCAATTGGGTCAATTGATATACAAACGACGATTCAGTCAGCTCTGTGCATATTGGCTTTGCAGCAGCCATGTGGCAAAACATTTTCCGCCTTTTAATACGCTTTCCATTTTTTCTCGTCGAGTTTAACTCATTCATGTGCGAAACTCTTTCAATGGCAGACAGAGCTGAACCACCACTCCCGTACCTCAACCCAAAGCCCAACACAATTGCAACCCAATCCGGCAACAACAAGAACAACAACAACAACAGCAGGAGCAACAACCACAGTTCATTTAAGCGTGTAAAAACATAAATCAAAAAGCATGGCCTAATGGCAGCCAGCCTGGCTGGCCGTACACACACACACACAGTCTCTGTCTCCCTCTCTCTTTCATGCTGGCTATCGCTCTCTTTCTTTCTATGTCTATTTATCTATATATATATACATATATACATGTATATATGTTGGCCAGCAGGCGACAGCCACATAAAGGACATGAAGTGTATATAAATTGCCTACTTGCATTTTAATTAAACTGACTAAAAACCAAGCCAATGTCAAATGTGCCCGCACCCTTCCCCCCCTGCAAAACCCGTTTCGTATCCTAGTGCTGCTATCGAATCCTGTCCCTTTGCTACTGCTCCTGTTGTGGCTGCGGCTGCTGCTGCCAATGGCTGGCGGCTATAATAACACACAATGGCAGGTCATGTGGAAATTTGCTTTAAATTGACCAACTGACCGCAGCAACCTTTAAACAAATTAGAAAAACTTCTGTTCCATTGTTCTGGTTGTTGTTGTTGTTGCTGTTGTTGTTACCGTTCTTGTTGTTGTTCTGTGGCACAGTGAGACATTGGCTTTTTTATTGGACCAGTGATTAGCGTTGGCTTTTTTAATGCTCCTGTCTCCTGCCTTTTAAGTTCTTTGCCGCAGCTGTGCCGCTTTTTGATGTGAATAATTTTGCTAAACATTTTGCTGTTGTTGTTGGTTGTTGTTGCTGGCTTTGGCAATGTCTTCGCGGCACCTTCATTAAATTTACATTTTCAGCTAAAAAGTCACCAGAGGTAGATAGAGAGAGTGAGATAGAAAGAGAGGCGTCAGTTTTACCGGCGGGGAGGGGCTGGTACATTTTGGTCAACATGCAGCAGCAACATATGGCAACTCAGTCGGCTGTGGACTGCAGGGGGCAGGAGGGAAACTGTAGGGGCGCGTGACCAGGTAATGGACTCTAATTATGCTAAATATGCCATGAGCAAATGTCGATGTGTCTGTCACGCTATATACAAAAGGCTGTACGGCGATCGCAGGGAATACCAGTTCCTGCTGGCAAAGCAAACGGGGAGTATTTAAATATGTGACGTAATAAGTAGCTCATATTAAGCCGTACTGAGAATTATGAAAATAAAATTTCGTATTTTTCTAGTAGCATTGCAAAAGGCGAATTTTTATATAGTATTTTCTTTAAACTTTAAATTCTAGAGATTTGAAACCTTCATAAATTTTAAAGCCAGCTGATCAATACAAATTGAAGCTGCCCATTATGTGAATATTAATAAATAAACTAATTTGAACAGCTTGTGGTATAATCATCAAATTGATATCTGTACAGTCTCATGTTGTGGCATATAAAATATTGAGACGTACCTGTTCTGCCTTTTACCACCTTTTACAAAATGATTGAATGCAAAAGCTTCGACATGTTTTTAATATATTCTCGGGGGGGTCCCCCAATAGAAACTTTTTGATGATCTGCGCATCTATAAATGCCAACCAATTTACAGTTTTACGCCGCAGCAACTTTATAAATAATTTGTGTGCCTTTTGCTTGCTCATCCATCTGTCCTTCCACTTTGTCTATGGCATTCTTCTTCTCTGTATTCTTCACCACTCCGTTACGTTTCTGTTTGATTCGGTTGGGGTTTCGGGTTGGGGCCACCCAGGCAAAGGCCTCACATTTATGATTAATGAGCCTTAACTTTTGCACTTTTGCATGGCAATTTATGCGGCACGAGGCAGGAGGCATGAGGCAGGAGGTAGGTGACGTCTGGCCAACGCTGTTTGCCGTATCTTTGCCACTACGTGTGTAAGTTAAGACAGGCAACAATTGTAAATGTTTGTTGCGCAATTAAAAGCCACGCAAATGTTGGCATTCACCGCTGCCTTTTTTTTGCCGTTTTTGTCATTTTTGCTTAATTTGATTTACTCTTGCCGCCCCTGCCCCTCGCAGGCAACAACGAGCTGCAAAAGGGGGCTTCCAGGCTGCCACAAATTGTCAATAAACATATCAATATGCAACACGAAATTGGTTTAATGTCAATCAACAGACGCCGGGACAGCGAGACAGCCCGGCAGAGCGACAGAGCAGGCTGTAGGCTTATCGTGGCCAGAGTCATCCATCAGCAAAAAATATGGTGAAAAAAGTGAAACAAATGTGGACAAAAAAACTGTAAAACATTTACACAAATTCAATAATGGGCCGTTTTATGAGATGGGGGCGTGTGCAAATTGTATAATGGCATACCTTTATACTTTACTTGATATGTATACATATATGTATATATGTATAACCGCTTTGATGGATTTAATTTTGCATGTTTTTGTTTCCGCATTGCATCTACGAGGGCAGTAGTTTTTCCATCGAACTAGTAGTTATGGTCAATGGTTTCAGATCACCAGAACTTCTAACAGATCAAGAAGGTCGCTATATATCTTACGGTTAGTATAACCCAGTTTACCCACCTCGCCATGTGATCAGATATACTGAATGTCTACAGGCTTTCACGAACAAAGCCGTTTTCCCCATGGCCTGCCTAGACCACGCGGGTTAGGGGTGGGAGCCTGAAAGACTGTCGCGTGAATCACGCTAACGTGCTAATTTCCTTGTCTCATTTTCGCCAGCTGGTTGGGGCCAGGGCAGCCACGCCCACTGCGGACAATACGACAACCGTTGGCTCGCATGATTTGCAAATTTGATGCGATTTGTATTATTTTTCGCGCAGTTCTTTTTTTTGCCTCTTTTCGCTCTTTTTGCCGGCAATGTTTTTTTTCTCGCCAACCCGCGTCTAATTAGCCCCCGCTAATGGGGCGACCGTCGCGCAGACTCAGCTGCAAGTCACGAAACGGCTATTTAGCGCTTATAGCCAGCCTGAGTTGGCATTTTGTGCTGCTTTTTGCTATGCTCATAATTTTAGCTAAATGTTGGATTTGCATGAAACGCGATACGAAAGTAAAGATAAAAGTAAAATACTTACATATACTCGGGGCGAATGTGGAGTAAATCTGCGCCTCAGTGAAGTGAGTAATTAAAGTGGGGGCGTGAGACAGGGCGTGGCTGAGACTGCATTTCAATAGAGTTGAAAATGTATTTTTTTATTAATTAATGCACTTAATGCACTTTTAATGCTCGCCAAATGTGAAATAATTCATGCGCTTATCAGCACTGATAATGATTAATTTTTGTCGGCCTTTGTCGCAGCACCAGCACCTTCATCCGCATCCGCATCCGCATTGAAATCCTCATCCGCGTCCACATCCTCATCCGCACAAGCAAACTCAACGCAGCCTTCAATTATTTTAAATTATGCGCCAACGCAATTGCATGTAATTGCAAATAAGTCAATATATTTACACATACATATGTATGTACATTAAAAAAAAAGCACACACACACACACATAGTAAAGCGCATAATATAAAATATTACATGAAAAATTGTTGCCGCTTATTTATGAAAGTGACAAATGAAAGGCTTCGCATATGCAAATATGATTTTGTAATTGCAATTTGCAATTGCGATGCCAATGCATATTTAAAATGGGGTCATGGGGTCTGCCCGCGCAACGGTAAATTTGTTCAACAGATTAATGAATGATGATTGATAACAGAAATCGGTCTAAGTAAACCGAACGATCAAATTCATATAAAATATATTAATTATTATTAATATGTAATCTATATGAAGCTCAAGCAACAAAAAACAGTTACTACATTTCACTGTAATAAAACTCATTTATATTGTGCTTTTGGCATTTTAATTAACATTCATAATTGGTTAAAATTCAGTCAACTTTCAGATTTATATGTCGATAAATGAGAGTCATATTTTTTAATCAGAATTTTGTTTTTAAATTAAAATGTGATTAGAAAATAAAAATAAAATTATAAAATATAAAAGATCGAGTCTGTTTACTGGAAAATTCACTCAATTTAAAGTTGAGATACTAAAGACGCTGCAGACGCTTTTAAATTATATCCATAAACTCGACTTTAAATCAAATTCCATTGCACATCCTAGTCTCGTAATAGTCCAAGTGTTCTGGAAAATCCTTAATGCCTTAAAACTAAACGTATTACAGCAGAGCCCAACAGAATAGAATAGAACAGAGCTGAGCTGAGCTGAGCTGAAGAGAATAAATACGCATTGGACAGTGACTGGACAGCACTCGAAAGCTTTGCACTGAGTGCAATTAATTAAGCAAAGCTGAAAGTCATGCACACCAACATCCGTTCGCAACACACACACACATGCACACACACATTCACAAATTTAATTGCTTACAAGTTGGAAACATGGCAAAGAACAAGCAACAACAATTGAAGCAACAATTGTAATAAAGCGTCAAGAGCAAAGCAAGAAAAATTGCAACAAATGTTGAACTAAACCATAAACTGTGATTAATTGAATATTTCTTATGCTGCACGTAGAGATGTGTGGTGGCGGGGGCCGAGGGGGCGGTGGAGGAGCGTACTCTCGTTGTCCAGAGAAATTCACTTAGGACCAGCTCCGCTAGCAAGTACTTTGGCCACTTGGTAAATTTTTGCTGCAAAACTCTTGCAACAACAACAACAATGGTAGCCATAACCCTGAGCACCCGTCCCATCTCCCCTCCAGCCATTTGGTGGAGCACAGTAGCTGGCGGCAATAAATTTAAATAAATATACGATTACGCGTGCGTATTAAGTTGCCCCAACCGAGACCGAGCCACCAAACGTGCCTCATCCCCCCACCACACAGCATTGTAAGCATGCCGCCTAGAACAATGCCTGGTGGCATCTTTGGATCCGTTTGCTCCCTGGTCACAAGCGCTGCCGGACTGCTGCTCGTGGCTCGTTATCTGCCGACTTCTAATTCAGCCACAATAAATCAATGCAACGTGCTGCAACGGCAGCGGCAGCGGCAACATTTTGTGGCGCAAATGTGTAAGTGAACTTGATGAGTGTTCCGCCGAGGCGGGTTGCAATGGGTGGAGTCCACTACTGGCCACATGACAAACACAAATTTTCTCGCCCGCTTGCCTAATCGAAATTTGTTGGCCATTTGTGCTCATTTTGTTTTTTTTTTTTTGTATAAAGAATTTATTTATGTATTTTTGCGTGTCTTTGTTGCTATTTTTATTCGCTTTTAATTGGCCGTAATACAAATTTATTAGACAAACTTGTTAATGGCTCGTTAATGTTTTAAGTTCTGTCCTGATTTCCACATGGGATAATCACTGCGACGCCCTCTACCACCCGTAAGGCCCCCCTCTGCTTCTGACATTGTATGCTGCTCTAAATTAATTAAAAAACACAACTACATAACGGGAATTAATTAATTTGAAATTGTAACAACAATACATAAAGCCATATAATTAGTTTGTGGATTATTATTTGTGGCTTTTACAAAATGTACCCATTGCGAGTGTGTAAAAAGGGGATTTTATTACGAAACATATAGAGAGCGAGAGAGAGAGAGAGAGAGAGAAAGAAAGAAAGAGAAAGTCATCTGATACCCCATCAATTATATAAACATGACTATCATTACCAGTTCAGATGATTTACCGACCTCCCCTTTTGTGATTCAGACCTTTATCAATCAAGTTAACAAAAACCGCTAATTTTTTTGTAGGGTACCTCTATGTTGGGTTCTCTCAATTTAATTATTGTTTTTGCTGATTGTTTTTGTTTTCATCGAGCAGAAGCAAACATTTGATATATTAAATAAAAAACAAGGCGAAAAGCGTTGTAAAAAGCTGGGCATTAATACTGTGCGTACATCTATCATATCAATCCATACTATATATTTTATATAATATGATAGCTGTATAAATTACGCATATTAATATGTTAACTCGAGAATGAGTGCCATGAATTTAAATTATAGAAATAAGCTGAATGCACTGCGATTAATTCACTGGCCTTTTATTTGCGTCAATATATATATAATACATTTCCAGGGGCTAATTTACTGGAATATAATTATTATTATTTTTCTGCATAAGCGATAGAATTAATAATCGATTCTTGATTGCGTAAAGCAGATTTCAATTTAAATTAAAAGCTTTTAAGCTAAAACGATAACATTAGTTCAATTAACTATTTATGTGGGATGTTTGTATTTAGTTTTGTTTTTTAGGTTCGATTATTAATGTTTACTTTCCCTCTCCTTTCCTGAACATGAGCATACTTTTTATGAGACACTACCCTAACAATTGCAAAAGCGAGCTGATTGTATTACACAACATGTGCAAAATGTGCTCAAAAAATACAAAAGAAGCAGCAGGCAGTTCATAAAAAGAGCAATTTAACTTAGTTAGTTAAAAGCTGACAGGCTGGCTGGCAGACAGAAAGGAGTTTCGCTTAGCTCACCTGGTCAGCGGTGGCAGTGGCGGTGGCAGTGGCAGCTGCCACTGAAATTAAATCCTCCAATCAATTTAAACACTATAACGAACAAAAAGAAAAATACGCTTAAAATCCACAGTGCAACCGGTTGTCATGCAAAGCAGCTTGCCGGCATGTCCATGAGAGACCCAGTTCCCAGTCAAGAGTTGCCCCTCAGCTACCCCTGCCACCGTGCTGTGCTCTCTGTCTACCTGAGCCCGCCTCTGTCGGCATCTTTGGCCGGGCACGCTCCGGTGAAGGCGTTCGTGTTTAAACGCGACGACAACAACAATAAAAGCAATCAAGAATAACAACAACATCAGCTACAGATGCATATCCAGACTCCTCAGACTCAGACACAGGTCACAGATCCACATCCAGACACGATCCGATATGTGCACCTGATGACGCGTTGTCAAAGACGCGTGCCAAATGGGACAGCAAAGGATTTCGAATCGTTTGCTGTGAACAGTGCGTGGAAATAGAGAAACTGTGCTCAACCCTTAGTTTGTTTACTATATTTTGGCGTGCAACAATGTTGCATGTGTCATAGAACTTGCGACTTCCTGGTGGGAGTCACATGAAGTCACATTTTAAATGCATTTCATTGCCATGAATCATTATGAGTATTTATGAGTACCCGTAACTGGCATTTGCAGCTTTTTGCGTGTTCAAATTAATTAAGTCTGCTGCTTTTTTTCTTCCCCTTTCTGTCGGCACGTCATATGTTCAGTCCTGTCCCTCTCCAGTCACCCCTTCAAATGCAGTTCCCAATTACATTGAATATTCTTTTTATACCCTCTACCCATTCAAATTGGTAAAAAGAGTATCTTAGTTATTCAGTTCGCTAGAAACGCCACTCTGAGACTTGAAACTTCAAAAAACTTCAAAACTCATCGGATTTCGGATTCCGAGGCCATTGTTTTCCTGGTTTGGCATCTAGATTAATTCTACAACAAAAGTTAAAATACTTCGAAAATTCATATTTCATGCAATTTTTCAATGTCTAAAATGTTGACATGTCAACTTTCCAGCCCATAGAAGAGTCCTTCCCAAAATTCAAAGTGCCATAAATTTCCAGAATTCGGATTTCATGTAAAAAATCATGACAAGATCTTGTCCTTAAAAATGCCCTTCCCAAAATTCAAAGTGCCATAACTTTGTCAAAACTGGTCCGATTCCCGATTCCGAGGTCATTTTGGCCATGGTTTGTCATTTATATCAATTCTACATTCAAAGTTGAAAAATTTCCAGAATTCGGATTTCATGTCCAAAATCATGACAAGATCTTGTCCTTAAAAATGCCCTTCCCAAAATTCAAAGTGCCATAACTTTGTCAAAACTGGTCCGATTCCCGATTCCGAGGTCATTTTGGCCATGGTTTGTCATTTATATCAATTCTACATTCAAAGTTGAAAAATTTCCAGAATTCGGATTTCATGTCAAAAATCATGACAAGATCTTGTCCTTAAAAATGCCCTTCCCAAAATTCAAAGTGGCATAACTTTGTCAAAACTGGTCCGATTCCCGATTCCTAGGTCATTTTGGCCATGGTTTGTCATTTATATCAATTCTACATTCAAAGTTGAAAAATTTCCAGAATTCGGATTTCATGTCAAAAATCATGACAAGATCTTGTCCTTAAAAATGCCCTTCCCAAAATTCAAAGTGCCATAACTTTGTCAAAACTGGTCCGATTCCCGATTCCGGGGTCATTTTGGCCATGGTTTGTCATTTATATCAATTTTACATTCAAAGTTGAAAAATTTCCAGAATTCGGATTTCATGTCCAAAATCATGACAAGATCTTGTCCTTAAAAATGCCCTTCCCAAAATTCAAAGTGCCATAACTTTGTCAAAACTGGTCCGATTCCCGATTCCGAGGTCATTTTGTCCATGGTTTGTCATCTTTAACAATTCTACATTCAAGGTTGAAAAATTTCCAGAATTCGGATTTCATGTCAAAAATCATGACAAGATCTTGTCCTTAAAAATGCCCTTCCCAAAATTCAAAGTGCCATAACTTTGTCAAAACTGGTCCGATTCCCGATTCCGAGGTCATATTACCCATGGTTTGTCATTTATATCAATTCTACATTCAAAGTTGAAAAATTTCCAGAATTCGGATTTCATGTCCAAAATCATGACAAGATCTTGTCCTTAAAAATGCCCTTCCCAAAATTCAAAGTGCCATAACTTTGTCAAAACTGGTCCGATTCCCGATTCCGAGGTCATTTTGGCCATGGTTTGTCATTTTTAACAATTCTACGTTCAAAATTGAAAAATTTGCAGAATTCGGATTTCATGTTAAAAATTATGACCAGATCTTGTCCTTAACAATGCCCTTCCCAAAATTCAAAGTGCCATAACTTTGTCAAAACTGGTCCGATTCCCGATTCCGAGGTCATTTTGGCCATGGTTTGTCATTTATATCAACTCTACATTCAAAGTTGAGAAATTTTCAAAATTCGGATTTCTGTCAAAAATCATGACAAGATCTTGTCCTTAAAAATGCCCTTCCCAAAATTCAAAGTGCCATAAATTTGTTAAAACTGGTCCGATTCCCGATTCCGAGGGCATTTTGGTCATGGTTTGTCATCTTTAACAATTCTACATTCAAGGTTTAAAAATTTTTCAAAATTCGGTTTTCATGTCAAAAATCATGACAAGATCTTGTCCTTAAAAATGCCCTTTCCAAAATTCAAAGTGCCATAACTTTGTCAAAACTGGTCCGATTCCCGATTCCGAGGTCATTTTGTCCATGGTTTGTCATCTTTAACAATTCTACATTCAAGGTTTAAAAATTTCCAGAATTCGGATTTCTTGTCAAAAATCATGACAAGATCTTGTCCTTAAAAATGCCCTTCCCAAAATTCAAAGTGCCATAACTTTGTCAAAACTGGTCCGATTCCCGATTCCGAGGTCATTTTGGCCATGGTTTGTCATTTATATCAATTCTACATTCAAAGTTGAAAAAATTCCAGAATTCGGATTTCATGTCAAAAATCATGACAAGATCTTGTCCTTAAAAATGCCCTTCCCAAAATTCAAAGTGCCATAACTTTGTCAAAACTGGTCCGATTCCCGATTCCGAGGTCATTTTGGCCATGGTTTGTCATTTATATCAATTCTACATTCAAAGTTGAAAAATTTCCAGAATTCGGATTTCATGTCCAAAATCATGACAAGATCTTGTCCTTAAAAATGCCCCTTCCAAAATTCAAAGTGCCATAACTTTGTCAAAACTGGTCCGATTCCCGATTCCGAGGTCATTTTGGCCATGGTTTGTCATCTTTAACAATTCTACATTCAAAGTTGAAAAATTTCCAGAATTCGGATTTCATGTCAAAAATCATGACCATATCTTGTCCTTAACAATGCCCTTCCCAAAATTCAAAGTGCCATAACTTTGTCAAAACTGGTCCGATTCCCGATTCCGAGGTCATATTACCCATGGTTTGTCATTTATATCAATTCTACATTCAAAGTTGAAAAATTTCCAGAATTCGGATTTCATGTCCAAAATCATGACAAGATCTTGTCCTTAAAAATGCCCCTTCCAAAATTCAAAGTGCCATAACTTTGTCAAAACTGGTCCGATTCCCGATTCCGAGGTCATTTTGGCCATGGTTTGTCATCTTTAACAATTCTACGTTCAAAGTTGAAAAATTTCCAGAATTCGGATTTCATGTCAAAAATTATGACCAGATCTTGTCCTTAACAATGCCCTTCCCAAAATTCAAAGTGCCATAACTTTGTCAAAACTGGTCCGATTCCCGATTCCGAGGTCATTTTGGCCATGGTTTGTCATTTATATCAATTCTACATTCAAAGTTGAGAAATTTTCAAAATTCGGATTTCTGTCAAAAATCATGACAAGATCTTGTCCTTAAAAATGCCCTTCCCAAAATTCAAAGTGCCATAACTTTGTCAAAACTGGTCCGATTCCCGATTCCGAGGTCATTTTGGCCATGGTTTGTCATTTATATCAATTCTACATTCAAAGTTGAAAAAATTCCAGAATTCGGATTTCATGTCAAAAATCATGACAAGATCTTGTCCTTAAAAATGCCCTTCCCAAAATTCAAAGTGCCATAACTTTGTCAAAACTGGTCCGATTCCCGATTCCGAGGTCATTTTGGCCATGGTTTGTCATTTATATCAATTCTACATTCAAAGTTGAAAAATTTCCAGAATTCGGATTTCATGTCCAAAATCATGACAAGATCTTGTCCTTAAAAATGCCCCTTCCAAAATTCAAAGTGCCATAACTTTGTCAAAACTGGTCCGATTCCGAGGTCATTTTGGCCATGGTTTGTCATCTTTAACAATTCTACATTCAAAGTTGAAAAATTTCCAGAATTCGGATTTCATGTCAAAAATCATGACCATATCTTGTCCTTAACAATGCCCTTCCCAAAATTCAAAGTGCCATAACTTTGTCAAAACTGGTCCGATTCCCGATTCCGAGGTCATTTTGGCCATGGTTTGTCATTTATATCAATTCTACATTCATAGTTGAAAAAATCCACAATTCGGATTTCATGTCAAAAATCATGACAAGATCTTGTCCTTAAAAATGCCCTTCCCAAAATTCAAAGTGCCATAACTTTGTCAAAACTGATCCGATTCCCGATTCCGAGGTCATATTACCCATGGTTTGTCATCTTTAACAATACTACATTTAAAGTTGAAAAATTTCCAGAATTCGGATTTCATGTCAAAAATCATGACAAGATTTTGTCCTTAACAATGCCCTTCCCAAAATTCAAAGTGCCATAACTTTGTCAAAACTGGTCCGATTCCCGATTCCGAGGTCATTTTGGCCATGGTTTGTCATTTATATTAATTCTACATTCAAAGTTGAAAAATTTCCAGAATTCGGATTTCATGTCAAAAATCATGACAAGATCTTGTCCTTAAAAATGCCCTTCCCAAAATTCAAAGTGCCATAACTTTGTCAAAACTGGTCCGATTCCCGATTCCGAGGTCATTTTGGCCATGGTTTGTCATCTTTAACAATTCTACATTCAAGGTTGAAAAATGTCCAGAATTCGGATTTCATGTCAAAAATCATGACAAGATGTTGTCTCTAAAAATGCCCTTCGCAGACTTCAAAGTGCCATAACTTTGTCAAAACTGGTCCGATTCCCGATTCCGAGGTCATATTACCCATGGTTTGTCATTTATATCAATTCTACATTCAAAGTTGAAAAATTTCCAGAATTCGGATTTCATGTCAAAAATCATGACAAGATCTTGTCCTTAAAAATGCCCTTTCCAAAATTCAAAGTGCCATAACTTTGTCAAAACTGGTCCGATTCCCGATTCCGAGGTCATTTTGGCCATGGTTTGTCATCTTTAACAATTCTACATTCAAAGTTGAAAAATTTCCAGAATTCGGATTTCATGTCAAAAATCATGACAAGATCTTGTCCTTAAAAATGCCCTTCCCAAAATTCAAAGTGCCATAACTTTGTCAAAAATGGTCCGATTCCCGATTCCGAGGTCATTTTGGCCATGGTTTGTCATTTATATCAATTCAACATTCAAAGTTGAAAAATTTCCATAATTCGGATTTCATGTCCAAAATCATGACAAGATCTTGTCCTTAAAAATGCCCTTCTCAAAATTCAAAGTGCCATAACTTTGTCAAAACTGGTCCGATTCCCGATTCCGAGGTCATTTTGGCCATGGTTTGTCGTCTTTAACAATTCTACATTCAAAGTTGAAAAATTTCCAGAATTCGGATTTCATGTCAAAAATCATGACCATATCTTGTCCTTAACAATGCCCTTCCCAAAATTCAAAGTGCCATAACTTTGTCAAAACTGGTCCGATTCCCGATTCCGAGGTCATTTTGGCCATGGTTTGTCATTTATATCAATTCTACATTCAAAGTTGAAAAATTTCCAGAATTCGGATTTCATGTCAAAAATCATGACAAGATCTTGTCCTTAAAAATGCCCTTTCCAAAATTCAAAGTGCCATAACTTTGTCAAAACTGGTCCGATTCCCGATTCCGAGGTCATTTTGGCCATGGTTTGTCATCTTTAACAATTCTACATTCAAAGTTGAAAAATTTCCAGAATTCGGATTTCATGTCAAAAATCATGACAAGATCTTGTCCTTAAAAATGCCCTTCCCAAAATTCAAAGTGCCATAACTTTGTCAAAAATGGTCCGATTCCCGATTCCGAGGTCATTTTGGCCATGGTTTGTCATTTATATCAATTCAACATTCAAAGTTGAAAAATTTCCAGAATTCGGATTTCATGTCCAAAATCATGACAAGATCTTGTCCTTAAAAATGCCCTTCTCAAAATTCAAAGTGCCATAACTTTGTCAAAACTGGTCCGATTCCCGATTCCGAGGTCATTTTGGCCATGGTTTGTCGTCTTTAAAAATTCTACATTCAAAGTTGAAAAATTTCCAGAATTCGGATTTCATGTCAAAAATCATGACCATATCTTGGCCTTAACAATGCCCTTCCCAAAATTCAAAGTGCCATAACTTTGTCAAAACTGGTCCGATTCCCGATTCCGAGGTAATTTTGGCCATGGTTTGTCATTTATATCAATTCTACATTCAAAGTTGAAAAATTTCCAGAATTAGGATTTCATGTCAAAAATCATGACAAGATCTTGTCCTTAAAAATGCCCTTCCCAAAATTCAAAGTGCCATAACTTTGTCAAAACTGATCCGATTCCCGATTCCGAGGTCATATTACCCATGGTTTGTCATCTTTAACAATACTACATTTAAAGTTGAAAAATTTCCAGAATTCGGATTTCATGTCAAAAATCATGACAAGATTTTGTCCTTAACAATGCCCTTCCCAAAATTCAAAGTGCCATAACTTTGTCAAAACTGGTCCGATTCCCGATTCCGAGGTCATTTTGGCCATGGTTTGTCATTTATATTAATTCTACATTCAAAGTTGAAAAATTTCCAGAATTCGGATTTCATGTCAAAAATCATGACAAGATCTTGTCCTTAAAAATGCCCTTCCCAAAATTCAAAGTGCCATAACTTTGTCAAAACGGTCCGATTCCCGATTCCGAGGTCATTTTGGCCATGGTTTGTCATCTCCCCCATTCCGAGGTCATTTGGCATGGTTTGTCATCTTTAACAATTCTACATTCAAGGTTGAAAAATGTCCAGAATTCGGATTTCATGTCAAAAATCATGACAAGATGTTGTCTCTAAAAATGTCCTTCGCAGACTTCAAAGTGCCATAACTTTGTCAAAACTGGTCCGATTCCCGATTCCGAGGTCATATTACCCATGGTTTGTCATTTATATCAATTCTACATTCAAAGTTGAAAAATTTCCAGAATTCGGATTTCATGTCAAAAATCATGACAAGATCTTGTCCTTAAAAATGCCCTTCCCAAAATTCAAAGTGCCATAACTTTGTCAAAACTGATCCGATTCCCGATTCCGAGATCATAGTATCCATGGTTTGTCATCTGAAAAATTTCTAGAATTCGGATTTCATGTCAAAAATCATGACAAGATTTTGTCCTTATCAATGCCCTTCCCAAAATTCAAAGTGCCTTAACTTTGTCAAAACTGGTCCGATTCCCGATTCCGAGGTCATTTTGGCCATGGTTTGTCATTTATATTAATTCTACATTCAAAGTTGAAAAATTTCCAGAATTCGGATTTCATGTCAAAAATCATGACAAGATCTTGTCCTTAAAAATGCCCTTCCCAAAATTCAAAGTGCCATAACTTTGTCAAAACTGGTCCGATTCCCGATTCCGAGGTCATTTTGGCCATGGTTTGTCATCTTTAACAATTCTACATTCAAGGTTGAAAAATGTCCAGAATTCGGAATTCATGTCAAAAATCATGACAAGATGTTGTCTCTAAAAATGCCCTTCGCAGACTTCAAAGTGCCATAACTTTGTCAAAACTGGTCCGATTCCCGATTCCGAGGTCATATTTCCCATGGTTTGTCATTTATATCAATTCTACATTCAAAGTTGAAAAATTTCCAGAATTCGGATTTCATGTCAAAAATCATGACAAGATCTTGTCCTTAAAAATGCCCTTTCCAAAATTCAAAGTGCCATAACTTTGTCAAAACTGGTCCGATTCCCGATTCCGAGGTCATTTTGGCCATGGTTTGTCATCTTTAACAATTCTACATTCAAAGTTGAAAAATTTCCAGAATTCGGATTTCATGTCAAAAATCATGACAAGATCTTGTCCTTAAAAATGCCCTTCCCAAAATTCAAAGTGCCATAACTTTGTCAAAACTGGTCCGATTCCCGATTCCGAGGTCATTTTGGCCATGGTTTGTCATCTTTAACAATTCTACATTCAAAGTTGAAAAATTTCCAGAATTCGGATTTCATGTCAAAAATCATGACAAGATGTTGTCTCTAAAAATGCCCTTCGCAGACTTCAAAGTGGCATAACTTTGTCAAAACTGGTCCGATTCCCGATTCCGAGGTCATATTACCCATGGTTTGTCATTTATATCAATTCTACATTCAAAGTTGAAAAATTTCCAGAATTCGGATTTCATGTCAAAAATCATGACAAGATCTTGTCCTTAAAAATGCCCTTTCCAAAATTCAAAGTGCCATAACTTTGTCAAAACTGGTCCGATTCCCGATTCCGAGGTCATTTTGGCCATGGTTTGTCATCTTTAACAATTCTACATTCAAAGTTCAAAAATTTCCAGAATTAGGATTTCATGTCAAAAATCATGACAAGATCTTGTCCTTAAAAATGCCCTTCCCAAAATTCAAAGTGCCATAACTTTGTCAAAACTGGTCCGATTCCCGATTCCGAGGTCATTTTGGCCATGGTTTGTCATTTATATCAATTCTACATTCAAAGTTGAAAAATTTCCAGAATTCGGATTTCATGTCAAAAATCATGACAAGATCTTGTCCTTAAAAATGCCCTTCCCAAAATTCAAAGTGCCATAACTTTGTCAAAACTGGTCCGATTCCCGATTCCGAGGTCATTTTGGCCATGGTTTGTCATTTATATCAATTCTACATTCAAAGTTGAAAAATTTCCAGAATTTGGATTTAATGTCAAAAATCATGACAAGATCTTGTCCTTAAAAATGCCCTTCCCAAAATTCAAAGGGCCATAACTTTGTCAAAACTGGTCCGATTCCCGTTTCCGAGGTCATTTTGGTCATGGTTTGCCATCTTTATCAATTCTACATTCAAGGTTGAAAAATTTCCAGAATTCGGATTTCATGTCAAAATCATGACAAGATCTTGTCCTTAAAAATGCCCTTCCCAAAATTCAAAGTGCCATAACTTTGTCAAAACTGGTCCGATTCCCGATTCCGAGGCCATTTTGGCTATGGTTTGTTATTTATATCAATTCTACATTCAAAGTTGAAAAATTTCCAGAATTCGGATTTCATGTCCAAAATCATGACAAGATCTTGTCCTTAAAAATGCCCTTCCCAAAATTCAAAGTGCCATAACTTTGTTAAAACTGGTCCGATTCCCGATTCCGAGGTCATTTTGGTCATGGTTTGTCATCTTTAACAATTCTACATTCAAGGTTGAGAAATTTTCAAAATTCGGATTTCATGTCAAAAATCATGACAAGATCTTGTCCTTAAAAATGCCCTTTCCAAAATTCAAAGTGCCATAACTTTGTCAAAACTGGTCCGATTCCCGATTCCGAGGTCATTTTGGCCATGGTTTGTCATCTTTAACAATTCTACATTCAAAGTTGAAAAATTTCCAGAATTCGGATTTCATGTCAAAAATCATGACAAGATCTTGTCCTTAAAAATGCCCTTCCCAAAATTCAAAGTGCCATAACTTTGTCAAAACTGGTCCGATTCCCGATTCCGAGGTCATATTAGCCATGGTTTGTCATTTATGTATATCAATTCTACATTCAAAGTTGAAAAATTTCCAGAATTCGGATTTCATGTCCAAAATCATGACAAGATCTTGTCCTTAAAAATGCCCTTCCCAAAATTCAAAGTGCCATAACTTTGTCAAAACTGGTCCGATTCCCGATTCCGAGGTCATTTTGTCCATGGTTTGTCATCTTTAACAATTCTACATTCAAGGTTGAAAAATTTCCAGAGTTCGGATTTCTTGTCAAAAATCATGACAAGATCTTGTCCTTAAAAATGCCCTTCCCAAAATTCAAAGTGCCATAACTTTGTCAAAACTGGTCCGATTCCCGATTCCGAGGTCATTTTGATCATGGTTTGTCATCTTTAACAATTCTACATTCAAAGTTGAAAAATTTCCAGAATTCGGATTTCATGACAAAAATCATGACAAGATCTTGTCCTTAAAAATGCCCTTCCCAAAATTCAAAGTGCCATAACTTTGTCAAAACTGATCCGATTCCCGATTCCGAGGTCATATTACCCATGGTTTGTCATCTTTAACAATACTACATTTAAAGTTGAAAAATTTCCAGAATTCGGATTTCATGTCAAAAATCATGACAAGATTTTGTCCTTAACAATGCCCTTCCCAAAATTCAAAGTGCCATAACTTTGTCAAAACTGGTCCGATTCCCGATTCCGAGGTCATTTTGGCCATGGTTTGTCATTTATATTAATTCTACATTCAAAGTTGAAAAATTTCCAGAATTCGGATTTCATGTCAAAAATCATGACAAGATCTTGTCCTTAAAAATGCCCTTCCCAAAATTCAAAGTGCCATAACTTTGTCAAAACTGGTCCGATTCCCGATTCCGAGGTCATTTTGGCCATGGTTTGTCATCTTTAACAATTCTACATTCAAAGTTGAAAAATGTCCAGAATTCGGATTTCATGTCAAAAATCATGACAAGATGTTGTCTCTAAAAATGCCCTTCGCAGACTTCAAAGTGCCATAACTTTGTCAAAACTGGTCCGATTCCCGATTCCGAGGTCATATTACCCATGGTTTGTCATTTATATCAATTCTACATTCAAAGTTGAAAAATTTCCAGAATTCGGATTTCATGTCAAAAATCATGACAAGATCTTGTCCTTAAAAATGCCCTTCCCAAAATTCAAAGTGCCATAACTTTGTCAAAACTGGTCCGATTCCCGTTTCCGAGGTCATTTTGGTCATGGTTTGTCATCTTTATCAATTCTACATTCAAGGTTGAAAAATTTCCAGAATTCGGATTTCATGTCAAAATCATGACAAGATCTTGTCCTTAAAAATGCCCTTCCCATAATTCAAAGTGCCATAACTTTGTCAAAACTGGTCCGATTCCCGATTCCGAGGTCATTTTGGCTATGGTTTGTTATTTATATCAATTCTACATTCAAAGTTGAAAAATTTCCAGAATTCGGATTTCATGTCCAAAATCATGACAAGATCTTGTCCTTAAAAATGCCCTTCCCAAAATTCAAAGTGCCATAACTTTGTCAAAACTGGTCCGATTCCCGATTCCGAGGTCATATTAGCCATGGTTTGTCATTTATATCAATTCTACATTCAAAGTTGAAAAATTTTCAGAATTCGCATTTCATGTCAAAAATCATGACAAGATCTTGTCCTTAAAAATGCCCTTCCCAAAATTCAAAGTGCCATAACTTTGTCAAAACTGGTCCGATTCCCGATTCCGAGGTCATTTTGGTCATGGTTTGTCATCTTTAACAATTCTACATTCAAGGTTGAGAAATTTTCAAAATTCGGATTTCATGTCAAAAATCATGACAAGATGTTGTCCTTAAAAATACACCTCCCAAAATTCAAAGTGCCATTACTTTGTCAAAACTGGTTTGATACCCGATTCTGAAGTTATTTTGGCTATGATTTGTCATCTATAACAATTCTACATTCAAAGTTAAAAAAATGCAAAATTTTGTATGTTTTGTCAAAAGTCATGATGTGAAGTTCCAAAGTCCCTAAATTTCATAAGTCCATATTTTTCATAAGTTTGCAATCGTACAGAGTATTTCTTAGTCGAGCACTGTCAATTAGAGAACTCTTGTTTTGTTTTTATGTAGAAACGCTTTTTAAACGTGAGTTGTTTGCGATGTGTTTTTTTCCTCATTCACTTTCGCTTGAGGGCGAGTTGTCTGTAGCAGTTGAATTGCATGTCGACGCAACTATAATAATAACAACAACAAGAACACGAACCCGCACACATAGGGATAATACGAGTACCAGGTTCGAGTCCCGTTCTGGCTATAAACTTTAATTCGTGAATGGATATTTGCAGAATTTATTCGAGTGTTTTTTTTTTATAGTTTATGCTCAGCGTTTGTTGAACCTAGACAGAGATACACTTGAATGCTGAGTCATTACTGTTCCTGTTCCTGGTTCAAGCTATTGTTGTTGTCGCGTGTCTCTGTGCGGGTAGTGGGCGTGTCTGCGGTCTGGGATAGCCAAGCCACGTGCGTCCTTGCGGGAAAGCAAAAGTGTTTGAAGCTCTCTATATACATATGTATATATGTATGTATGTACATGTATATATTTGACACGCGTATGAAGAATGCAATTCACAATGATTATGGCATAAAAATGAGTTCGTTTTTTGGTTCCTGAATGACTCTTAGGGTTGGTATCAATAAGCACATCACAATAAAAATAGGGGTAGACGATTAGAAGACATCCTTAGATGTATTGTTGAATCATTTCAAATTTATATTTGGTATAAACATATGTATTAAATAATACGTAAATATATTAAGATTTAAAATCGGCATAAATGGTTGGGTTTGCTTATGGCACTTATCCGCATTAAATGCCATAAAAGCTTTAGCAACCATAATAATACAATAACAAAATAATCCACGTAATAGCTCAAATAAAAAGCAGGCAAGAAATTGGTTGGCAAATCCCAGAAATATTCGCATGCCACTTGAGGCAAGTACGCAAACACTTCAGCAAACCACACATAAAAACACAGACGAATGTCAACGAGTATTTGCCAGTGTGTGTGTATGAGCTGAAGTGTATACTTAGTTTTGCATAAGCCTTTTAATCAACTTTATTAATATTAATAAGCACAAGAAATGTCGGCTATGCGAAGGACAACAACAATGTCAAACAGGCGGTAACAATTATACAATTACTCCTGAAAACAAAGCCCCTAGGGGCAAAGGAGAGAAGTGGAGTGGGGTGACCGCTGGCGCTTAATGGTAATTCAGTTAAATAATCATTAGTCAACAAATTTTGTTCTTGCTGGGCAGCGGCTGAACAAAAACCCTTTTGAGTCAAGCACTTATTGCCCCTTCCCCTGACTGGCCTACCTGGGTCTAAGCAACCGCAAAAGCAGTCGAAAATAAAACCAAAACAACTTATTTTTATTTATAGCTACTTTTGTCTTGATTTTGACTCGTATACATGGCGGGGTAGGGTCTGTGGAGCCGGAGTAGGTATTTCAATTGAAATTCAAGTGCGCACTTCATTTCCACTTAATTTTCGAGGCTGCGACGCGTTGCCGCAACAACAACATCGTGGTGAATATCCTTGCATATTCCTGTGCCAGTCCTTGTTATTGTTGTTATTTAGCATACGCATTAATTGTTTATCCACAAACAATTACGGTCTCTATAATTGAACCGCAAAGAACTGTCATAATGAATTGCATTCATATATCATACTAATTGGAATTGAAAACAAGCTGATCTTAAACATAAAATAATTCAAAGAAAATACATTAGAGGTCAAGTTACAAAAATAAATCATATTTTGTTCGAGTAAAAGCTGTCAAAGATTTCTGTGTTCCATGTTGCGGAAAGCAGTAGATTTCTGGAAAATTCTTCTTATTCAGACATTTCGTCTATTGTCGCTATCGCATTTTGTTATATCTAATCCCTGAGAGACCTTGAACCTTAATTGTTTTTATGGCCCACCCAGATACGTGCCGCGAGTCTCAATTGGCTAAAAGCGATGTAAAGCATATCAGCAAAGGAGCAGTGCTGTTATCAGACATTCGTTCTAGTCCTAGTCAAAGTTCGCGCTTATCACTCAAAGCGGCAGCCGCAAAATAAAAATTAAAACACGTTGTCCTGGCCACACAAAAGGTGTTTACCCCTCCTCCTACAACATGCAATTGGAATTCTACATATGTCAAGCTGTCAATGTTTATCTATTTGAAGGTGACTTTCCTTTACTTGTACCGGTGTGTATGTGTGTGAGTGTGTGTGCGTATCCTTCGACGCTGTGAGCATAGTCGAACACGATCCTGAGGATTAAGGTTCCTGTTGATTTATGGGCACACAAATACCAATGTGTTTCAAATGTGATTGAAAACTGATAAGCGTATGCCAGGCAGGACTCGGGCCGCAGGATGCCGACCCGGTTTGTTTACGCTGTTGGCATGTGGCAAAGGGGAGCTGTACCAAAGGGGCCCAATAGAGAGAGCCAGAGAGAGAGAGAAGAGGGTCTGGTCGTTATTAGTGTAACTGTCAGCTGCTGAAAGTGTTGAGTGCACGTCTGTCAAATGTGGTTGAGGTTTGCCAGCCATAAGCGTAGGGGGGAAGGAGGTAGTGGGTTGAGGGTATCCGAGACTGTACCCAAAATATAAACAGCTGCAGCAATTGATGGCTTAATTTGCCACTAATTTGCGCTTATCGGCTGATGCTTGTTACCCACTGAAAGCTGCTGCCGTTGCCCCCCCTCCCCTCCCAGGGAAACCAAGTTTCGCATGTGGCTCGAACGCTTGGCTGAACTTCGACTTGGTCTGTGACTCCAGTAACTCTGTGCGAATGCTGTTCACAGGAAGCAGAACGCCTGCCAAGCATGCAAATTGATTTCGTAACGCCCGTTTATGGGAAACTGCAGCGCTACGAGTACCAGACAGAAGCTGGCCAAAGCAAAAGGCCAGAAGCACCGACAAAGCCAAAGGGGTTTGGGCTTTCCTACAGCTTCCCTAGAAACTTGGCGTGGCACATTGCAAAAGGTTACTTTTTAGAAATAAGTCAGTAATCAAGATAGAAGTCATTCAAGTACAAATTTTAATATTTACATTAATTTGTTATTTTAGTTGTATACAAGCAAATCTAATCCAAACTTTCGACTTGAATAACTTTGTCAAAACTGTACTGATTTTCAAAAGCAAAGCCTTTTTAGTCCTATTTTGGTATCTTTATTAATACTACATTTAAACCTAGAAAAAATAAATTTGGTCAAAATTCAACATCCAACATCTTTAAATAACTTGTTTTTTACATCATGTTTTTTGCCGAAAAATAAATGCAATAAACTAATAAAGATATTAACAAACTAACCTGAAAGCAAATATCGCCAGATGGTTTAGAAACTACTAAAACTGATGCGTTGGTGATGGAGCGTATTATATTGACAACAAATAACATAAAAAGCAATAAACCAGAAGAAGAAGAATGGAAGGAAGAGAAGGAACTTATGCCCATCCTTTTTGGCCAGCATAAACAACGGCCCATAGAGCCATAGTAGCCAAGTCCAGCTCATAATAAAGCAATAAAAAAAGAGGAAGGTAAATGCCGACAAGGCCAACTAAAGAGCCACAAATGCTACCTGAACCCATTTCGTGTGTGTTAGTTTCTCTGTGTGTGTGGTGTGCTGCTCTTCATGTCGTTTTCGTATTTTTTTTTTTGAGTTTTTTAGTGCATTGGGCAGGTCTAATTTATCATCAAACAGCGGGCACAAAGGACACAAGGACATCGTGTGGCCGTGAGGCCATGGAACAGCTGGCTTCCTGGCGGTTGCCGCTTGGCGGTTCAGCTGCGGGCTGCGCCCAGGTAGCGTTAATAGTTTATGACTAAATTGAAACAGGTTGTCGGGCAGCTACAAAAAAAGCCACGCAGGAAGTGTTTCCCATTTCTTTAAAACTGCACTTTTGCACTCTCCTTCTCTTTCTCTCTCTCTTCCAGCGAAAGGCGCTGGAACCGAACCCAATCTCCTCGGCTTGTCGATTTGTCAATCAATCGCTCGTCTGAAAGTATCTGAAGTGAGTAGTATCTGTTTACAGTACACACACACACACACACACACACATAGATACTCAGATACGGATACGTAGACAAAGCGAAGGCGTGCCAGCGACCACTTGAGCGCACTTATCCTTTCTTCTCTCTCTCTGTCTGTTGTTGTCTTTGACTTATCTCACTTACAAGTAATTGTAATATTATCCCTAATAAGCAAAAGATTGATAGCATTCCAGGGAACTGGGTAACAACAACAATCAACACACGCACACACAGGGCCATAAAAGGCCAAGAAGCGAGGCAAAAATATTGAAATAGCCCTGCCTGCAATCTCAGCGGCACTCGACACCAACCAACACCAAAAAGGACACACGCATTCCTCAATCCTCAACCCCTCTGTTTATCTCTGTTAGTTTGTGCCGCCTGCTGTCCGAGTTTGAGTCCCTGTAAGAGTCGCTGGCTCTTCTCATCATCACTTGAGTAAACAATGTCATAAAATCATCAATCAATGTGCGGCCTCAGATTCCGACTTCGACTTCGACTCGGACTTCGGCTTACAGGCTTCAAGACGAGGGCGAGGGCGGGGACGGATTGTTGTTGCTGGGCTTAGTGTGTTTGTGGGCATTGTCTTGGGCTATTTGTTTGCCCGCCCGTCCCGACGGACGGACTCGCCTAACTGTTAAAGCAAACACACCCAGTCGGCTTCTTCTGCTGCTCCTCTTCTTCTTCTTCTTCGATTCCTGTTCCGTTTCGGTAGCTGTTGACCTGGGCTTTGGTCTCATTCCCGCCTGCCTGTTAATACAATTAAGTGTTATATTTGTTATGCTTCGTTTTTATGCGACTGCCAAATTGTTTTATGGGCCTATCACAACACAAACACTGACAACGAGAAGGTGTGTGAGAAAGAGAAAGAGAGAGAGAGTGAGAGAGAGGGAGTGTGAGACCACTCTGATTGATGCTATGCGTGTTTTCTGCTCTGCATATTATCATCCAGTGAGTGATAATTGTTTCCTGGGTTTAACGAAAGAGTTTCTTGTTTGTTTTGCCTCAATAGATAGATATCAGGCGTATTTGTACAAAAAGTAATGAATATAAATTAAAACTACTATTGCAAGAAGTGAGATACATATATACAATTATTTATCTTGTTGGGGTAATTCTTTTATGAGATGTGCCAATTACTTTGTGGAATCATTCAATAGTTCGATTTCGGTAAGTCGTATTCTCTTCTAGAAATTATAATTTCTGGAATTTATATTTATCTGTAAAATAAAAGACAAATTTACGCTTGTAATAAACAATGTGGCAATTTTACTGCTTTAAATAGATAAATAAATGTTATCTTAAAAATTTAAATATTAAACAAAATGTTTTGTAGGAATAAGTGGAGCAGTATTTGTGAAAGGGATCGAAAATTGATATAGTTCTAGTTTATCATCCTTCAAAGCATAACTCCTGCAATCAACTATGTTCCCGATTAAGAAAGGAATTCTGTATTACAAATTCTAGATTTAAACTTAAAGCTGCATTGGGCTCTGAAACAAAGCAGCAACGCTGCAACTCTGAAGCAACGTCCAATTATTGCAGGACACAGAGCCATCCTTCAATTTCATTGACATGGCCACATTCGGTAAATGTGTGTCTGTGAGTGCAACAAGCTACTTCTGCCACTGTGGCAGCATCTAGACCGAAAATTAACTACATCAACCTAGTCAAAGGATTGGCCTGCAGTTAACAGCGGCTGTTGGGGTTTCCCCTTAACGAACATGTGTGAGTTGCGTTGTACTGGCGGCAATGCAACATGTCACTGTTAGCTTACAGCGCTGTCAAATGATCCGTAACAGCGTATAAGACAGCAGTGCACGCGAACAGCCGCTAGATGGAGCCAGCGCGTTCGTGTGCTTGCAACTTCGTTTGCCTGCCAATCGGCTCGGCTGCCTGAATGTTGTTGTTGTCTGCAGCATAAACGGCACGCTGCAACTGCCCGACGCGACGGCTCGTTCGGCACTCTCTCGCTTCGGGTGTGTGCACCGAACGGTCGTCGTTCGTGTGTTGTATGCTGTGTATGCGCTGTCTTGTCCTCTGCTTATACGTGTTTGATTCAGTCTGATTCAGTCTTTTACGACGCGCGCATTGTAGCGGACTGCCAGCCACGGACGTTGCAACGCTCCTCTGCTCTGTATTATCACAATCAGAATCAGTATCAGTATCAGAATCAGTCGCCGCTTCTGCCGTAAGCCACCCAATTTACACAGTTTGATGCTCGTGCTCGTTCTCGTGCTTGTGCTCGTGTAATCGTGATGCTGTCCCAGTGTGGCCGGGTGTGTGTACAACTGTGTGTGCGAGTGACCGTCTAACGGTTTTGAATTTGAATTTGGAAAATACATATTAATCAAAGATGCTACCGATCGGAAAAACGCAACCAAAGCAAAACGAAAAGCGCGTTAGCGAATGAAGCGCATTTCCTGAGATAAATGAACAGAGATTAGAAAACGAGACAGAATCGCTCACGATTTGTGTATTTGCTCTCCCTCTACTATCTATCTATCTCTCTCTTTCTCACTGTATCCCTCTCTCTCTCTCTCTGCTCTCTCAGTCATTGTGTTAATGTGTGTGTGTGCAGTGCGTGTGTGCCTAACAATTAATTAGCATTTAAATCGCTCATTTATCTGCTACGGCCTAATCAAAAGCCAAACAGAGAAAACAACAAAAGAAACAAACAAACAAACAAATAAAAAAAAACCGAAAGAGAGACACAACAACAACAACAACACCAAAAAGGAGTTGCAAGTAAGTGAGTCCACCTGTAAATCTGCAGATTAGCATAAAACAAATACGAAGCGACTTTAATTGAAATAAACTCGTACTTTTTTTCTGCATGAAATCTGCGAGTATCCTAAAAAATGTGGGTGCAAACAAATCAAAACATTTAGCCTTAAAAAAAAATTGACTTCAAATTTACCATCCTTGTGACTACACAAAAAAAAAAAAAAAAAAAAGGAAAGCCGTCGCGTTGCTATTCAAAAATAAACAAATATTAGCATTAAAATAAACACGGGTCTTTCTCAGAAAACGGTATTCCTGTATCCCCAATGCGAACGTTGTCCCTTTTGTTTCTATATACATATATATATATATATATATATTCTTTTTTGTTTTTGGTCATTTGTCTTTTTGGGTCAGCAAATGCGTCCAATTTTTCCGCGCGAGTTTTTCCACAGTTGTATATTTGTATTTGTTCTGCTTTTCGTGTTGTTGTCGCTGTGGTGCGTGGGCTTTCCACAAGTTTTTCTCGATTATTTACACATTTTTTCCAACACATTTTGCCAAGAATTTCTAGCGAAGATTTTCAACCCTTTATCCTGGTTTCGCTGACTTTTTATCTACCATCTCTTTAGATCAAAAGCATTGCGGAGACATACATAAAAAACAGACAATAGCTAACCCATTAAAAGTTTGATCTGATTTGCATTTTAATGGCCAACTTAGGAATATCTTCGTTAACTAAATTATACTAAGCTGAGATTTCAATTAGATGCAAACAAAAAGGTGTCAGCGAGCTATAGATCTGTAGATAGATAAACTAAATACTAGTTTTTATTTAAGAATATATTCATTTCAACATTTTAAATGTTATTTACCATATATCAACTTATAATCATTCCTTTTAATTTCTTAATTGTATTATTATGTTGATTTGTTAATGATATTGTCATTCACCCTTCAGAAGTTGATGTATTCCGTTGAAACTTTACTCTACTTAATATGTTACCTAGATGAGCTTGACCTTCTTAAACCGTTCCACTTCGCCCCAACTCGCTCCCGAACATGTAATCCTAAGGCTCATGCCTTGCACATCACACAAAGCCCTTGACTTATGTAGCACAGGCCTCAAAAGCCTGCAGCCTCCGCCCCCTCGGAATATAAGTTCGACACTAATTGGATACAGAAAGCACAAACAGACATGTGAATACAAAATAAGAAGAAGCGGAGCAAGATCTCTCCGATCTCCCAGGCAAACTGATCCGAATTGTCAACGATTTAACGCATCTGCGAAGATCGCCAGCTATTAGCCGCCAACAAATTAACCTCGCGATCGAACCGGGCCAAGACGCACGTCTGCAGTTGCAGCTTTCCCCCCACACCCACTTTACTCCCTCCACCCACACTGATTCATTATCTGAGATCTGCGGGCGTTTGGCACATAAATCTTGGCACAGGCCGCGGCACAAATGAAAATAGCGCATTTTCAAAATATTTTCATTAAAAACGAGAGTGAAAATGCTGTTAAAAATAATAAATAAAACAAATATATCTATATACATACTACACTGCATATATACTATGTTAAATGTAAGAGGGCTGAAATAACAGGGCCAAGCAAAAAGGCAGCAGCATCAACATTCATCAATCTGTCAGTGGGGCCTGTCAGCTGTTTTAAGCACCCACAAAGTGCTGTTGAGGCAACAACAACAAACGCAGCGAAGCCTCAATGAAAATTGAAGCGCAGATGAGCAGCCAAAAACACCCAAAACCAAAATCGAACAAAAATTTAAATATTTAAATGTAAAAAAAAAAACCAAAAATGTTGAGTGCACTCAATGCATTCATTTGCTCTGCTTGTCTAGTTCTAAGTGCGAGCTCAAAGCCATAAAAAACGCGGCAAAAGCAAAAGTTTTTTACTCTCATTTGGCCCGTCTGGCCACGCGCAAAACGTGCGCCAATCAATTGGCCCAAAGTAAAAAAAGCTAGACATTGAAGATACAAATAAAACAGCGTGTGAAACTTTTCGTCTCCCACGGCAAAGACAAATTAAAGTAAAACAAAGGCAGGCGACGAGAGTTGTCTTAAAATTAGAGACACAGGCAATTTGTCTTTGGCAATCACTCAATATACACAATACGAACAGAAACAGATACAGATACAAGCAGCACTCGAAAAGTATCTGGCAGATACATTTGATGAGCCGCCTGCTCTTCGGCTATTAAGCGAGCGTGTTGATTGATTTTTATGTTTGCCCGCTCCGAAATTTCCATTGCGGTTTTAACGAATTTCCCAAAATACTCGTAATATCACCGATCGCCCTGAGAGTTGTCCAAGAACTGAACGCCCCGAAAACTCAGCTGCTAAATCAATCGACACTTGAGCTGCTTTTCTCGTTGGTGTTGTTGTTGTTGGGGGTAAGTTGTGTTTATTAATTACACACACATACTCACAAAGTGAGTCCCCTTATCCGAAAACCCTGTAACTTATTGAGGCGTGTGACTATTCGCTCTCCCACTCGCTCTCTTTCTCACTTTCTCTCCATCTCTTTGAACTTTTCTCAACACTCTGGCAAATAGATTTCAGTGTCGCTGTGCACTTAAGCGCGGTTGTATTTGTTGTTGTTGTTATTGTTGTTGTTGCTGGTTGGACTTGCCCTACAAATTGATTGATTTTATTTGCACTCCCTCACATTCTATACTCGTATGTGCCCCCCACAAATTGCAGCCCGTTTGTCGTGCGTGTCTGCGGCTTTTAGGCGGTAAAGGGGCCAGCGGACAGAGGCGGGGTATGGAGCCAACTTCGAGGGGCTCTGCTTGAACACTGACATTTTGCGGTTAACTCATTTACACAGTTGAAGCTTCGACATCATCATCGTCTTTACCCTTTTGCCCTCAAATGTATCTGATGGACGTGGCGGTTATGATAAAATGACACTAGCTGACAGCCCCAGCTTAGCTGTAGAGATAGAAAAGGAAAGCATCGATCGCTTCGGTTGCAGAATTTTAGTCTAAAGTTGTTGCGAGCTTTTTGAGCTTGGCAAGAAAACTTAATTGTAAATAGGATTGTTTCATTGTATTGACATTTGTATACTGTATAGGCCTTATATCGTTTGTCATGAAAATTAATCTTACGCTCAATAGAAACGGATATTTGTTTGAGACATATCTCTTGCCCTTTATTCGGATTTCGATTCATATTTTGTAAATATGAATACTCTGCCTTATGCATTGCTGCATTCTGACAAACTATTTTCAATTTGATTTCATTTCATTTTCCTAGGAGTCGTAACTGAATTATTGATAGCCTTGCAACGATGATTTCCTTCATATTAACATACCTGATGCCTATGGACTATGCGCTCCCCTGCTCTGACCTTTTCAAATTGTCATGCATAAATGATGCTCGCATCCATGAGAAAAATCTGTACAAATTCTTTTTGCATATGCCATCATTGTCTGGAGCCTTGACTCCAGTTTCAGATTCAGATTCAGCCTCAGCTTCAGATGCAGCTCCAACTGTGGCTGGCAATTCATTAAAAATACTCGCATGCTGCAAAATCATAAAATGAAAGGCAAATATCGTGCAGGCAATTAAGTTGAACAAGCCCAATGAACACACACACACACACATATGTAGCTGTAAAAATATCTGGCAAATGAGTATATTGAAAATGAATGCATAAAGTGGTATTCAGTGGAAATGCATTTGTTAGATGAGTTTTATGCCAGAATTTAATAAATTATTTTGCATTTTCCCTGCTGTTTACAATTCATAAAATATTCAGTTTTCAAACAAAGCAAAATTGCACTGATTTTTGCTATTGTAGAATACCTTTGGCATATTCATTGTGGCGAGGCCGTGTTTGAACCTATTCGATCCTTTCACACATTATTCAAGTGCTCTTCCCCTCTCTGTGAAGAGATTTTTGGGAGCCACTCAAGGGCGCAAATCTAGGTATCATAAACAAGCATAAATTCTTTGATATAAGTGGCTACAGTTTCAAGAGCCCACTTTTCAAGTATCTTTAAAACCTTTGGGTAACACGAAAAAGGAAACTCTGTCAGAACAAAAGATCGAATTCGATTTTATCTTTACTTATCTAAAATGTAAGTTTTTTCTAAATTTACTCATTATTCTAATTCATGCTTTTTAGAGCTTACCAGCATAATATAGATTTCAATATAGGCGCTAATCAGCGCTCTCGTAATACTCATTGGCCCATTTATCAGCTCGAAATGTGAATAATATTCACTTCCATTTATAGTCGTTGGCGCTATGTAAAATAAATAAGCCAATTTATGCATAAACGGAATTACAAACAACAATAAAAACAAAAAACAATATCAACAACAAATTCTGATGCATAACACATGAATATGAAGCACGCTACAGCAAACACGGCAATAAACAAATGTATCATAAAACGGGGACAATGAAACTGAATGAAAAACTGATGGGAAAAGTGAAAAAGAACAGTTGCAACATTTCCATTGATTGACAGTCAAATTAGCGGCAATCAAACGGAGGTCCCGACTCGTATGGGCAAATAATTTATAAAATTATATGATAGCAAAGCGCACAGCTAAAAAGCCATATCAATCAAAAGTAAATTATGGCATGCTAGAGGGGCGATTGCCAGAAATTGGGTGAAGGGGGGGAGGAGCTACAATTCAATGGATACAGATGCAAATCAATATGGGCAAAATGTGTGCAGCAAATAATCCGTCACTCAGTGAGGCATTCAGTCAGTCAGGCAGTCAGGCAGTGTTGCAGTGTTGCATTGGAGCCTACTGCAGCGCAGCCTCAAGTGCCTCTAATGTGCATAAACAAGCCAACAGATCGATAGGTAAGGGGTTGAAAGGGGTGGTGAAGGAGGCACAGAGGGTACTGCTGGCAATGTCTCGCTTGATTTGTTGACGTTTTAGAGCTTTTCAATTGGCGCCAGCGCCAACTGCAACCTAATTTTGAATCCAGCAAGTGGTGTTACATCAAGTAATCATATGCCATGAGTACCAGCACACACACGCACACACACACACAAACACACACACAAACACACACACTCACCTACAGATAGATGTGCATGTTTACACAGCGCCATTTGTAATAAAATACTAATGCTGGCAGCTCGAAAAACTCAATTGCATTGACGTTTGCATAAATATTCAGGCTTTGCTTATAGCATATTCCAATATTCTATGCCTCCCTCCATCTGCCACTCTCTCTCTTTCTCTCTCTCTCTCTCTCTCTCTATGCATACCTCACAGCAGTTGCAAGTTTATAAATTTATAATTCTTAACGCTTCTCGCTGCTGTTGATTTTTTATGGCACTTGTTGTGGTTGCTGTTGTTTCTTGCTGTGCATTAAGCACAAAATAAACAAATTAGAGGGTATCAAATCGTATATATATATAGTACACGCACAGGCTCAACAATTTACCCGATTTTGTTTATTCATTTTCGCCGCGCCTCTTGTTAGTTTATTAGCTGAGAATTTTTTATGCGCTCTTGCCTTTTTTATGGGCCAGGCCATTTGTAAGGCTTTCTTCCTCTCCCTTTTCTTCTTTCTTGTTGTTTATGTATGAGTAGTTTTGAAATCGATTTGGCAACGCGGCCAGTGTGCTGCCCTTCCACACCCCGTTAGCCCCCTTTCCCCCTACACTAAAGTTAAATATTGTTTTTTCTTTTCTTGTCTCATTTAAAAGAAGTTTCATTTAAAATACGCTTGATTTATTAATTGCTTTTAATTGGCAGATAAAGTTTATTTACAATCAAAATTATCACAACTTTACAAACAAACAGCTTAAGGAAATAACTAATTGGAGAAAACTGATCAGATCTACTTAGCTTAATGTGAAAAGTATCAAGTCATTTATAGATATTTAAGATCATCACATCGTTCATTCAGATTGGTTTGTTAGTGATTTCCTTCTAAGAACAATAGTGAAGGGTTTCTTTTAAAAGTGAGAATAGTACTTTAAAGCAGATATTAATTTTTTTGATCTTGGATAATGCTTATATAATTCCAACAGTCATTTACTTAAATTAATTTATTTTCTTATTTTTCTTGTCGTATATTCGGTCACATTTATGTGTCACTTTATTTTTTTTACATTCTGGTCGCAATCGACCACTGGATAGAAATTTATCGCAATAATTTTTCACTTTGAAGATGAGTAATTCCTTTGTTAAATATTCGTTACATAACTTGCAATTGTTCCGTTTGTATATTTGTTTAAGTAAGTTGCAGCACTTCCCGAATCGATTCTGCAGCAAGAAAAGCTCCTGATTTAGTTTGACACTAATACATAATGTCCTCTCATCACTATTTTGATCTTGATACCCATCCAAATCCGCACTTCTTATATGTGCACAGAGCAGCAGCAAAGCCAGTCCGAATAATGTTCTCATCTTGACAGTTGAAAGAAAACTAAACATCGATCAACCCAACGATGCATTATATGCTCATAATATACGTTCTTATTATAGGAATAGCGAATACTTCTCCCATTTAAGAGAACTTGAGCACCGTTTACTCACCCCTTACGCAACAAAAGAGTTACAAATTAGAATGGTTGAAAAATCTGATATGTGATTTCTTAAAGCTATGTGTAATACAAGTGAGTCAGCATTTTTAATAATAATCAAAAGCTAAAGCCGCCTTTGAGGATGAAGTATTAAAGTAATCATTTAAGAGGGCAAAAATTACGAAAGTAGTTTTAAAGTCTAGGATGGTGATTTCTTGGGACATTGGAGCTTCACATGTAACATTTTTGTCTTTATATATAAGATTTAATCGGAAAATTTAGGGTTTTTCAACTTTAAATGTAAAATTATTGGAGACGACAAACCATGCTCGAAAAAAGCCTTAGAATTACAAATCGGTTCAGGTTTGGCGAAGTTATGGCACTTTGAAGTCTGGCAAGGGCATTTTTAGGGACTTACTTGCCAATCATTATTTTTGACATGAAATCCGAATTTTTAAAATTTTTTATTTTTGAATGTAGTATTGTTAAAGATAACAAGCCATGACCAAAATGGCCTCGGAATCTGGAATCGGTTCAGATTTGGCGAAGTTATGGCACTTTGAAGTCTGGGAAGGGCATTTTTAGGGACTTACTTGTCAATCATTATTTTTGAAATGAAAACCGAATTTTTTAAATTTTTTATTTTTGAATGTAGTATTGTTAGAGATAACAAGCCATGACCAAAATGTCCTCGGAATCTGGAATCGGATCAGTAGACAAACATAGATGACAAACCATGACCAAAATGACCTCGGAATCTGGAATCGGATCAGTTTTGGAAAAGTTATGTCACTTTGAAGTTATGGAATATTTTAAATTGACTTCTCTTCAGACACATTAAATGAAAGTCGTTGTCCGGAGTCGAGACTCTAGAGCACATCTTTAATTTCAACATTAATTAAAATATGAAAAAACCAAATTCAATTTCACATTTCCAATTCCGGCTAAAAGCCACAAATGGATATTTGAGCCAGCATCTGAGAAGTTAAATATACATATGATACACTATACTTTTGTCATTGTCTGTATAGCCCCAGTCCTGTAATTGATAACTTGACAATTTCCAATTGGGAATTCAAGGTCTACAGGGGGCTGCTGCCATAGTAACGCATACTTCAGCTGTATTGTCACATAGTTGATGGCGAGTGGGGGTTTGGTCAGACCAAAAAGCAAATCACTAAAAAACCAATGAACCAAAATGTAAAAGTATCTTCACATTGTTATACTTGTGTTAACACTGTTTTATTAACACCCACCCAAAACGGGGCCAATGGCTAAAAAGGTTAACACAAGCACCCAACGTTGGTCACTTGTGGGGCTGCCTTAGGCTGGCGGGGGTGGGCGCTTCTATGAGAGGGGCTTGCACATTGAGTCTCATTTGCTCCTATTTAATTTATGGAGCGAATGACTTTGTTGCTCTCGCCAGTTTGCCATTGCCAAAAATGTTGTGTTACGTTCTAATTACAGTTGAGGGGCTCGTAAAAATAGCTGACACCTAGGTGCCGCCTATCTGTTCATTCGATTACATTTTTCCGCCACTTAACGGCCAAATTATGCAAATAAGCCAAAACACGCGAGCAAACTGCGATCCACCCCCCCGTCCCCCGTCCACCGCTGACTGTTGGCTGCTGACTGCATGGCATTTGCTTTGAAATTAGTTTGAAAAAGGACACGTGTGCACCTGTCGGCCCAAAAAACAAAGATACAACAAAAAAAAAGAAAAATAATACAAAAGAAGAGAGAAGAAAATAAGGAAATACACACCCCAGAGCACAGCCCCTGTAAGTGTTACCATAGCATTTGTCGGGGGTTGCTTAGCACACACACACACACACAGACAGACACACTAGTATCAGTATCTGTATTTGTATATCTGACAGATACACAGCTAGGGCCATACTATACGGGCAGACAGTTACACATGTATTGCAAGTCATTGGGGCATTTATGGCTAGTTAGCTGTGCACACTTGAACACCCATATCCCATATTCCCTATTCCATAGCACATAGCCCACAGCGAAGGCCCAGGGCCGTGCCAAATATTGCATGCGAACAATTTCTGACAGTCATTTTGGTGTAATATTTGTCAGACTTTGTGTGCTTCCATATGGCCGATTTCAAAGCATTTGTCAATCAAATTTGCAGAGCTGAACATGCCACATATGTTGATGACAATAATGTAGAGGGGAAGCAGCAAGCTGCGTTTTAAGAATGACAATCTACATATTTGACAATCTAAATGATAAAAAATGAGAAATGTAAATAAAATAATGCATAAATATTAGTTTTTGGCTGACTAGAAAGAACGAGTAAAATTAATAGTCTAAATACATTTTACGTTGTTGGGATCCCAAAGATAATTTATTTGAAATTTTTTAAATGATGTGCAAATTATTTAAAAATATTTCGATTTTCTTCAACTGCGATAAGATAATAGCAATTACCTGTGCTTTCAACTGAGAATTGATGGTCGCCATCCGGCTTGAAATGCGTAAGCGACAAGCCTATTGGAGCCTTCAATTGCCCCATCAATTAGAGGCGTAAGGCCAATGCATCTAATTTAGACAAACAGGCCACTGGGCTCAGCTAACCAGTTAAAGAGCCCAAAAAAGGGGAACGGAAATTATTCATGGCTTCCATGGAAACCAAAGCCAAAAGCAAAAGCAATAGCAATAGCAAAGGCAAATGCAAGCTGAAGGCAGAAAGCATAACACAGAGCCTAGGCGAGCGAAGGCAAGAAGATAAATGACCAGCAATTAGTCACACCTACGATGACAATCATCGAGTGATTTCCAAAAATGAAAGCCCCATCGGCAGTGCCTACAGACTGTGATGGTAGGTGATGGGGGGAATGGGCTGGGATGAAACCGATTCCGATTCCGATTTCGATATCGGTTTCGGTTCTGATTGTGTTTCAGTTTCTGGACAATGGCCAAAGTAATGAAAATTTTTTGGTCAATAGTGTAGGCGTGGCACGGCCTAACAAAGCCGCCAGAAGCCACACTCCCCCCATCATGTCCACAATAGTAGCCACTGCTATTTGCAGCGCTTAATTGCACATGAGGATGGGTGTGTGCCTGTGGTGTTGATTGACATATGTGCTGTTTTCTGTAGTATGTTTAGGCTCTGTGCAGGTGTGTAACTGTGTGAGTGTGTGTGTGTGTGTGTATGTTCCGTTTTGATTAGCGGCATGCCATGTCAAACAACAATTTGTAGGAGCGAATGACATTTGAATGATGACATCGGCATCAACAACGGCATCGGCATTGGCATCGGCACAGGTGGCGCTTCCGCTTGACACTTGCTTTAGGCAACGCAGGCGGAACGGGAAAGCGGGATTGTAATGTCTCTATTATGGCGTGCTAAACAAGCGACAAATTGCATGTGTCTGCCGCAACGACGGGGCGTCTAGACTTGAGCAGGCAACAACAGCAACAACAGCAGGCAGTCGCGGGGCGTGGCTGACAACAACAAACAGAAAGAAAAACAATTATTATGATGATACATGTGTATAATAGTCAAATCATTCAATTCAACTCATGTTTGTTTATTCCTCTCTCTCTCTGTTATCTTTGCAGAGTAATTTCATATCAATTAAGCGACACGGGATTTTATTCAAAGCTACAAAATGTTTGCCTGCTTCCATTCGCTCGCAGTGCTCTTCATCATCGTCACATTGAAAGGTAAGTGAGACATTTATACATATAGATGATATATAAATTGATATATAGGATATATAGCTGTGCTCTGCCGGTCCGTCCGGTGCTCAATTATGCATCTCTCTACGGTCAGCTTCATTTGTCAATGGCAGCGACGGCGACGGCGACAGCGACAGCATTATTCAATATGAAATTTCACACTTTGGTTGACATTTCAAATGGCCAAAATGGCGAATGGCCAAAATGGCCAATGTGGCATAAAGGAGATGGAGTGGTGAAGGGGGTTATATGGGTGTTATGTTTATTGCTATTCAGTATCGCTGACCCAAGCCGCACAGCGCGGCTCCGTTGACGCCGCATGCCTCATAAATTAATTTACACTTGAAACTCTGTGGCGCTGTGCAACCAAAAAGCAACAACAACAACCGACAACAACAATGCTTAAAAGCTTAAAATGCAACTGTATCTGGTGCCACCCATGGCGACTGGCATTGCAAAAGTCTGCGCTGTTTGGGCCAAGTGCAGTTCGTTATAGCCACATTAAATATTTGGAGTGGGAGTCGGCAGCAACTGGAGCTGAAATTGCTGCGGGCTACTTATAATACCATTGGCAAGCACCGAACAGTGGTTGAAAAATGAATGGGAAATTACAAAAATTAATTTAAAAAATGTTGATCAACTTCTGTTGAATGAATTGAATAAATAAAGTATTTATATTCACTTTAATATATATATTTTATTTAATGTGTATAAATATGATTTTATTTGATCTCATCTCTATATTCGAATAAAGTTATTTAATACTTTGTTATAATATATTTATTTATGAGAAGAAATCAAGCTGAAAATATATATATATAGTATATTTATAGTACTTAACATATATTTACTAGTTCCTTCTCTATTTAAACATCTATTTTCTCTGTAGTAAATATTATGAATATGGCATTTTCCAACAAGTTGTGCCCCGTATATCTAACACTTTATTACTTGCCTGCCTGCTCCCAAGTGAACAGCAAGTATACAAGATATCCGCGTGCCTTGTAACGCCTCAATAAACAGTGAAAATGAGAAAATTTCGATTTTCCGCTATGAAAGTTAGCTACTCATCATGCCAGAGTTAACTATCCCAGAGCGGGTAGCCAGGCAGCCACCGTGGGGGGTTCCCCGCAAAATGTCGCCTCTCCACCGCTTAGATGCAAGTTGAGCGCCAGCTTTGACGCAGTGGCGGCTGTGGCAAGAAAACAAGCACACATGAGGGAGCTGGAGGCCATCCTCATTGTCGGCATCATCATTATTATTGCGATGATCATTGACAGCTTGAACCTAAACTCGGCTGGCTGGGGCCACGCGTCTGTTTAATTGAAATTGACGCTTACTGCGTTTGTTTTCTTCGCGCCAGAATTTGTTTATGAACCGTTTTGAGCAGCAGCGCGAAGTTAAATGCAACAAACAAAGAAATATATAAAATACAAAATACCAGAAACAAAATACAAAATATGAGCAAATTGCTGCGGTGCTCTGCGGCAGCACTTTGTCGCCTGTCGTAATAATTTCAGCAGCAATTGAAATAAATTAAATTGCATGCGGAGCCATTTTCAGTGACGTTGTTGGCGGCGCCGCCAGTTTTCTCGTTATTTGTGTGTGTGTGTGTGTGTGTGTGTGTGTGTGTGTGTGTACGCTTTTGTCAACCGGAATTGTGTGCATTCACAAGCCAGCCCCAAAAACCGTAACCATCCCCAACGCAACCCAACCCAACCCACCACTCCCTTGCGCTCCACCAATTGTTGCCTGCAGATGCAGATAACCGCAAACTGCGTTGCACTCAACATACGCCAAATGCCAGTCATCATCCTGATGTGCACATGTCACTGCGGCATTTGTTTAATTAACAAAAACTCTGGCCCAAACTAAGAGTGCCTGCGTGTGTGGATTGTGGGTACTAAGTGGTGCTGGCGGTGGTGGTGGTGGTGGTGGCAAGTGCCACACTGACGTCGCAGCTTTTGCTATTGCATTGTCAGTCATCGTTTGTCTTTGTAATTTGTGCGTTGATGAGTTATACTTTTGTTTGGCTGCCCTCACTGATTAATGGCCTGTGGATCATGTGCTGCGAATGCGGGCGCGTTAGTTGCAACTCTCTGTTCCGCAAGCCAACAGAAATGTGTGGCAACTTGGCCAGCACTTTAAATGGGGCGCAGCCAACACAAAATGTGTGGAACTTGTGGATCTCAAGCTAAAATCATCGACTGATTTTCTGTCTGAATCAAAAGTAGAACCTTTTTCTCATTTTATATATGTGTGTATATTCCTTATGGATCCGAATATTATCTACTGCCAAGCATTTGTCACTTGTTGCCTCAGACATGCAAATTTGAGGGCACATTTTATATATTCAAAACAAGTAAAATATGATTTGGCGCCTTAAATTGCCTGCCGAGCAAATCAGCAGAGCGTTAACAGCCACAAAGTTGCCGCAAAAACTTTCTAAATAAAATGCTCAACAATTTGATTGACGACAGCTACAGAAAAAGTAAAATAAATAACATGAACCACATTTGAACTGTGAAAAAACTGTTGCTGACATTTTCGTAGAATAAGCAAAACGAGGAAAATCCAACAGCAGCCACAGCAACAACAACAACAAAAAGATTGAAACATTAATCATTTAATTTGATAAGCAATAAACGAAGTTCTGATAATCTTTTTACGTGCACAGACCTCAAATATTTGAAATGGGGCAGCCGCAAGCCAAAACTAATGGATGCTGCAGCAGCGGCGAATAGACTTTGACTTCAACTTCAACTGCGACTCCAGCGACAACGACAACTAGAACAAGAACGACGACGACGACTCCGGTTTCCCTTTCCCTTTTCGAGAACGACATGAACTTTAGCTTTGGCTTTGGCTTTGACGCATTGCATGCAATTTCAATTGATTATGCTACGCTTGGAAGGGTTTCACAGCACGACAGAGCTGTGCGAAAAGATGAAAGACAGCTCTAAGGAAAAACTACTTTAGCTTTCACTTGCAGCTCACAAGGGCGCGACCAGCAACAGCAGCAGCATCAGCAGCAGGGGCAGCTGCAGCATCCCCTGGTCGAGGAGGGTTGGCCAAACTTGTCGCATGAAAATGCAATTCAATTGATTTATGTGCTCAATGCAATTACCCGAAAAGCAAAGGGGGCCAAGGGCTGGGGGGGGAAAGTGAACGAAGTGAGGGTATGCGTGTTTGCTGCCAATAAAAATCAGGCAGGGTTGCATTTGACAGCCGCATAAATTGCTGCGCGCCCCACAGACACCTTGTCAGTAGGTGCGAAAATGGATGCCAAGCCAAAATACCCAGAGTTGGAGACGGAGACATAGCCGGAGATGAAGCTGGGAATGAAAATGAAGATAGAGTCAGAATGAGAAAGAGAGAGGGAGAGCGAGAGAGAGTATAAAAGCCAACAAATGTCAAAGGGGGCGTCTTTCAAGGGGGCGTCACTGCGGCCAATTAAATTTATTGCCCCGCACGGGTGCCTGCAAAATTGTTTTTAATTGTCCCGGCAATTAAACACACGCCCAGCAGCTATCTGCCCTTGAGTCCGTGAGTCCGAGAGTCCATGAGGCCGTGTGCCCAGATAAACAAAATTAAAGTGCGAGAAAGTTTTCGGGTTATAAATTTATTGGCCAAAGGATTGCAGCCAGGCAAGCAGGGAGCAGCAAATTTGATATAGACATTGAACGATTTGTGCGCATTGTAATGGAATAGAAATTTAAATATTATGAGCCCAATTTATTGTCCTCTACTTTGTGTGGATGATGGGCTCGAGATAAAAAGAACTATTAGAAAAATACACACCCTTTTTTTATACTTTACTCAGATTAACTTTATATGAAACTGTCAAGCGGTACATATTTCCCAATAAAAATAAATATAAATTCAATTTTTTCATAATATATGCAGACATTTATTGCATTTTGGAAACTTTAGTTTTTCTTGAGTTTCTTTATGTTTTAAGTTTTCATACAACTAGATAAACAGACAAGCCAACCGATTTAAGGAGCACCTGTTTCGGAACTTTCTGCGGCGTATCTCGCTTCCAGCTTAAACCAATAAAAAGTGTTTTAAAAATGTTTGCTGCTTGTCCTTATGCAAAAATAGCTTGTCTTTTTTTTGTTCTTCCTGTTGACGTTTCTTATGTCTTGAAGAGGGGCAGGACTTCCCACTTGCAGCTGAGCAGATTTCGCTATTTATTTTGTTCATTTCTTTTTCTCCTCATCGCTGTGCTCCTTAGCATAGAAAATATAAAAATCCACAAAATCGGCATAATGCAATTTAAGCTTTTGGAATTTTTCTCATCATTTCCTTTAGCCGTTTGTCGTTTGCCGTTTTCCGCTTCCTCCACTACACTCCACTTCATCTTGCCTCTTGTCTGCCGGCCGGCTGCTGTTCATTTTGTATGCCCCAGTAGCCAGGACTGCCGCCAGGGCTGAGAAATAAACTCCATTTTGTTGCATTTGGCGGCACGTTGTACAAATATTTTCGCTAGTTGCGTCTCGCAAATTAAGTTGCAGCCGTTGTAGGTAAGCAAATCAAGAGGCATAAATCAAACTATGAGTGAGATTTGTTTGCTTGTGTTAAACATTGTTGTTGCTGCTGCTGATGCTGCTGCCAGCATGTGAGAGAAATTTTAGAGCCTGTGTGAAAATGCTACGTGTTGCTTTTCCAGCTCGTCGCGACGCTCATAACTTTGCCAGTCTATTCATGCTCCTCCCTGTCTCTGGCCAAACAACATTGGCCCCAAAAAAAGCAAACAAATTGCTGGGGCGCGTTCTCTGCATTCATTTTGATTTAAATTCCATTTGCCGTCAACATTTATGTTTCGCATTTTCGCCAGGCATATTTATTTTGGCTTGTGCTGCGCTTATGATTTCCATTTACCATTTGCTAGACAGTTTGATAAACGCAGTTCTAGGCAGCTGTTGACTCGGTTTTTGCTTTCCTGCTCGCCACAACAGGCGACCGCATTTCACTTTTAACGCATTTGCCAGCAATTGATTAACATTTAAATTGCTTGCAATGCCGCATGAAAATTAAGCCATATAGCCCCAAAAACTCTGCCCTCACATGTGGCCAAATGCTGACTGGCTGACTGGCTGGCTGGCTGGCTAAACAGATGCCAGCGGCAGTCGCAGTTCCATTGCTGACGGCAACAGCAACAGCAGCAGCAATGAATTGCAAATAACGCATTGACCGCACTGCACCTTTGCTGCCACCTTTTGCGAACAAGTAAGGCAATGCCTAACCCACACAAATCCACACACACACACATACAGTGCGATCCATGCGCGATATCTGTCGGTCTATGTGCATGTTGCTGCCGGCGAGCAACATAAATGCCAGCAGCAGCAACAGCAACGGCGGCGGCAGCAACATGCAATGCGTTTGCCGCCAAAAACAGAAAACAGAAAACAAACAACAAAAGCAACAGCAACAACAACAAAATAAAACACAACAACAAAAAACTGCACAACACGAGCGTAAAATTTTTCATGAATTTGTAATTTATGTGCTAAAATGTTATCGTTGTTATCGTTCCTTTTGTGTGCAGCCAACAACAACAACAATTGTTGCTGCAGCCGTTGTAAAACTGCCGAGCACTTTCGGCTGCTATTAAGAGGAGAGAGGAAAGGGGAACGGATAAAGGGGAAAGGAAAGGGCTGGCTGGCAACCCAAAAGGTTGCAACTGCATATTGGTAGCAGTGCTTGAAGGCTCAATGGACGGAAATTCATGTGAAAAATGGCCTGAGCCATGAGAAGCTTATATCATAGAAATGAAAACCGCTACTCGAAACTACAATAATACAATAAATACAAGTCTAATGTGTATTGATAGTTCATTTTATAGAATTCGAACTAAAAGCAATATATGCCTGTAACAATAAGTAATTAAGTAATGAGTAATTACATTATATGGTAATCATTTCATGATCAATTATTTGAATTCTACGAATAGAATTATAATATTTCAACTTGATGACATCATAAGCAATACTAATCTTCTGTCAAAATCAAAGACAGTCCAACAACAATGTGAGAACTTGAGGAAACACGCTTAGCTGTGTTATTATTGTTCGATGTTTAATACGACAGCCACAACAATTGAATCCGCTACTGATGCTAAAGTTGCTGTCGTTCTGTTGGCTGCTGTTGCTGCGGTTAATGCAAACCGCGGAGCCGACAAGCGTTGCCAGATCCCACACGGACTCTGTCTCTTGACATCGTTTGAATCCTGTGCTGAGTTGCCTGACGACCCGCCAGTTGGTCAGCCACAATATTCAATTAAATGCGCCAACAACAAGCTCAAAGGCAAAACAGAGATGCGGTCACCACACACACACACATACGCACAGACAGCGAGTGGGTCAATAAGTTGAAGTCCATGTCACAAAGGTCACCACAAAGCCCTTTTCGTTTTCACATATGTCTCCAGTTGCTAAGTAAACCGATGCGCGACGCATAAAACTTGATAATGAAATTGAAAAGCGACACGCAAAAAAAACATCATAAAAGCGAGTATTCTTTATATACCCTGCATGCATTAAAAAAAGGGTAAAAGGGGGTATCATCAATGTGTGCAATGATATGTGACAGGCAGTAGCAAGAATCACCGAACCTGTTAAGTTTCCAACTATAGCACTTTAACTTGTTTTTATTGTCTATCGAATATTCAATAAACTGATATTAGAAGCTAGAAGCTGGAAAAAAAAGCTGCATTTTCGAATGATCTGATTTATATGGTTATCCAACCTTGTTGATGTAGACATACTTAATTTGTAAAAATAATATTTAATTTTTATATTATTTATTTTTTGTTAACTTATTTATTTACTCAGGTATAGCTTCAAAGACATGACCTCTCACCTACGAATAATTCCCACTGTTAGGGTATTACAAAAATAAAGAAATATGCATATAGAAACTTGCTCCATTTGTTCGTTGTCGCCGTTGCTGTTGCTCTTGTTGTAGTTGTCGCGGTTTGCCGCTTGCTGTTTGCTGCTTGCTGTTTGTTATTTGTTGCTGCAGCATATCCATATCCATATCCATATCCATTAAGCTGCCGGCGGCTATTCATGTGTTCACGCTCATGTCCAGACGTCTTCAGTGGCCGTTTTGCTTAATGCAACGCGCCGCCGACATGCAAAGCGCCTCCTCTCTCTCTCTCTCTCCCTCTTACTCTCTTGCTGTCTCTGTCGCTCGCTGCCTCGCTCTCTTATCTGGCGTGGCACGACGGCATAATAAAACTCGCTTTATGCCCAGTTGTTGAGTCTTTGTTTTTGGCTTGGGTCGCCGCGCTGCTTTGTGCCGGCAATCGTAAAACATTTTTATAAAGCGCCGATGTCGCATACATATACATATACATATGTATCTGCATATGTATGTGTAGGTGCATGTGTCCATGTCGTTGTCTGTGCAACCGCTGGGCATTTGAGTGGTGCCCCTTTGTATTTTGTAGGTGACTCAATTTGCCAGTGGCCCTATCAAATATTGAGCGGGTTTTCAGTGACATTTTACATGCACATTTACACGTGGAAATTCAGCTACATTTCACCACCGCCCCCTCGCCCCCTTGCCCCCTCGCCCGCGTCTCATGACTCAGCAATGCTTTTAGCTTAGTTGCCCCAAACAAAGTTTTAGTCGATCGTAAAATATATTTGATTTTTATGTGCTCCCATTTTGGATCTCGTGGAATTTCTGGCATTGATTTGCTGGCATCTCTGGATGAGCGATGCTGGGAAACGGTTGACTGGATTGACTAATTTAATGACCCTGCCGCTGCCGACTCACTTGCCACCTTGCCACCTTCTTGCCACATTTGCTGGTCTCTGCTTTTGTTTAGTTGCAGTTCTTAATGTTTATTCTATTGTTGTTAGTTTATGCTACGCTCGTTGTTGCTTTGATCTTCCAGCTTTAATCTGTGTGGGCACTAATTAGCCTGCCGTATGGCTATTGTACAATTTGTTCCGGTTTCATCAGTCGCTGCCTGCGCAACACACAAAATTTCAATCTCTTTGGCGGCTGCCGAAAGCCGCTTTCGACAGCTTCCACAGCGGAAGCGGAAAGAGCTTTGTTGTTGTTGTTGTTGTTGCTGTTGTTGCGGCTGCTGCTGTGGGAGAAAAGTTCTTGCAGGTGTCAGTGCTGCTGGCGCCTGTCAAGCCGCGAGAAACTCGATAAAAATCACGACTTCCTGCATTCGGCAGGTAGCATATTTCTCTGCATAAAGGTTCTGACTGGGATGTGTTGTCAATGCGGGCGTTGCCTACTTTAGGGCGAACAAAGCCATTAAACGTAAACTTTCCACAAAAGTAAATATGTATTTAGATAAGTGGCGCTTATCGTCGCCAAAAGTGTTGCACGTTGCACGTTGCCACTCCCTCTCTGTGTGCTGCCTGTTGTCTGTGCGGGGGCACTTCAACTGCCTGCCGCACACGCAATTAATTCTTTTAATTGAAATTGCTTTCGCTACCCGCCTAATTGGTAGTTACTGTTCACTGTTCACTGTTCGCCATCTTCGGGAACCCGACTGGAGGCCCCGGCTGATATCAGTTGCATGCACAAGTGGCGTCCAAATGAATGCAACGGGCAGACTCCACAATGAATGAGAGAAGCGAAGAAAAAGCAGCATCGTATGAATGAATATCCAAAGCATTCGCACCGTGGGTTAAGATCTGGGAAAGAGAAAATAAAAAACTATTTAATTTTAATAGCCCAACAAACTAATCACGAAATGGCTATAAAAATTAATTCCAGTTTATGATTTTACTTGATTGCGAGTTGAAAGCTGCCCAGCAATAAAAACAACATATGAGACTAAGCTATGAAATTATGACATAATTATAATGATAAAGAATGCTTACGGAAGGGTTATTATATATATATATATATTTGATATACCTAATTACAACATATTTCAAAAAAGTAAAGAATCTCTTAGAAAAAGTATCTTAAACATTACATTTTTTATTTATTTATAAGAATTTGCTTAAAATATATTTGTAATAATTGTGCCACAGTGCAACCGGGTGGCAAGTGAATGAATACATGAATGCCATAGCAATTGGGCAGCTGCAGAGGAGTGTTGTGTTGAGAGCAAAGAAATGCAGTAACTGGAAAATTGCGCGACAATTAAAGATTTGGCGCGCTGGAGTCGTCGGCGGCAACGTCGCGTCGTCGGCCCAAATGTAAGTCAAGTGAGGCGTGAAGTGCGTGCAAACGAGACGGCGGGAGGAGGGAGGCGGGAGGCGGGAGGTAGGTGTGTGGCAGCTGTGTGTGTAGGATGCTGCCCCTGCCGCGTTGTCAACTTGTTGCGGGGCAGCGAGCAGCGAACTCTGAAGCGAATGTGACAGCCTGACTGACAAAATGCTAACAAGATGATGTGTCTGTGACGTGGTCGTCGCCGTTGTTGCCGTTGTTGCCGTTGTTGGCGTCTACGCGTTGGCGTCCCACTTTGGCATACGTAGTACATATGTACATATTTTGTTGCTGCTGCTGCTGCTGGGCTGTTTGCAATTTGCAGCAACAAGCGGTGGCAACAAATGACCAAATGTCTGCCGCATGTCAGCCCAGGACCACCCAGGACCACTCGCTAGCCAGCCAGCCAGCCAGCCAGCCAGCCAGTTCCGGTGGCATTCAATCCTTTGGCCGGGCAACAATTTCGCTACAGCCAACTTCTAGTTATTTGCATCGAACGCTCTTGCTGTGCGTGGAAATTTATGTGCAATTTTCTTTTTTTTTCTGCTATATTTTTTTTTGGCTTTACTATTTTTTTTGCATGCTTTTTGTTGTTGCTGTTGTTGCTTTGGCTGTTGCTGTGTGCTGGCAACGTCGCGTATGCGCAATTTTCCATTTTGGGCCGTAAATCATGCGGCCAATGCCTGACTTTTGTTTTCGGCCTGCCAGCCAGCCTTTCTCGCATGTGTGTGTTCTTTGTATGTGCGTGGGTGTAGGTGTGTATTTGTGGGTGTCAACGCCCATTTTGCACGCTGTGGGCGTGCCGCTGCGCGTGTTTGTGTTGGTGTTTGCGTGTATGTGCGTTAATCTTCGCTGCAGTCACCGCTGTCTCCAGTTTCTGCCAGTGACAGGCAGCGGCATTTAGCTTTAATTTATGGCGCATTTTGCTAGCTATATTTTTTCATCTGCTGCTGCTGCTGCTTCTTCTTCTTGTTCATCTTCATCTGTTTGGCTGCAGGCAAAAAGGCCGTGTCACTGTCTCAAGTGTCGGCAACTGCACAACTCATTTGGCATTTCCCACTCTACAATCCCCACTCCCCATTGCCCTGCCCTGCTTGCCTTTAATCCCGCCCATTGATGCGCGCTGCTGGCCCTTCCTTAAGTCAGGCCATTAGTCCAGTTAACATTCAGCCAGCATTCAGCTAGCATCCATCTGGCTGCCAAAATGACCCGAACGCTGTCGCAGTGCGCTGTCATTCTCATCGACATCATCATCACCATCATCATCATCGTGATGATCTTGTGGTCATTGTCAGCTTGCACGTCGCCAACATTGTGATAATTGCGCCTAATAACTTTTGATGGCTGTAATTAATTCCCATAAGCGCTGCCAGACGCTTGATGCATGTGTTGCTTCTACATCATTGTCTTCGTCTTTGTCTACATCTTCTACTTGCTGCTCCTGTTCTATGCCTCTCCACAGCAACAGCAACAACAATGGCCAAGCCAATGGTATCTCAAGCGGTTTGTCAGCCATGAAATTGACACGTCTTTGGTATTAAGTGCCACATTGAATTGTGCAAATTAATACGTTGTTGTAGCTGCTGTTGCTGGTTAGCAGTGCCGCAGTGCTGCACGGTGGCCGCCCTGTGGGCGTGGCACTTGCCATAGCAATTGTTAAATGAACGATAAACGTCCAGGTGCAAATTAATGCACAGTGCGAACCCATTAGATGAAAAGCGAAAAGTTTTCTAGACTCTAAACTTAATTTTTGAATACATACTTTATTGATAGTTTTATGCATTTATAAGTAAACCAATTTTCAACAACTTAAAGTGAAATCAAACAGTGAAAAGTACAGTTGGCACTTGCCATGCAACACTAATGAGCTTCATTCAACAAACAATCTAGATTTTCGAGTTTGGTGCTGCTGACAAGGACAAAGCTGACAATGTTAAAGTTTGCCCACCCCAACCCACGTTGTCCACACGGAGCACCCGCTGGCGCCAGCTTCTCACCCATGGGCGCAACCTCAAAGCCGCAAACCCATTTGCATGCCGAGCGGCCCCCCTCCCCTGTTGCGGCTGCTGCTGCTGCCCCTGCTGTCAGATCGCTAATAATTTGTCAGTGTGGAGGGGCAAATCTTTCAAATTGTCGCAGGATTGTAATTAACACTTGCACGCATACCAAAAACTTAAATGCGGTCGCTGCAATTGAAGCCGCAACCCCGCCTCCGATCCCATTAACAACAAGCAAGCAAACAAACACGGAGCAAAAACAATAACCTGACTCTCTCTCCCTGCCACTCCCACCACCCACACGCCCCATCGAGAGTGCTAAAACAATTAGAAACAGCCGCGCCTCATCGCATGCTCGGATGCTGTTGTCCATGGCGGGCGACGTCGCGACGTTGTCATTAACGCGACCAGCAGGCAGCTACCCCCGGTCCCCCCACACCCTCTGCTGCCCCACCGTTGCTGCTTGCCACAGCACATAATTCGTAATTTTAGTGCAATTTTCGAGGCAATTTTGTTCAAAATGTTTGCAATAAACTCAGACAGGCTGCGAACTGCGAGCGAATTAAGGCGGTGCGGCGCAGGGGGCGTTGCATATTGGCAATCGTTAATTGTTGCTGTTGCTCTTGTTGCTGGGGCAAACTTGCAGCATATTTTTAAAACTTTCGACTTCTCTTTATATGCTTTATATGCTCTGTCTGTCTCATTGTCCGCCTGTCTGTCCAGCTGGGGGCGATGCTGTTAAAACTAACAAAAGCGGCGACGTGTTGATTGAAGCAATTAGCAGTTGTCGCTGTGTGTGTGTGTGTGTGTGTTGGTGTCTCTTGGGGTTGCAGCTTGCAGCTGGCCTCGACCGCGGGCAAATGTTTGTCTAATTACTTTGCACAGCTTTCAGCAAGGCAGCATGTGTCTTCATTTTGTCACATTACAGCAACAACAAGAAAATAGCAGCAGCAGCATCGCTCACTGTTTGTTTGTGCTTGTCAAACTGCAGCAGCAGCAGCAGCGGCAGCGGCAGCAACATCCCGACAGGCACGCCAGCAACATGCACGACACGCCAGCAACATCGACAGTTGGGTCGCCGTCTTCAGTCAACAGCAGCAGCAACAAAAAAATACTGCGCTGCGGAAATTAATGTGGTAAACTTGCAAGTAGCACACCCCCCTCCTCCACACCCTCCACTGACAGCTCCTTTCCCGGTCGTGGAAGTCCAACTGACTGGCCGTCAAGGCAACTTCCTCGCGCCTTTCTGCTGCTTTTGACATTTTTGCGATTTGGCCCTTAATATTTGCTGCAGCTTGACTGCTCGGGGGCGCTTTGAACCACACCCTCCTCCCGCCACCCTGGTGAGCGAACGCATTGTTGCATGTTGCGGTTTGTGCCATAAACTTATATTTTATAGCATGTGCCAGCGTTATAAATAAGTTTATGGGCGCCCAAGCCAAATGTTTAATTATCGCATGGCAGCGCTGCCGCATTGACTAACTGGGGGCGTGGCAAGAGACCCTGTGCGTCAGCTAGTCCATAACTGTCAATGTGCGCACAGCCGCTTCTGAGAAGCTGACAAATTGATTGATGATCTGCTATAAAATGTCTCGTTTGTTGTAAATGTAACGCATCATAAATTCGCAAAATTATGGCAAACGAGAAATGCGCAGCAGCCAAAATGTGGAGCAACTAGCCAGGCACAAAGCGAGCCAGACAGACAGAAAGTGAGACAGAGTGAGAGAGAGAGAGAGATTATGGATCCACATTTCCAGACTGAGACCCAGACAGAGAGAGGCTAAAAAACAAATCGCAGGCTGTTCTTGGACTGAGGGAGGGTACATGTAGCTCTAATTAAAAACATATGTGGCGGAACCGGCTATCAACCGGGCGAGCGGGTGGGAGGAGCACTGCAGTGGGTAGCCAACGAGCCAAGCAAACAATAGCAGCTGAGTCAGCGCAGAGAGCAAGCGAGAGGACGAGGGACAGGCGCCGAGTATGGGTTAATTAGACGGGTGTTGAATGCTTAAACGGCAGCTGCTAAAAAAAGCGGCATTGGGGGCTTCTACCTACCCCTTCCCCTCAATAAAAGTTTCGAATTGCCATTCAGTTGAGTGCAATAGCATTGTCAAGGTCAATAGGGGATTTCAGTTTGACACATTTCGAAATCGTACACTGGTAAACTGGAAAATCATCATGCATTAAAATTTGTGCTATGATTTTTGACAGAGAGCTCAAACAATTACATAATAGTTTTGGATTTGTATTTAATCTAGATGACAAACCCTGACTAAAATGACATCGGAATTTAAAATCGCCTCAGTTTTGATAAAGTTATTGCACTTTGAAGCCTGGGAATGGCATATTTAGGGACTTCGGAACTTATCATGTGTTGACATATTGTCATTATTTATGACATGAAATCCGAAATTTTGATATTTCGCAATTTTGGATGTAGAAATGCTATGGATGACAAACCATGACTAAAATGACCTCGGAATCTGGAATCGGTTCAGATTTGACAAAGTTATGGCAGTTTGAAGTCTGGATGTCATGTATAAGGAACTTTTTATTGTTTGGGCACTTTACAAGTCAATTTTTTTGTCACTTTTGGCGTGATTTTTGACAGAAAAATGAAACACCACAAAATCACTTTTCGTATAGTTTTTTATACTAGTTGAGACACCCACAATCATTTAAACGTAAAATTTCAATATTCTATTTTTTGAAAAATCAAAATTTGTAAGGGTCCCTCCTTATGCTTTTTTCGCAAAAAAATTCCAAAATTTTATATTTTCAAAAGTTCATAAACTTGTGATGTAGAATTAAACTAGATGCTAAATTATGATCAAAATGGCATCGGGATTGACAATCGGTTGAGATTTGACAAAGTTATGGCAGTTTGAAGTCTGGGAAGGTCATTTATAATGAACTTTTGGTTGTTTGGGCACTTTACAAAGTAGAGGACAAATAATGATCAAAATGGTCTTGGGACTGAGCATCGGTTGAGTTTTGAGTGAAAGTTTTAGGAGTTTGAAGCTAAGAGGGTATTTAATTGTTGTCTAGATTTTGTACTTAAATTCAGAATTTGCATGCGTACTCATATTATAATTCATGGCTTATTTAAATCTTAAATTTTTAAATCACACACCTATATAAAGGTATATTACGGTAAAATCCATCATTGTAAAGGCTTTTCTCGAAAAGTAGATATGGCACAAATCGTATTCATTGTAAGCGTCTGTCTTATCATCGTGGTGCTTTGTCTGCAAAATAACATCAACAACAAACAACATCAAACAATTGGCAGTCATGCAGGCTGGCAGACTGAAAGCATTTGTTCGTAGGAAATGTGCAAGGGAAAGAGAAACTTTTACACAAGCTCGTAATTCACATTTTTCACACGCCATTCGTTTTCAATAACTTGACATACACACAAGCACAAACACACACAGAGAGAGAGAGAGTGAGAGAAGCATAGCGCGAAATTAGCGCATCCTGAAATGCCGAGCCATATTCCTTGTGGCATATTTTTATATATATATGTGGGGCAACTGAATAGTCATGCTGACTATGGCGCAGCGTCATCAATGCCGCCCTGCCCCGAGATTGGAGCTTTGAGTCGGATTCAGAGACGTTGCCTGAATGAAATGGCAAAGTTTATGTAACGCGACGCGTAAATTTTCAGTCAGTGTGGATGGATACCAACCCGCCCGCAATTCCAGCATGCTGACACTCCTCAACTTGTTAACGAATTGAACTACAGCTCCACCTTTTTCGCGTTTGGATTTTACCCATAAGCAATGCTCAGAGCTCAGGGCTCTGGGCTCAGTGTAAGGAGCAGCAGCAACAGCCTCAGTGCGCCGCTCAGTGACGTTGCCAAAAAGGTTAAGGGATATGTGAAAAGCTGAGAAAATCAAAGCGAAAGTATGCGCCATATAAGCAGAGATGCGAGAGTATTTGCCATATACGTATACGTATATGTTATGTATCTGGCAGGCGCTATAAAAATTACTTTGTTTGCCTCATGCAATTTTATTGAGCTTGAGGTACATGCTCTGCCAAAAGTTTTCACCCAGCCCGCGAATCTCAGCTGTTACAAGTCAAAAGAGATTTCTCAGTTGTATTGCGCTAGTTTCCAGCGACAACAACAACAACTATTGCAAATAAGAGCAGATTCTTTTTTATTGCTATATAAACCAAAATCGTAAAAGTGATTTTGCGACGATTCAGCAATTCCGCATAGGTGGCTCTGGGCGCAGAGCAGGTAGAAACATTTGTTCCGCCGTTGCTTGAATGGATGAAGTTTTTGTTGCGCCTTTGGAACATGGCTATAACCAAAAGAGTGAGCGCCAACAGAAATTGTATTGGGAGCATAATAAATGTGGAATGTGAGCAAATAAGTTACGCCATTTAAAGGGTAGTTGAATGAGACATATGTATATATAGAGTGTAAATAAAATAGGATAAATTCAGTAAAAGATCCATCTTGATAAGTATACATAATATGGATTTGATTAAATTCTTCATATTAAATGGGGAATTCTTTGTCATATTCTATCCATTCAGTTTAGTTCCCATATGAACATAATTATATTAGTCCCTACTCAGACAGCTGCTTAAATGCGCTGTGACAAACGCCCCTCTTGCGAAGTTTTCCTTCACTGTTGGAGCAGTGCGAACTAATTATGCTCAGTCCAATTACTTATATGCTGACAATCAGTTTAACAACTGCTGCTAACAGACTCAACGCAACTTATAATCCTGATTTCAATCCCAATCCCAAAGCATTTTAACGCACTTGCCAGGCTTTTTGTTTCCAAACTTTGGCTGACAACTGGCAAGTGGAAACTTTGCAACAGGATGACACAAATTAGGTTCCAGAAATTAGCAAACTATGCTCATGTTATGCGCACTAGCGGGGCACATGGCACACAGAGAGAGTGCTCCGGAAATCTTTTAGCCCAAAATATTTAGGCAAATTCAAACTGTTGCGCCGGCAAAGGAGACCCCCCCTCACTCACAGGCAGAGCCAGACCGACGCCCAGGCGCAGACCAGACCCAGTCGAGCACTTTAAGCCGATGGCAGACCGGAAGAGGCGGCAGAGCGGTGGGGGTGAAGGGAAGGCAGGCGCACAACTTGGCAGCCATATGCGAGCTGAAAGTCCTTGCCAGGCTGTGCCCGATTGTTGCCGTTTTCAAGTGTAAATTTAGCAAGGAAGTGAGCAACTGAGTGGCAGCACAACGCTGCTGCAACATTGGCGGCTGGGCTGCCACTTGTTGCACTTGGCGGATTGTCAGCTTGGCGGCTTTTGCAACGTTGCGCATTTTGTGTGTAATTTTTTAGTAAATATTATTGGCAACAACAACTGGGTATGAAAAAAAAATGCCAAGCTGCTACACTTGTGGCACTGACAATGACAGCTGCAGCTGCTACCGCCGCTGCTGTGGGCGTGGCAGCTGCCTCAAGTGTGTGTCTCAGCTTAACGTCCCGCGATGCATGCATGCGTAGCAAGGGGAAGGGTTGCGGGCTGAGGCAGAGCTGAAGTAGCTGCCACTGTTTGTGCCACACTTTAAATGCACTCGAAAGTGTTTGCTTATAACACTCCACCCTCCACACTCCACACTCCACCCTCCACACTCTACACTCCAGACTCTATACACCACACAGCATGACATGCCTTTTAGTTTGGCGCTCGCTCTTTTCATGCTGCCCGCCTTCAACCGGTTTAGTCGACTCCTCTTTTTTTTTTCCCCACGCCTCGTCGTTATTTTTTATATATATTTTATTTTTTTAGACTATTTTCAGTTCTTTTTTTTTCCAGCTGCCGCTCAGCTTGCCTTGCATTTTAAGTGCATTTCGGCGCAACGCCAAACACATTCAGTATATATGTTAGTGTTAGTGTATGTATGTGTGTGTGTGTGTGTGTACCTTTTGCTGAGCCATTTTTAAGTGACTCGCCGACGACATTTGCCACCGTCGCAACTGTTGACTGCCCGCCTACAAGCAATCCTCCAGACCCCAGCCACAATGTTGCTCACTTTGTCGACGCTTGCCTCGTTTTTGTGTTGCATACTTTCGAGCGCTCGTTGGCAGCCATAAATCATACCAGAGTGCCATAGTGTGGCTGTCTTAAAGTGTTAACTCGGCACAAAACGCCAACTGGCGGCAATAAAATTGCACAAATATGAGAGCCACAAATGTAGCCTAAGCCCCCTTCCCGACAAGTATCCAAATTATAATAAAAGCTCAGATTTTTGTAGATTTGCTTTAATTTAAAGCATTATATTTTTGCCTCTACAAAATCCTTTTAATAAAATTAAGCAATGCTCTGTTTTACCGTCTCGTAGCTTGTGTAATTTGAGCTTGAACATGCTGAAACACACGTATCGGAGCCCCCTATCTATTGTAATTTATGTATAGCCACTAAAGCGGCAAAAAGCTGGCAACTACTTGTGAGTCTAATTAAATTCCTATATAATCATCTACTTGCTGAATTCGCTTGCTTACGCTCCATTGCCAATCTGATAATGCTAATGTTGTCTGCTGCCAGCCAGTGGAAAAAATGTCATCACACTCCTAAGTATGCGATTATGTCTAATGTTGTTGCTGTTGTTGCTGCTGCTGTTGCTGTTGCTGCCAGATGTTTTGTCGCAGAGCTCAGAACGTTGGCTAGAGGGGTGGGTTGGGGCGCCTAATAATCTGTACATTTTGCTGCAAAGATTTATTATCGTTTCATGCGGATAAAAGATTTACGCATATCAAGAGCGGGGTAAACTCTGCTCTCGACTCACAATCCGATTTGGACACTCTCTCTCTTTCTCCGTCTCTGTCTGTGTGTGAGTGTGTGTTTGCTTGTGTCTTTTCACAGTTGTTTCTTAGCATTGTGTATTATGTTTATGGATATGAATGTGTCGCATCTTTAGACACTGCCATGCAATGAAATGAAGTCATTTCGCTCGCTGATTTGGTTATTTATCATTATATCTCCTTATGATGCCATGTGATACAATATTTATTGCTGCTGTTGCTGCTGTTGCTGCTGTTGCGGCTGTTGCTGCTGAGTTATGGCAGCCATATGACATTGACAATGTTGCATAAATCAGTTGCTAATAAGATAAAGACTATCCCTTAGCTGAGACCTCGCGTTGCTGGCCACAAGTAAGCTTTTCAACTGCCACTCAACCCTTTGGCAATTACCAGCTAATGTGGCTAAAAAGATTTAAGCCCATTATGCCTGTCAATTTGGTCAGTCCAATAAACGGCATGGCGGCAATCAAATGTAATTCGCTTGCCCGCCGACTCGGGGATCAGTTAACATTAAGTCCCAGCCAGCTGAAACTTTTGGGGGCCGAATGTGAATGTGTAATGCCAATTGATTTAAATGTGCGACACATTTTGCCAGGGCCAGAGACGACAAAGGGCATTAGACGGATTGACAAATCTGTCGAGCCCGAAAACTATTAGCATATGCGAGCCCGGCTGGATTCCATTTTGCCAGTTCCTAACCAATTTCCTAACCCAAGGCATGCAAAAACTTTCGGCCAAGTTAATCATTTGTGGGATATTATCAATCCATTTTTGGGGCTTTACCCAACGAAATACACGAGCGCACACTTTGCCTGGGCATTAGCATTACGAGTATAGTTCGGTCTCAATCTCTATATGTGTGTGTGTGTGTGTGCGTATAGGATTTAAGCACATCATTACATAAAATTCCCCAAAGTGAAGCAAGCAGGCCCCAAACCCCAAGGACTCCAGACGGCAGGTCGAAGCTTGGGTCGTTGGATCGACTGGTAACCATAATAAAGCTTATAACACTTTGCATTACACTAATGCAAATACAATAGGGCAATGTGTGTGTGTGTGTGTGCGTTTAGTATCTCTGTGTGTGTGTGATGTTTTTGGGGAGGCTGTGTACGCTTCAGCTTCAATTATGCCATATGTCTGGACGCTCGCTTGGGTTCGCTTGGCCCACACAAAATTTGTTTAAGCTCCAGCCAGGGATTAAAATTGCTCGGCTCAGCTCTCAGCCACAACCTGGATGTTGAATCCCCGGACCCCAAAACTGCCTCAGTGTGATTGTGTGAGTTCAGTTGAGTCAGTTGCGACCTTAGTTAGGCAGCATTTGGCTTGTGCGGTCTAAAGTTTTGGTGCGGTTGTTCGTCCTTACTCATGTTGTTGTTGTTGTTGCTGTCGTTATTGCCCCTCTTCATGGCTGTGGTTAGGTGAATTGCCATCACTGTGTTGCTGGAACTGAGACAGCGCCAGGGGACAGAGATATTTTAGAACCTGGCTCAACATATGGCCCAAAGCAGTTTCATGGAATTTGCCTCATTATGCAAGTTTGGCAATGCATTTGCTGCATATTGGTTATTGGCTTATTGTTCCACTTGGCTGCAGGCCTGGGCTAATACGCCAGTCTCTGCACATAAACATCTCAAAGGATGCGGGGCAATTTACAAGATTCGTTTTTGTCTAAGTTGATTGGTAACTTAACATATGCAAATCAGTCAAATAATTCATGGGCCAGGTTTTCTTCGTTTGCGGTAAAACGTTTTGCAGCATCAAAATTATGTTAAATACTCAAAGCCCAAGATAAGCAGCTTTCAAAGCACATTTCACAGCAAATGGAAGCTTTAATCTACTGAGTAAAACCTTAATCAATTGTATGGTATTTTCAACTCTCTCTAAACAGTTGTATATAGTTTACGACTCTAATATTATAACATTATAAAAATCATCAGCTCAAACAATTCTCATATTTACAGAAATTTAAAATCTAACTGACTAGTTTCACTATTCCTCAAATTAAATCACTAGCATTTAATACTCGCCGATTCAACTCGAACACATCGCAGTCCTAATAGGCAAAACTCGACAGCGACTCCTCTTTAACACTTAATTGCATCCCATATGTCAGCTAACCGCGCGCCGGCAGCAATCAAAAAGTTAAGAGCCAAACGACAATTCGACCACAAACTAATTTATTAATCCCATCCCTCAAACACACACACACACAGAGACATACTCACGCACACGATCACGCATAGTGGCACTCAGTAAAGTAAACTTTAAAAGCGAAGCCAAGTTGTAACCACGCTTGTCCTTCGTCCTTCGTCCTGCGTCCCTGTTCCTTTCTCCTCCGCCTTTGTCTCTGTCGTTTGCTGCTTGCCGCCAAACCGCTTTTCGGACATGGCTAAAATATGCAAAACTAACATAAATCTCAATTTAGAGATTTATGAAAAAACACACACAAACACACACACACAATTGCATACACACAAAGACACACACAGTCACACACTAACACTAGCACTCACATGCACACAAAACACAAGCCAGCAACGGAAAAAAACCCGCAATGTAATAAAAAAAATTGTTGTAATTCCGATTCAGCAAACGCCAAAGCATACAAAAAATCAAATAAAAACTGAACAAAAAAGTTTCTCAACGCCAAATATCACCAAAATACCACAAACGGCGTAACAATATAACAAAAAGCCAAACGTATGAGTCCAGAAAATGGAAAAAAGGTTATAGAAAAAGGAAAATGGAAAAACAAAGTTTAAAGTTCAAAAAGCAATGCACAAAAAATGCTTTAAAAATCACTGCAAAATGCGTTGGCTACAAATGACCAACATACAAAAAATGGCAATGGCCATAGCAAATGCAAAGCGACTTTTAAATGCTCTAACTAAAAAGACGAAGAATTAAAAAAAGTGAAATAAAAGAGAATTTAAATTATTTGATTAAATAATTTATTAGATCTTAAAGATTAATATTAGGATCTTAAACATATATTTGATAACTAAGGAAGCTGTATGATATTAAAGTTCTTAAAGCTAATAGATCATTTGAACTTTCCATAAAAAATGAGGCAAATTGTAGACGATGCAGTTTGCATGACAAACTCGATGTAGGCCATTAGGAAAGGGTATGGTAAATGTTGTTTGCGTGCGGAATGCAGACTCGTGTGGAAAATTAAAAATTGTGTATAGATTTTTGGACTGGCGCCTGACTTGAATTTTTCCTGGCAGCGGCTGAAAATGACATCAGAATTTGTGCAACCAGAGAAAAAATACTGTAAGCGAATTAAAGTAAAAGCAACTACAAATACAAACACAAACCTCACACACACACACACACACATACACTATTAAGATAAATGACTTAATGTAAGTTTCCGAAGCGGCCGCCGGTGCAAAACATGAAAAATGCGCGAAAAAACGAGAAAATACAAAAAATACAAGCAGAGGGCCAAAAATTGCGAGTAGAGCCAAAGCTGGCGAGGCGCCATGACTAAAGATGGAGCTGCTTGGGGTTGAGACTGGAAAGAGACATTGCGCAAAAGGGTTTCAGTTTGTCCCCATATTTCATATTGTTGCCCTTCGCGCCTCCGCTCCCCCATCTGGCCCATCTGCCCCCCTGCCCTTGCATTGCGTGCGTGTATAAAAATCTGTCGCTGCTTCAGCTTCAATTATTTTTTACACGATATTCTTGTCTCTTTCGAGGCAATGCTCATTTATTGTGCGACTTCTTAGCGACGATCTTCCCTCTCGTTTCTTTTTTTTTGTGTTCTTTTCGTTTTTTTTCTTTTCTTTACATATTTTTGGTGCTGCTCATAAATTTTGGCGTCCGTCCTATTCGTCTGTCTTGGGGCTCCGTAAAGAATCACTGCTGTTATTCTAATTTTATGGAAATTCCTACACTTTTTCTTGCCTTTTCTTTTCAGCGCACGGATTTGCGTTTGAGAAAAATCTGTTTGTCATACGCTTCGTTGCGCCTCATTTTGCAAAAAGACCAAAAAAGTACCAAAAAATATTGTTGGGCCTGTCTTACGGCTGGCCAACTCCATTGAGTGGCTCGCAGCTGGCCAGTGGGTGGCACTCAAAAAGCCGAAAACGCTAAAAAAACTGAAAAAACTGGAAAAAACTGTAAAAAACTTTTCACAACGCATAAATTTGCTGCATTAGTTTTGCGCCACATAATTCTTGCAGTGAAACATATGCCAAGGAACAGGCACAAATTTGATTTTAAAGCTGGCGCAAAGTGAATTTTGATTATACAAATTTGAATAGAACATTCTTCATAGCCAAACTTAACTCCTTCAAGTATTTGCCCATAATGTCCTCCCTTTCAGTCATAGAAGGAATTCGATATGTGACATTTACATACATATATTTATAAAATTTTTACAATGATTTATTGAAGATGTCTTTAACAAATTGTGCTGCTAGAGAGATTCAAATATATAAAGTTAACAATTTTTATACGTAGACTGCAATATATTTGGTCTAGATATGGTCTAGACTCCAGAGTCTAAACTCTAGACAATACATAACTTTGCAATGACTACGTAGCACTCTTTATTTGTTTAATTTAATGCATGAACTAAAACAAACTCTGGCAAAGGCACTCAGACTCTGCACATAATCCAGAAGAGCGCCAACTGTAGCTGGGTTATCTTTTTTTATGGGGATCTGCATAGTTTATTGTCAGTTTTATGACCCAGGTCGCCCCCGCTGCAGTTTTAAATGCTTGACGATCAGCGCTAATGCCAAAGCAGCCGAAGACCCCTCATTAAGTGGGACAACAACAGCAACAACAGCAACAACAATGGCAGCATCCACAACAACAACACTTTTCTCACCTTCCCGTTTCATTTGCTTTTTGTGCTTTGCGTTCGCTCTTTCTTTTTGGGGTCACGCCTGGGCCTATTAACTTTTTGTGGTCCCCGACATCCGTCGAACGTTGACAAAATTAGAAGCGCGTTGGCGTTCAGACGTGAGGAGTGCGGAGTGATGGGAGGGGTGAGGTTAATTTTGAGCGCAAGGGTCTGCATTGCTTTTCACACTTCCCCGCTGCCATCAAATTAATTAATATCATAAAAATGTCAAACCTTAATTATCATAAATAGACAAATGACAACAAATATTACGCGACTCATTTGTTTGACTTCCCAGCAAGATGGAAAAACGGAAAAAACAAAAAAGTGCGAAAATCGCTTAGCTAGAAAAACAAGTCAAGCGATTCGACAAGCTTTTCTTTCTTCATTTCTTCAGTTTCTTTAATATTTTCTACATGGGCAGATCATTAGTGAAATACATTTAGGACACGACTGACACTAATTTGTTGGGATGGCATTTAATTTATTAAATTATGATATTTTCATGCTGAAATGCATACCAATTAATTTGGGACAACTTTCTAGATTTAACTAGTGCGGCAAGAGGTGGGAAGTGTTTAGAATATTAATTATGTGTTGAGAGCATAAATAAGTTGTATTAATTCGTATTATTTTATGAGAATTTAACAATTCGTTATAAAAGAATGTAAATGTCATTTCAAAATTGTTTTTATTTATTTTAAAATACAAATTTATCAAGTCAAATTCTTTTGATTAAAGTTCTTCTTGTGACTTTCTCTTCGTAGCTCTGATTGATTTTCTGTGTTTGGCAAGTAATTCCCAAAACTCTCAAGATTGAAGATTGAACTGCCCGCAATGCCAATGTCAACTACAAGTTCGAGTATAAGCTGGCACTTCAAATGTATTTGTCAACGGTTGCAACCACTCGTTCTCACAAAATCAGAAACTAAAAGTTGAGTTATTTTTGTATGAAACGCATACAAAAAATCAATTGTATTCAACCCCAAACGGACTCGCAATCGCATAACGCACATCGCTTTCATGACACATGTCAAAAACAAGAAAAAAAAATCTATTTCGAACCGAGAAAAAATAAAAGTGTCATATGGCATTTGGGTGCTCAGCAAGCTGCAAGTCCAACTCGAACTCCAGATGGAAGTGTGCACGCACACATACACACACACAGACAAACACACACACGACACGAGTTGGGCGATGCCTGCTGACAAATAAAACTGTCAGTTTTAATAACTAAACACATCAGCAGCAACAACAGCAACAACAACAATGACAACAAGTGCACTTCACTTGATGCACTTCTACGAAGTTGTTGTTGTTGCCCCATCGTGTGTTGCAGCACTCGTCAATGGGCAACGCCGACCGCCCCGCCAGTGAGTTGCAAGCACACAAACTCGTATTGTCTGTCCCTCTAGTTGCCCCCGAGCAGTCGACTTATGTGCCCCTAACTGTTCCACCACTGTCCCGCTGACAGATTACAGCTGCGATAAAGCCCTACAGCGGAGCAGAGCGTACCAAATATTTTCCAACTTTTGTCTCTATAGGAACTTGTCTTTTGGGTTATTTACTCGAGTTTTTAATTAAAAGTAAAGCAAGTAAAACACATCGCTGATAACTTTTGTGTCTCTCTCTATCTCTCTCTCTCGCTCTCTCACTCGCTTTAAAGTTCTTCATTTAATCTCCGCACAGAGGCCACTACTCTTCCGCTCGTAAATATATCAAAACTGATTTTTATTTTCGTACATCATTCGAATGGAATAGAAAACTGTTCATGACTTCGACTTGATTTGGGGTCGCTAGCCTATTGATAATCCCTGGCAATTAGGTTTGTGGAAATTTATGTTTATATGCAACGACTGATAGCTGAGTTCTTTATGAGTTTTGTGCTCTTCTTCTGTTGTATCAAATTGAAACATGAAGAAGAAGAAGAAGAAAACCTACAACTCAAACAAACTACAACTAAAACTAAAACTGAAACTGAAACTTTAATGCAATTTTCACTCTTTCTCTTTCGTTGCAGGTATGTCTCTGGGAAAAGTTCCTTGCTCTGCTAAGGTAACAATAACAAAAAGCCAACACTCAAGTTGCACAGTTTGCGGCTGCAGCTGTGGCAGCAACGACTGCTGCTGCTGCTTCTGTTGCCGCAATTGTGTCAACGCTGGCGTGAAAATCCATTAGAACTAAACTATGTCAATCGATTGAAGCAAACGAATGCGGAATTTGTAAAACAAAAGCAATGCGACGGGGCAATGAATACGAATACGAATACGAAAACAGAAACAAATACGACAATGAAAACAAAACAATTTTCCAAATGCATAAAGTGTATAAAAATACACACACAGATACATATGCTTATATGTAGATACATTATCGTAGCTGCTTTCGAGGGCCGTGAGGCACACATGAATTATTTAGCTGTCAGCCACCCAAATGCATTTCTAATGCTCACCACACACAGAAACCAAAAGTGCAAATGAAATTTACTCTCGGAATTCAGCCTCAACTTAGTTAGTAGCCGAGCAAGCTTCAAGCTCCAAGCTCCACTACACCTTTCCCTGCTCTCTTTTTACCCCAATGTAATTGAGTTCCAGGCCCACACATATCCACGTCAGGTAGCCAAAAGTCAGGGGTCGCACGTGCAGCTTTGGGTAGTGAATTGATTTCATAGAGGGGCCTCGCTCTTTGTTTGGCCAGTCTTAAGTGGCTTCGGCTCGCAGTCTTACAAAATCCAACAAAAAGATACAATAACAACATTAAATTAATTTCAATTGAATTTAATTGACATACATAGACACAAAACGCAAACGGAAACTAGACCCCAGCACTGCAATGAGCAATTCATTAAAATTTAAACTGCTTTTCCAGAATTGAGCTAAGCTTTTAAATTTAAGTAGAGCAAACATTGATTTCCTCCAAAAGGTGAAATGTTATAGAAAATTGTTGATGTTATTAAGATTTTGACTTTAATTTAACAAGCATCAACATGTTTATGACAAATAATACTATATATGTGACTTTAACTGGGCCAGCAAATAACTTGAGCTTTTCAAATTAGATCTAGCTACCACAAATATTATAAAAGCATGTGGAAAATTCAGGAATAATTATAGTTACTGAGTGTTAAAAGTAAATTGCCATCACTTTGTCAAAACTGAACCGATTTTCAAAAGCAATGTCTTTTTGGTCATGGTTTGACCTTCATATTAATACTATACTTTTATCTAGAAACAACATTTTTGGTCGAAATTCATGTTCAAATTTAACTCAGCCTTTATTTCAATCTGAATTTATTATACCATTGAACCAAAATATATGATGGATATTTTCTATGTCTGGCATCTATCTGAATTTGTAGCATTTAAGTGTTTGTTCTGGTCATGTAGACAAAGTATCTTTCAGATGTCTGCCTGGCCAATCAGGCATCAAACAATTGTATTGCACCATCAGCAATAAAATGCTAGCAACTAGACTGCAAATGTGTCACTTTTGATTGACGTTATGGCGACAGCCAACCCACCTCCCAACACCCCACCCACATCACCCCCTCCTGCTGCTGCTGTCAAGCAGCTGTTATTATCAAATAACCGCGCATATCAAATAACTGAACACACTTTGCGAACGATGCAAAATTGCTGAGCACACGAATGCGAATGCTCCAGACCTTCAGACTGAGTAGCTTCTGTAGTGTGGCTTTGCTCTATGCACAAATAGACTTAAATGATGTTTACGAAGCCGCAGAGAGACGCTGACTGCAACGGTTGGCAGTTCAGTTCAGTTCAGTTCGGTTCGGTTCAGTTCTGTTTCACAGTTGGCACTTTAACTCCCCATCCACCACCATCCCCGCATTTGCAGTGTGTTTGGCTTGTGCTCCTGCGACTTCTGTTTGCACATTTGTTTGTATTTGCCAGATATTTGTGTATCTTTTTCCACATGCAATTGTTTGTGTCTGTCTCTTTGTGTGTGTGTGTGTGTGTGTGTGTGCAGAAAAGTGCAATTTGATATTATTGCCAACTAGCAAATACTCTAAACGCCACACGAAGCAGTTTGTCTCTAACTAGTCGGGACTTACAAAAGACTACAACCTGAGTATCTGTACATTTTCTATCTGTTTATCTGTGTGTGTGTCTCTCTCTCTCTCTCTCTTAGTGTCTGCTCTTGTGTGTGGAAAATATTGCCATTTTGTCACATTTACTTAACTGCCAAGGCAGCTGTGATATCTGTGGCATGTGGCTGCCGAGGTTTTCCCTCCTGCTTGTATTGTTCAAATTGTGGCTTTGAGCTCCCTTCGTTCCCTTCTGGTCCCTCCGCTCCTTACCGCTATTCCTGTATCATTCCAGCATCTAGCATGTTTCTGGTTTCTTGCTTCTCCCGCTCGTTTGCGCTTTTCATTTTGCGCGCTAAATATGATTAAATATTTCGTAATGAGGCTGCGGTTTCATGACGTTGACATTGTTTGCTAGTTGGCTAAGAGCGAGCAGGCAACCGGACAGACTGGCAATACTGGCAGACAACAGCCGGCAGGTAGACAAGCAGGCAACAGGCAGCGGGGTAGGCGGGCTAATTGACAGCGCTCAGCTGGTGAGCTGAGCTGTTGTGGTTTTAGTCAGCCCTGGTGTTGCCAACTGTCAACTCATGGCTGCGCAGTTGGCTGAGATATTCTTAGAAATTGATTGCAAGGCATGCACAGAAATTGTATCAAAGGAGCAAATATGAAAGACATTTGCTGAAGCATCCTTACAGGTAATCCTGTACCTTTAAGTTCAGTATGAGTTTACCTATTAGCTCCCTTTTTTGCTTTAAACAAGTAAATTTACTTTAAGCTTAATTCTTTAACGAACTGATGCTAAGTAATATGGCCTGGATTTATTTAAAAACAAATTCGCATCAAAATATTTATTTCATACTTCCTAAGCTTTTGATTGCCAAGTGATAAATCGATTTATCAAATTTAAAAAACATATTTACTTTTCAAATTCCCAGAACTCTGCACAAATATTTCCATGACTTGTTTTAAATCTTTCTCAGCACTCAGCATTTCTAATACTCTCAACTGTATTTATTGAGCTGCGTGAATTTCGATTTTCAACTTCTAAGACCTACCCCAATAGGCGCATCCCTAAACAACTCTGAATCAGTGGCCTTGACAAGGTCATAAACTCGCACACCCACTTACACCCACTTACACACACAGGCACACACACACACATGCATACACACCACTGCACTGGGATTCGTTTCCATTTTCAGGGACAATGTTTTCTGGTTTCTGAACCGATTAAATTGTTTTTCGTATAAATTTCAAATTAACAACCACTCGACTCGGAAGTTTACTGATTTATTTTGGATTTATATTATTCGGTTGCAGCAGCAGCAACAACAACAACAACAACAGCAACCGAAATCAGAACATGCCATGAAACCCTTTTCTGTTGGCCTTTCCCTTCCTGTGTGTGTGTGTGTGTGTGTGTAGGACAGTGTGTGTGGGCCCGGAAAAAAAAAATGGCACGCCAAGCTTTTTATGAGCTCTGCGTTGATTTTTTTTTTGGTGCTCCTTTTTTTTGATGCCGAGGCAACCCTTTTGCTGCATCGGATCAAAGGATTACGAAAAGTTTGGTGATGCGTAAAATGAGTTTGATGTTGATATAAACACGTTGATGATGTTTTAATGTAAATAAGACTTCAGACCAACCAGCCAATTGAGCCTACAAGCCCTCAATTCTCAAACCGTGTAATGATGTGTAATCGTCTGCGGCCAAATTTGCAAAACACTGTTAGATACGATCAAAACTACAACAGCTACTAAATGAATGAACGTGTTGAAAGGACACCCTTTGACGGTATCCACAAGATATCGTAAGCTGCTTATGCTTTAACAAAAGAGGGATTATCAACATAACACAATTCTTAGTTTGCCTGGCAATATAGGGATAAACAAACAGAATGTCATATCGCTATAAGTTTGAACTTCAATAGAAATAAATTAAATTTAAATAGGTTTATTTAAGACTATTCATTTGTATGAAACTATTTGGCAACTAGAACTATCAATTGATTCTATTAATGGCTTAAAACTGGCAGCTGGAATTGAAACGTCAAGGTCTCTGAGCTGACAGGAGCAGGATTCAGTCATTGGCGTTGGAGCTTTTTTTTGTTGGCAACGTTGTTGGCCCCTAGGATTGGAGCTGACGCAAACAAACACTTTATTAAGTGTGTGCTGTCGTCCTTCGTCCTTTTCACGCACGCCTGAGCAACTGCTGGCTCTGGTCCTGGCCCGAAATTGATGCGTGACCGCAGCACGTACGAGTTCTTGGCTATAAATTCTCAACACTCTGTCAAAAAAGTGTTTTAAAAATGTTTATAATTTTTGAGTGGCATGCAGCGCTGTTGCGATTGCGAACTGTTGTCTGTGCCACGTCTGCACCTTTGCGCCCTTGAGCCGGCTCCCTGGCTCCTGTTGGCCTCGGCACGCGCCGTTCTCCGTCTCTTCCCCTGCCTGGATACGAACTCGAACCCGAAAATCGTAGGGTTCAATGTCCCCAAGGCGTCATCTTTGTCTTCATCTCAATGACGTCCTGGAGCACTTCTCATGCTTGTGCTAAGACGTGCGTAGTTTTCTGTATGACTTGGCACACACACACACATACACACACACACTTACACACACGTCTTTAGTGCTGTCTCATAATGCGCTTATTACGATGGCACATAAAATAACAATTTATCTGAGCATTACAAATTTGCCCCCCAATGCGGCCTTTTTATGGATGTTGGCTACGGCCAGGACCCGCATCCTGTCTGTCAGCGCTGTCAGCTTTGTCAGCTGTTCCTGTTGCCTAATGCTGTCATTATGCTAATAGTTTTATTGCCGCTGCACTTGCTATTCCCCCCTTTCCCACCATAATACTATCTATAAATATTAAATGCATTTATTAGCACGTACAGGCAATGCCCAAGGCCGCCTCATCTTCCTGCCGAGTGTCCTTTGTGCCAAGGGTCTACCACATATTGATATTTGTATTGATTATGTGCCTACCTACCTGACCAGCAGCAGCTGCCCGACAACAGCTTCTACATACTCTAAGGACCTCTTAGTGTTGGCTACACCTGTTTTTATTTGCCTCAAGACCAGCTGCTGTCTAAATAAAATGCTCATTAAACTTTGCTATTTTTATCTCAAGCTGCGCAATTAGGTGACCCAGAGACCATGAATAGCTTAATTGATAATAAACAAAACCTATACAGAGTATTAATGAAGTAGTCACTTATCGACAGGATACGGAATTAGGCACGTGGAGATGATTTTATTTGATATAATGTTTAAATATAACTAACTTAAGACTATTTGTATCACAATACACAATTTCTTTAACACATTTGATAAATGTATATAAATTAGCCAAACCTTAACAACCATCCATTTTCTTAGGAACAAATTAATTATTAAAGTCAGTTGCTAGCGATTTTAAGTCACATTTCAATCAGGCTGAGAAAACTCGAGTTCGTTGATATCATTAGCCCGTATGCTATTTATTAGACTTACTGCTGAAAAATTCATTGTGCCTTCTATTCCTTTAGAGAACTGGAGATACAACGAGACGCAGGGAAACAGGGATGAGTTGAACCATTCAGGAAACAACCCTGAAACCTGCTGCCACAGAAACATCTGTTCTAAGCGCATTAAATAGTCACTCACCAGGCAACAGTCGATCAGGGGTCAGGTCAGGGGTCAGCGGAGGGTCACTTTACTAGAACCCGATGAGGCGGACGCTGAAGATGACACAATTTAGAGCGGACCATTGGTCAACAATCAGACGCGAATCCACCCCCTCAAAAACCAACTAGGCAGCTAGGCAGAGTACAGCCCCAATCTTACGGCTATTTATTAAGCCTTCAGCACATCCCACATTCATCAGCGACTGGGCTCGCCTCGCTTTAATTGCCGACCTTCTGTCGGCTTGACCTTTGTCCAGGAGTTACTGCCTTACGCATTTGTCGGAGCCGTCCGTCCGTCCGTCTCGGCCAGTGCGGGGGTTGACGTTTCTGAATGTGGATTGTGTGTTGGTCAGTTGGCCAACCCCTTTGTTGTTGTTGCTGTTGCTCTTGTTTGCTATTGTTGCTGTTGTTAGGCTTTTGTATCTCGTAATTCAATTATAAAATTCTCATGGTCAATACGCTTTAATTGCAGTTTTTATTTGGGCGCGTGCGGATTCAGACTCGGATTAGGTTGCTGGCCAGCTCTCCATGGCAATTGGCAGCAACTGGCAAAAAAAAAACATGCCAGCGAAGCGTATAACTGTTGTTGTTGTTGTTGCTGTTGATGTTGCTGCTGTTGTTTGGCTGTCAGGCGCACACGGTCGTCGTATTAGTGTGAGCCAAGTGCGGGCACAAAACTCATTTAGGGCCCAAAATGGTCTCCCCATGGAACATTTTGGCAGGCAGTGTCAGGACACGCCTTCATGTACTTCATGTACTGTACATACTGTCATATTGGGCACACTGGTCACACTGGGCATATCCTGGCGTTGGCACGCACTTTTTTCTGCAACGGACATTTCCATTTACCGTAATTTGCCCTTGCTGCCGCTCGCCAAACCCAGCAATGAAGTCGCAACCCCTTGGGCTGGTCTATTAAATCGAAAAACGATTACAAACTATAATGCTGTGTGTGTTTGTTTTGTTTGTACTCCCGTTTCCCGTTCCCGCTGCCGCTGCCGCTCACGTTTCTGCTTTACCCTGATAACTGCCTGCTTGCTGCAATTATTGACTTTGTCTGGTCACCGCATCTGGCGACTGGCATCGCATTTTCCCATTTCCCCATTTCCCATTGCCCACTTTCCCAATTTTCTATTCTCCCATTTTAGCGTAAATGTCAATTCTCTATTCCGTGCGCATTTTGGGGTTGTATAGGCCTCCATTCTCCACATTCCCACCAACCAACCCCATGAGCTGTGTTTTCGATTTTCATGCGCATTAAACTTTGTTAGTTTACTTGCTTTTGTTGTTGTTGTTGTTCTTGTTGTTGTTGTTGTTGTAGTCAGTTGTAGGCCTGGTTTTCTGCTGTCTGTCTGGCTGTCTGCCTGTCATGGCTTTTGTGGTCATGTCATTGTTTCATTTTCACACGCAACTACCAACAACTGCGAGCCTCGTGGCCATTGCCACTTCCCCCTGTGGATTACTGCCACACACCCCCCCTCACACTCTACCCCACAGCTCACCCACTGAGCGCAGCTGTTAAATTGCGTCAATTTTTATGTGCAATATCTGTTTTATTTGTATTTGATTGTGATTTTATCAATATGTTTTGCTCCCTGCTCGATTCGTCCTTAATTGAAATGTTCAGCGAGCGTAATATTGGCAGAAAGTCATATCGCATGTTTGGCCACATAATTCCCCCGATGACTACACACAGTTCTTAACCCTTATGCGGACGCCCCAGTCAATTAATAATAAATTATGGAATTCTGTGGAAATGGCAATATTATACAACATTTGTGGGGGCGTTGCTTCTAGCTGTTCTCAGTCTATGTTCTATGATTATATTCTTTGCTTACAATTTGCTCAACTAATTGAAGTTTAGCTTACATTCCGTTCTATAATTGTGTGTGTGTGTATGTGTGTGTAGTGAGAGAGTTAATTAAACTGAAATACAATATGCGGTAATCAAAGGAATTTAATTTTTCAATAGAATATTCACTTTCATCATTGGCTCTATAATATTTCGCAATCATGCATATTAAATTTGTTTTATGGTATTTTACTTGTGTACTCTTTAAAGTTTAAACAAAAGGAGCCAGTAAAACAGCTTCAGAAATATACTTGCAAGTAGAGAATATTTCATTTATATACATTTCATATGTGTAATGACAATTGTCATAACGAAGTAAAAGATATCAAATTCATATCAATGGAATAATACAAATATATTTAATTTAATACAAAAATTGCTTAAAGTTAATTAGAAAATTCCGCTTATCTGTAAAGCAAGCAAATGAAAAGTTTTTAATTTAAAAAAGAAATTAACTTAAGAAGTCGCTTCTACTTTGCTTCAGTTCAAAATATGCAATGTTTAATCAGATTAAAATCAACGTTTTCATCGTTTCAACATTGCTCCGCATTATTTCACCCAGCACTGCAGTAATTTCGACTAATTCCAGAAATTGTCTGACAGCCAACAAGCAGCACGCACAGTTTGCAAAAAAGACGGCAAGTGTCAACTAGTTGACCTCAGCGCAAGTAGCCAGAACGCTGCACCAAAAAAAAAGAAGGATGAGAAACTGTCAACCCAGCGCCCAGTAAGAGACATCAAAATGACGTTGCACGAACAGAAAAAAAAAGTGAATAGATGTGAAGAGGATGCGGCACGGAGGCAGGGACCGAAACGAAACAGTGCAAATGAAGTTGCTAAAGCTGCTCTCCGGCTCAGACTCATGACACAACCTCACTTCTAGCTGTTCATCTAGTTGTAGCTGTTGTTGTTCTGGATGTTGTTGTTGTGGGCAATTACAGGGCACCCGAAAGGTCGCTGGGTCGAATTGAAACTGTGTGCAGTCACGAGATAAACAAGTTGGCAGCACTGCAAGTGGCATGGTGGCAAGACTCGGGCTCGCTGTCTACGTTTACGTCTCTATCTCTATCTATCTCTTTCTGCGTCTCCGGCTACGCTTGCTGCACTCTCCGTTTGCCTGTCATTTCGAGCTTTACGCTCATTTTCGCTTTTCGCAGAGTTCTTTTTTGTGTGTTTTGCTCGAATTGCATTGTTACGGCTCACGGAAAATGCCCAGGGAATGACATTCAGCATTGGGTTAGTGCTGTGACCCGGTGTATGTGTGTGTGTGTGTGTGTGCACTGCTAAATATCTGTGTGTGTGTGTTTGGGACTTGCAGTTCGACAAGCGTAAGACATTTTCAATTACAGTTGCCCCAGCTCCAGCTCCAGCTGCATCTACAGTTGCATCTACAGCTCCATCTCCTGGTCCAGCTTCAGCTTCAGCGTTAGCTTCTTCTCTCAGCTGACACTCGTTAGTGGCTGCCTCCAAATCATGTGGCATGTTGCGCTGCACGCATGTTGCATTGTGCGCTGCGGCTGCTTGACAGCCACGAAATGCGTCAATTAGACAAAATTGCAATGTCTGAAAGTAAATGTTTGTTGCCCTTCCTCACCTCGCCCTTCCTCGCAAGCAAACTTGTTGGGCTGGGCAAATATGCACATAAATTCTTGTTGTTTGCTTGTTTATGCCGAAGTTTTTCGTTTCGCACTCTCGTTACATTCGGTTTGCGGCACAAAACTTTTATGAGTGTTAATTTGTGTTGTCAACAAAGTTAACATGTTGCCAACCTCGAGTTTCCGGGCAAGTCACGAGCCGAAAGAAGCTTTGACTGCAAATGGACTAAGATATTTTGTATTATAATAGTATGAAAGTTGAGATATATGTATATAGAGGTTAAACTAAATTGACATATACAATATATATATATATATATGATTGTGTATGAAAATAGCTCTAATAATGTTCAGCTAATAAATTCAGATTTACTAAATCGAGCTTATTCTTTCTTTATTTAATTTATAAGCACTTTCTTTATAAACTGTCAGCTGCAAGCAAATATATTAGCATATATTCAAATTCTTGTATATTTGTTTTGTCTATAGATATTCATTTATTTGCGTAAGTAAAATGTTTGTTTTATTGACACAACATTCAATTGATTTAATTATATTTTCGACACCTGCTAAAGAGAAAACAACAATTCCTAAAATATTTCTGTTATAATATTCAAGTAAAATCTTTTCACATTCCCACAAACATTGTGTCCGGCGTGTGCTTCATTTCTTATCGGAGCATTGCACTCTACGGAATCAGAGTACAGTTAAATACGGTTTCTGGTAATGCATTACCACTTAGGGCTCAATAAGAGTGCGGCATTCGTGGGCTCACCTTATGGCCTGTTAAGTATCAACACCCGAACGATATTCAAGTGCAATTAAGAGTGCAACTTTATGAGTCACTAATCTCTAGAAACGAGTACGTCTTGGCAGTCTGGCAACGCTGTCATGACCGCGACCGCAACCCGAACAGCGGGACGACCACACAGAGCCGCCGCCAAGAGACGCCTGTCAATCAATGGTTGGCGCGGAGGCACTTTGGCCACTTGGGGCATGCCAAACAGATTGCAGCCGAAAACACTTTAGTCATAAATCAATTAAAATTGATTCGCTGCTGCCTCCGACCCAACCCCGCCCTGTCCCCTTGTGTACGAAGATGAACACTGACAAAACGCAGCGCGAATTACGAATTATCTTTATACCGCGTACTCAATAAAAATGAGAAAAATGGTATATTGAATTTCTTCAAATACATGTGACAACCAAAAGGACAGCATAAAGTTTCTATGTATTCTTCAAACTCTCATCGCTTTGCCAGAATTGAACCGTGTTTCAATTCCAAAGCGCTATTATTCATGGTTTATCTTTCGGGTTTTCTGTCGCATTCATCACAAAAATAAACCATGTGATATTTCGAAGACCCTAAAAATGCCGTTCCCAAAATTCAAAGTGCCATAACTTTGTCAAAACTGGTCCGATTCCCGATTCCGTGGTCATTTTGGTCATGGTATGTCATCTATAGCAATTCTACATTCAAGGTTAAAAAATTTCCAGAATACGGATTTCATGTCAAAAATCATGACAAGATGTTGTTTCTAAAAATGCCCTTCGCAGACTTCAAAGTGCCATAACTTTGTCAAAACTAGTCCGATTCCCGATTCCGAAGTCATTTTGGCCATGGCTTGTCATCTTTAACAATTCTACATTCAAAGTTGAAAAATTTCCAGAATTCGGATTTCATGTCAAAAATCATGACAAAATGCTGTTCCTAAAAATGCCCTTCGCAGACTTCAAAGTGCCATAACTTTGTCAAAACTGGTCCGATTCCCGATTCCGAAGTCATTTTGGCCATGGTTTGTCATCTGTAACAACTCTACATTCAAGGTTGAAAAATTTCCAGAATTCGGATTTCATGTCAAAAATCATGACAAGATGTTCCTAAAAATGCCCTTCGCAGACTTCAAAGTGCCATAACTTTGTCAAAACTGGTCCGATTCCCGATTCCGAGGTCATTTTGGCCATGGTTTGTCATCTATAACAATTCTACATTTAAGGTTGAAAAATTTCCAGAATTCGGATTTCATGTCAAAAATCATGACAAAATGCTGTTCCTTAAAATGCCCTTCGCAGACTTCAAAGTGCCATAACTTTGTCAAAACTGGTCCGATTCCCGATTCCGAGGTCATTTTAGCCATGGTTTGTCATCTATAACAATTCTACATTCAAGGTTGAAAAATTTCCAGAATTCGGATTTCATGTCAAAAATCATGACAAGATGTTCCTAAAAATGCCCTTCGCAGACTTCAAAGTGCCATAACTTTGTCAAAACTGGTCCGATTCCCGATTCCGAGTTCATTTTAGCCATGGTTTGTCATCTATAACAATTCTACATTCAAGGTTGAAAAATTTCCAGAATTCGGATTTCATGTCAAAAATCATGACAAAATGCTGTTCCTAAAAATGCCCTTCGCAGACTTCAAAGTGCCATAACTTTGTCAAAACTGGTCCGATTTCCGATTCCGAGGTCATTTTAGCCATGGTTTGTCATCTATAACAATTCTACATTCAAGGTTGAAAAATTTCCAGAATTCGGATTTCATGTCAAAAATCATGACAAGATGTTCCTAAAAATGCCCTTCGCAGACTTCAAAGTGCCATAACTTTGTCAAAACTGGTACGATTCCCGATTCCGAGGTCATTTTAGCCGTGGTTTGTCATCTGTAACAATTCTACATTCAAGGTTGAAAAATTTCCAGAATTCGGATTTCATGTCAAAAATCATGACAAGATGTTCCTAAAAATGCCCTTCGCAGACTTCAAAGTGCCATAACTTTGTCAAAACTGGTCCGATTCCCGATTCCGAGGTCATTTTAGCCATGGTTTGTCATCTGTAACAATTCTACATTCAAGGTTGAAAAATTTCCAGAATTCGGATTTCATGTCAAAAATCATGACAAAATGCTGTTCCTAAAAATGCCCTTCGCAGACTTCAAAGTGCCATAACTTTGTCAAAACTGGTCCGATTCCCAATTCCGAGGTCATTTTAGCCATGGTTTGGCATATGTAACAATTCTACATTCAAGGTTGAAAAATTTCCAGAATTCGGATTTCATGTCAAAAATCATGACAAAATGCTGTTCCTAAAAATGCCCTTCGCAGACTTCAAAGTGCCATAACTTTGTCAAAACTGGTCTGATTCCCGATTCCGAGGTCATTTTAGCCATGGTTTGTCATCTTTAACAATTCTACATTCAAGGTTGAAAAATTTCCAGAATTCGGATTTCATGTCAAAAATCATGACAAGATGTTGTCTCTAAAAATGCCCTTCGCAGACTTCAAAGTGCCATAACTTTGTCAAAACTGCTCCGATTCCCGATTCCGAGGTCATTTTGGCCATGGTTTGTCATCTGTAACAACTCTACATTCAAGGTTGAAAAATTTCCAGAATTCGGATTTCATGTCAAAAATCATGACAAGATGTCTCTAAAAATGCCCTTCGCAGACTTCAAAGTGCCATAACTTTGTCAAAACTGGTCCGATTCCCGATTTTGGTCATGGTTTGTCATCTATAGCAATTCTACATTCAAGGTTGAAAAATTTCCAGAATTCGGATTTCATGTCAAAAATCATGACAAGATGTTGTTCCTAAAAATGCCCTTCGCAGACTTCAAAGTGCCATAACTTTGTCAAAACTGGTCCGATTCCCGATTCCGAGGACATTTTAGCCATGGTTTGTCATCTACAACAACTCTACATTCAAGGTTGAAAAATTTCCAGAATTCGGATTTCATGTCAAAAATCATGACAAAATGCTGTTCCTAAAAATGCCCTTCGCAGACTTCAAAGTGCCATAACTTTGTCAAAACTGGTCCGATTCCCGATTCCGAAGTCATTTTGGCCATGGTTTGTCATCTGTAACAACTCTACATTCAAGGTTGAAAAATTTCCAGAATTCGGATTTCATGTCAAAAATCATGACAAGATGTTCCTAAAAATGCCCTTCGCAGACTTCAAAGTGCCATAACTTTGTCAAAACTGGTCCGATTTCCGATTCCGAGGTCATTTTAGCCATGGTTTGTCATCTATAACAATTCTACATTCAAGGTTGAAAAATTTCCAGAATTCGGATTTCATGTCAAAAATCATGACAAGATGTTCCTAAAAATGCCCTTCGCAGACTTCAAAGTGCCATAACTTTGTCAAAACTGGTCCGATTCCCGATTCCGAGGTCATTTTAGCCGTGGTTTGTCATCTGTAACAATTCTACATTCAAGGTTGAAAAATTTCCAGAATTCGGATTTCATGTCAAAAATCATGACAAGATGTTCCTAAAAATGCCCTTCGCAGACTTCAAAGTGCCATAACTTTGTCAAAACTGGTCCGATTCCCGATTCCGAGGTCATTTTAGCCATGGTTTGTCATCTGTAACAATTCTACATTCAAGGTTGAAAAATTTCCAGAATTCGGATTTCATGTCAAAAATCATGACAAAATGCTGTTCCTAAAAATGCCCTTCGCAGACTTCAAAGTGCCATAACTTTGTCAAAACTGGTCCGATTTCCGATTCCGAGGTCATTTTAGCCATGATTTGTCATCTGTAACAACTCTACATTCAAGGTTGAAAAATTTCCAGAATTCGGATTTCATGTCAAAAATCATGACAAGATGTTCCTAAAAATGCCCTTCGCAGACTTCAAAGTGCCATAACTTTGTCAAAACTGGTCCGATTTCCGATTCCGAGGTCATTTTAGCCATGGTTTGTCATCTATAACAATTCTACATTCAAGGTTGAAAAATTTCCAGAATTCGGATTTCATGTCTAAAATCATGACAAGATGTTCCTAAAAATGCCCTTCGCAGACTTCAAAGTGCCATAACTTTGTCAAAACTGGTCCGATTCCCGATTCCGAGGTCATTTTAGCCGTGGTTTGTCATCTGTAACAATTCTACATTCAAGGTTGAAAAATTTCCAGAATTCGGATTTCATGTCAAAAATCATGACAAGATGTTCCTAAAAATGCCCTTCGCAGACTTCAAAGTGCCATAACTTTGTCAAAACTGGTCCGATTCCCGATTCCGAGGTCATTTTAGCCATGGTTTGTCATCTGTAACAATTCTACATTCAAGGTTGAAAAATTTCCAGAATTCGGATTTCATGTCAAAAATCATGACAAAATGCTGTTCCTAAAAATGCCCTTCGCAGACTTCAAAGTGCCATAACTTTGTCAAAACTGGTCCGATTTCCGATTCCGAGGTCATTTTAGCCATGGTTTGTCATCTGTAACAACTCTACATTCAAGGTTGAAAAATTTCCAGAATTCGGATTTCATGTCAAAAATCATGACAAAATGCTGTTCCTAAAAATGCCCTTCGCAGACTTCAAAGTGCCATAACTTTGTCAAAACTGGTCCGATTTCCGATTCCGAGGTCATTTTAGCCATGGTTTGTCATCTATAACAATTCTAAATTCAAGGTTGAAAAATTTCCAGAATTCGGATTTCATGTCAAAAATCATGACAAGATGTTGTCTCTAAAAATGCCCTTCGCAGACTTCAAAGTGCCATAACTTTGTCAAAACTGCTCCGATTCCCGATTCCGAGGTCATTTTAGCCATGGTTTGTCATCTGTAACAACTCTACATTCAAGGTTGAAAAATTTCCAGAATTCGGATTTCATGTCAAAAATCATGACAAGATGTCTCTAAAAATGCCCTTCGCAGACTTCAAAGTGCCATAACTTTGTCAAAACTGGTCCGATTCCCGATTCCGAGGACATTTTAGCCATGGTTTGTCATCTATAACAACTCTACATTCAAGGTTGAAAAATTTCCAGAATTCGGATTTCATGTCAAAAATCATGACAAAATGCTGTTCCTAAAAATGCCCTTCGCAGACTTCAAAGTGCCATAACTCTGTCAAAACTGGTCCGATTCCCGATTCCGAGGTCATTTTAGCCATGGTTTGGCATATGTAACAATTCTACATTCAAGGTTGAAAAATTTCCAGAATTCGGATTTCATATCAAAAATCATGACAAGATGTTCCTAAAAATGCCCTTCGCAGACTTCAAAGTGCCATAACTTTGTCAAAACTGGTCCGATTCCCGATTCCGAGGTAATTTTAGCCATGGTTTGTCATCTATAACAATTCTACATTCAAGGTTGAAAAATTTCCAGAATTCGGATTTCATGTCAAAAATCATGACAAGATGTTCCTAAAAATGCCCTTCGCAGACTTCAAAGTGCCATAACTTTGTCAAAACTGGTCCGATTTCCGATTCCGAGGTCATTTTAGCCATGGTTTGTCATCTATAACAATTCTACATTCAAGGTTGAAAAATTTCCAGAATTCGGATTTCATGTCAAAAATCATGACAAGATGTCTCTAAAAATGCCCTTCGCAGACTTCAAAGTGCCATAACTTTGTCAAAACTGGTCCGATTCCCGATTCCGAGGTCATTTTGGCCATGGTTTGTCATCTGTAACAACTCTACATTCAAGGTTGAAAAATTTCCAGAATTCGGATTTCATGTCAAAAATCATGACAAAATGCTGTTCCTAAAAATGCCCTTCGCAGACTTCAAAGTGCCATAACTTTGTCAAAACTGGTCCGATTCCCGATTCCGAAGTCATTTTGGTCATGGTTTGTCATCTATAGCAATTCTACATTCAAGGTTGAAAAATTTCCAGAATTCGGATTTCATGTCAAAAATCATGACAAGATGTTGTTCCTAAAAATGCCCTTCGCAGACTTCAAAGTGCCATAACTTTGTCAAAACTGGTCCGATTCCCGATTCCGAGGACATTTTAGCCATGGTTTGTCATCTATAACAACTCTACATTCAAGGTTGAAAAATTTCTAGAATTCGGATTTCATGTCAAAAATCATGACAAAATGCTGTTCCTAAAAATGCCCTTCGCAGACTTCAAAGTGCCATAACTTTGTCAAAACTGGTCCGATTCCCGATTCCGAAGTCATTTTGGCCATGGTTTGTCATCTGTAACAACTCTACATTCAAGGTTGAAAAATTTCCAGAATTCGGATTTCATGTCAAAAATCATGACAAAATGCTGTTCCTAAAAATGCCCTTCGCAGACTTCAAAGTGCCATAACTTTGTCAAAACTGGTCCGATTTCCGATTCCGAGGTCATTTTAGCCATGGTTTGTCATCTATAACAATTCTACATTCAAGGTTGAAAAATTTCCAGAATTCGGATTTCATGTCAAAAATCATGACAAGATGTTCCTAAAAATGCCCTTCGCAGACTTCAAAGTGCCATAACTTTGTCAAAACTGGTCCGATTCCCGATTCCGAGGTCATTTTAGCCATGGTTTGTCATCTGTAACAATTCTACATTCAAGGTTGAAAAATTTCCAGAATTCGGATTTCATGTCAAAAATCATGACAAGATGTTCCTAAAAATGCCCTTCGCAGACTTCAAAGTGCCATAACTTTGTCAAAACTGGTCCGATTCCCGATTCCGAGGTCATTTTAGCCATGGTTTGTCATCTGTAACAATGCTACATTCAAGGTTGAAAAATTTCCAGAATTCGGATTTCATGTCAAATCATGACAAAATGCTGTTCCTAAAAATGCCCTTCGCAGACTTCAAAGTGCCATAACTTTGTCAAAACTGGTCCGATTTCCGATTCCGAGGTCATTTTAGCCATGGTTTGTCATCTGTAACAACTCTACATTCAAGGTTGAAAAATTTCCAGAATTCGGATTTCATGTCAAAAATCATGACAAAATGCTGTTCCTAAAAATGCCCTTCGCAGACTTCAAAGTGCCATAACTTTGTCAAAACTGGTCCGATTCCCGATTCCGAGGTCATTTTGGTCATGGTTTGTCATCTATAGCAATTCTACATTCAAGGTTGAAAAATTTCCAGAATTCGGATTTCATGTCAAAAATCATGACAAGATGTTGTCTCTAAAAATGCCCTTCGCAGACTTCAAAGTGCCATAACTTTGTCAAAACTGGTCCGATTCCCGATTCCGAGGACATTTTAGCCATGGTTTGTCATCTATAACAACTCTACATTCAAGGTTGAAAAATTTCCAGAATTCGGATTTCATGTCAAAAATCATGACAAAATGCTGTTCCTAAAAATGCCCTTCGCAGACTTCAAAGTGCCATAACTTTGTCAAAACTGGTCCGATTTCCGATTCCGAGGTCATTTTAGCCATGGTTTGTCATCTGTAACAACTCTACATTCAAGGTTGAAAAATTTCCAGAATTCGGATTTCATGTCAAAAATCATGACAAAATGCTGTTCCTAAAAATGCCCTTCGCAGACTTCAAAGTGCCATAACTTTGTCAAAACTGGTCCGATTTCCGATTCCGAGGTCATTTTAGCCATGGTTTGTCATTTATAACAATTCTACATTCAAGGTTGAAAAATTTCCAGAATTCGGATTTCATGTCAAAAATCATGACAAGATGTTGTCTCTAAAAATGACCTTCGCAGACTTCAAAGTGCCATAACTTTGTCAAAACTGCTCCGATTCCCGATTCCGAGGTCATTTTGGCCATGGTTTGTCATCTGTAACAACTCTACATTCAAGGTTGAAAAATTTCCAGAATTCGGATTTCATGTCAAAAATCATGACAAGATGTCTCTAAAAATGCCCTTCGCAGACTTCAAAGTGCCATAACTTTGTCAAAACTGGTCCGATTCCCGATTCCGAGGTCATTTTGGTCATGGTTTGTCATCTATAGCAATTCTACATTCAAGGTTGAAAAATTTCCAGAATTCGGATTTCATGTCAAAAATCATGACAAAATGCTGTTCCTAAAAATGCCCTTCGCAGACTTCAAAGTGCCATAACTTTGTCAAAACTGGTCCGATTCCCGATTCCGAGGTCATTTTAGCCATGGTTTGTCATCTATAACAATTCTACATTCAAGGTTGAAAAATTTCCAGAATTCGGATTTCATGTCAAAAATCATGACAAAATGCTGTTCCTAAAAATGCCCTTCGCAGACTTCAAAGTGCCATAACTTTGTCAAAACTGGTCCGATTTCCGATTCCGAGGTCATTTTAGCCATGGTTTGTCATCTGTAACCACTCTACATTCAAGGTTGAAAAATTTCCAGAATTCGGATTTCATGTCAAAAATCATGACAAAATGTTGTTCCTAAAAAGGTCATTTGAGGTCATTTAGCCATGGTTTGTCATCTTTAACAATTCTTCATTCAAGGTTGAAAAATGTCCAGAATTCGGATTTCATGTCAAAAATCATGACAGATATTGTCTCTAAAAATGCCCTTCGAAGACCTCAAAATGCCATAACTTTGTGAAAACTGGTCCGATTCCCGATTCCGAGGTCATTTTTGCCATGGTTTGTCATCTCTTACATCTTCATTGAGATTGAGAAATTTTAAAATTTCGGATTTCATGTCAAAAATCAGGACAGTATGTTGACATGTGCAGTGGCCATGCTTTGTCATATAATATAACATAATTATAAAGTTTTTCTGATTAAAATTCTAACTATGAACGTAAGGACTGGTACAGGGTATCTCCTAGTCGTCCAATTTCGACTAGAGCACTATTGTTCAAATATACTTAAATATATATTTTTTAGCATTATTTTTCTGTTCTTTTCTGTTTGCGAACAATTTCCGTAATGAATCGCCGCACTGGAAATTATCTAGCGTCAGCATCAGCTTTGGCTTTGGCTTCAGCTTCGGATTCAGCTGTCTGCTTTATGCAACGTTGTGCCACAGTTTTTGCCACTTAGACTCATTTGAGCGATTTATATGAAAGACCAAATCGCCCCCCTTATTCCCCTCGCCATCGCCCTTCCTTTCACTTTACCATTTCCATTTCCATTCCCGTTCCCATTCCCATTCATTGGTATCTGCAACATCTTTCAGCTGCTGCCTCGGCAACGGCTGCTGCTGCTGCCGTTCTTATCTGCCAGAGACAGAGGATAGCGAGGCGGGCAAACGAAGCGTGGCCATTCAGGGTCGCAGTGGCATCTATGCCGTGCCACTGACATTTGCTATCCATTGCAGCACCCTGCAATGCTGTTTATAGCTGTCTCAACGTATTTTAAATATTGACAGCAACTTGTATTTTCCAATTGCTTCAACAGCAACTGGGACTACCTCAAAGGACGGCTGTTGCTATCAAGTGTCATAATTTTGTAGAGCTGACTGTCCTTGGCACTTGTTTGTAGCATTTAGACCATAAATAATATTGTTTTCATTTTTGTTTCTGCTTAGCCAGGCAACAGCTGGACACTCGAGTCCTGCCATTATCATGTGGACTTTTGTTTTCATATGCAAGCATAAATCGAGATGCACACTGAATGATATCGCACACATTCCTCTCTCTCCCTCTCTCTCTCTCTCTCTCTCTCTCTCTCTTTGTTGGCTTCTCACTCGCTTTCTTTATGTTTGCAATTTTCATAAATATTTCATTTAGCGTAACTTATACACTTACCAAGAACTTTCCGCTCTTCAGTCTAGCATTTTTGCCTAGCTTATCTTTTGGTTTTGCATCTTTCACTTTGTTGCATCTTCAGAGCGCTGGTCGAGACAGACGCTCCTCCTGCCGCTGCTTCCTCCCTGTACTCCTGTGCCGCATGTTGCTGTTGCTGTTTTGCTACTTGCTACTTGTCATAAATTGGCAAAAAGAAAACACGCACACACACACACATTGAGCCCAACACAAAAGGAAAAGCGCTTCAGTTTGATTTCTTTTTCTTTTTTTTTGTTGAATTTTCTTGCAGTTTGACATTTTTTGCGCACTGATAAATGAGAGCTGCAAAATATAAAGAGACAAACATGGAAATATTTATGCTGTTGCTTTAAATCTGAATATTTCTGTGAATTATAGTGATTGCTTAGCATGGCACAGAAAATGAAAAAATACTATATATACGATATTTTACAATCAACTTAGCTGAGAGCGCAAAAGAGTGACATTTCCTATTGCAAGTTATGCAACCCCCTGCCAGCTAAAAGTTTAGCTACAAAGCCGTTACAATGACGTGCTCTGAGCGAAGCTGCATTCAGACGAATTGACAATAGTAAAGTGCCAGAGGCAATTAGCGACTGGCTTCCCGCCTCCCTCCGCCCTCGGCCCTCGGCCCGCTGGCCCAGTCAATTAGAAAGCAATTGGCTTGCACAATTAGGCCCTTGGCATTGCCGAGGTTAACAAAGCACCTGCTAATTGAAAGTTATTTATAAGTAGTGGATGCATTAAACTGCCCTCAAGCAGCCGCAGCAATGCTGAATAAGACACGTTGACATAATGGCCCTGGAATGTCTTCATATTGTGTAGCAGCTGGCCAGGCCAACTGGACTGGTCGGCCCAGTTGATGGTATTGACATCGTTGTATGGCCAATTGCAGTGAGTTACGGAGTATAATCTCGGGATAATGGCGCGCTTAGCATACATTAAAATACTAATTTCCATGAAAGTAGCAAAAAGCGGCAAAAAGCGGCTAAACGAACGGCGTCAGCTACTGCTTGCAACACTGCCACACTCACTGCCCCACGTGCCACCATTTCGATGATGCCGCCGTCTGGCAGGCGGTGCCTTTTAATAGAGCCACACTAATTACATGCCGTTAGAGTGAACGCCTGAGAAGTCAGCATTGGTGTGGGTGCAGAGCAGCGTGTGTGTGTGCTTGTGTTCTTCTCTGTGTTGGTAGTGCTATAACGACATGGTGTTTCGTGGGGGAGGGGGGGGGGGGGGGAGAATTGCCGCTATTCCTGACTGGCTGTTGGCTCATTGCCCGGTCTCCGTTTGTGCACCAGCCAAGTCAAATTTGTAATTAAAGCAACGGAATTTATGAAACGTAACATTTTGCAAACACACACATACACACACACAAACACTCACACACATACAAATGCACAGATTCGAATTGAGTTTATGCGCTGCAAATCGCGACTTTAACATTATATATACGTTATATAACAAATATTTTACTTAAAACTACCATGAGTTAAGGAAATTTCTTAGTCAAGTTATTTAAAATTTCCACTGAATTTGGATTTTAATTAAGTTTATAACCAACTTTTGTTTATCACGAGGTGTGAGTACATCACAATTAAGGTCAGCGTATGAACTCGATTAAAGTGTGATACACACACACAAACACACACACACGCACATGCATACAACCTCATTTTGTTTGTGTTTTTGTAGCGCTTATTTGGTTGCAACTGCATTTTGTGTTGCCTGCTTTTGTGCAAGTTAATTTTGCGCATAGTTTTTTTTTGTGCTGTGCGAAAAGTTCAAAAGGGAAACTGTAGCTGCAGTTTTTAAAACGGCTGTCAGTGTATTTGTGTGTGTGTGGTGTGTGTGAGTGTGCACTCACACTCTGATGCTATTGCCAGTCTGTCTAGCATTTATGCTTGCTTGTTCACATGCTGCGAGCTCTTGGAAAACTCTTCAAATTTTATGGCCACATAAGCGGCCACATTACCATCAGCAGCTCCAATTCTAGCCGATTCAGCGGCAAAATTATGCCACGCCAGTTGGCTCGAGGTGCCCTACTCTACTGTTTCTGTGGTGGTGCTGGTGCTGGTGATTATGGGTGGCGACCCGGTCGCTGGTCAGTGGTCAGTGGGGCAGCCATATATAAAATTTATTAGCAGAAATTATGATTATTTCGTTGCTCTTTGCTGCGTGTATTTTTAATATCCATTTCACGTATTCTCCTTCTGCCGCTCATCCCCGGTGCCCCTCTCACCCACTTGGGCTCTGCCAGTGAGGTCCTTGTGCATTTTAATGGCCACTGCGTCTGTCTTCTGCCAGCTGCATCAATTCCGCTGCCGTTCTTCTTGTTGTTCGCTTCTTGCTCCTTTTTAAATGTTTTTTATTTATTTTCTTTGGGTTTTTTTTTTTTTTTTTTTGAGTGGCGCTCGTTAAGCTCGCTTTAATTTTTGCTTGAGACCATAATTTCAGCTGCTGCAAAGCATTTTTTATGTGCCACATAATTTGCGTGAGTTTAATTGTGGCAAAATGGCTGCAAGCGCTGACGCTTATTTTGGCCGTGCTGTTCGGGCCATTAGGCATAGCAAATTGTTAAAGCCAGAGTTTCATGTAAAAACGAGTAATATACATGCATGTGTATGTGTGCGTGTGAATGTAAGCTAACCAGCTACAGGATTGCACAGTTTGAAATAATATTTAAAATATAGCTAGGCTCGAAACTCATCAAAAATAAATCATAGTAAACTGAGAACATAATAAAATGAAATGCATATGTAAATATTAAATCTTAATTAAAAATTAAATATTTATTTATTAAAGTTAATGTATGACTTTATAGCCATGTGAAAACATAAAGAAAATGTGATATATAATAATTAGTTTTGCGCGGTCGTATAAGTTTTCAATTGACGTTTGAAGCCTAGCAATAATTACTCAACATAAATATAATTATTTATAACACAATTAAAAATGAAATCAATATTGTAACCAATTAAACAGAATAATTCTTTTTGTAATAATGAAATAAAAAATAGTACGTAAGTAATTTAATCGCACAAGCGTTTTTGTTGCATTATTTGTAATTAAGTTTTCAACATGTATCTGGTTAAATGTAGGCAACATTCTCGTGCATAGATCGCATTTCCATAACAATATTTAATTTTGTCTATATGCAGCCTATTTGTAAGTCAAGTCCGCAGCTCGGCTCTCCCAAGTCTCCAAGTCTCCAAGTATCCCATAAAAAAAGACAAATGACCCATTAAACGCAAAACTTGTGCACTTTCATTGCAAAGGGAGGCAAAGGCTCGCAACGAGTTGATGGTGGGACGGGGCGGGGGGACAGTGAATGCAAACGAATGAAAATATTGCCCCGCAGCAAAGACAACAAACTGTGGATTTTTATAGGAGTACGCGAATGCGAATAGCTACCTGCTCCTGCAGCAACGAGCTGACTAGCTCCAGGCAGAAAGGATAACGCTCATAAAACGCTAAGATATGCGCAGGGCTTCACGCAGCGTCTATTTTTCACTTGGTCGGGTCTGTCGGGGTTTGTCTTAGGATTTGTTGTGCTTATGAAAGCATTAAACTTTCCTCATTTAAGGCAGCGCACTTCACTTGCCTTTTTACTGCAATTTCGTCCTTCTCCCATTCTCGTTCTTCCTGTCGCTGTCGCTGTCATTGTCGCTGTCGTTGTCATTGTCGTTGCCCTATAAAACTAGCAATGGGGTAAATTGTTTTCTAAAAACTTGGGAAAAGCCTTCAAATAAAATATTTGTGCACATATTTTTGATGAAGTATATTATGTTCAGATAAGATTATGTACAATCAATGATAAAGATCTGTAATCTTAGTTTATTTTATTTATAGTATTTTTGAGTCGAGTTTATTTTAGCTCTGTCGCAATATTCTTCCTTAACCCGCTACGTAGGACTCTCACAATTCTTAAACCTATGTTTAAGTCTGTGTGTTTGTTGAAAAATATTATGCAATTTCTACACTTGTACACTGTACATATGCCCCAAGATTTTCATGGCGCCCCGCAGCGGTCTGGGAGCTGAGGTTCTTTAGTCTTTTTTTTAAGGGCCCAAAAAGTGAGACATCACGTGGGTGGCGGTGGTGGGAGGGGGGAGTTGATGAGCTGACGCTGGCTCCCACACATGACTCGCAAATGTAATAAATGAATTTTGAAACATGGCGCCTTGTTGCTTGTCAGCATGTGGGCGTGGCAGCGCACAGCTCACAGTTTAAAGCTATATTCCACTTGTTTTTTTGCAGCATTATAATGTTTTTTGGGTTGGCTGTTGGATGTTGGCTGTTGCTGGTGGGGTCCCTTTGTGCGAGAGACTTCCTTGAGGGATTTCTCAGTTTTGCACCGCGTCTGCTGTACTGTTGTACTGTTCTACTGTTGTTCTGCTGTTCTGGTGTTTGCTTTTGCCTTTGCTCCCCTTTGTTTGCATTCTGTAATGTAAGAGCAGAAATAGCGCTCAAGCAAACAAATAAAAGTCTAGCGGCAAAAACTGTGACGACTGTTGAACTTTGTCGAGGCTCTGCGGCACAGAGGGCACCCTCTTAGCTTCAAATCCCTGCACTGGCTGCAATTGCAACGGCAACGGCAACGAGAACTGGAGCTGGAACTGTTGCTGCCACAGCAGCTGCAGCCTGGCGACTAAGCCGCTTTGGCTTACCTTTGGCAACAGGATCAACGTCGTAGTCGAGAAGTCAGCGCGTGTCTTAAATACATTTGATGTGCTGCACGGGCAACAAATAACAAAGAAGCAGCTGCGGCACATGCCTCGTGCCCCTACTGAATGCCACCGCGAAGAGTTTTCCTACAGCTAGACACACTTTCCCAAAACAAAAACAGAAACACAAAAACAATGAGAAAGAGAAAGGAGCTGGCAAGCAGGAGGCAGAAGGCAGAAGGAGAGGTAGCAACATATTTAGCTTACGGCGCGACGCTCATATTTGCTTTGTAAAGGCACCGGCAACAATAATAATAATAAAAAACAAAAGGGAATACAAAAACAACAGCAGCAACAGTGACGATGACGATGACGATGACGTTGACGTTGAGTGCCTGCGAGGCGAGCCAAGAAATAATAATAACAAAAAGCAAACAGCACAGCACTCCCCCAAGCCCCCCGCCGAACGACCCCTCTGCACACGCGACTCCTCGTATGGGAATTTTCATGCGGCGCGTAGCAATTTCACACATTTACATAGTTAAACACACACACTCACACAGACACACACATACACACTCGCACACACGCAAACCGTTGCTAGAGTAGCAAAAGTGTCGTCGCATAGCGGAAGTGAAAGAAGTTGTCGCTCCGGTTCCTCCCCTCTCACCCCCCCCCCCCCCCACACACACACACACGTTGGCATGGGCGCACAAAAGGCGCAAATTATATTCCGTTGTAAGGCAAACACAAATACAAAAACAGTATAAATACATGCTCCCTTTCCCATGTGTGCGTGCATGTGCTTGTTGTTTTTATTACAAATAAACAAACAAACAAACCTTATGCGAGAATAAAATAATAAAAAAGGACGTTGCACTATGGGTGCAAATTAAATTTGAATAATTTCAGATCCCTGTCTCGTAAATGTATATGAATTTAATAGAAATCACTCAAGTTTTCACAAATAAGTAATACAAAACTGCTTAAATGTGAATAAACACCTGTCTTGCTGAAGTGTTTTCAATTTGTAAATTATATGTCAATAAATCAATCTGAGAGAACGATTTGGGCAAATTGTAAGCACTACCTTTATTTACACATCAAAGTATTCACCCAAGCGTTAACTCTTATGGCTATAATTTACCCAAGCATAGCCATTGTGCTTGTAACGAGAAGTGGCCCACAAAAGTATGCTACGCTTCTTTGTATGACCACAAAAAGGGGTGCAAAGCGGCGCGGCAAGCAGTTGATGCATGCGTCATATAAACATAATTCACGCTGTGCACAAATGCTATTAATGCTCACACAAACACATAAGCACACACTCACACTCACACACAGGCACGCACGTACAACTCATGTGCTGAGCCTGGGCTGGGTTCGGCTTACATGACGTATGAGTGACTTTTATGTTTTAATTGCGCTACAAATTAAACTGATGGGCGCAGCTGGGCCAAGCCAAGACGCACTAATTGACAGTGAAAAGGCACAGCTATTCCTCCTCAAAAGTTTCCTATGTCTGCGGGAGTGTTGTCCCTTGATAAATTTTACAAAAATATTAAGTGCCCGTAAAAATAAAGTTTGGCATGGCATTATTATTGAAATTGACTGTTTGTTGGGCGGGCTCTCATTAAAATGTCTGCTTAGATTTGCATAATTAATTGTATTTACAGTAACATGAGATACATTTTATAATTGCCTGACGTGCAAAATAAAACAAATGTAGATTAATGTCAGCCAAAATATTGCACACAATATATAACAATATTTATTTTTCCACAAAACCATGTTCAATAAATGTTAACAAAAAAGCGTAAATATTGCGCAGCTTAAAAAAATGCAATTTAAATTGGATACGCGCTGTGTAAAAGAAAGCTTTAAAATAAATGACCCGCAGCGGACAATTTTCTGACATAGGCAAAAGGCAAAGGGCTTCAGGCTTCGGGCTACAGGCTTCAATCTACGGGCCGCACAGCCAAGGGCACATACACAGAAACTCACACATACGCAGACACAAATTAATTAAATAAGAAAAAAGGTAAACCGAGAAGTTAAATAAGAAACAGGAAAGACAAACCGTGCGCAGTAAGTGAAACTTGAAATTGAATAAAGCCCGTGACGGGTCTTGGGTCGAGTGGCGTGGCTGTGGCGGGGCAGTGGCGGGGCTGTGGCGGAAGTGAAACCAAGACAAAGAAAAAATAATGTAAAACAATGCCAAAGACGAAAATCAACGGCAAAATGTGCCCACAAAAGGCGCCCAGGCGACCGTGTGACCGTTCTGACTCCTCCTGGGGGTGGCTTCGCCTGCTCGTCATCTCTGCGTGGCCATAATTCTCAATGCACTTGGTCATTTTCAAGAGTGGGCTGGGTTGGGGTGGGTTTGGAGAGTTAGCTGGTCACTGCTTGCACTGCACTTTGGCTTGTCAACAGGCCTGGTTCCGGTGGGGCAGGGGGCAGAGTGCGCCCACATGATTAAGGTTTCACAATTTATCTAATACAATTAGTCAAAAGGTGAGCCAGTGGCAATGTTCCGTCCCTGCACGGTGCGCCGCTCCTTCTGGTAATCGTAGACGCTTGCCGGTGTACTTACCTTACATTAATGCCAGCCACTTCAGAGTGTCTCTAAAAACCCCACACCACCCCGACCCCCTCTGTTTGAGCTGGTGTCTGCCTTGTCTGCCTGTCGGAAGGTGCGACGACTTTTGAACTTTTGACGCCAGAATGCAAATGGAGGGCGGCTTCCTTGGGCGTGGCATCAGCAAAGCCACAAAGTTTAATGAATGCCAAAAAAGGTAGCGAGTACGAGTACGAGTATTTGGTAATTTGGTTTTATGTGCAGTTTGGCTTCGCCTTTTCCTGCTGGGCGTGTTTGTTGGGTGTGTGGGTGTGTGGCGCAAAGGAGGCTTCTAATTGGGACCCGCCCAGCGGCAGATTTCAAACTTGAAGTCTGAGTAATTGCATTAATGCCGTTCCGTTATTGACTACTTCCCAACTCAACTGCAAATGCACGAACATCAATTTTGGGTCTAGACTCCATTTGAACATTCGAATGTATTTCAACTATTGCATGAAAAGTTTTCTTTCCAGCAATGCAAGTGGAGAACATTTTCCATTTGTTAAGCATTCTTATATATCGAGTTAGCAACAACTTTTGCCATTTACCTTTCAATAAATGAAAAATAAGATAAATTCAGTTATATGCAAACAAGGGTCTTTCTCTTTGTCTTGCAATGAATGTTCTTGGTTAGTTGTACTTGTTCAAGAAAAGTTGTCGATAATTAAACCTCAATTTGGTTTTGAGAAATTACACTTTACTAGTTTGTTTAAATACATTCAATTAGGCAGATATGATGTGAATAGATTTAAATGCCTTGTGAGTTATGCGCGAAATGCTTTCAGTTTGTAGGATGAAGTCTCTCTTATACAAGTGACCCGCTCCAGAATCCATTTAAACGTGGCCAATGGATTCAGTTGTCAACTGTTCTGTATTTTGTTTTCTCTATTTGTGTCTGCTCGCCATATCACAAAACCGCAAAAAGCCAGCAAACTTTGTTTGGCCAGCTGAAGCATTTGAACATGGCCAACGCTGGGGGACAAGGGGGTGTGCGATGCGGCCAACAACTTCAACAACTCAATGCACTCAATCAATGCACACAAAAAGCAATTGCAGCAGCCGCCTTTTGTTCCAAACACTCAACACAAAAAGCACTCATCAAAAATAACAACAACAGCAAGAACAAACTACAAACTGTGGCCGCAAAAGAACGCAAAAAAGAACAAAAAAAAAACAAACAATATTTATAGTGGTGCAGATAAGTTTGGTGGAGCCGAGTGAAGCGCCAAAATGAAACTGGACAAATCAACAAACAATTTTTGCAGCCAACAAAAATAATAAAATAAAAAAAAAAAATTCACACAATCAAAATACAATAAAAAATACAGCGGCTGTGTGCCAAGAGATGTGTAGATACATTTGCATCGACAAGATACACCCACAAAAAATGGTATCTTATTGTGTCTTTTGGCATGCCCCAAAGTGTTGTTAACAGATTGATTTCGAAAATGATAATGTGCTTTAGCCAGCTCGCTGCCAAAGCCGCAAAGCCTTCAAAAACAAGTAGCAACAGCATCAAACAGCCAACAACAACAGCAGCAACAACAGCAACAACAGCAACAATGGCAACTGGCAACTGGCAACATTCACAGACCATTTGGCGGCTTAAGGTTCGCATTGGGGTTATCGCCTAATCGCATCGCATGCCGCCAGGCCGCATTTGCCCCTGCCCTGCTGTTGTTGTTGTTGTTGCTGTTTTGGTATCGGTTTCCTTGTCTTTGGTTTGTTTTTATATATATTTTATGCTGCCTGTCTCTCTACCCCAAGCGCACAATCATTTTTCAATAAACAAACAATTTCATGGGCGGCTTGTCTTTTGCCAAATCGGATCTAAGCCTCAATAAGCAGCCAGCGACAAGACGCACTTCCTGCCAGAGAGCTCTCACAGTCAGCCAGCCCGCAGCTGGCTCTCAGCTCAAATACTGTTGCTTTCGGCTATCTGATTACACTAAACAACAGAATTCTGGTATCTACATCAAACTCACAGCAATTCATTTTTAACAGTTTAGCAGCAAACGTAATATTTACCTCATAATCATAATTTATATAACTAAATATATCTATATACATTTTGTAGCATAATGTAGCTGGTGGTTAAGTAAGGATAGTCATTATTTAATCACATATTTAATAAAATTCGAAGAACTTGTTGCGTAGTGTAACTGATTGATTTAGATGCGCCTTAACTCAATTGATTAATAATTGCTTTTGTTTAAATGTATCTAGCAGATACGTGACCCAACTTTGGCTCGATACAAACGCAATATCCTGACAAATTTCAAGTCAAACAAATGGCTAAAAAGAGATCCGTAGAGTAATTACAACGAAAAGCAAGCCAAAGCACAGTCATAAAGAATGGAGCAAGAACTAAACGAGGCGAAAGAGGAAGCTTAGGGGTTACTAGAAAACAAAAGAGCTCTACAGCTGCATGTCTTTGTGTGTGTGTGTGTGTGTGTGTGTGTGTCTTTTACACTCTGTCTGTATGTATATGTGTGTATGTGCTAGCAGACAAATGAAAAATTAAACAATTTCCTAGCTGCCGCTGGCTGGTCTTGCTGCTGCTCTGGCAACGAATTGCGAAATTTAACTGAAACATTTATTCTGCAGAGAGCACTAAATTATTCGTGCGCTTGACTTGCCAGCCAAAAGATACGAATACGAATACGAATACTAAAACGAATGCGACTGCGAATACGAATATTGAATGAGTGCACTCAGCTCAATATACTATAGCTCTGTTGTTCCTGTGTGATTGCATTCATGTGGCAAATTGGCGACATTATCATCATCGTCATCAGCATCAACAGCTGCGACTTCAACTGAATCTCGTGCCAAAAGTCATAAAAATCCAACAATAGGAAAAGAAAACAGAAAACAAATGAAAAACATTGCAGTTTTCTTTTATCCTTGCACTCGACTTGGCGTATTTCATTAATATGCGCAAATTATAGCCGGAAGATAGCAACTTGTCAGTTGTGCTCGACTAAAAGATACCCCTTACACAAACAAGTTGATCATATTTAAGTATATTATATAAGTCTTTATAATTGGTTTTCATCATTTTATAGATATTGATAAATTGTCACTTTCTGCTTGTATTTATTGATATACCCCATTTGATTCAGTTTTATGGGTGCATGGTATTTATTAAAAAAAGGAAACGACCAAACTGTCAACTGTCTGTGCTCCTGTGTCGATTTGTATGCGTGTTTGTTTGTTGTGTACATGTGTACGTGTGTGCTGAAAGACAACTTCATTTACTTGGCTGGCATTGTGCATTCGTTTTATTCGTTTCATTCGTTTCATTCGTTACATTCGTTACATTCGTAACATTCGTTTTCATTGTCGTCTGTCGTTTTCAGTTGCTGGTCGCTTTTCGTTTTTGCCAACGTAAGCGCTTTTAATTTTCAGCTTGCATGCACAAAAGTATGCAATATGTTTTTTACTCGACCTACCAACCGCCCCCGCACCCCCTTCGGCATGCACCTATTTCTCTTCACACTAGCAAAGATGCAATTGCACTTATGCATGCATGACAACCAGCTGTCCTGTCGTCCCACTCTCCCTCTCTCACGCACACACATTGTGTGGCCGACAATGGCTTACATAAATTTTAAGCTCCATTAGCAAAATGTTACAGCCACCGCACCCGAGGCGACCTGTGGCAAGTGTGTGTGTGTGTGTGTAAATTGGTGTATGTGCAAAGTTCAAGTGCAACAAAAGTTGGTTATTGTGCTCGGTCTGCTCTATTATATGAAATGCATATTAGATAGCATGGCAAATTTTGGACATTGAAGGAAACTTTTGCTTACCTCAGGCTAGCCCTGGTTAATTTCTACATAAATTAGTTGACTCGTAAGTGTGTGTGTGTGTGTGCGTAAATAAATGTGAGAGTTGGTATAGTTTGTAGCCAGTTTACAGATGACGTTATGAGAAACTACAAGACAAAATCAAAGTTCTGAAAACTGTTTTATATGCTTTACACAAATTATTTATGAAGCATTATTAATTGTAGAACATTTTCTTTGAAAGTACAAACTTCAAGTTGTGCTGGTGTCAAAAACGAAAAGCTTAAAGTAACCACCCACAAAATACTTGTTTTAATTCTGGTCTTTGGCATTCTATATTTTAGAAGCATGCTTTGTCTATTGTTGTCTAATTTCAATTCCAAGAACTCATCTAAGCTCACACTTTTAAGCCATATTTTTGTTTTTGTTGAAGGTTGTTTGCAAAGCTTCTAATGAAGCAAGCAGCACACTAAGCACAATTGTCCGTGTCCGACCTGGCAAAAAACAAAACAAAATACTCAACTCAACTAATTGCAAATAAATTAACTTGGCTTTTAATGGTTTAGCCCACTGGCTAACCGTATACCGGCCACCGGCTGGCTACTGCTTTCTATGCAAAGCTGGCCAGAATAAGAAAGCAAAGGAAAATAATTATTTTGCGCTTAAATGTGGAAAAGTTGAAGTCGTGGCCAACATGTGGCAGCATCAAAATCAATTCGACAAACAACGAAATGAGTTGCGGAAACTATAACTTACGAGTCAGGATCAGACACACTACCGGTACTAAAACAGGGGCCAGGAGCCAGGAGCAAGCAAATGTTGGTAACATGAGCCTCAGCGGCGCACAATGAATACAAATTGCTTGGTAAATAAACAACATCTCAATAAGGAGCAAATTACTGACGCCATCCAGCGAAAAAATAAACATTCGCACACATACACATATAAATATAATCAACGCACACACACATAGCTATAGAGTGAGAGGGAAGAAGTTAGAGTGAGAGAAATATAGGGAAAATCGCGCACTGCATAACAATAGCAACAATTTGGTTTTGAGCGCTGCTTTTGTGTGTGTTTGCTTGCCTGACTATATGTGTGTGTGTGCGTGTGTGTGTGTGTGTGTGTGTGTGTGTGTGTGTGTGTGTGTGGGCGCTAATGAATATAATGGCGTTACATAAATGGCGGCTTGGCCCCGGTTTGGAGAGCTAGCAACGATTCTAGCTATTGCCATTGCCATTGTTGCTGTTGTTGCTGTTGTTCGCATTGATGTGTGGGAACATTTTCTATACACGAGCAATTGCAAATAGTCTACACGCAAGTGGAAGTGAGATAGGGTGAAAGTCAGTATAATTGTATGTCGGGGGGCGAAAAGCAAATAATGAGCGTAAATCATGGTTTAACGATAAACACAATACAATAGAATGAATACACACACGAAACGATATATGGGCAGCAAAAGTTCCATTGAAATTCATGTATACCGCAAATGTTTGGCTCAGAGAGTGGGCGAAAATTAATTAAGGTGCTGCGGAAACTGTTTTGACAGCAACAACAATTAGATAACGTACTTCATACAAACTACACTACAAAACCAACCAAAATATTGTTGAGAAATATTTAAGTACAATTCAACAATTTCTCGAGTTGTGCAACAAACCATAAGAGATAAATTAATTGGAATACAAATTGATTAAGCTGCAATAAGAACTAGTTAGAGAAAGAGCTAAACAATGCACAGCCGAAAGTTAATCGGTTTAATTTATTCGATCTATATATATAGTGATTAACTTTAAAGCTGCAGGTAATGGGCAGTTGTGCCTTAATTAGTTAATAAATATTTGCAAATGAATAATGAAATCTGCTGTCATCATATTTTACACACAATTCCCTTCACTGGCGCCCAATCACAATTAGTTGATAGCCCCCCCTAATTAGGCCAACAATTGTCTTCTCTGACGGACCGTCGAAACAATTAAATATTAATGCAATGCAATTTTGAAGGGAACAGCAGTTAAGGGACAACAATTTACAGAACTGAACTACATACAGCATTACCTAGTTTAACCTACAGTTGAACTGTTGAGTGCCGTGGCAGGAGGCAGGGTGGGGTGGGGTGGGGTTTGCTGGAGTGCTGGCCTAACAGGCCCAGCGGCCAATAATTAAAGCTGCATGCGAATGTTTTCTGTTTTCTTTTCATTTTCTGTACAATTTTTACTCTCTACATTTTTCTTCTGTTTTTTCTGGATTTTTTTGTTTTTTTTTTTTTGATGCTACCCTGGGGATTGCTGAAGTAATTGTTGCGCTTGCCATGCCCTGCGGCCGCCCATGCACAGCGCACATTAAAGTCACGCCTGGACCAGAGACTCCCAGTCCCAATCCCAGAGCCAGTACCAATCCCAAACGAAGCGAAGCTCAAAGAGTCCGGCATATATTCTCATTTAGCTGGAAATGGGCGGGAATCCCTGAGTTTCTAATAGTCAAATATTTTTTCATTTTGGTTTCTGCTTTGTTTTCCAAGGCAATAAAAATTGTTCATTTTACTGTTGCGACTACTGATTTGAACGCAGTTGCTATTATCGGGTTTCTGCTTAGGATTTGGAAAGTCAATTTCAATTTTCATTGTACGATTTTGTGAAATCAAATCGTATGCATAGTTTGGCTTATTAAATTCTTTGGTTCAATCGAGAGCGATGCAAGCGATGCACACGAGGCGAAAGGATCTTTGCCCTCCTGGCACTCTCCAGTGCTTTCCATGGACATCTTATGAACTTTTACAGCTCCATTATATGCAAATGATGAAAGCAAGAAAACAAATATTGCTACCTCGGGCGATGGCCACACACACACACACACACACACACTTACACACACACACTTACACACACGCAGCGGCACACACGCACAACATGAAAGGCATTGTTTGGCTGCTGGCAGCAGGCAGGACGTGGAACGTGGGTCGCAGGATGCGGTGCGAGGCTCATATGCAGACATTTACATAAGCAAACAGCTTCTGCTTTTATGTGGCAGCTCGACGCAGTCCCAGCAGACATACCAGGCATCCCGGCGTGCTGGCATCCTGGCATCCTGGCTCTATCCTGCACGAACTACTAATAAACCAGCAACAACAGCAGCAACAGCAACAACAATGGCAACGGATATTAAGCTGAAACTGCCCCGAGGACAACAGCCGCACAACAAAAAAAAACAACGAAAGAACACACACACACACATACGCATACGCACACAAAAACACACACACACACAGAGAGAGAGAGAGAGAGAGAGAGAGAGAGAGAGAAAGCAAAACGAGAAGACGATGCTAACTTTGGCCAAAGACCAAAAGTGACCGACATTAGGAGCGGGCCCCGGTCCTGTTTCTGATCCTGTTGCCATTTCCATTGCCGTTGCCCGCTTCAATAGGCCCTTTGCATGCTTATCAACTGATAGCTTAAACAAGCAGCCCCAGGACACAAACCCCACATCCCGTGTGCCCGCAAAACCCACCAATAGCCATTGGCCATGTAGCAACAGCAGCAACAGTTTGAAGCGACAGTTTGGGGAATTCTTTGGAGCTGTCGAAAAGGGTAAATTGCCATTCAAAGTTGCCGGCAAATGATTTGTCGTTCATGTCAGCGCCTCTCCCCTGATCCTTCCGCCTACGCTGCGCATCTCTCCGAAACTTTGTCATCATAATCAACATAATCAAATTTGGTTTCCCAAAATGCTTGCATGCAACAAAGTTTAGTTTTGACTCGGCAACAATTATGCGGCATACGAGGCGAGTGTCACATGTGCTCAAGTTTTTTTCTGCCTCGCTCGGCTGCTTTTTTCTTTTCTGTACAAATTTAATCACTTAACCCCAATGAAGTATAAGAATGGCGAAAAACTTTTACGAACCGGCAAAAGTTGTCACTGGATGATGCTGCCAGCCAGTATAAGAATGAGCCAAGAATTCGCTTCGCAGGCGGTGGGAAAATTGATTTTTCACTTGGACGAGGTCACAGCATGAGCATATTAATTCTACCACGCCCACCTTCCGCCCAAACTCCCACAATCCCATGCTCATACCAAGTTTCGCATTGTGTTGCTCTTTGTATGTTGACATTCCTGCTATAGTGTGTGTGTGTGTTCAGTGTATGTGGCGCCCAAATGACAAAGTTACTTAAATTACCAGGCGAAACTTTAGTTTCGCTTACTTTGCCCCCAGCTCCAGATCCAGATCTTGCCACAGCGACAGCTCGATGTCGATGCCGATGCCGATGCCATTGTCGATGCTGACTCTTAAGCAGAATTAATGAGTGGAGAGTCGGTTTTTCTTTTCACATTTTCATTGTTTTCATTGCTTTTCTTTTCTTTTTATTCTTCGCCAGCGCCAAAAGTCAAAAGCTGCCATTGCAAGCATTTTAGTTGGGCGCCCATCGACCCATGCAACCCAAATTCTCTTTAAGAACAAACACACGCAAACTTTCCATATCTTACACATGCATACATATGTATGTATGTATGCATGTGTATAGTACCATATAAGTATTCCATATACGCACTCAAATACAGTGCATATCTTTTTATGCCGTTGCTAGGAGAACTTTAACTTAATCATCAAATTTTGAAGTTATTTTTTTTTCATTTTCTTTGTTTTCTATGTAGTTTGTCCACATGGAATAAACATCCAAGAAATATATTTTATTCACATATATTTTAACTAAACTAATCAAATATAAATTCTTGTTAGTTTAAAATTAGATTGAAGTATTTTATGTGCATAAATATATAAGGAGTATGTTGAATATTCGCCAGTCTCCAGTTTATTTTTTCTTTTCTGTTATTTTTGGCGCTTGTGTGTGTGCGTGTGTGTGTATCCTTTCAGAAAGTTACTGTGAAGACTCTCCTTAAAGTTAACTCCAGAGTCATGAATGTCTTTCACTTGCACTTGATGCATTTTGTTGCATCTTGTTGCATGTTGTTGCATATTGTTGCACCTTGTTGTTGTTGTACCCTTTGTTGTTGGCGCTGATGCATTCTTGAACAATTTTTGCTTTTGTAATTTTCTATGCACTTTGTAGCTGCTGTCAGATCAACGCCTTCGATACATATCAATTTCCCAATTACCTATGTCCATATTTCAGGACAGCAATTTGCAGTTATTGTTTAATTTTACATCAAAAATATTTGCATATAAATTTTTCAAATACATTTACATATACAAATATCTATGCAAATAAAGGGAAATATATTCAGTCAATTTTAATTAAATAAAAGAAATACACAATATTTTTCATTCAAAATTGATGCATGAAATTACTCAAAAGGCTAATCCATTTTTAGATAAATCTTTTTTCAAAGAGATATATATCAAAATATCATTTTATTAATCTCAATTGAAGAAAATTAAATATTAATATGACTAATTCGACTTTCTATTAGATAATTTAATTCTTCAAATCCTCTTTCCTTAATAAGCAACTAATAGCGTACGAGCTTTGTATAAGCATTGCATAAAAGTAATATTTTATTTGTTTTGATTTTTCTGTGTACTCATAAATTACATTTATATAATTTTAAACCATTGTAATTACTTTTTGTTTCTGCTGTCCTATAGTTTTATGTATTTATGTTGCCTGACTTTTGCTGGGCTCTTAAGCTGTCGTTGACTCCCTAAAGGATATGGCATTGCACTTCACATGTTTATACAGCTATACAACAAATGCAACGAATTTTTGCTTGTTTTCGTGGCAATATACCCTTTCGCTGCTGTCCTTTTGCCGCACGTTGAAGAGTCTTGTGTCTGCCTGCTTGGAGATGTATGTACGATGCTCATACAATAATATGCTTTCACATTTTATTACACTTGTAATGTGCAACGATTGGTTGCTGCCAAGAGAAAAAGAAGAAGCAGCAGTAGCTGAATGTCCTCCAGAATCCTTAGAAGCAGCAGCGTGAGCAGTCAGCCTCTGTTGTTGTTGTTGCTGCTGTTGCTTTCACTCAGTATGTGTATGTGCCTTAGGGGCTCTAATAATATAGGACACGCACAAAGACCTACATGTACCGAGTAGGTGGCAGTTTATCTGTAATTGTGTGTGTGTGTGTGTATGTGTGTGTATCATTGTCAATATTGACAATAAACAAGTTTGCTATAAAACGTAACATGAGTCGAGCAGAGTTGAGTGAAGTGGCGTAAAGTGAAGTTTAGATGAGTTGAGTTGAGTTGAGTGGGGCAGGGCGGGGCATTCAAGTGCTACATATGTATGTACACTGGACTACAAGTTAAATGCTCAGCCAAACAGAGCATATAAATCAGGGCACTCAATCAAGCTGAAGGCTACAGTAAACCAAACGCAACCCACATGACGTCCATTCGTGTGTCATCACGTTGACTTATTAATCGAGTATACTATATACTATACTACTATATATATATATGTATACATTTATATATGGCACATTATATATCATACTTACAGCAGTATTATGTGCGAGTAGTTTGTCCAGCTGCTGAGCGTTGTGCACTTTTGTAAATTAAAAATAATACTGCTGGCAAAATAAATAAAAATAAAATGTCCCTGACTCGATGATAAAATGTTATTATAAATTATATTAAAAATACATAAATTGTTCAGCATTATAAAGAAGAAGAAGAAGAAGGGAGGCATGAGTGTGTGGCTATTAAAGGGCCAGCCAATCACTCATTTGGCCAACGGGTTGACATTTATGCTGGCCAACAAATAAACTTTTATAATTAATTAACATTACAATAACAACACTGGCTCGTTCACTGGGCACTCGGGCAGGCAATTTGCTTAAACATAAATCAATCATGAGCGACGCACACATAAAAAATTAAAGCATACGAAAGCCTGAGAGTAAGCCTTGAAAAGGGATATGCTAACCATTTTAATAATACCCATTTTTTTATTACAGATTGCACAACCGGACTGCGGCTTGTCGAGGTGCGCATACCAAATTACGTGATTAAGGGCGCCACAGCTCAGTTGGAATGCCTATACGATCTGGACGGCGAGGCGCTCTACTCGGTCAAATGGTACAAGGATGGAAACGAGTTTTATCGCTATGTCCCCAGGGACAATCCGCCGGCGCAAACGTTTCGTTTGCCAGGTGTTGCCGTTGATGTAAGTATGCCCCCCCTTAGCAATGCAAAAATTAAAATGTTCTTGTCGCGAGTGCCCGACTAAAAGAAACCAAAGAAGTTTGTTGGGATTTTATGTCAAAAAAATCATGACACAAAATCTTGGCATGTTAAATTAAGAATCCCATGAAATACAGGACTTGAAACTCTCATAACTTTGTGAAAACTGACCCGATCTTTCAATCCGAGGTCATTTTGGTCATGGTTTGTCATCTATAACAATTCTACATTCAAAGAAAGGAAATTCTAAATATTCGAATTTCATGTTAAAAATCATGACAAGATGTGACAAGTGAAGCTCACAAGTCCCTAAAAAAGACCTCCCCACACTTCAAAACGCCATAACTTTGTCAAAACTGATCCGATTGTCAATTCCAAGGTCATTTTGGTCATGGTTTGACATCTTAAACAATTCTACATTCACCGTTCAGAAATTTTCAAATTTCGGATTTCATGTTAAAAATCATGTTAAGATATTGACATGATCTTTTCACAAGTCCCCAAAAATGCCCTTTCCACACTTCAAAGTTCCATAACTTTGCCAAAACTGCTCCGATTCCCGATTCCAAGGTCATTTTAGTCATTGCTTGTCATTTATAACAATTCTACGTTCAAAGTTGAGAAATTTCCAAATTTCGGATTTCAAGTCAAAAGTCATGACAAGATGTTGTCCCTAAAAATGCCCTTTCCAGACTTCAAAGTACCATAACTTTGCCAAAACTCATCAGATTCTCAATTCCAAGGTCATTTTGTTAATGGTTTCTCATCTTTAACAATTCTACATTCAAAGTTGAAAAATTTCCAAAAATAGGATTTTATGTCAAAAATCATGTTAAGATGTTGACATGTGAAGTTCCCAATTCCCTAACAATGCCCTTCGCAGACTTCAAAGTGCCATAACTCTGCTCAACTTCATGGTACCGTTTTGAGCCACCGGTAATTGGTACAGGGTATAGAGAGAGATACCCTCGCTGGGCGCCATTGTTTTGTGTCGCATTAAAACCAAACATTTAAACAACGTTGCAAACTTTGCGGCGTAGCCAGACAATAGAATGCACTACCCTCTGCCTGCACCGCCCAGCTACCCTCGACTCGGTCTGCTGCTCTGTGGCTTGTGCCTCATGGGTCTGGTTTGGCCCTGTACTTAAAGTGAACTGCAGCAGAAGAGCTGTTTATCACTGCGCCGAACGAGCGCCACTCGAGCAGACAATGCGCTACCTTGGGCGCGAGTTTTGTCTGGCCTTTGCAAGCTGCAGAAGCACGAGAGTATTTAATGCAGAGGATGTGCACAAAGAGAATTTTGTACAGAAAACTTGTGTCTCGGGATGTTGGGCAAAACAGGACTTCATGTGGAAGTTTAGGCAAATTGGATTAGGTGATGAAGTTTCGTGTAATTTATGCTTGGCCATTTAACTGCTGTTAGTTTAGATTAAAAAGTTGCAGTTGGCAGTTGAAAAACCACACTCAAATGCATGACAGCCATAGCCACAAAGTCCCCCAAATCGAACAATGATCATAGAACAAACTCAATGGTCTGACAAGACGAACGTTCCCGAAAATAGCAAAAGCAACAACAGGAGCCAAAGTGGCGCACTTAAATGCCATTGCTCCATTATTTTTGCCACTAAAACTTTTGCACGTAAAATGCGCTGCACGTTACAGGTTAGGTTACGGTTAGCCGGCTTTATAGCCATGCCCTGAAAGCGTCTCTTCCTACCCTTCTCCCTCTACCAGCACCCGTTTGCCAAAAACTGTACGCATACAAAGCAGACTGGTCGGATTGCCAGAGGCAGTGGCACTTCCAGTGCTGGTAGCCGCCTCGCTGAGTTCAAGATAAGCACGTGAGCCGCAGACACCCAAAGAGTCATAAACCCAGGTACAGGTACAGGTACAGATGCATGCATACAGTGGTACTGTGCTATAACGAGCCACGAATCGCCTACCGAAAAAGTGAATTTGCTTGGCATGCATGTCCTGGTGCTGGTAATACAGCTACTCCTTCGCATCCTGTTTAGCTGCACTTCTCCTCATGTGTTTCGAGTTGGAGTGCAATAAATTGTTCAAGTTGCGCTTTTCGCTGCCACTGGCGGTGGGCGTTGCCGAACGTGTCTATAATGCGCATTATAACAAACCGAGGGGCACACACACCTCACACACACTAACACACACACACACGTGTGATTAGTTGCTCGTTGCGGTCGGCGGTCTTCTCAACTTTGATGTTGGGCTGAAGATAAAAGCGAAGCATGTTGCAAGTAGAGATACTGGCGGGATACATTTGGCTGGCTGCCAATGCTAATGGTTATATCCAACTCCATTGGCGGATATTGTTTTAGCATAATCGATTCAAGTGACTGACGTGGCCGGGCTAACAACTTTTTTGGCCAATGGCTTCAGTTTCGTAGTTGGCTTTTGTTTGGATTTCGTTTTGTTTTATTGCAGTTGAAAATTGTTGGCTGCTCAGACGTGAGCTTTACCTGAGCTTCATGCGTGCCTCTGCTTCGCTGTCTATGTATGTGTGTGTGTGTGAGTGTGTGTGTGTGTGTGTGTGCTGGGTAAACTATAAATTAGGTTAAAACAACAACAGCAGCAGCAGAGGCAACAACACAATGAGCACAACACAAACGTATAAAAAATGCGCAATAAAAGATAACAAAGTGCACTTTTCGTTGGCCAGATAAACAAAACCCCTTTTTTGAAACTGGCAACCGCTCCAGCTACCAGCTACGGGGTACCAGCTAACGGCTGCCTGCTTAATGGCTTAAAGTTCAAGTGAAATATTTGCCTAACGTTTACATTTCGGCCTGGCTGACTGGCCAGTGGACGCGAAGGCTGAAGGCTGACCCTTAAAGTGGCCGGGCCGAGAGGACAACTTTAAGAGCTGAAACATTGAAAAAGCATTTTGGACTTTGCTCAAAAACAATTACGTTGCATTAAGGTCCACAAAGTGGCTGGTCGCCTGTCCCGGCTATCGGCAACTATTGAAGGTGCCAGCTGCCAATGCCTGCGACACGGACTCCGACTCCGACTCGGACTCAGACTCAGAGTCGGACACGGACACACGGACGGACAACGACATCCTTTGGCCTTACAACTTTTGCCACTTTTCGTTTACATTGCTGTAGTTGCTGCTGCAGCTGCAGCTGCCGCTGCCTTTCATTTTACTTCTCACATTATTTTTCGTGCTTTACTCATTCAACAATTTTTAATTGCAGTTGCACAACTCCAGCGATGCGATTGTTAACCTGCACAACGTCAATCTGCAATCCTCGGGCCGCTTCCGTTGCGAGGTATCCGGCGAGGCGCCATCCTTCCAAACGGTCACCGAGCATGGCGACATGGTTGTTGTGTGTAAGTATACCAACAAAGTACACAGTACATAGTATATACCAATATCAATAGCTATAAGAACTGTGTGCAATTCTCTCTGTGTGTGTGTGTGCTAAAAGTCAAGCGAAAACTTATAATTCTAATTAGAAATTGCGAATGAAGCTGTGGTTCTGGTTCTGATTCTGGCTTTGGCTTTGGCAGCGATGCAACTCTTGGCCTTGGCTGGCACTGTTCCAAACTCACCACAGAAAGTGGGTGAATTGAAGTGGCGAGATTGGAGAATGTTGTGTGCATTGAAGTGTTAACTCTGCTCTGGTTGCCCAGCTCAAGTCATAGCTAACAATTGTTTTTATTATTTGTATAATTTCTAATTTGTTCAAGTGTAATTAAGCATGTTTGTAGTTCTGTAGTATTACAAGTTTGTATTGTTTGAGTTTTGTGCCACTTCTAATTTAATACTTGGGATTAACATTAAGTAGTGAAATGTCAATGCAATTGAACTATCAGATGGCTCCAAGCAACTTATATGTAGAGCCTTTGTTCTGTAGTGTTTCAGGTTAATTTACTCCATATGATTGGTGCAAATTCAATCGCTCATTTCACTGCTCAAGTGCTCAACTGCATTTGACAGGCTTCATTTGATTTCATGTTTATAATAAGCTTAGGAAACTCAACTAAACTCAGATGTCCCCCTAAGCGTCCTTGTTGTCCTGCTCTCCTGCTGTCCTGCTGTCCTGCTGCCTTGCTGCCTTTACCTGACAAAGCTTAGCATCTAACTCAATTTTGCAACTGTCTGTCTTGTTCAGCAATTTCCTGGGGGGCAACACAACAACAATTTGAAGATGCCGCGACCAACTCCAAATGCAAACAAAACAAAAGTTGCTTTAGTTGCTCAGAATTTAAGTGCTGCCTGACTGGCTGTCTGGCAGTAACTACAACAAGTGCTTGCGCAACTCACATCCGGGCGGGGTGGGGTGCTTATTGCCACAGACAACGGAGTCACACGTGGGCCAGGCAACCAAACAGCCGAAACGAACGCTTTGAGCTGGCGTTGACATTTCGTTTGTTCAATTATAAACTTTTGCGTGGGCCTGCCCCAATGCATGCTGTCTCTGTCTCTGTTCGATGCCGTCTCTTTCGCCTAGTCCTGCCACCATGGCAGTGGCCGTGTTTTGCCTTTGTTCTAACGCGCTTTTGTTGTGCTTTGTTTTGGCTTTCTGTTGCTCATATTGTGCGCTGCCTGTTTGGCTTTCAATCAAAGTTTTAAAAAGCTTCAACAACACAACTGCTCGCATATGCCACAGCTCAGTGTCCAGAGCACTCTGTACCCAGCACCGAGCACCGAGCACCGGGCACCGAGCACAGAGACCAGAGTGCCCAGCTGCCAGTTTACAGCTCTCTGCGCCCACAGCTCCACAGCTCCACAGCTCCACAGCTCCACAGCTCTGCCGTTAGCCCTCTGGCAAAAAAGCCATTTCCGTTTCCGTTCGCATAGTTTTGCTCAGCACTGATTTATAGTCTTCGAGCGGGTATCAGAGCTTTGTCATGAAGCTCAGCCAGGAAGCCACAAAATATTATTGTCTTGTTTTATATTTTGAAGATGTGAGATTTCTTTGACAACGATACCAGTGATTAAAAGTAGGTAAAGCTAATCAGTAATAGACGATTCTAGCAAGCTTCAAGTCAAAATAAGCAGAATTTAACCAGGATTTCAAAATATGTGATTTAACGCATTCTCAGGGCTGTTTCCAATGGAAGTGGCAAGAAGAAAGGAAAAGAGTCGTAAATTTAAAACCAGGGCGTTGATAAGTCAACAAACTGTAGTTACGCCTTTTAGGGTATTAACATTCTCGATGCGTCAAGTGTCGATTTCCTCTTCATTTCAATTTTATTTTTATCTCGCTTGTTTTTATTTTTTTTATTTATTTTTTTGTGCAATTTTATCAGCAGTCTGTCAGTGCATCAGCGGCTGGAACTTTTATTGAATTTCCGGCTGGGCGCCGGCAACTTTGTTGTTGTTGTTGGTTTGGGTTTTGGTTTATTACGGTATTTCGGCGTTTCCAGCAGTGTTTCGCGGGTTGGGGGCTGGGACGGGGATCGGGGATTGGGGCTTGATCTGACACTACGATGGGCTGCCCGGGCATGCAACTAGCCGTAAATTAAATTCAGCACAGCTTGAGTTCGTTAGTTTGGACGAGCAGCAACTAACCAACTTGATGTCGCTCTTCTTCTTCTACTGCAGCTCTACCCGACCAGGGACCACCGAAAATAAGTGGAGGACGTCCGCGCTATCAAATTGGCGATTGGGTGCGCATCAACTGCACCGCTGGCCGTTCCAAGCCGGCCGTCAATCTGTCCTGGTTCGTCAATGGTGAGCCCGCCGAGCCGCAGAAGCTGCGGAAATTCGAGACCATAGTATCTGGTCGCGAGGGCCTAGAGACCTCCGTGCTGGGCCTGCAGTTTCGTGTGGATCAGCAGCACTTTCGCAACGGTGACATGAAGCTAAAGGTGAGTCAGATGGGCTCCGTCCATAACCAGTTGCTGTTTCACAGTTGTCTAACATTTTCCTCTCAACTTGCTTGCAGTGTGTGGCTGCGCTGTCGACCTTCTACTGGCGCAGCAACGAGGAGTCCGTCGAGGGCGACAGGCCGCAGAAGGCGCCGGTCTTGGAGTCACGCGAAAGCGACAGCGCCTTCGCCAGCAATTCGCGCGCCGATCCGGTGCAAGGTATGTCATACCGGGAATTATTTGTCACAAAAATCTTATCGTTTTTCATTCAACCAAATGCAGCCAGCAAAACGGACTCGCTCCTAATGGCCCGTGCGCCCAGTGCGCTGCTGTTGCTGGCGCTGGCCACGGCCGCCACATTGGCTGGCGTCGTCTCCTGGCCAGCGCCCATGCACAGCAAGGTCGGGGACCGAGTGATTCGAGGTTCGGTGAAAAATGTTGTTGTTGTTCTTGAGAATGGTAATGAGGCCAAAGATAGGCTCAAAGATAAAGATAAGCGTATTGTGGTTGAGTTGCTAGTCGCTGCTAGGCAAAAGCTCAAGAGATTCCTCCGTCAGCTGCGATGCTCAATGAGTGATGCGTCGTCAGCGACAGTGGCAACAGTAGCAACAGTTGCAACAGTTGCCACAGATGCCACTGGAACAGCATCCACGCAGCAGCGGCAAATGTTGTTGTCTGCGCGGTAGCTGCATTAAGTTAGCCGCCCATGCATTCAGCCCCGCCCATAATTTCCACTGAATTTCCGTCTTCGCTTCGCAAAAGAACATAAATCAAAAATTGCAATTCTCACGTGCAAAGTAAACAAAAGCTAAAAAAAAAGGGAAAAGAGAAGAAAAAATAAAATAAAATAAAGAGAAAACTGCTAATTTATTTATGTCGTTAACAAAAGCTTTCTTGAATTTAATTTGTATAAACAAAAACGTATTTATATGCATATACCTAATTAAATTTAACACAATATATATTTTAAAATATTAAATGAAGCATCTCTCACATTGTGTAGAGTCGAAAAACTGTTTTTAGCTGCAAACAAAAAAACAAATGAAAAGTATGAAAAGAAAATTGTTAAGCGTATTAAATCACGAAAACTTATCGATACAAGCCAACTGTATATAGCTAATAATTAATGTGTGTATTGTATGTTATTAATTTTTAAGTATTTCCACACAATAAGATAAAGCGGCGCTGCACTAACCAGACGGAAAAAAACATGAAAATCAAAAACAAAACATAAAATACATAATTAAAAGCAAGCAAAACTAAAAAATACGATAACAAAGGCAACAGCTCAACAAACCCAACAAAATCAACGTAGGGCATGGCAAATAACGAGTTTACAAAAAAAAAAAAAATACATACAAAAAATAATAAATAATTAAATACACATATACAAAAAAAAAAAACAATTTAAAAAATTTAAGTCATTCTATAGCTTAATAACAATACTATTAAATTAATAATGTAAGTACACCAATTTCAATGGAATTTTAAACAAAAGCATAAATTATAATGTTATTTGATATACATGAGTGCAAAACATTATAACACAAATTAATTGATCTAAGAAAAAGTCAAAAAATAATTTTTTTGGCTAGTTTTAATTTCCAAAATGTTGCAAAATGTTTTAAAATTTAATTATTTTCATTAATTAAAAATTAATGCACTCAACAAATATGTATATTAAAAAAAAAATATTTCTCATACGAAAAAAAAGAAGAAAATTGCACTCGTAATAAATTTACATAAAAACGAAGATTAACATGAATGAAATCTAATCAAATGTAGCATTTTAAAGCTGGTGACTATTGAAAGGTCTTAAAACTAACAAAAACATATCGTAAATTTATAAATTGCCAAATCTTTTATGTATATGTATGTATCAAAACTCAATTAAATTACATATGTATAAATTTACTCAATATACAAAGCATTAGAGCGAAACCTATTTAAAAGTTAAGTGTACCATGTTCAATCTGTTGTCTGTCCGGATTCACGTATGTTCAGCATTGTACCTTCATTTACTTAGAATAAACAAGAAGAAGAAGAAAAACAAAGTACTAATACCATTCCATGTTATTTTGCTGTCATCGAAACAAAAAGCGCTATCAATTGACAAATTGTTGTAAATGTTAAAAGTTTAGTTAGCCAAATTTAGAAACAGTAGCAAAGTCAACCAACTAAAACCAAAAAAGCAAAACAATAGAGAAATATTTGTGATTAAGCCTTAATGAAGAGTTGAAATTCATTCATACACAATTAAATGTTATGTAAATAGCCCGAGAGCAGCGCCATATTAAATGCTTTGTCTATTATAATTATTAATCCAATTTCTATATATTTAAACATATACATTTTGATTTCCGATTGCATTAGAATTTGAATGTGAATTGTCATAAATATACATTTAATGTGTAAATACTTAAATGCGAAAATGCTAACTAATTTAGTGTTAAGATGTCAACAAAAACAAAAGCAAAACATAAAATGAATGCGCCAATTTTAATAATAAGCAAAAAATTTACAAATAAATAAAATATCAATGTGCAGACATTTAAATGCTAATTAAGTAGCACATCACGAATGTTTGTGTGTGCGTGTGCATGCGTGTCTGTGTTGGTGCATGGTCAATTAGGTATAAGCGTAGGTCGATGTAATTGCATATAAATGTTAAACTTTAATAAAAATCAATGTGCATTGTTGTAAACTGTAAAATGTTTTTAAGTCTCACTTACTTAATGTCAACGCTATAAACTACAATTACCATAAAATATTACAGAACAAAAAACGATAAAAAAAATATATAACTGTGTGCTAATTATAAGTGTAAATTATTTGTGTATTTAAAAATCAATTTTTAGATGTAATAAAAATTAAGATAAAATACATTCGATACAAACGATGATAAAAACATAAAGAAAGAGCTGCATACTAAAAAAGCAAATGCCATAAAGTAATTTAAATTGAATTTAACAACAACAAAAACTAAGCTACAACAAAAACAACAACAAAACGAAACTCTGTAAATATCTTTACACGTAATTAAATGTACGATACGAGCATATGACACAAAACGCAAATCTAACAAATTATGAGCGAAAATCTTGAAAAAGAATTAATAAAAAAAAATATTTGTTTCAAATCAAGTGATCAAGCTTCTGGTCTATTCAGCGAAGCGGAATTATAAAATATTCCTACGGTTCTGAGAGCTGCATACCCTACCCCATAGTTGCACTGAGCCAACTTTATGGATGTGTACATCTTGGCCAAGTTGTTACATTTTCGGGCAGCAACATACTTTTTGAGGAAGCGAACAGAAAATTGGGTAATTTTTGGAAAATATTTGATATACGTGAAAATGTGCCATGCGTACGTGACAGCAGGAAGCAACGACTGTCCAGCAACAATAAAAAAAGGACATCCCAAACCGTTTAGCAGTAAAAAAAAGCGGCAGACGTCCATGAAGCGATGACAACGGCAGGACATTGCATAGGTGAGAGACGCTTCCATGACGATACAAATTATGGCATACTCTGCGAAGAACTGGCCCATTGAACATATGGATGGAAGCTGTACCAACAACTACTAGATAACATTTTTTTTTTATAAAGCTTTATAAGTTTTAAAGTTTTTGATGGCTCCTTAATAAAATTGAGTTTAGGACTGGCGTTTTTATAACCTTATATTTCAGGAAATGCTATATAATTATTTTTGCCGGTTTGTCGCCTTTTTTGGATAAGGTGTTTAAGCACACCACAAGAAGAAGCGGCTAATCCAGCTAATTCATCCCACTGCACTGACTACTGAATTATCCCTAAGACTCAGCTTGCCAGAGGACAGGCCACTAATAAGCTGCCACAAATAAGCGCATTTGATAAATAGATGACAAAAGCCAAACAAATTATAAGCACCAACTGCCTGGATACCAGCACATTTATTAGAGACCAAAATCTGCGCACAACAAATTGCCACAAATGTGCAGACAGAACAAACATAACACCTGCCCGTCCACCTGCTGCCGCTTCAATGACACGGAAAATCTCCCAAAAGCCAAATACTTACCCAGACGATGGTCAAGCGAAGTTGGCTGTTTGCTGCGGCTATCAAATGTCACATAAATCAGATTTGTCATTTAATTACAACAACAATGGCAGCCAGTTGGTTGTGTGTGTGTGGGGATATATTAAGCTGTGTGTATGTGTGCGTAGATGCGTTCAAGAAAAACCTTGTCTCAAATAGAGCTTACGTTTAGCCTAAGCCGCTATTAGACAGACGTTTCGGCTGTCGCTCTATAAACATTCCAGTTTCTGCGTAATTTCCGTGCCACTTAAGCTTGGTGTCTAAGTAAAAATATGCGTTGCCTACTTTGCGGCTTTGCGGCGGGCCACATATGTATGTAAGTGTATGTGTGTCTGTGTGTGTGCGAGACCTTTGCATATTAAGCTCAATTGTGTGCAGCTTAAAAGTTTTATGTTTGATTTCGCACAGATAAAGCGGCATAAATTGCCGCACAGGTAAAGTTTTGATTGGTCCTAATGATAAGTTAAACTGTGCATTAAGCGTCAGCACAAAGTTACACAAGTGGCAATCAGGATTTAACAACGGTCGACTGTAAGCCAAGCTTGGAGAGTAAACAGCCATACTTAACAAGCTCAAATCGAATTGATCTACACTTTCAAGCAAAGCATAATCTAGTTGAAAACAATACATAAAATTGATATGCGAACGCTGAACCCATTAAAAATGAGGAAAAGGGTATATTGGTTTTGTGCAAAAGTATGTGGCAGGCATAGGGAAGCATCTCTGACCCCATAAAGTCGATATTGCCATGTCATTCTGTATGAACGCGCTGATCTCAGAGACTACAAAAGCTAGAGACTTCATATATGAAATATAAGTTCCCTTAATGCCGGGACAATACAAGCTCATCATATTTTTTTTCTCGATATCTTGACCCGTTTAAAAGTTATCGGAAAATTAAGATTCCAGAGCAGTATAAGAGGTAGAGGCACCTTGTTTGGTATGTATATTCTCCTATAGCATACAGAAGCAAAACATATTTCACTTGTACTTTTTTTTGGGTACCTCCCCCGAATCTGCTAGAAAATACGTATTTTAAGAAGAATGACCTTCGGATTCACATTTATATGCTATCTGTATGTCCTACAAATTTCATTACGATCGGACAATAAACAAAGAAGTTATTTACAATTCAATAAAACATAGTTTGGGGCCAAAAAAGGAAAAAAAAGCAAAGCAATTGCATCTATGTATGAATGCAGATAAAGAATAATGAATGTAAGAACTGGGTTTAAGGTATCTCCTAGTAGGGCACTCTCGACTAAATCACTCTTACCTGTTTATACTTATTGAGACACCCACGAAAAATTTCAAGATTCTATTTTTTGAAAAATCAAAATTTCTAAGTGTCCCCCCTTATGCTTTTTTTGCCAAAAATATCCAAAATTGAATTTTACCAAAAATTCATAAACTTGAGATGTAGAACTAAACTTGATGCCAAATAATGATCAAAATGGCCTCGGGATCGCCAATCGGTTAAGATTTGACAAAGTTGTGGCAGTTTGAAGTCTGGGAAGGTCATTTATATGGAACTTTTCGTTGTTTGGGATCGTTACAAGCCGATTTTTTTGTCACTTTTGGCGTGATTTTTGACAGAAAAATAAAACACGACAAAATCACTTTTCGTATAGTTTTTTATACTAGTTGCGACACCCACAATCAATTAAACGTAAAATTTCAAGATTCTATTTTTTGAAAAATCAAAATTTGTAAGGGTCCCCCCTTATGTTTTTTTTGCCAAAAATATCCAAAATATAATTTTTTCAAAAATTCATAAACTTGAGATGTAGAACTAAACTTGATGCCAAATAATGATCAAAATGGCCTCGGGATCGCCAATCGGTTAAGATTTGACAAAGTTGTGGCAGTTTGAAGTCTGGGAAGGTCATTTATATGGAACTTTTCGTTGTTTGGGATCGTTACAAGCCGATTTTTTTGTCACTTTTGGCGTGATTTTTGACAGAAAAATAAAACACGACAAAATCACTTTTCGTATAGTTTTTTATACTAGTTGCGACACCCACAATCAATTAAACGTAAAATTTCAAGATTCTATTTTTTGAAAAATCAAAATTTGTAAGGGTCCCCCCTTATGCTTTTTTTGCCAAAAAAATCCAAAATTTAATTTTTTCAAAAATTCATAAACTTTAGATGTAGAACTAAACTTCATGCCATATAATAATCAAAATGGCCTCGGGATCGCCAATCGGTTAAGATTTGACGAATTGGTGACAGTTTGAATTCTGGGAAGGTCATTTATAAGGAACTTTTCGTTGTTTGGGATCGTTACAAGCCAATTTTTTTGTCACTTTTGGCGTGATTTTTGACAGAAAAATGAAACACGACAAAATCACTTTTCGTATAGTTTTTTATACTAGTTGAGACACCCACAATCAATTAAACGTAAAATTTCAAGATTCTATTTTTTGAAAAATCAAAATTTGTAAGGGTCCCCCCTTATGCTTTTTTTTCCAAAAAAATCCAAAATTTAATTTTTTCAAAAATTCATAAACTTTAGATGTAGAACTAAACTTGATGCCAAATTATGATCAAAATGGCCTCGGGATTGCCAATCGGTTAAGATTTGACAAAGTTGTGCCAGTTTGAAGTCTGGGAAGGTCATTTCGTTGTTTGGGCACTATAAGTATTTTCAATACAAGTTTTTGTACTTCAAAGCTTATTAGTAAATTAAATCTATTTTATAGTTGCAGACATGTCAGATGGTGCTCCATTCACTTATCAGATTCAGTTAAAAGCTGCTTAAGAGAATCTAGTATCCTTGCACGGTTCATTGGATTTTATGCGCTTACTCCATTTGAAAGCATTACCACGCTTTTTCCCACAACCTGTGCTCCTTTTGTGACCATTAGCACTGTCCTTTCCTGTTTTCGTGTTTCCCCTTGCATACAGTCGCACCGTGGATTTAATGCAACACATAAATGCCACACAGTCCACACAATGTCATGTCTGCTTGCAGCTCGTTTCGGCATTGCTTTCTTGTTGTTGTTCTTACTGTTATCATTTGCAGCATTTGAAATGATTTGCAATAAAAAGTGTCTGTTGTTGCCCATTGGCCACACCCCATTGGCAAACGACGCGCTCCAGCTCCAGCTCCTGCTGCTGCTCCTACTCTTTGTGATGATTTCGCCTGGTCACCAGTCTTTTGGCCAGTTTCAGTTCCCGTTTCATCGCCATCGCTGTCGTCATTGTCATTGTCATAGTCCTTGTCACCGTCACGTAATTTCATTGCCTTTATTTATTTATTTTTTTGTCTGTATGTATTTGCTTTTATTCGAACGCATTTGCTGGGACGATTGAAGGTTGACAAAGCGCCCAAAAATGGATTATACAAATATTATCAAAATATAATTTTATCTGATCACAGATTCTTTTGAATACGTCATTTATTTCTTATTTTTAAACATCATATAATCATATAATCACTGCAACTAACAGATACTTTTGTATCTCAGCCACACTTTTATGTCTCACTGCTTAGGAGTTGAGTAAATATTTGTTGCCGCCCCACAGTAGAAGCGCCCAAAGCGCATAGCACCGGAAACCCCTCCTGGTATTGACAATGGATATGAATGCTCTGGAAAAAACAAAGCATTAATAAAGAAGGCGGGACAAAGCAAAACAATGCAGGAGCCAGCATAGAATACCCGTGTAGATACAATCATAATTTTTGTATTGCAATAAAAATGCGTGGCAAAATAAAAATGCCCATAAAATGTTGCCTGCCAATTTCTGTCTGGGGACGGGACTGCAATTGCTGGCACATAATTTGGCATTGCTTGTGCTATAAATTATATAGAATCGGAACAACATTTTTGGCAGGCAGGCTGGTTGACATGTAAGCCATTAAAAGGCATTTTAGCCATGGCAATGGAAATGGAAATGATTTCGTGTCATTGCAGCTACGTGATCTAAAGTAACGCCGTAGCCCAACAACTCCGCCTTAAAGCAACAATCTTTAAGCAGCATAAGTCAAAATAGTTTGCCTAGTTGCAGCCAAGCAGTTGAAGCATCGGCATCTGTAGCCAACTCATGCGGAAAAGTCAATGAGCTGCAGTTCAAAAATGTTGAGAAACTACTTAAGCTGCAGTTAGTGCTTGAGAATTCTGAAGCCCTTTCACTGACAGCTAATCGATGAGGTAGCGAAAGGAGCTACTTTACGAGTTGTGTAAGTAAATTGTTTTCAGCCAACAGTCAAAAGAAGTTGCAAAAATAAAATATTCAATAGAGTTTGGCATGTTTTCAACTGCACTTGAAAAGACCACATTTTCGATAAGTATTTTCAACTGTTGAATAAACACTTGTAATTATTAATCTAGTAGTGATGTTCATTTCTGAATAAGCTTTAAAAATTAAATACACAAACTCTTCTACTATAGAAAAGTCAGCAATAACCAAAAGGACAATGAAAATGTTTAATACACAATTTACATATTATCGAGATTTTTTTACATGTATCCCTTTTTTGTCTGTCTGCGCGTGTGTCTCATTATTGTTGCCAGTTTTTATTGGCTTCTATAGATTTGCAGCTAAGCAAAATGGGCAGTGCCGAAACCTGTGCCATTGCCTGGTCGCATATCTATTGCTGATTTCATCAGTAAACGCCAGTAAAACGCATTTCGTTACCTTGATTTTTTATGGCCCTCCCCGCCACATGCGAATCAGGATACACAGCTGGGAATGTGTTTTGGGCAGTTCCTGTGCATTACAAGCCGACATACTCGCCTGGAAAATCTTTAGCTTTGCTTATCTGCCACAAGGCCGATGCCGAAATGGTTCATTTGATTTTGTCTTTAACCCATGCGAGTGGCTGGGTGGCTGAGTGGCTGCTGTCCATTTGTTGCCTACGCAATGGAAACTCAACCGATATTTGATTTTTTATGACTTGGCTACTTTTCTTTATTTGGTTTAGCCTTCTACCTTAACCTTTTCTAAAGTCTTTGCCTTGCCTTCGCTTTGTTGGCAGCAGCGATTCCTTTCGCTTAAAATAACAATTTCAAATGGATTTTATTGCCTTGGGGTTAGATTTGTGCTTCTATACATGTATGCGCTATATATGTCGCCTGCTTGGCTGCACTTTTATCGTTTTGCATAAGCGCCTCTTACCGATTTGCGATTTCCGGTTGCCTCTGACCATTCGCACACACATGTGCCTTTAATCCTGCCCGGCACGTTAAAATCCAGGACTCGAGTGCATTACACACATCTCTGGTAGCAGCTAAAAATATAATCAAAACGACAGCGCTCAAAACTTTTCCCAACAGACAATAATTGAAAACGCTGTGCGGTCGTTGCGTCTGTTAGCCAACTTTGCGCTGCCATAAAATTTATGTTAATTGATATTTATGTGCAGCCAGCTCTCGGCTGCAACAGGACTAAGCCAAACAAACCAACAACACCAACGACAACTAACAAAAATAAAACAAACTTTGTGCTAGACGCATCAAAACTCATTTGGCTAACGCATGTGATGACCAAAACTTGTTGGTTCGAATTTCTGTTCAACAATTGTTCGTTACTTCAGAATTAAATTCCATAAAGACAAATTACGACATTGCAACCGAGATTAATTACTGCACAGAACTTGGCATGATAATAAATACCAATTGACAATATTATAGAAATGTGCAGTAACTATGCAAGAGACTCTGAAGATCTAAAAGGATCTCAGTTAAATGAAATCTTGAAAAATGTTTGCTTCATCCATCAATGGTCAACTTCTAACGAAGCTATGGAAAATAATGGCGAATAGTTTAAAGTGTTAAAGCCATTTTTAAATATATTTTATGCCGAGGCAAATTTGCAGTCGCACAATTGCTGCTGTCATAAAGCGTTTTCCGTTGCAGCATTCGATTGGAATTCGGAAACGACTTTCCGCACATTATTGACACATGCAGCATTATGCAAAAATTTATGGCGGAAACATTTAGACGATTTTGCAGCAGTAAAGCGGACGGACACGGCGTAAATTAGTTATTATTATGTCGCTTCCAGCGCTGAATTTTAATACTCTGTACCCTGAAAAGAGGGTTGCGTTATGTTCTGAAAATGTATCCAATTGGCATAAGAAAGCATCTCCGAAGCCATATAAAGCTTCAATTATATCTTTCCAAAAAATCACATTTCAGGGTCGGGTCAAAACTGAACTAATTTTTAAAAGCAATGTCTTAACAATTCTACATTCAATGTTGAGAAAATTTCTAATTTCGGATTTCATGTCAAAAATCATGAGAAATGTGAAATTCCCAAGTCCATATAAATGCCCTTTCCAGACTTCAAAGGGCCATAACTTTACCAAAACTGATCCCATCGCCAACTTCAAATTTTGGCCATATTTTGTCATCTAAAACTCTTGCTCAAAAAATGTTCAAACTCGAATTGGTATTTTGGCACGGGCTTATATTTACCACTGCCATTACTTTGTCAAAACTGAACCGCAAAATGTGGGTAATACATATTTTTGTAAACCCACCAGATAATTACGAGCGAAATGTACTTAAATGTGTGTTTGTGTGCCTTGGTCTGTTTAACATAATTACCTGTTTATAATTAATTAAAATGCAATAAGCGTAAATTCGATAAAGACCGGGCACGCACATGCTTACTTAGCAGCCTTATTTTTGGGTGAATTTTGGCGTATTTTTTTGTCGCGTGTCAGCATTATTTGCTGGCACTGTAGCCGCAAAATTAAATGAAATTGATATACTAAATTACAATCGAATAGATAAAGCGTAATAATACGCTCCAAAAATTAATTCATAAATTATTCAGTGATCAGCTGAAAAGTAGGCAACAGTTTTTTCCATTTACATTTATTGTTCAATTTTCTGCATTTGCAGGCACAATTTTCAGCCTGAATGGCAAAAACCAATTTGGCCCACAAGCCACTAAGGCTCACAATCCGATCAGCTGTGAATGTGGTGAAGGGGTTACGGGGTGGAGATGGAGATAGCTGAGCGGCAATCGTACAAAATTGCAACATAAACACATTGCCACACCAAGACCAGGAAATGTTGTTGTTGTTTCAGTTAATGTTGCTGTTGCAGTGGCAGTTGCTGTTATTTTATTTCCATTGCATTTTGCTTTTATGACTGCATCGCATGCATCGCCCACGCTTATTGACCATGAATAACCAGCGGAAATGCAATACGCGCTGTGGTCGCGTTTCCTGTTTGCTCTGTCGCCTCCCCGCCCACCCCATCTGATGAATCATGGTGTAGGTTTGTGAAAGTACCGTGTCTGCATGTGTTTGCATGTATGCGGTTGGTGTGCACTTTAATTGCGGTGAAGTTTTAATTTATGACTAAACGAAAACTGAATGTCGCCTCGCACAGGGGCGAATGTGTCATTCCAATTTTAATGGTCCCTGCATAAAGTCATTTCCACCTGTACGTTCAAAATGTTGTTGGCGGCGTGTTGGATTCAACAGATAGTTTTCGACAGGTTGCGATAGAACATATCCATTTAAATGTGCATATAACTAGTTTTTGGTCTCGTCAGCATTTGAACTATCAGTGGTCATCACAAAATGGCAATGTGACAAATTTTGTTAGAGTTGGGTCTAACTCAAAATCAGCAATTTGAAATGTCGAAATATTCTGCTGATTATAATAGTGGCAAATTGTATACCCTTTATGGATATGCCTTCATGTGTGCCATATACATTTAAACTGTTATAAAAAACATTTAATTTACTGTTAGCTGATAGAAGCAGCAATTTGAATTCTATGAAGTTTATTCTTATGTACAGAAATCAAGTGGTTGAAGGAAATTCTTTTATTTGCAAATAAAATACACTGCATTTGACTTGACACTTATTATAAATAAGCTTTGACTCTTTTATTTATTTGCCATTTATGCCTAAAGTTGCCAATTTCCTCTTTGTCATTACACAGAATATAATATTTAATTAAATACGAGAATTTAGCTCTGTGGCCTTCAGTAAAAGGGATTGTGCCAAGGGCCTTTCATTCGATGTTTTCTAGACACAAAGAAAATTACTTTGTATAAGGGGACGGAAACCGGAAATGCGTTGGCAAGAAATACTTTGGTTTAATGTAATGAATTGTTTTGCTCGTTCTGTTTTATTTGTTTCTCACATTACAAACTAATTTTAAACATTTGTCGCTTATAAAAAATGAATTAAACAAAATAATTTAAATATAACAAATCTGATGAGCCCGAAAAAAATTAGTTGAGGAAGTTTATTTGTTTATTTTGTTTCGTTTTTCGTTTTCCGCTTTCTGTTTTCTGTTTACTGCTCTTAATTTGTTTGATAATTTGTTAATTTACAACACGCACAATTTTTGCTTAGATTTAATGGAGAATATTTAAAGAACTGCTCGCCCAGCTTTATGAGTAGTTCTTACAGTTCTTAGAGTCTAAGGGAATGTTTTTCGCTTACATTTTGCGTATTTACAAGAAAATGTTATTTGGCTAGTTTTATTTACCTCCATTTAGCTGCAAGTTAGCTGAGTTATCATTAACAAATATGAAATATCAAATATCAATCAAAATGCCAAGCTGCATTGCCCGCCCGGGCTATTTGGACGGCTATTGCAAAAATATGATAAACCTGGCCAAAACTGGCCAGTGGATAAAGGCTTTGCGTGCCCCGCAGCTGTTCCACTTGGCCTCAATCGAACGCCTTTGTATGCAAATTAGCTGATTGTGCCCCAAAGGCAACAACTGTAAACAGGCTGCAGTCACCCGCCCCGCTCACGTGCAGCTGTCAGGGACTGGGACTGGGACAAGAGGTGCCTCAGAGTTGTGCCTGTGGCATGTTAGCGTTTAAGCCTTATGAGTCATATGGCTCGCACCAGTTTGGACTTGTTTTCATTCCTTTGTTTGCTTTGTCTTGACTTGCATGCATTTTGCGGTTTGTTGCACACCTCTCGTGTTGCCTCTTGTGTCAATTTCCACATTTTGGGCTCTTTCTCTTTCGGGTACAAATTGTTTTGCTGGCAGCCTTAAAGTGGGTGTGATATGTGATATGTGACTCAAGCTTATAAAATTAGCATAGGCAAATGATTATTATCTCTTCATGGTGTATAAACTAAGATTAAACAAATATTTCATGTTCTTTAGCAGAATGTGTCACAATTCTCAGTAGTTTGGGAATGGAACTACTCTCCTTTTATCTATTTAAGATGTATTGTAATCTCATCAATGGAAATTAAATTAGATATCTCTAAATAAGTCTATTGGCTTTGGATGGTTTGTTTAGAGGATAAACGACTATTTAAAATATTAATTGCGAATACCAATAAATAAATCGATGCTTTGGTTGGAGCTCATAAAATATTGGAGATGACATGACTTTTATGTAGTTAAATTATTATTGAAATCAGAAATAATCCACTACTCGAAACATTATGAAAAGTACTTCAAATAGGAGCAACTTCTGCAGCTTGGCATTGATTGAATTACACGTATATTACTTTAAGGGGCTTCGTTATTTTCAAGATTCTTAGCAGGTTCAAATATGCTATTTACAGCTATTCTTCAGTGAAATCATTTTGCTATTCTTATGTAAATGGCCATTGGGCTCTGATTTTGATCGCTTTGTCTAGCAAACGATCTTACAATGGGCTGGCTTTCTAAATGCGCTGGCTTTACAGTTCTCTTATATCTTATGTGACTATGCATTTAGGTGCGTTCTTAATCTATTAGGTTTAATTATGTTTAAATATTTCAAATATGTAGATCGAAGTGTAGGTGCATTTTTTACAATTGAAATGTGAAAATTTGATATGCGCAATATGCAGTTGAATTTGAAGTGATTGTTTAGTAATAAAAGTTTGTAGAAATTATACAATTTGGAATAATAAGACCAAGTCATTTCGCATGAGAAATCATAGAAAATTGCTAGGTGAAGAACAAATCGATTTGAATATTAAAAAAAATATATTTAACAGAGCTTTTGCGGATTTTTCTAATGTAACTTGAACTTATGGACTTATCTTTACACTAAATGAAAATTATATTTTCATTGTAATATTTGAATTTTCTGAATTTTAACATTGTTTTATTTTTACTTTTGCGCTCTTATAGTTAACACTTATTTACAAATTCTTAAGTTGTACTTAAATGCTGAAGTTGAGTAGTTTTGCCTCATGTAAATAGTATTTAATTAGTTACACAAGTAGGTTTAGTATTTTTTTAATATATTTTTTTTTTAATTTTGTAAGATTTTCCATTCGGTTTACTTAGTTTTCCATACACATCAATTGAATTAAATTTTTGGTTTTTATGTTAGCGCAATGTACTCGTAAGTAAGTGTATGTAGATTTTTCTATGAAATTTGGCATAGGATATGTTTTGCTTTTACACTGAAATTTCTCAGATATGACGTCATCTGGCGACAGCTCCCAAATCTGTGCAACGTTTACTTCTGATGTCCTTAAGCTACACGAAAAGAGCCTGTGGTTAGAGCATTAACTGAAGCCAGTTAACTGCCACCACCTCCGGGGGGCCAACTCCAGGATCCGGCGACGCCACAGAGCAGCAGCAGCGCTGGCAGCAGCGAAATGAGATGCGAGGGTTGCCTCGAGGCAGCAGCACCTGTAAATATGAGATATGGATTAGCGTGATGATTCACTGGACACTTTTGCCATCCCCACTGCCTAGAGTTTTACCAATTGTGCTCGACTTGGCGGCCACTGTTTCACGGGACTCCAAAGCGGGCGCCCGCTGCTGGCGATCGCTCTCAACGCTCTCCTCGTTGCTCTGCCAGTAGAGTGAGCTAATCTTGGCCACGCACTGAAAGCCGCAAGGAAAGTTAGCAGTTAGCAGAAGTTTGTGACTGGTAGATCAGTGAACTCACCTTGAGCTTCATATCGCCATGCTTGAAGTGAAAGGCACGCACACGAAACTCCAATCCCAGGCGTGCCATTTCGAGACCATCCCGGTTTACAGAAATCTTGTCGTACTGCTTCAAATGCTGTTTCTGTGCCGGCTCCCCATTGATCAGCCAGCTCAGATGGCAGACGGGCTTCGATGGGGCCGAGGTGCAGTTGACGCGCACAGTGTCCCCGATCTGATAGCGCGGCTGACCGCCAGTTATCTTTGGGCCATGATTTGGTGTCACTGTAACGGAAATCAAATGTTGTCTTTAGCTTTCCATGTTAACTCACGAGCAGGTAACGGAAATGTTTGTAATTGAATAGGAATAAGAAAAGACACATTCATATATACTCTTGCATAATTAAGGAAGGTCGTGAGTGGCCCCTCGCATCGAAGAGCCATCAGCAAGGACATCAAAAAGCCCTTAACTGTAATTACATACATTTGTAAGTACGTTGCTCACTTTTTGTTGCCAATGTACAGTGGGGCAAATCGTGTGGCTGAGTGGAAAAACCATATGTATTGTTGCTGACTCATCCGAAATCTGAATCTGGTTCGATTATGGGGCGTGGCAGTGCCCTATTTTGTGTCACTCTATATATGAGAAATTCCATGCGTAAAAGACAAGCTCTGTAATTAATTTATTTTATATTTTCTCACATTATTTACCCCATTGTGAGGGCAAATAAAGGAGCACACGTGTGCATTCAACCCCCGGACTCTTTTGTCCTTATCGCTGTGTGTGTGTGTGTGTGTGTGTTGCTTGTGCTCTAAGCGCAGTTATTTAATTTTAATGAGTCAAGGAAATTGAATATTTTGTTGTCCTACACTAGCGTACGAGTACGAGTCCGGGTCCGATTCCGATTGCGAGTACAAGCCCCCGAGTCCTCGACCAGATGCCAGTTACTCAGTTGCTTTAGCTCCTTTTGCTTTATTACTTTGTATGCAGCTTTTCTTATTTGCTTTACTTTTGTGCCCGTTCCGTGGCCATAATGAAAGCCATGTGGATGCCGCTTGTGGATGTGGATGCGGAGTATCTTGTGTAGCTTTGGGCTAGGGACTGGGACTGGGACTGGGACTGCGAATGGAACTGGGAAGGGGGCCATACTTAAGATTTATGTTGAGATTTGTGCCAGTAAAATACAAAACACGGCACACAGACCTACAGTGGGGAGCCCATTTTATACGCATACGAAATGCTTATTCAAAGTTTATTTTAGCGTGTGTGCATGTGTGGGTGTGTTGTTGTGTGTGTGTGTGTGTGTGTGTGTGTGGGCGTGCTTGGTGTTGTTGTTAAGGCATCTGGCTATGGCTATAGCTAGGACTAACGCCCACAACCACTTGGCCACACGCTCGCTCATTGCTTAGCGCTTTTGGGCATATAAGAATAAAAAAAAAAAAAAAGAAATGGAAAGAAAGGAATCAAGTCAAGTGTGGCGCCCCCTGGCGTCCAGTTAACGCCCACTGTGAAGCAGCCGAGACGCAGTCGAGTCTTTGTATGCATTATAAATATATCATGCCAAAACCAAAAAGACCCACACTCTCTCACACACATACACACACACACACACACACGGCAGCACATTCTGCAATAAAAAGTGGCGTAGAATTTCTTGTTTCATTTTTAGCCAGCCTCACAATTTTCATAACATTTGCAGCTGCCCCTTTTCACATGTGTGTGTGTGTGTGTGTGTGTATGGGTACTCTGCCATAAAATAAAATTAATTTTTAATGGTTTTGAAAAAAATTAATTTTCTTTAGAAGCTGTCGGAGTTTTTGTTGTGGCTTCTTCTCTTGCTCAGCCACTGGCCGCATGACAGGCCCAGAAACCGAACCGAACCGAACCAGAATCAGAATCACAGCCACAACGAGAAGCAGACGCTGACTCAGGTCCAGTCCAAATCCAGACTCTGTATACTGACTGGTTGTAGGTCAAAACGAGGCCCCGGGTTCGTTGCTTATTTGTAATTTATAAAGTGAAGTTTACTTTACTTTACTTCGGTTGCTCATTTTTCTTATTTTTTTTTTGCCAGAATTTCAATTTAGTGCAGCCTGTCTCCTGTGTGGGCGGCAGCTCTGCCATATGGATAATATGAAGCTTTATAAAATATGACCAGACATATATGGGTAAATCAAGGGGGGGTGGGGGCAGAGCTGACTGCATAAATGCGTACATATTAAATGGATGGCAATTGCATTTGCCTTGTAAATTGCATTTCTGTTTGACTTCAGTTCCATGAAAGTTGCATTTGTAAAAATGTGGAAATTAAATTGAAAGAAAATTGATTCCAATGGGCAAAACATACAATTTTCAATCGTTTTGCAACCGATATGTTTGCTTAAAACGTACACCGTTGAGATTTGAGTTGACTGCAATTGAAAAAACAATTATCCAATATGAAATATTATTTTAGCTTACTAAACTGGAAGATGTGTCACAAAACTTTGCTGTTTACACAAAAATGATTTTAAAGCAATTATGTTGATTATTTATAATATTTACAATAGCTCTGCAAATAAATAAATTTTATAGAAAACTTCAAAAATCTTTACAAAATAATAATACTCCCGCTGCTTGTTATGCTTCTTTAAATGTAATTTCTAATTTGTACTACAAATATTTGCCCCAAGTCCACACAATTATTGCGTGTATTTTCCACACACTCAGCGCCCACTCTCCTATTGTATATGCCTGGCAGTTGAGATCAAAGACCTTTTTCACACACCTCTAGGCAGCGCTCTGATAATTGTTTTCATATTATATGGCTATTTTTTAAGCCAACGCCATATTGTCGCACTTTAGTTTTATTTGTCGCATAAATCTAAAGGCGCCCCGTAGCACACACTCACACAAACACACACAGACACACATATGGGTGTGTGTTTGCAATTTATTCTGGCAAAAACTTAGCACGCAATGGCAACAGCAACAGCAACAACAACAATATTCGGACCTGCGGCGTCGACTGGCGCACAGGCTGAGGCAGTGGCAGAGTGGCAGAGGAACAGGACCAGAACAAGGACGAGGACAAAGACCAGACCGTGTAGCAGGACCACATAGTGGCCAGGAGAGGCAAGCTGCAATAAGTCGAATGCTGGCTGGGGGCAAGTGGCGAACATGGAACATGGCTCAAGTATATTTCGAGCATTTTCCTATGACTAAGCAGTTTTTGGGTTTTTTTTTTTGGATCACATTTTGGCCGCTCGTTTGCTACCTTTTGTGCAGCCAAAAAGAAAACGAAGCGTAACAGCAAAAAAGAATGGAAAACGTTACGAAAATCCTGGCGAAAAGGTGAAAAGCGTCTAAGGCAGCAGCAGCCCAGCAGCCTGCAGGCGGCCAAATGCTAGCGACAAAAACAACAGCAACAACAACTACTGGGGAGCATTTTAAGTGGTAATATGGGATGGTGGAAGGGGGTGTGAGACAGAGGAGGGGGCAGCCTTTCAAGCTGCGCATCTAGTCAACACAGCTGGGGGTGCCTTTTAATATGCTGCGGTATGTTCTTCCCTTATTTTATTTATTTTGTTTCTTTCGTTTTTTTTTTTTGGTTTTTTTTTTTTGGCAGGTAAGCGCACTTTGCAGCTGCTGTGGAGCAGGCTGATAAGCTGGGTCAGGGGGCTCGGGGGGGGGGTTGCGGACAAGGATTGCTTCAATTGGACTGCCAGCAGCCACTTGATCTATATGCAAAGCCAATGTATATATGTGTGTGTGTGTGTGTGGATTGTGCACATGTTGAGCCTTGAGTCGCAAATTCTGCATTGCTGTTAAGTGTTTCTCAAAATTTTAATAAACATTTGCAGCCATGAATTATGAGCGGCAAACCCATCCTAGTGGTTTCTTTATGGTTCTACATTTCAGTTGCAATGGAAATAAAATGCTTTTTAAATATGGCAATAAATTCAGCTTGTAAACAGTTGGGGTATTTATATTTAATTGCAATTTCCAAATGTATTCTGATATATGTACTTTAAGGATTATATACATTCGCAAATAAAACTAGTTTCTGTAAGTTTGGCTGAGCATATTGAATAATATTGAAAGAAGGCATTATACCAACACCGATAAATTTTACTTTTAAAAGTTTGCCTTATTATATGGAAGAAATTTATTTGCAAAATTCCGAGAGTAGCTAGAATAAAAAACTAGCTGGAATGCCAGAAACTATGTTCAATCATAACTTTAAGTTTAAATATCAATCAACTGAGTTTTGAGCTAGTTGACCTTGGGGACGTCATTTTTAAAATTTACAGCTCATTAGCAAGAAAGTCTCTGGAGCAGGGTTGGCGACGTGGAGCAGCTATAAATGTCTTGTAGTTTGCTGCGTGGCCACTCAAAGCTCATAAAAATCACATTTAATTTTTTATTATATTTTTCCTGGCCTACGCGTACTGTTTTTGGGAGTGAGAGGGGAGGGAAGAAGTGGCTTGCTGGTCCTTATGCGGGCAATTGCTTTTTATATTGTAAAATCGATAAGCGATCACATTATGTGTGCATGCGGAACGTGTGAGAGCGAAGGAAGTAACTCAGCAGGAAGCAGCAAAGTGAGTTATATATATGTTTGTCCTTTAAAGTGCACTTAACCATAAATTCACACACACACACACACACATGGACACACACACAGAGCGAGGACATATGCAGCTCCTCGCGCCTTGCCTTGCTCATTAATTATAAAACAACGCGCTTTACTTTTATTTCTGGGGCCGCAGGGAGCCAGCGACAGATACAGCAACGACTTCGACAACGACCCAGCTATGGCATAACAGTAACTGGTAACTGTAACTGGTAACTGGAACTGGTAACTGTAATGTTTTCTTAACTCAAACATGCCCTCAACGACGTCAACGGCGACGCATATCGTGCATTAAAAATCGTAGCCATATGTAAAAGCAAAGATAACAAACGGACGAGGGCCACTCGGGGAGCAGGAGTGTGCTGGGTGGTGAATATGGATTCCTGGACGTACAACAACAACTGTCGCGATTTTCACTGTTGGCAGCCTTTAAGTCGTTTCCGAAGCACAGCACAGCACAGCAGCCGTCCAATGCGGCGTATGAGTAATGGATGCCACAGCACAGAGAGCGAGAGAGCCGAGCCAAACAGCGCGACACATTTTGACCGCAGCAGAGGACCAGTATAATGTAAATTTCAATTGGTAAGAAGCAGCGGGAATCCCTGTTGGACCTGGTATACCATGGGGGCAAATAAATGTCAAAGAGCTGCCAGGCAATTGCAATGGGAAAGGGGTTGAATTTTCTGAATGATCTTGAGATATGCGGGAGTAAGGAATATTTAAGGATATATTTAAAATGCGAGAAGATGTGTCCTTAAAGCCTCGGAATATAGGCCTTAAAATTTGTTTTGGGAAAGTTTTGGCAGTTTGAAGTCATGAATGTGAAGTTCATTTCAACATATTTGTCTGGATTTGCAGCAGTACAAAAACAATTTCCTACATTAACTGCTGCTTGAAAAACATTTGGGCTGAGGTAAAAAAATATAAATAATATTGATAATAACTTGAAACTTTTACTTTTTTTGAGTGTGACATTATGTTTTTAACCCATTGTGATGCTGCTAGCATCGGCTGCGGAATTGGGATACTCGAAGTAAACGCACTAAAGCATATTTTATGGCTCACTTGCAACAGCAGCAGCAGCCATAAGTAAGATGATGTTTGGTGGGAAGGGGCTACCCAAACGACGAGAAGAATGATGATGACGCTGCTGCTGCTGCTGGCGCAGTTGTTGATGATGAGTCCTTGGTTCGATCCTAGCACACACACACACACAGCTCTTTGGGGACATGGGTTGCAGTGGAACTGTCAGCCTTTCTTTTTCCCTCCATCGAGTCGAATGTCGCCGCCCAATTGGCAGGCGAGGACATTGTTTAATATGCAAAACCATTTCCGCAACATTCCGATGAGTCAGAGTCGTTGTTCTTAGGGGTTGTTAGGGGTCGTCGCTGTCAAGGGTATGAGGCATTGCCAAAGGCTGGCAAATCAGCATGAAATGTGCTTAGTGTGGGCGTTAACTGGGCACAAGATGATGATAATGATCATGATGATAATAATGATTATGTTGGGCTGTAGCCTCCCTGAGGCACTCGATGGTTACCGCTGCGACTGCGGCTGCGGCTGAGACTGCGGCTGTGGTTGCTGCACATATTGATAACTGTTTGATTTTTTATGAGTTTATAAATTTGTGATTAGCTGCTGTGGCCGCTTTCTGATTGAGTTGCGTGCGCTGCGGTTGCGTGGCGAAAATTCTAATAAAATTCGAAGCTCTTGTGGTTGCCGCCCTACCCACCGCCCCCAAGCACTTTGCATATGTATATGTAAATGTAATGCCAAGTTTTCCATGTTGCCCAAGTGCTCTTGTGCCGCATAAGACAAAAGGCAACGCTTTTTTGCCAGTCTCAGCTCTGCGCGCACCCCTGCCGCCAGATGGCGCTTTGTCTTAACCCATTTTTTTGACTCAACTAAATCGCACGACATGAAAACATAATTTTACTTCAAATTGCAATGACAGTTGCAGCAGCCACGCCCACGCACTTGCCATTGCAAGGGAGCGCTTTTATCTGCACACACACAGACACACACACACACACACACGCATACGTGGGGAGTCGCATTCAGATGCGAGTGCGCCTGAATGTATGCAGCACGCTGTTGCCTTTTGTTATTGGCGACGTCGACGACGACTGCAAAAATTCCATTTCAATTGTTTGCTTAGATTATGCAGTTGTATTAAGCAAAAAAGCGAAACGAATGGAGCCAGGGTTGCCAGCAACAGCAAGAAAGAAGAAAAGGCTTTAAAGCAGTCGTCCAGAGACTGTGGCTGACTCTGATGTTGGGTCTGAGGCCAAGGCAACAGAAGCCGTGTTTACAAGAGTCCAAGGAGCAGCGGCAGCTTTGAATGAATTGCATTATGCTCTGCTCTAAGGCGACTAGTTGCAAGGTCTCAACTGTGGTGCATGCAACTGTGTGTGGCATGGTGAAAACAATTAAGATATTGCTTGGACCATATGCTCTCACCTGTTTCTTCAATTCAAGCACTTAAATCAACATAGATGAATGCGTGCTGCAGCTACTAGCCGGAATTCTGCTAGAATTCTCTGGACTTATTTGAGCTGTTTGCGCTTTTCACTTTTGTCAGCTTTCGTTTCGCCACTGACAATTATGTTGCACATCTTTTGTATTACTCGCAGTTGCAGTTGCACTTGAAGCTGTCATTCAACAACATTGTTGACTTCTCTGGACTATTAGCATTTTAATTAAATTTTTTGTTGTTTCTCATGTTGCACCCGCTTTTTGCTGAACCCTTTTCATTAGCATCTCGCACAGAAGTTCATAGCTTGAGAGCTCACAATACTCGCAGACTTACCCACAACGGTCATTGTCTCCGACTCGGAGACGGTGTTGAAGGCTGGCGCCTCGCCGGACACCTCGCAGCGGTAGAGTCCGGAACTTTGGAGCGTTACGCGTCGCAGCATTACCTGCGTGTCCGAGGAGTTGCGTAGCTGGTGGATAGAAAAAAAAGAGAGAATGGGAGAGAAATGGGGAAAAATGTTTGTTAAATATTTTGCAAGTCGAAATTCAAATAAATTACTGCACCATGACTCGACAGTAGTTTGTCCACAGACCCGCCCCTCTGCCACGCCCCAAGGCTTGAATGAAGGCAATTAGATTTACAGATTTTCACAATTTCAGATTTTGCCGAATTTGCTTTTTGTGGTTTGTTTTCTTTTTTGAGTGAAAAATTAAGATTGATGATGATTTGTAGGGCACGACGATGAAGAAGAAGCACAAGAATAAGAAGAGGAAGAGGAAGCCATAGCTCAGAGTATTTATTATTAGTTTAAGGTTTACCAGCTTTCACACAGGCGCTGGGCGTGGCCAAAATGTAATTTGGTCAAGAGCCCCCGAAGCACTATAACAAAAAGCACAAGTCATAAGCCAGAGCCAAAGCCAAAACAAGCAATGAAATATCTAGAAACAATCGTAAAATTCCTTACACACCAAGTGGGAGAATACGCACGCAACTCTGTACCCAGTGCAGAACGCATGAAAATGTAAGCAGCAGCTGGAGCAGAGGAGAGGAGCCGGAAAAGTCGGAGCTGGAGCTGGAGCTGGAGAAGTAGCTGTTGTAAAAGTCACTCAACATCTTTGCCTGAAACAATTGCAGTCAAGTTCTTTAAGTTGCAGTTTTATTATCACACACACACACACAAGCACTCGCACTTGCACACACACAAACACATACACATCTGAAAGTGCTTGGTAAAGTTTTCATTTCTTTCCATTTTCCTTGACGGGGCTACCCGAAAAACTTGTCGAGCAAATTTTTATGAAAATTCTTTGCTTCTTCTACTTGTTTGCCTCCGCGTCCAGCTTTGCTCTCTGCTACTCTGCTACACTGCTGCGTTGGCGCAAACAATCACAAAAGTCACGTTCAACATTATTTTTGGTTTGTTGCTTGATCCCCGCGCTCCACAGGACGGCTCTGCCTCTCCTGGTTTCCACCATTACCCCGTTACAATGACTGCAAACTGGCTTTTGTTTGTTTCTTTCTAGTGCTTAAGCCGATTCCTTCCTACACAGTGCTGGTGGTTAGGGGAGGAGGGTAGGAGTCGCCCGCTTGCCAATTTCTATGAACGCTCAAGTTGTCAGCGCCCGCTGTACAAACAGTCAGCAGTCAGAACAGTAACAGGAAGTGAGGAACACGGCAAGACGGGATGGCGGGAAGGCGGCTTCAGACCAAAGCCCGGAACCGAACCCGGCCACAATTCAAATTGTAGTCGCCTATTGCTCGGTGGTGGGTGAAAGGGGGGGGGGGGAGTGGATTTTCGCCTTTGGTCGCATTTATTGCATTCCCCTTTGTACGTGCGGGCGCCATTTTGTTTATGATGGCTGCAACAAAATGCAATTCACACAATTTATTATGATTCGCAACCTGTTCTGCCAGCGAACAGCTGTCAGCTGAGCAAAGAGCTCAATAGTCACGACTTACTATAAAGGTAGCAAACAACAAGTATTATATTCGTCGCAATATTATGTGTACAAGTTGTAGACTTGTGACGCAAAAAAAAATCTTTAATTTGAATTATGGCAACAGACGGCGAAAAGGGAGAAGATTTGAAAACTTTAACTATTTATGCTTAACTAAATACCAAATCAAATTATCGAAAGGAATGGCAAGAAGACAGCAGTCTTTAGTTAAAGAAACCCCTTGGGAATACGGATCAGACAAAAGTTCCCTCTAACTTATCTGGTACACAAATCAGCAATTTATAAAACAGTGTGTACCTATACAACGATATATGGATTTAAATTCCCATAAATTGGCAGCAATTATCCTAAACAGCAGGCCACAATCTATGTCACTTCAGCGCCTCCAACCCTCGTCGGAATATTGCCTTTGTTCCCATCACCATAAATATCTGTTACATTTCAAGCTTGGCCAGGGACTCAACACACACACGCACACACACAGACACATGTATAAACATGAGCACAACTCTTTCATGTCTAAATGTAGACATTCACGCCTACACACTACTCACAGGGAGAGCGGGCAGGAGCACAAGGACGAGCTGTTGGGCACGCACGCACAAGCTATAAAAGTCGCGCTCACATTGCTCATACGCCGCGTTAACCGTACGTCAATTGCTTCGGCTTTGCTTTATTTGCCTTCGCCTTTGCCATTGCCTTCGCAACTTTTTTCTGCTGATGCAGAAGACTGGCGGCGGACGTGAACGTGAACGTGGACGTGGACGCGGCTGTCAACAAAACGGCACACAAAGTAGACGCACTTAAGTGCTTTAGCAAATTATTATTATTATTATTATTAGAGTTTGGTTCGACGAAAGTGTGGCATCGAAGACTGAGGGCTTCGAGTTGCGGATTGGCAGCTTTAAGTGATTTTGGCCATGTAACCTTTTCAATCGCAATTGAAATTGAGTGACGTCTACAATGTACGTTCAAGAGAGCAGTCTAAGCAGTTTACCGCAACGTGACCCAAGCTAACCCCGCACACACACACACACACACACATACTGTGGGAAAGGGTGGGGGCTAGCAAACATTTTTATGGCTACCAAAAAACTACATCAACATTAAATTAAAGTTAAATGGCAAAACTACGTGGCAGCAATTTCATTTTGCGACGACGTAATCAGCACATGAAAACAACAATAGCAACAACAAAAACAACAAAAGCAACTTCAATGCAACAAGATGTTGAACGTGGAGTGTTGTTGCTGCGGCAATTACATGCTTTTCAAAATAATCATTATGCTATGGCAGTAACACTAAATTTCTAAACCCCACTCCCCCCCGTAAATTGCAATAAAATTTGAAATTAAATTTTCGGCTGCCCATTGCACCTGTTGCCTCTTGGGAGGAGAGCTACTCACATCGATGTTGACGCCGGGCAGTGGAAATGCCTGTCCAGGTGGCTTGTCCCGCGGCACATAGCGGTAAATCTCGTGGCCATCCTTGTACCACTTCACAGAGTACAGCGACTCCCCGTCCAGAGCATAGCGACAGCCCAGCAGAGCGCTCTTCAGCCGCATTATATGATTGGGTATCTTCACCTCGGTCATTGTCAGCGAGCTGGTTATATCTGCAATTAGTGGATAGAGCAAAAACGGAAACGTGAGCATTGCGACTACTATGAACATTTTTTAATGCTAGCCATTTAGTTTTAGTTGCGATCTCTTGATTGTTTTTTTTTTCGTTTTCTTTTCATTGCCAGCTGCATTGTCTGGCCATAAACTCTCTCTTGTCCTACTTTCCTCTCTCTCTCCCTCTCTCTCTCGCTTTCTAGCCTTTTATCTGCCCACGCTTACAAGCGCGGGTGCAAGGTAACTCAGTTCAGTTTTATGGTCTTTTTTTTTGTGGCAAGCGTTAACTTTTACTGCCAGCCATGTTAGCTGCATGCATTAGTTGGCCCAGAACGTAGCACACATTTTTGGGACCAGTGCAGTTTTTCTATAGAGGAAGTCACTTTTTGAGCGTATGGTTATTTGCACATTTTGAATTCCATAATCATGAGGATTTATTAAAAAGCTTACGAGTATGTAGGAGTTAACTTTGCTGGTATATGTAAAAGCAATAGCAACGAATATACGCAAATTTTACTTGACTGTATATAATATAATTTCTAGACATTTTGATAGTATTTTTGTATGATTTTTCTACTTAAATAAATATATATTTATATAGTTCAATATTTTACTGAACTGGAATATTCAATTGACACGCGCTTTAAATGACTATGACTATGTCCAGCACACAAAATTCAATCGATTCCTGACTCCATGCATATAGCAAATACTCTTTTCAGTTATGGACTAAGCTGCAAAAAACCCCATCCGTCGTCAAAAAAAAAAGAAAAGACTACAACCCGTATGCCATATTTTGTATGTAAAATAGAAAGTGCAGTCGGGCGGCATCAAACCAAATAAGAAGAGAAAAAACTCTGCCTGCTGTCACATGAATTATGCTTGCACGACTGCATATGCAGCTCCTGTGGCGCCTGCAGGTCCTGTATAGTCCGCTTCGGCAGTTCAAAGCTCCAATATTACAAATCGGCTGGCCAACAAAACAAAAAATGGCCTAGAGACGAGAACCCGTTGAGTGGACGTCACTGCAGTCTACAATTCACACGGCATAGCGCTCACGTCAGTTTTGTTGGCCAGAAAAGAGCAGCCCCACCCCCGCCCCCGTCGTTATCGAGCCAAAACGGGTATAATAAAAGCAACGCCAAAGCGTTTAAATCACAAAAATTCTCATATTTGCTTTTACGACATTTTGGCGCGTTGAAGTTTCACGTTTTATGATTGCACGGCAATTGCAGCAGCAGTTGACCAGAAAAGAGAAGCCAAGAGTCACCAGCAATTGGCAGTTGCTTTGTGGTAGTTGCCAGTTGCAAGTTGCCAGCTGCCAGTTTGCCAGTTTGCAGCTGGCATTGCCATGACATGGACACACCTACTTATTTAATATACCGCTACACTTTTCATTTCTCAAACCCCTCTGTGTGTGTGCTTCTGTCTGTGTGTGTGTGTGTGTCAAAGGTGAAAAAGCGAATGGGGGAAAGTTGAAAAGGCGCACAAAAAACAAACAAACACACACACATACACTGTGTCACACACATTTGTTACATATATGGCTGGCTGGCTGTATGGGTATGTGTAACGTATACGCCGCGTGCGCCAAAGCGCCACCCATTGAATTTATCACATTCACATGCAAATTGCGCCAAACGACCTTATTATGCAAATTGCCAACTGCAAATGGAGAACGAAATTGATTTTCCTGCAATTCTACTACAATAACAACGACAGCAACAACAACAACTACAAAGTAAACAACAACATGCGAAGGAGTTGAGACTTGGTCGCGCCCACATGTGCCTTCATATGTGAATGCCGTTGCCGTTGCCGATGCCGATGCCAATGACGATGACGATGGCCCAAGCTCCTTGCCGTGGCAGCGTTCAACAGTTTTGCAACATGCGGCAACCGCAGAGCGACAGCTCCTGCGACTACACCTTGCTCCTGTGGGCGCCAACGACGGCGACAAATGGCGAATATATTGAGCTGTCACACGTCCCAAGCCCAACCCCAGCTCCAACCCAAGTCTTGGCTTTATACACACACAAGTATAGTATTGAACAATGTGCACACAAACTCAACTCATCAGATACTCAAACACACACACACACACACACACGCAGATACAGATACATATACGGATACAGTGAATCGGAATCTGAATCGCAGTCGCGACTTCTATACAAAAAAAAACAAGTTGGCAGCCAGACAATTGCCACAAAAAAGGTGGCAACCACAAAATGAGTTAGTTGTTTGCCAGTCAGCAGCAAATGTGTGTGAGCGCGTCTTTTTGCAGTCCCTCCATATATGTGTGTGTGAGTGTGGCTGACGTGCATTTGCTTTTGGCCAAAAATTTATGGCAGGCATCATAACGAATAACAAAAAAATATATATGAAAGGATAAACAGTAAAGAAAGTCATACATTATAAATTCATTTCCGTTTATATTATGCGAGGTTCTCGTTCGGTTTGATTTCATGATTCGCTTTTGTTGGCACTGACAAAGAGCGGGCATAACAAAAACCGGTTAAAATAGGCAATAAAATGTGCTAATAAGCAGAAGATTTGTGTCACTCGAAAGAGGAAGCCGGAGCAAGGACTACATTTCCTTGCGTTCATTTACATATTTTATTCCATAAATTGTGGCCTACCGAGGTAAGTTTGCTCCACTTATTCATATACATGCATATATTATGTTAGATCTTTTTATAAATTTACATTTAATTTATTAGGTGTCCTGAGTTTCTTAAAGTAATAAAGTGTGGTACTTAAAAGCGAAAGTCTATGCTTTTAGCAAAGCTTTTTTTTATAGATTTTATATTTATTTTTTTTATGTGATCATAAACAAATTTTTTTTGTAATTTATATTTAACACATAAAAAATGTTATTTACGAGAGTAAATATCTAGATTTTTTGTTGTAGTTTATGTGTATTTCATGTTTCACTTATTTTATAGTTTGCTTACTGATTGCTAATTCACGTTTCTGCAGCAAGCTTCTATTAAAGTCAAGGACGTTCTGGTAGCATACTCCTCTGTAATCCGCCCACAGTTCAACTAAATGCGCCCTAATTGCAGTTACTGACATTTGACTTTATAAATTGGCGGGGCCGTTTCCCTGCTCTTTTTGCGTATTTGTTGGCTTCCTTTTAAATGCAGTGCCAGCTGCGTAAATGGCGTGTGTCCTTCTACTGCTACTTCTACTGATATCCTGTCCACGCCCCCACCGCTTCAAGTACGGCTCAAAAAACGCTTCAAGTCAACAGCGGCAGCAACAACAACTGACTGCACATTAAAAATTAAAAAAGCCAACTCCGGGATAGCAAGGACTTTGACTCCTCGCTGGCTACCAAGGAAGCCATTGGCAACGCCAGAGCCAAAGCTAACGAAAAAGTTGAGCCAGCAACAACAGGAATTACAACAAAAAGCGAAGAAAAAATAAAAGCAAAGAAGAAGCAAAGTAATTTCATGCATCGTTTAATTTTCATTCGGGTTTAATTTGTGCAACGCCCCTCGCCGCATCTGCTACACTTGACAACCCAACGATCACAAGCCACCAAACACCAGTTCTCATATCATGTGACGGCAGTTGCTATTGTTATTACTGTTGTTGTTGTTTTTAAAATGTTGTAATACCCCATTTAGACCTAATACCGACAGCCACTTCAGGCATCAACTCACAATTGAAACGGCAAATAAAATAAATGCCAACAGACGCCAACTTAGCAAATGTCACACACAAACACACACACACACAGTCACCAGAAATTTACGCCCAAAATGTTGAGACAAATAAAATTAAATGAAGCGCACCTAAAAACTCTCATCCCTTGCTTTGGTGTCATGTAACCCTTTCGCAGCGTTTCCACTTGCCTACATCAGGCAACTTTCCTTACTTACCAAATATTATGTATTTTTTATATTCTTGTAACTTTGTCAAAACATTTTGGCCATGGTTAATCACTTTAATTAATTCTGCATTCAAAGTTGAGGTTCTAAGTTTTTCCCAAGTCTCTAAAAATGCCCTCTCCAGACTTCAAAGTGCCATAACTTTGTCAAAACTGAGCCGATTGTCAATTCCAAGGTCTTTTTGGTGGTGGTTTGTCATCTTTGAAAATTCTACATTCAAAGTTAAGAAAATTCCAAAAATTGGATTTCATTAAAAATCATGTTAAGATGGTGACATGATCTTTTCACAAGTCCCCAAAAATTCACTATCCAGACTTCAAAGTTCCATAACTTTGACAAAACTGATGTGATTCCAGATTCTGAGTTCATTTTGGTCATGGTTTGTCATCTTTAACAATACTACATTCAAAGTTGAGAAATTTCCAAAAATCGGATTTCATGTCAAAAATCATGTTAAGATGTTGACATGATCTTTTCATAAGTCCCCGACAATGCCCTTTCCAGACTTCAAAGTTCCATAACTTTGCCAAAACTGATCCGATTCTTAATTCCAAGGTCATTTTGTTCATGGTTTCTCATCTATAACAATTCTACATTCAAAGTTGAGAAATTTCCAAAAATCGGATTTCATGTCAAAAATCATGGTTAGATGTTGACATGATCTTTTCATAAGTCCCCGACAATGCCCTTTCCAGACTTCAAAGTTCCATAACTTTGCCAAAACTGATCCGATTCTTAATTCCAAGGTCATTTTGTTCATGGTTTCTCATCTATAACAATTCTACATTCAAAGTTGAGAAATTTCCAAAAATCGGATTTCATGTCAAAAATCATGGTTAGATGTTGACATGATCTTTTCACAAGTCCCCAAAAATGCCCTTTTCAGACTTCAAAGTTCCATAACTTTGCCAAAACTGATCCGATTCTCAATTCCAAGGTCATTTTGTTCATGGTTTCTCATCTATAACAATTCTACATTCAAAGTTGAGAAATTTCCAAAAATAGGATTTCATGTCAAAAATCATGTTAAGATGTTGACATGATCTTTTCATAAGTCCCCGACAATGCCCTTTCCAGACTTCAAAGTTCCATAACTTTGCCAAAAATGATCCGATTCTCAATTCCAGGGTCATTTTTTTCATGGTTTCCCATCTATAACAATTCAACATTCAAAGTTGAGAAATTTCCAAAAATCGGATTTCATGTCAAAAATCATGTTAAGATGTTGACATGATCTCTTCACAAGTCCCCGAAAATGCCCTTTCCAGACTTCAAAGTTCCATAACTTTGCCAAAAATGATCCGATTCTCAATTCCAAGGTCATTTTGTTAATGGTTTCTCATCTATAACAGTTCTACATTCAAAGTTGAGAAATTTCCAAAAATCGGATTTCATGTCAAAAATCATGGTTAGATGTTGACATGATCTTTTCACAAGTCCCCGAAAATGCCCTCTCCAGACTTCAAAGTTCCATAACTTTGCCAAAAATGATCCGATTCTCAATTCCAAGGTCATTTTGTTCATGGTTTCTCATCTACAACAATTCTACATTCAAAGTTGAGAAATTTCCAAAAATCGGATTTCATGTCAAAAATCATGTTAAGATGTTGACATGATCTTTTCATAAGTCCCCGACAATGCCCTTTCCAGACTTCAAAGTTCCATAACTTTGCCAAAAATGATCCGATTCTCAATTCCAAGGTCATTTTGTTCATGGTTTCTCATCTATAACAATTCAACATTCAAAGTTGAGAAATTTCCAAAAATCGGATTTCATGTCAAAAATCATGTTAAGATGTTGACATGATCTCTTCACAAGTCCCCGAAAATGCCCTTTCCAGACTTCAAAGTTCCATAACTTTGCCAAAAATGATCCGATTCTCAATTCCAAGGTCATTTTGTTAATGGTTTCTCATCTATAACAGTTCTACATTCAAAGTTGAGAAATTTCCAAAAATCGGATTTCATGTCAAAAATCATGGTTAGATGTTGACATGATCTTTTCACAAGTCCCCGAAAATGCCCTCTCCAGACTTCAAAGTTCCATAACTTTGCCAAAAATGATCCGATTCTCAATTCCAAGGTCATTTTGTTCATGGTTTCTCATCTACAACAATTCTAAATTCAAAGTTGAGAAATTTCCAAAAATCGGATTTCATGTCAAAAATCATGTTAAGATGTTGACATGATCTTTTCACAAGTCCCCGAAAATGCCCTTTCCAGACTTCAAAGTTCCATAACTTTGCCAAAAATGATCCGATTTTCAATTCCAAGGTAATTTTCTTCATGGTTTCTCATCTATAACAATTCTACATTCAAAGTTGAGAAATTTCCAAAAATCGGATTTCATGTCAAAAATCATGTTAAGATGTTGACATGATCTCTTCACAAGTCCCCGAAAATGCCCTTTCCAGACTTCAAAGTTCCATAACTTTGCCAAAAATGATCCGATTCTCAATTCCAAGGTCATTTTGTTAATGGTTTCTCATCTATAACAGTTCTACATTCAAAGTTGAGAAATTTCCAAAAATCGGATTTCATGTCAAAAATCATGGTTAGATGTTGACATGATCTTTTCACAAGTCCCCGAAAATGCCCTCTCCAGACTTCAAAGTTCCATAACTTTGCCAAAAATGATCCGATTCTCAATTCCAAGGTCATTTTGTTCATGGTTTCTCATCTACAACAATTCTACATTCAAAGTTGAGAAATTTCCAAAAATCGGATTTCATGTCAAAAATCATGTTAAGATGTTGACATGATCTTTTCATAAGTCCCCGACAATGCCCTTTCCAGACTTCAAAGTTCCATAACTTTGCCAAAAATGATCCGATTCTCAATTCCAAGGTCATTTTGTTCATGGTTTCTCATCTATAACAATTCAACATTCAAAGTTGAGAAATTTCCAAAAATCGGATTTCATGTCAAAAATCATGTTAAGATGTTGACATGATCTCTTCACAAGTCCCCGAAAATGCCCTTTCCAGACTTCAAAGTTCCATAACTTTGCCAAAAATGATCCGATTCTCAATTCCAAGGTCATTTTGTTAATGGTTTCTCATCTATAACAGTTCTACATTCAAAGTTGAGAAATTTCCAAAAATCGGATTTCATGTCAAAAATCATGGTTAGATGTTGACATGATCTTTTCACAAGTCCCCGAAAATGCCCTCTCCAGACTTCAAAGTTCCATAACTTTGCCAAAAATGATCCGATTCTCAATTCCAAGGTCATTTTGTTCATGGTTTCTCATCTACAACAATTCTAAATTCAAAGTTGAGAAATTTCCAAAAATCGGATTTCATGTCAAAAATCATGTTAAGATGTTGACATGATCTTTTCACAAGTCCCCGAAAATGCCCTTTCCAGACTTCAAAGTTCCATAACTTTGCCAAAAATGATCCGATTTTCAATTCCAAGGTAATTTTCTTCATGGTTTCTCATCTATAACAATTCTACATTCAAAGTTGAGAAATTTCCAAAAATCGGATTTCATGTCAAAAATCATGTTAAGATGTTGACATGATCTCTTCACAAGTCCCCGAAAATGCCCTTTCCAGACTTCAAAGTTCCATAACTTTGCCAAAAATGATCCGATTCTCAATTCCAAGGTCATTTTGTTAATGGTTTCTCATCTATAACAGTTCTACATTCAAAGTTGAGAAATTTCCAAAAATCGGATTTCATGTCAAAAATCATGGTTAGATGTTGACATGATCTTTTCACAAGTCCCCGAAAATGCCCTCTCCAGACTTCAAAGTTCCATAACTTTGCCAAAAATGATCCGATTCTTAATTCCAGGGTCATTTTGTTCATGGTTTCTCATCTACAACAATTCTACATTCAAAGTTGAGAAATTTCCAAAAATCGGATTTTATGTCAAAAATCATGTTAAGATGTTGACATGATCTTTTCACAAGTCCCCGAAAATGCCCTTTCCAGACTTCAAAGTTCCATAACTTTGCCAAAACTCATCCTATTCTTAATTCCAAGGTCATTTTGTTAATGGTTTCTCATCTATAACAGTTCTACATTCAAAGTTGAGAAATTTCCAAAAATCGGATTTTATGTCAAAAATCATGTTAAGATGTTGACATGATCTTTCCACAAAGCCCCGAAAATGCCCTTTCCAGACTTCAAAGTTCCATAACTTTGCCAAAACTCATCCGATTGGCACTTCCAAGGTCATTTTGTTCATGGTTTCCCATCTATAACAATTCAACATTCAAAGTTGAGAAATTTCCAAAAATCGGATTTCATGTCAAAAATCATGTTAAGATGTTGACATGATCTCTTCACAAGTCCCCGAAAATGCCCTTTCCAGACTTCAAAATTCCATAACTTTGCCAAAAATGATCCGATTCTCAATTCCAAGGTCATTTTGTTAATGGTTTCTCATCTATAACAGTTCTACATTCAAAGTTGAGAAATTTCCAAAAATCGGATTTCATGTCAAAAATCATGGTTAGATGTTGACATGATCTTTTCACAAGTCCCCGAAAATGCCCTCTCCAGACTTCAAAGTTCCATAACTTTGCCAAAAATGATCCGATTCTTAATTCCAAGGTCATTTTGTTCATGGTTTCTCATCTACAACAATTCTACATTCAAAGTTGAGAAATTTCTTAAAATCGGATTTCATGTCAAAAATCATGTTAAGATGTTGGACATGATCTTTTCACAAGTCCCCGAAAATGCCCTTTCCAGACTTCAAAGTTCCATAACTTTGCCAAAACTCATCCTATTCTTAATTCCAAGGTCATTTTGTTAATGGTTTCTCATCTATAACAGTTCTACATTCAAAGTTGAGAAATTTCCAAAAATCGGATTTCATGTCAAAAATCATGTTAAGATGTTGACATGATCTCTTCACAAGTCCCCGAAAATGCCCTCTCCAGACTTCAAAGTTCCATAACTTTGCCAAAAATGATCCGATTCTTAATTCCAAGGTCATTTTGTTCATGGTTTCTCATCTACAACAATTCTACATTCAAAGTTGAGAAATTTCTTAAAATCGGATTTCATGTCAAAAATCATGTTAAGATGTTGGACATGATCTTTTCACAAGTCCCCGAAAATGCCCTTTCCAGACTTCAAAGTTCCATAACTTTGCCAAAACTCATCCTATTCTTAATTCCAAGGTCATTTTGTTAATGGTTTCTCATCTATAACAGTTCTACATTCAAAGTTGAGAAATTTCCAAAAATCTGATTTTATGTCAAAAATCATGTTAAGATGTTGACATGATCTTTCCACAAAGCCCCGAAAATGCCCTTTCCAGACTTCAAAGTTCCATAACTTTGCCAAAACTCATCCGATTGGCACTTCCAAGGTCATTTTGTTCATGGTTTGTCATTTATAACAATTCTACATTCAAAGTTGAGAAATTTCCAAAAATTTGATTTCATGTCAAAAATTATGTTATGATATTGACATGATCTTTTCCAAAGTCCCCAAAAATGCCCTTTCCAGACTTCAAAATTCCATAACTTTGCCAAAACTCATCCGATTCTCAATTCCAAGGTCATTTTGTTAATGGTTTCTCATCTATAACAATTCTACATTCAAAGTTGAGAAATTTCCAAAAATCTGATTTCATGTCAAAAATTATGTTATGATATTGACATGATCTTTTCACAAGTCCCCAAAAATGCCCTTTCTAGATTTCAAAGTTCCATAACTTTGACAAAACTGATCCGATTCCCGTTTCCGAGGTCATTTTGGTCATGGTTTGTCATTTATAACAATTCTACATTCAAAGTTGAGAAATTTCCAAAAATCTGATTTCATGTCAAAAATCATGTTAAGATGTTGGACATGATCTTTTCACAAGTCCCCGAAAATGCCCTTTCCAGACTTCAAAGTTCCATAACTTTGCCAAAACTCATCCTATTCTTAATTCCAAGGTCATTTTGTTAATGGTTTCTCATCTATAACAGTTCTACATTCAAAGTTGAGAAATTTCCAAAAATCGGATTTCATGTCAAAAATCATGGTTAGATGTTGACATGAACTTTTCACAAGTCCCCGAAAATGCCCTCTCCAGACTTCAAAGTTCCATAACTTTGCCAAAAATGATCCGATTCTCAATTCCAAGGTCATTTTGTTCATGGTTTCTCATCTACAACAATTCTACATTCAAAGTTGAGAAATTTCCAAAAATCGGATTTCATGTCAAAAATCATGTTAAGATGTTGACATGATCTTTTCACAAGTCCCCGAAAATGCCCTTTTTAGACTTTAAAGTTCCATAACTTTGCCAAAAACGATCCGATTTTCAATTCCAAGGTCATTTTGTTCATGGTTTCTCATCTATAACAGTTCTACATTCAAAGTTGAGAAATTTCCAAAAATCGGATTTCATGTCAAAAATCATGTTAAGATGTTGACATGATCTTTTCATAAGTCCCCGACAATGCCCTTTCCAGACTTCAAAGTTCCATAACTTTGCCAAAACTCATCCGATTCTCAATTCCAAGGTCATTTTGTTCATGGTTTCTCATCTATAACAATTCAACATTCAAAGTTGAGAAATTTCCAAAAATTGGATTTCATGTCAAAAATCATGTTAAGATGTTGACATGATCTCTTCACAAGTCCCCGAAAATGCCCTCTCCAGACTTCAAAGTTCCATAACTTTGCCAAAAATGATCCGATTCTCAATTCCAAGGTCATTTTGTTCATGGTTTCTCATCTACAACAATTCTACATTCAAAGTTGAGAAATTTCCAAAAATCGGATTTCATGTCAAAAATCATGTTAAGATGTTGACATGATCTTTTCCCAAGTCCCCAAAAATGCCCTTTCCAGACTTCAATGTTCCATAACTTTGCCAAAACTCATCCGATTCTCAATTCCAAGGTCATTTTGTTAATGGTATCTCATCTATAACAGTTCTACATTCAAAGTTGAGAAATTTCCAAAAATAGGATTTTATGTCAAAAATCATGTTAAGATGTTGACATGATCTTTTCCCAAGTCCCCAAAAATGCCCTTTCCAGACTTCAATGTTCCATAACTTTGCCAAAACTGATCCGATTCTCAATTCCAAGGTCATTTTGTTAATGGTTTCTCATCTATAACAATTCTACATTCAAAGTTGAGAAATTTCTTAAATCTGATTTCATGTCAAAAATCATGTTAAGATGTTGACATGATCTTTTCCCAAGTCCCCAAAAATGCCCTTTCCAGACTTCAATGTTCCATAACTTTGCCAAAACTCATCCGATTCTCAATTCCAAGGTCATTTTGTTAATGGTATCTCATCTATAACAGTTCTACATTCAAAGTTGAGAAATTTCCAAAAATAGGATTTTATGTCAAAAATCATGTTAAGATGTTGACATGATCTTTTCACAAGTCCCCAAAAATGCCCTTTCCAGACTTCAAAGTTCCATAACCTTGCCAAAACTGATCCGATTCCAGGTTCCGAGGTCATTTTGTTCATGGTTTGTCATCTACAACAATTCTACATTCAAAGTTGAAAAATTTCCAAAAATAGGATTTTATGTCAATTATAATGATAAGATATTATAAATACATATATATTTGTATGTTAAATAAAAGGGAAGAAAGCATTTTTAGATTTTTGTTTATCATGAAAGTTACTTCAGCTTGTATTTATTCGCTGCTGCCGTGCAGTGGAAACATAGCATTAGAACTGGCGTTTTATTCTTGTCATTCTCACACGTCTACTGCTGTGCTTTTCTCTTAATTCTTTTATACATTTAATGAAGTCAATTTAAGTGACGCATCCGCCTCGTTTCCCCGTAGCATGTAATTGAAATTTTTATAGTTGTCACGCTTCGTCTGCCGTAGGTCAAAAGTTTTATCAGCGCCTGGCGGGCTCTTAAAAACAATTTTTAGTAGCGCCCCCTTCGTGGGCACATCAGTCCGGCAACAAATTAATCCCTTTATTTGCATAATTGAAAAACATCAACTGAAGCTGGCAGCCAAATATCAAAACGGCAACTCGCACAGTCAAGCAAAATGGCCTCTGGCAATTCTGTGCACTCCACCTCCGCGCTGTCCAGCGGTCTGTAGGGGAGGGGGTGGTGGTGGCATTTGTCAAGCGGGCCAACTGTCGCCACATTTTAATGTGGCGCTGCCTCCGGGGAGCTATTTAACATTTTTCCAACACTTTGATAATCGCACTTTGCGGCCAGATTAATTATTTACGAGACTACGCTACCTGCGCGACATCGCCTCGTTTAACCCGCAGACCGACAGTCGCCGCACAAATACACGCAGACACACACACACACACACACACACACACAGATACAGTGAGAGACAAAGCGCGCCGGAGTTGTTGTTAAATCTTGGGTAATGCCCAAAGCCGAGCCGGGCCACGGCGCTCAAGTATATTTGTCGCCGGTCTTAAGAGATTGCGGCGCACAATTCCGCGCCTCCACCCCCACATCCGGCTCCAACAGCAACCCCACCTGAAAGGGCAACCTCAAGCCAATTCCACTCCAATTCCGACATCAAAGCGCGCAGAGTCAGAAGCCAAGAGGCAAAGTAACAAATGCCATTGCGACACGGCTCGCTGACTGTGGGGCTTTTTGGCCTCGGGGGGTGGGTTGAGGGTAGAGGCCGTAGAGTTAACTTGGCTACCTTGTCGCTTAAATGGGCGACAGTTATCAAACGTAATATTTCAATTGTGGCCCTTCAAGTGCCGCTAAATTGAAAAGAAACAAACGGCTCAAACGGCGAGGCGCCTTATCACAAACTTAAACTGCGTGCCATCTTTATGCCTGTACTGTGGGCGTGGCAAAAGTGCAGTTGGCAGCTTTGAGCCCTTAAAGCCAGCATCAGATTGTGTACGAAAGATACGTTCCAGCCTGCTGGACTCATAGATACCCTAGATGTAAACTTATGTTAACCATAATGAGGAATAGTTTCATATCGTTATACTATAAAAGGCTACCTAATGTATTTTTTCTCTTTCATTATACCCCTCTTAACAACTTGACGTCTTACAGGGTATGAAAAGGCAGCTCTCACATGCACTGAATTTATGCGGCAAAGCTCCGTTTAACAGCAAAATTAATACGCTTAATGCAATTTGTGGCACAAAAAGGTGGCTCAAAGTGATTCAAAGTGGCGTCCATAAAACCTTTGCAGTGCCTTTGACTTTGACTTTAGCTCCATCTTTGACTTTGATTGTGCCTTTACCTTTGCCTTTGCCTCTGCCTGTGCCTCTGCCAGGCTAACGGTTAACGATCTTAGCAACGAGTGCGCGGATTAGGCACATCACGCTCTGGAGAAGGGCTAAGATGGACTTAAACGTGCTCTCATTTGCCAGAGAATAGTCATGTTAAAAGCGGCTTAAATTATCAAGAGAACGAGCTGCCATGAAAAGAGCTGTTTCTATGCTTTATGAGCAATTCATGTTAATGAAAAAGAACAACGATGTTTTAGCAAAGGGGATACATTAATCTAAATCTCATGGCATAAGCAGAAATGTTTTTAGCTTAAAGCATTTGGTAAAGTTTAGTATGCCATTTTCATTTGAGTTAAAAGGTTAATCTATATTGAAACTAATCTTTTTATTATGTATCTTTTTAGTTTTTTAGTTGCACATACCGCATATTCTATTTGATAATATAAAAGGCTATTTCTGGCTATATTTCCATGTGCCCAATTTAAAAGAATTTTGAATGCCCATGGCCAACTTAGCTAACTGGGTAAAAAACTATTTGAAAATAAATACGTATACATGTAAGTGTGGTCAAACTTTCGCTTGTGTGTGTGTGTGTATGCGTGTGTGTGTGTATATACCTGATGTGTGCCTAAATATACCAGTTAAAATAAAAGGCCAAAGTGAACCGCCTGACTTCCTCTTTTTGGCTGCTGCTGCTGCTGCTGCTGCTAACGAAAAGTGCTACCGGCATAATTTGCAGCACTTCCTTCTATTCAAGTTTTTGACCTCCCCTCCCCCGGGTATGAGGGGGACAGCTGGCACAGGCACACCTTGGCAAAAAAAAAGAAGAGAAAAAGGCTGACACCGGACTATGGACGGGTACATTACCATGCTCAGAGACTCTAGCTCAGGCCCAGACTCAGTTCATATTCATGTCCATGTCCGAAATTATATACATATATATATATACGTATACGTATTATACTTGTACATTTCTTTCGCACAGCGGGCTTTATAAATAATTCAGTGGGCCAAGTCTGGCCCGGGGGCACTTTAATGAGGCCAAAATGAATGAAGATTGGCAGCCTGGCCATCCGAAGTTTAAACAATTTATGTAACTTTCATAAGTTGTACAATTTGAAATTTATGAAAATTTAACAGACAGACGGACAGACAGAGACGGAAGTAGAAGAAAATGAAGAAGAAGAAGCAGAAGAAAACGATGACGAAGATGGAGCTGAAAATCACTTCAAGTCCCAAGGCTTTCGCTTTTGCAGGGGGCAAGAGTTGAAGTTGAAGTCGTTTCCGTTACATCCTGGGCATCGAAAGGTAAATACACAGCATGCAAAATAAGAGGAAGGAGGCGACAAGGAGGGTGCACTTTGTCTGGCGGAAGTGCGGCATTGCGGAGGAGGGGGCTGAAATGCCTGGAAAATCAATTTCATATAAAAATTCAAGCAAATTTTATGCGAACCGTTTGCTCGAGCCAAAGTTATTGCCAATATGTCTGGACCTCTGTGTGCATGTGTGTGTGCGTGTGTTGCACAAAATATATGCAAAATAGATGTATGTGTGTAACAGTTAGTGTTGTGTGTGTATGTGTGTGTGAACTTAATGATTATGCAAATTGGCATATAAATCGATTGCCAATCGCCAGCAATGCCACAAATTGATGTTAGTTCCACAACGGCGACAGTTTCGACCAGGATCTGCAGCTGGAGCTGGAGCTGGAGCCGGGCACTTTGATGTAACTGGACGCGAGCAGCAGGCGACCAGCTGGCAGCCGAAGCATAATAACTCATGCCCCAAGTTGTGGCCCTAATGGCTGCCGAGCTCGTCAACGCACTATAAAAATGTCATTATCAGTGCAAAAGTTTTGCTTATATCAAGCATCAAGTGTATAAAAAATTTGCATATTTTTCCAAGACACAAGACGCACAGAGGGGCAGGCATCAGGCAGCAGGCATCAGGAGGCAAGGCCAGCAGCAAGGACCAAGGACCAAGCCATAACGCCGTCTGCTGGCGCTGAAGTTGAAAAATGAAAGGGGCCCCCGCTGAAACCAAAGCAAATTCAATTCCCAACTCAACTCAGTGGTCGCCTGCTAACAGCCCCGCTTATCATTAAATTCAAATATCAATCAATTTATCATGAAACGCCAGCTCAAAAGTGATAGCAACAAAGACAAAGGCTGGCTGAAGGCAACCCAAAGTAGCCTCGCCCAAGCTGTGGCCTGTCAGGTAACAGTTGCAGTTGCAGTTGCAGCAGATAATGCTAATGCTAATGCTAATGCAATTGAGAGATGACTTGACTAATGAGCTTATTAGATATGATGCCAAATCGTATTTAGGTTCGGTTTCAATTTTTCACTTTGTGTAGAATTTGTGAAGAAACTTTTGCTTGAAAATATTATTTGATATTTTTTATTGGAAATTTGTAAATATCTTTGAGCTTGGCAATAAGCAATAAGTTTCGTTTATCATCCACTTGGCGCATAATTAAAATATATAAAAACATAAAATCAACAAATATGCGAGCGCGCATAAAAACAATAAGAAAAGTAATCAAAAATTGGGGCACTTAACTGTTGTTGTTGCTGTTGTTGTTGTTGTCATTGTATTTGTTTTGGCTGCTGGTATTGGGGCAAGCTCAGCAGCTGTTTTTATAGCTCATAAATTCGTAAGATGCTGTTTTCGCAAAGGCAAAGTCAAGACATCCGAATTCATTGCCTTTTGCCAACTTATATATTTATATATATGTATATATATAATATACATATGTATATACATATTTTTATCCTTTCGCTGTTTCGATGCAGGTCCTTGGCACATCAACGCTGGTTTGGTCTGGGCTACAGCCGGAGCTGGAGCTGGAGCTGGGACCGTAGCCAGCGCCAAATCAATACAAAATTGATGAATACAAATGATCATAAAAAACAATAAAAAGCAATGCTAAAAGGCATCTGGAGTTTGCCAAAAGAAAACAAAGCGCCAAAAATTGAGGCCAACATTCAGTTGGTTAGCAGCTCAAGGGGATGAAGACTTGTCCTGATTTGGTTATAAAAATCCCAGCCACGTATTTTGTGTTGTTTTCTTTTGTCAGTCTGTGAGCGCAGAGCGATTTGCGTTACGGATGTGTTTTGGGATTGTGTCTCTTAAAGCCTAGACAACTTCGATTCGGAGTTGAATTTTAAGTAAGCCTGTTTTTCCACGCAAGTGCATTTCATTTATTATTTGTATTCACATGATTCTTTATAATCGTCATCAGTCACTCATTGGAAATTAATTTCGCGGAATAAAGCAGCGGGACGAACGGCAAGTGGTTTGCTGAAAAGCGCCCGTTTTCTCGTCCTTTATGCTACGGTCTATGTCTCTGTCAGTTCTCCTTGCTGTCCTTGTCGCATGTCTGCGCTTGGCATCTATGGCAGCCCAGTGAGCCGCAGCCGGAGCCGGTTGCCATTGCTTCGCTTGATTTCAAGCGTATCGTCGTTTATCGGCGCAATCTAAGTAGACACTCACACTCACACTCACACACACATACACGCACACATATCCAGGACATATCCAAGAAAGAAATGAAGTTTAAGTAAATATGCATAGACAAATAAACACAGATACACACCCACACAGACCCACACACACAGGCAGACATGCCTTTGACGGGAAATTGATTTCAATCAATCAAATGTTGTGATTACTTTACTGGAGTGCCACATCTTGGCACCGTTCTGTCAAGCTATCTACCAGTTAAAGATCTGCCTGTGCCGCTCCACTCGTCGGTGATTTTCTTGTGGCTGTTTGCAAGCCATTAGCAATAATTTACTTAAAGGCTTAAGTGAAATTTAAGACCCAATCGCACTTAGCAGCACACGTTTGTGCTGCGTTTGTCTTTGAATAAATGCACATAAATACATAGAAGACATAGATATTTATATATTTATATAAGAGTACTAAGTTAATATTGACCCATCTTAGTTGAGCAACGTCATGAGATATTCTGCTCAACTGAGAGCTTTTTCAAGGCTGCTTAGCGAATTAATAGTATAGATAAGTGTATTAGTATATGTCTAGTTTAAGCTGTGATTTAATCATAATTCGGTTATTCCTATTTAAGATTTGATTTATAAGGAAAATGATTCAACTGAAAGACTTAACGTGATTACTAATTATACTCAATTAATATTCAATTTCGACATGAAATCGGTTTATTATATAAATTGTATTTAAAATCCTCTTGGCGTTGAAAATGTGTAAACTCTTTACTTTTTAATTGCCTTAAAAGTTATTACATTTTATTTGCATAATTATTATTAACATTTCGCATTTTCTTTTCGACTTTTGCACCCCATTCGCAGAACAAGTCAAAGGCCGCCTCGCACTTGATGAAATATATTTAATTCATTAAGTGATGCGCACAATTATTATTGATAATTAACTTTACGCTTTCCGAAGCACAGAAAAAAGTCAATTTGTGCCACTCGCTGCGAATCAGAGTGGAAGTCGGAGTCACAGTGTCAGAAACGCAGAAATGCAGAAATGCAGAGACCGAGTCCACAGACAGTCGCCATTTCGGTCGCATGGAATATTAAATATTTAATTAAGCTGCGCGCGCATATTAAAATTGCATTAAAAATGCCATGCAAATATTATTTTTGCTTCAATTGGAATATTCATTCACCCTCTACTCCCTCTACACCCTCGACACCCGCCCGACTCTGCCACAGTCGTATTAATCCATAATATACAAATGAAAGTACAAATGCAGCTGTGAAATGGCAGACGCAGCCGCAAAACCTACAAAATTGAATATGTTGCCAGCGAGCGAGCGAATAACTGAATAACTGAATACTGAATCTTTCAGAACGAGGCCAAATGAATGGTTAACTGCGGCCCAAAGCCGAAAAGTAGTACTCATTGGGGATGAGCCTGGCGCACTCTTTGACATCCAGCCAACGAGGCGTATGAGTGCTGCATTGCCCTTAAAAAGCATTGCATGGGGTCGTGGTCGGTATCGGGGTGGGGTTGTAGATGGTAGATGACTGTCAAAGTTATTGACAACTGTAAAGTTTGTCTGCGCATCATTTGCCATCTCTTTCTGGCAAATATGCATAATAAAAATGCAAAAATTCAATTAAAATTTCATGATATGCACAAAGCGGCTGTCAGTATGCTCTGCAGGGTCAGAAGGGTGGCAAGTGAAAAAATAATACTAAAAATCATACACACACACACACTCACACTCAGACTCCCACAAAACATAAAAAAGGGAAAATCAGCGCATAAAACTCGCGACAAATGCACAAAGTCCAAATGTGCGGCCTGAAATTGTCGACTCTCATACTGAAAGCAGCTGCAAGCTGGCCAAGGCAAACACCACACCACACTCACAGACACACACACACACACACTCTCACATTCAGAGAGTCTACATAGGGTACATATATGTAGTTGCTAGCATGTACTTATTGCGGCCATTGGCTGTTCTGCGGTAGCACCAACTGCACACAAGTGCTGCGCATTTGGTGAAAACATAAAGAATACCCTGCAATCGAAGTGGATCAAGCCAATTCGAAATGCATTTTGTGACTTAAGAATATGAAAAATAAATATAGTTTTATTACAAGTATAAGTTATATATTTTAATTCTCTTAAACGTATAGTTTAGATAAATGTCAATTTGTGGCCGAAGCATGTACATATATATATTTATAAATTATAATATAGTTAGAGCATTCAGCGGTCAGCATGCAAATGCATTATAAAGCTGTTCGTCATTTTATTATAATAATTTCTGCATTTTTCGCTTTTTGCATAATTTGCGCCACAATTTTAGTGCTGAGTTTTGCTTTTTGTCGGAGCACAACAATAACAAAAGGCAAGGAAAAATGGCAAAAAGGGAAATAACGCTTTAAATGATGGCTATAATTTAGCTAAAAATTTGTTGTATTCTATTGTTGTTGTTTTTGTTGTTGGGCAAGCTGCAAATGCTGCTTTATTGTTATGGATACTTTTGGCAATGCTTTTGCCTGCCGCACATTATTCGCACATATGATGCCAGCACTCGAATGAGTACAAGTGCGTATATGTGTGTGTGTGTGTGTGTGTGTGTGAGTGCCTGGTACTCGCAGTAGTCATATGCATATGCAAATGGTGATGTTAACAGCATGTTGGGAATGCTAATGCTCAGCATGTTGTCATAAATTCTGGCCACAAATTCTCCCATCTGCAGTGACCTTTCAACTGACGGCCATAAAACTGCCGCTTTAGCTACTTTACAACTTTAAGAGTTTGGCCAAATGGTCGAGAGCGGCCTGCCGCGATAAGCCCGGCCCAGCAGTTGGCTTAACCTATCCGCTCGGACTCGTATATCACCATCAACGCCGGCACCAGCACCGGCACCGGACAGCCGCCCATTGATTACCACTTGCCAAATAAATTACTCGACAGTCAGCAGCCAACAGCGAAAAGCGAAAAGCGAATGGCATCTTGGCCCACTCACAATGGCCGCTGCACAAACTTTCTCTTCACAACTTTCACTGAGCCAGTTTCAGTTCCACTTCTCAGTCACAGCTCTGGCTCTGGCTCTGGCTGTGGTCAGGGGAGCAACATCAGCGCTCAGCCAGAGGCACAATTTTTCTGCTCTATTTGCGCTCGTCTATTGCCAAATTCACTGCAAGCACCTAAAACTAAAACTAACATCGAGATGCCATTTGCCATTCGCCGGAGCTTCCCAGTCGCGCTTGAGTGCGTCTCGAGGGCGAAAGTGTTGGGCGCGGCATTTCACTGCCAGCTCCTTGCACGACTCTCCCACCCCCCAACTACCCGAACTTCCCCTTTCGCCATTAGCACCCAGCGATGGGCACGTGACAGGCCATAAAACGTGGTTGAAATAGCACAAGAATCATAGATGAAATCTCTTTAATAAAAAAAACACGTAACATATATTTTTTAATCTCTTTTTGAATAAGTAATTTGAACAGCTAATAGTTTTTATACATTGTGTTGTGGCTGATTTGGCATGCAGAAAAATCCATATTACTTTGGCATAATTTAAATTATTCGAGTTAAGTTAACAAATAATTAATTTATATTAATATTATATTTTATTATATTAATTTATAATATCTGGCTATATCAAGCCAAGAAATTTTAGTAGAATTTCTTATCACGCTGCCATCTCGAACTACTGAATTTGCAGTGCCCGAAAGTATGCTACAGTTTCTTTAACTTGTGTGTTAACATATTTTCAAGAGTTTGTCGCTCTTTGTTTGAATTTCAGGAATGTGCTGAAGGAAATGACAAAAGTGAAAATATTTGAAGCAGTTGCGCATCGCATTGTATCTTACCATCCTCACCCCCTCGCGCGCTAGCTACACATGCCACATGTCTGTCTGTGTATGTGTGTGTGTGCGTATGTTTTTTTTGCGCAAAGCGCATTAAATACACACACGCACACACTCACAACGGTCACACACTTTAGCAAATCGATTGAATTGTCTTTTCCGCCTTTGTGAGCTGCTTACATGGCTTAGACTAACTGATTGCCCCCCCCACCCCCGTCGAATTATTTGTCATAGTTGCGTTGATTATGTCAAATAGGGCAATTGCTTGTGAAAATATTTAAATTATTGAAGCGCTCGCTTTGAGCAAGTGCAAATTTCAGCTTCATTTGGCGCTGGCCATTTTATTTTCGCCGGGAATCAAATCAATTTGTTGCCGCCCGAAGGGTCATCTCCTGACCTGAAAAGCCTTTTAGCCTTAACATTTGCCTTTTCTGGGCCATTTCTGGTGCCGACTGCTGATTATTTTATGCCTCTCCTGCCAGCTGACTTTTGACTGCCGCCAACTGCTGACTGTTGACTGGTGTCATGTCGTTGTGGGTCTTGTATTTTTGATAAATTTACCATATCGTTAGCGACCCTTGGGCTGTTCCTTTGCACCATTTTATATATGTTTGAGTTTGAATTCTGTTTTTTTTTTTTTTGCCTTTTTGTAATACAATATTTTTGCCATTAGGCAGCCAAATGGGCAAAATGCGGCCAGTTACTTTGTTTGTGTGCGCTGGCTTTTGAATTTGGGGCTCTGTTTTTGGGTGCTGTCGCTGCGCTTGTTCTTTTCTGGTGTTGCTTACACTTTGAACCTTTTTACACCCGCCAGGCAGGCACCGGGGGTGTAAGGCAGGGTCGCCGAGGCAAGTCAGCAGTCAAGCGAATGGTTGAGTCAGTAGTACAGGGTATAGCCGAGTCGCTCAACTCATTAAAGTTCGCATGCTAGTTGCAGGCTCGCCCCGTGGGAACTCACATATCATGGCGCAATGATATACCAAAAAGTCGAAACGCCTTTCGGCCTGTTGAAATATTCGTGCTTAATGGTACGTAAAGTCTGCATGATTAATAGGCGTCAGTCGCCCGGTTGTTTGCTCGTCAGACATTAAAGCCCCCCCTTTCCTCACTCCCTTGCCATCGAAAGTATTTCGCCTGCTTCTCAAACTTTCGTTCCTTTCGTTCCTTTCTTTACTTTCTTTTTTTTTTGTTTGGTTGCGCTCTAATGATTTCAATACAAATCGAAAAAAAACGTCAACACACGCACACCGTCGCAGCACACACACACACACACAGAGTGTATTTCATTTTGTATCAATTTGCTTAGCATGCTTTGGGCGTTGTCCGGTCAGACAGGCTATCCGAACCCCCCTACCCCGACCACGACCTTCGCCCTCGCGGTTTGTCTTGACGCGTTTCGTTTTATTTTTTTTTGTATTTGGGCCTTTTTTTTGTTGGCTTTTAGCAACAGCTATCATTTTTAATTGAAATGCGACAATTTATGGCACAGCGCATATCAATTTACCGAAACATAACAAATATTTCGACAGTCATTTTTTATTCCTTTCTTCAAAATCGAAATCAGACAGCTAACAAAATGAGGGCATTAATTGCTGCTCGTGAATTACTAATGACATAGTAAAAGTCACATAGTAAATGTGGGAAGGGACTTGAGTATGGAAAATTATAGTGTAGAGGTCATCAACAAATTAAACTTTATGGAGAAATAGTTTAAAACTCTATTAAATCATAAATAATATGAAGAACTGCAGTCAGTTTCGGAGAAAGATAATCAAAATGTAGTAGCTGAAAGCATCATTAAAAATGAATGATAGAATTACGCTGATGAGCATTGCGATTGCCGAAATTTATTTCTATTTAAGCTACCTGCTGCTAACGTCAATGTCAATTGCGGCACAACAATAACAACAACAGCCAGAGCAAGCAATAAAATAAATAAAAACGGGGACAATAACAAAAGCCAAGCTGCCATCATTTGGCAAATGCAAAGATAAACTTCAACAATAGCTTAGTGGCTCAAAATGTTTTTTATGTGTGTCACACGGATACCAGGAAGTGTATCTGTGTGTGTGAGTGTGAGTGTGATTGTGTGCGCATACATATCTCGCAATCAGACAGCTATCATCATCCATTGTACATATGTGTGTGTGTGTGTGTGTGTGTGGGTGTATGGATGTGCGGATAATCAAAACAAAAACACTTGCTCTGTCATTGTAGCGACACAGTTTTATTTAAACAAAACAAAAGCCCACTTGAGCTTTGCTTTGCTCAGTTCGCAGCAACAACAAATTTAATGCGATAGTGTGCGATGAGCTCAGCTCCACTGTGTAGCATACGAGTTCTTTCCATTACGTATCACGTATACGTATTTATACCCATTGCCCCCAAAGGCCGAAAAGGTGTCTTTTCGCCATTGTTCATCGGCGCGAGAATAAAAAAACCTTAACAAATTTCCATTGCTGTGCGTGAATAGTGCTTTTATGTATGCATTATTTATAAATTTTTTATGCACGGAAAATCATTCAGTTGGCGAATATTAATATTAATAAATTCATAAAAAGGAATAAATATAAAGCCGATTGGTGAATTTTTTTTAAGCATTCAACGTTTTTACAATTTTGTAATGTTTTTTTGTTTTATATTTTCTATTTCAGTATAAAAATTCAACTTTAAAATGCGGCTGCAATTTATGGGTGAGCAACTGTTGCATAGTAATAACTTTTTATTATACATTTAAATATATATAAATTCAATTCTAAGAATATAACCTAGGGATTCTTCTATCTGAAGTACAGGATATATCAAAGTTTTACTGTTTTTTAAGCTAGCGACTATTAAATATCCCAGCTGGCTGCTTTATCTGCTGAAATTAGCCCGCTGAGGCGCATAGATGAGCAGCTGGCTAACTAAGTAAGTCAAGGGCATCATTTAATATTTTGTATTTTTCATTTTGGGCCGGCTTCTGATTAATGAGGCTGTCTAATGAGAGTGGGCCGCATTTTTATGAGCTGGCCTTTTTGGCATTTCGCTAAAATTCATATTTGAGTCAGTCAATTTAGGGACTTGGCTCTGACTGACAATGATGGTGGGGGAGTGGTGGTGGAGTTGTGGGGGAGTTGTGGGGGGAGTGGCTGTCAGAGGCAATCAGGCTGCAGGCGAAATGCGTCGCAATATCAAAGAGCGTATTTACATGCAAAACAGGACTCGGCTTGGGGTTCGTTTTGGGGCTTGCTGCTGCTGTTGCCACTAAGTTGACTTGCCACAGACGGGCGTAAAAACAGCAGCAAGCGAAAAAAAAATGAAGAAAAAATTGAAAACCATTAGGATTAATGTTTAGTTGAAAGATTTGCGCGTTAAGCCATTTTTACATGGCCGCAATGCCGCTGAGGCCCACAGATGTCTCCCTGCTCCCTGGCTGTGGCCTGACTCCTGCCTTTCTCCCGTTCTGCCATTCTGGCATCCTGACATCCTGGCGCTGACTGGCAATTGCTAATGTAGTTTATGTGTAACAGGCGGAGGCTTCTTAACGTTAACTGACGGCCTACCGTTTTGGCTTAGGGCACGAGACGCACAAACGGCATGTAAAATGTGACATTTTAATGTATGCAAATGAGACGTTGAATTAAGCCCATACTCACACACACACACTGACACACACACGCAGAATCACACTCACAGGCGGACTGGCAGGCATACAAACATCACTTGGTTTCATATCCGTTTCCGTTCCTTCTGCCCTCTCCGTTCCTTGTGATATGATTTAAAAATAATGAAAACCAACGCTCCTCAATGGCTTTAATGTTTCCCCCGTTGTCCCGTTGCCCCAACACCCCGCACCCTCTTCAAACAACATCGTGACTTGTATTTTCCCAGCTCTCCGGCTCGGTCTGTATGTGTGCGGAAATGTCAACTTAACTTTTTTGCGCTTTGCCAGTGACACTCAACAACACAGCAGCAGCAACAGCAACAGCCGAGTAAAGCTGGGCAAATGTCTGTTTTCCCACTCTCCCCCATTTATACGTCCATCTTCAGGCAATTTATTAATTTCTATGCAGCGTGCGTATCGTAATTTGTTTTGTTGTTTGCTTTTTCTTAGCTAGAAAATTACTTAAGTACCAGTTGCCCTAGTTCGATTATTTGAACTTTGTTTCAATTTGTTGATTGTTTTATATTGCTTCTTATTATTTTTTTTCCGCTGCTTTGCAGTAGGGGACTTTTAGTTTTGGGGCAATGATTTGCGTATTCAGCTCATACAAATTTCGACCATATTTTCTATGGACATTTCAAATTGTTCTCACAATTTTAGTTGCAAATTAAAGCTGTCTGAATGAAAGCTTTTCGAAAGAATTGTTTTTGTTGCTCCAAAATTTAAAAAAAATTCTTTTAAAAATCTTTTAATTATTTTAAGCACTTTGAAACGCTGTCGACCTTCGGTATATGCATTTTTCTAATTGAAACTCGTTTATTTGTTTGTAACATTCAATAATACATTTTTTTCCTTGAATAATTGAAGTTTTCATCACCAAAACGCAGATATTTATTCAAATGTGCTTAATTTGACTTATTTTATGAACCGATTCATAAAAAAATCGAATTTCTTATCTTCTTTCTGATAAAAATTTCATTTCTCTTATAATTCTCAACTAGTTTAAGTGCAGACTACTACAATTATTTTGAATGTACGAGAAGTCATGCTTCCTAAACATAATATGTTTGTTACAAAATTTGATTCCCTTCCGTACATCAGAATATTTTAATTATTTGTGCAATTTGTCAGAGATTAGGAGCAAAGGAACTCGAGATGATAACTGTTTGGCTTAAATCCTAGGCAATCTACAGATTTCATAATTTGCTTAGCCGGAAACTCGTAACAATTACTGAGTTCTATCCAGCATATTTGCATAGATACATCGAATACACATTGCTATCATATCATAGCTACGTCTTGTGCCCCATAGCAATTGGAATTAATTATGTATTTGTACGCAAAGCCCGCAATCCTTTATACACACACCCACACACACAGACACAGACACACGTACACACACACTCGCACACGCACTTTACATAAATGAGCAAACATTTTCATCTCAATTTGCGCAAATATTTGCAAACTTTTGGAGCATTTAATCGTAATTTTGGGCTGCGGTTCGCATCGGTTTGGTTGAGTTCGGTTGGTTGTAAGGAGAGGGTGGGGGGCAGGAGAAGTGGAAGGAGCAAGTCGGAAATTAATTACAAGCCATTTGAAATAATTATAAAAATGAAAGTTTTTGTGGCACTCACCGATTAGCACTAATATCACATGTAGAATATACCAAAGCTGCAGATGCGTTCTCTTAACGGTTCTTGTTGCTGTTCTTGTTGTCCTCTTGGCCGGGCTAACAGCTTGTCCTGCCTGTTGCTTGGGGCTCTGGTGGTGGTGGTGGTGGTAGTGCTGCTGCTGCTGCTTCTGCTGGTGGTGTTGTCGGTGGTGCGGCGCCAGCAGCTGTTGCTGACTACTGTGACGGTGACTGTGATTATGCCTATGACTATTGCTCCTGTGACTGCTACTGTGGAGACTAGGCGTGTGACTGTGTGTGTAAGGCTCCAGCGCACACATTCTGGCAGTTGAAACACTTTCACTTGCTGGCTCCTGCGGCAGGGTGGAGGGGTAGTTTTTGGCTGGTTCGCTCGGGGGAATTCGCCTCGGTATTTGTGTTTATTTATGCGCTGTGGGCAGCGTCCAGAGCGTCCAGAGTTTCCAACTGGCCCACGAGGCAGCAAACACACATACACTGATGTGTTTATTAATTTCTGTGTGTTGCGAGAATTCACTTATTTAATTTAGCCATTAACGTTGCCCATTGTTATTGCTGTTGTTGTCGTTGTCGTTGTTCTTGTTTCCACTGTCGGCCAATTAATCACTTTTAATCGGGGCGCGCGAGAAAGCAAAAGCAAAAAAAACGGAAACAAAAAACAAGGAAAGGGGCGAACAAGCGAAACTATTAAACGGAGCCCAAATGCAGACAGTAAAGGAGCCAAGTTAAAGACATAAATTTTGCAGCATTTTGGCCAAAGATTAATTACAACAGCAGGCAGAAGCAGCCCCGAACCGGGACCAGACTGAGTTGGAGACGCAGCGGCTGGGACTATGTATTGAGGCGCATGCAACATAAATTCTAAATCACCCCCTCTCGACACCCTTTCTCTCAGTCAGTTGTTGTGCCTAGCATTTGATTTACGGCTAACTGGCAACGCTTACAACAAGGCAATTGAGGCGGTTGTTAAAGCTCGTTGTCGTTGTCCTTGTCGCTGTTCCTGTCACAGCCAATGCTGTTCCGTTATAATAATAATGCCACACACTTCGCTGACCCATATGTGGCACTATGCAGGCAACCAGAGCATTGCCCTTGTGCCCATCAAACTTGATTAGAGGCATGTGTCTCCTGCCCCTTTTGGTGGGTCAACAGTACAGGCGCCCCATCTATAAATACCCAACGAACTCACATTAACTTTATTAAAATCTATTAATTACTAGTGAGTGCAACCCGTCTTTGCACGAGGCAAATATTTTTCTAAATTTACCTCGAGGAGCGAAGCCCCAAAGAGCGAAGGTTGTTCTCTGCTGCATGCTCTTTTTCTTTAAATCGTACGTAATTACTTATACGAATTGATATAATTGAATTTATTTCCAATAGTCGCCTTTCTATCGAAAAAAACTTGAATATGTAATAAAGGTTTTTTATGGAATCCAATTAAAATAAAATAGAAACAAGCCATTTTATAGTATATAGAGTTATAATTGCTCAAATCACGTAAATGAAAAATTATTTAAAAATAGCTTCTAAATTGGTTGAATCACGAATATTAGACCAAAAATAAGAACTGGCATTTTAATTTTAGATTCATTGTTATTTTGTTGTTTTTTCTTTGTTGGAATGAATGTCATTCCTCGAAAAATAAACACATTTTTATATGCATTCTTGCAATTTCTTTTCAATTATTTTGCACATTGAATTTATCAAAAACTTGAAAAGCACATGTTTTGTTAATAAATAAATATCAAATTAAACAACTTCAAAAATTGTTGGAAAATACCTTTATGCTATTACAATAGAATTCCTGTAAAGATATTTAATCAGGCTAGCAAACACTATTTTCATTATTTTTTTTTTTTGTCTGGTTGTTAAAACAAACGGATAACAAAAGCCGATGTTAAATTTGAACAAGAACAACAATGAGCGTTGAATGACATCAACACACATAAATATAAATCTTGACAAATTTTTTACACACTTTTTACACATACGCACACAAAAAACAATGTTTTAAAATTGTTGTTGTTTGCACAACAATGGCCAAAAGCAGCAGCAGCAACAACAGCAAAATGACAAAACGACAGCTAACAAGTCGAGCAGAGATAATAAAGCAGCAGCGACAACAATAACAAATAACAAATAACGAATAACAACAACAAAGCACGCAGTAGACAAGTGCCGTTATTACAAAAAACGCGGCGTCATTGTTTCGAGCGCGCGCCTAAAAATATGCAGCACAATGTTTATGTGCACGAAACAACCGGCAAGGGGACAACGGAGACCCAGACCACAGCCAACACTAGGAGTAGGAGTTGGGAGAAAAATATGAAGAGATAGCTAGGAACACAGGACAGAGGACAGTGGACAGTGGACAATCGACTGGGAGCGGGCGACTTAATTAGGTTAAATTAGAGAATGAAAAAAAATGTGCGTCAATTATGCGGCGGCAGCATAAAAATAATTAAAATTATAATAGGTCAAAATGAACCAAATAATATAATAAAAAGCAGGACACAAAACAAATTTGTAAAATTGTTTGCAAATGTTTAGACTTGTATGTTTTTTATAAAATTTTAATTTTAATTAACCGCAACCGCAGCAGTTCCGATGTTCCCAACTCAGCAACAACAGCAACAACAACAGCAAACATACAAAATGCTTGACAAATGTTTGTAGCAAGTAAATCGCTTCTATTTTATATATATTAAATTTGTTTGTGTACGATTTATTCAAGCACTTAAAACTTGCACTTTGTTTTTATTTAAATTCTTTTTGCTGTTTTCTTGTATTTAATTTTATTGAATATTTTTTTTGTTTATTTTTTTCTTTGATTGTTTTCTTATGGAACGAGCAAAACTAACACGAAATAACTTTTAGTGCCCGCACACGACACTTGTCCATCCATAAGCATGTGTGCGTGCCTATGAGTGTGTGCGTGTAAGTGTGCAACTTGTCAGTCGATGGGTTTCTGGCTTCTGGTTTCGGTTTCGGTTTTTGGTTCTGGTTCAGTTCTAGAGCCGTTTCAGAGCCTAACTCGCGCGCGATAAAAACGACGTGCGTTCGTCCTGGAGTGCAAATCATAACTAAAAAAAATTTCAACTTCTTCTGCAAGCTTCTGGCGCGCCATCCAGTGGCCAACGTCTGAACTACGCCTACATGGCCAACTGTCGCGCATGCCTGAGAGCGCAAAGAAAAGCGTTGGCTGCCGAGCGTCAACGACCAATGCGCTCTTGCATTCGCCACTCTCTCTATCTGCCTCTCTCTTTCTAGCACACGAATGCATTTGTTTCATGGCACCAGCGTTCCGCCGTTGGTTAACAGCTACTCTCAAAGCTCTTGGCTGCTGTTAAAATAGGGGGAAATTATTTGGCGCCCAATTTGTGCTGTTGAATGCAGTTGCATTTTGCCTATGTAAATGTAAGCTTTATTTGCATTAATGATTGTTACTCATTGCATAATTAGTATTAACCTAACTTAATGACTGATGCATCCATTCCCATAAGAATACAAATTTTGAAAAATTTAAATCTTAAAAAAAACATATAAAAGTTTAAATCAAAATCCATTAAATTAAATAAATAATTTTCACAAAAATTGGTAATGGCCTAAATTTAAATATTTGAAAAAGCCTTCACTTAAACTTTAAAGCTCCTGCTCCTGCAATAACTCAGCAGCTGGCAATTGTTTTAGGCGTCACATCAATCATACGCACCGTTGAGCAGCTGCCTGCATGAAAAGAATGAATGTGTTGCAAACATTTTTTGATACTTGCACGAACTTATTAAACGCAATTTAATAGCTATGCAGCGGCTTGGTATGAGGCCATAGAGCAGGCTAATAACAGAGTAGAAAATTTAATGAAATAAAATGACATTTTTTTTGTGACAGTGCGAAAACCACTTGTAAATAAATATGAAATATTATCACAATATTTAATGAACCAACAAACCCAAAAGCCAACTGAAGCAACAACAACAACAACAGCAATTGCCCGCATTTGTTGGGGCTTTAAATGTATAATGCATGATATATGACTTTATCTATTGGATGCACACGGCGTCGGCCGTGGAGCCAAATGGAGCAGTCGGTCCGTCAGTCGGGCAGACAGTCAGATGACAATGTGAAATACAAATGCAAAACGAGAGCAATAATTAAATTTGGCTTGTAATTTTTGCAATAATAATTAAATTTTATTCATTTTATTGCAACGCAAAAAAAATATGCAAATACTATTAAAAAAACCGAGTATAAAAATGTGTTACGCATTAATTAAGTGTTCGCATTTCGGAATTATTTAACGCTGCTTAAATTTGCAATTGTGCAATTTATTATTGTAAATTTAAACATTCAACTGCAGCACATGAAGCTGTTCTAAAGGTGTCGCCTGGAGTCAAAGGACGTTTCCACACATTTATTCACAAGCACACACACCCACACACGCACACACATGCAAACCACTTGAGCCATACACATGCAAATTGTGTAGGAAAAAGAGAAGAAAAATAAGAGGAAAGTACTGACCATGGCTGCCAGGGATACCAAACATCCTGGCAGTTGCAGTAGCAACGACAACAGCAACTTTGGGTCAATGGCATTTAACTTCATTTTTGCTGCAGGACTCTTCGAGTGAAGCGCTCCAAGTCCTCTGCATACTTTGCTCATAGTCGCAGCCCAATGAATGGAGGTCCTGCAAGGTAGTTAGCAGGGGAGTGGCGCAGCGGAAGTGGCGAATTGGCTCTGTATGTGTTTAGGTAATGGGCCAGCAGAATGCTTACTGGGGATAATGCGTCTGTGTGTGGAAACTAAAAAGAGAGCAGATCAAACATATAAAAAGAACCACTTATTGCTGATTTTTCAAATCTAAATAGGGCATTCAACATTTATCATACCAATATTTAAAATAAATATATATACAAATCGTTTAAAAGAGTTGTTGTTTCTAATATAATTTAAATACAAGATATTGTAGGTTCGTTTGTATTCCTTTTTAATTTTAATATGTTTTTTATTTCAATTATTTCTGGGTTTTTAAGTGAGTTATAAAAACAGTAAATTAGGAACCCTTCCGAAAGGTTGTTCAAGGCATATATTAATTTAAACGTATTTGGAATTAGAATCAGGTATACGAATATTAAGTGCAATACCCTCAAGACCCATAACGTACAGCAACTTTGACTGTCATAACTTTGCAGCTGTCATAAAAATGTTGTACGCTCTGAGGAAAGGTTCTCCAAATGGCACATAAATTAATAGAAGTTGTTGCCGGCTGCCTAAAAAGCGAGCGGTGAAGCAAAGTTTGCAGCATACTTAAATAAAAATAAAATATTTCACAAAGAAAAGAAACTTCTGCCAGCTCGCCCCGATCCGCATCCCGCATCCCACCTCCCTCTCTCCCAGTCCCTGTGTGCACTCTGCGGCATGATTTTTATTGATTTATAGCGCTAATATTTTTGCTTTAATGCGTCAAATAAATTAAATTGTCTTACGCACCTTTCAAAGAACTCGCAAAGGGCAAAACTTTGACGACCCCAACAACAATAACAAAGTGTAGCTGGAGTTGGAGGTGGAGTGGGAGGTGGAGGTGGAGGTGGGAGTGGCAGAGATTGCTGGAGAAGCAACAAATGCATAACTTCGATTTCAAAAGCAAATAAATATTCATAAAAAAATATTTTTGCACTCGCAAAAGCACTTTGCAGATCTTTAGATGCCGCTGCCAAATCGCGTGGCCAGGACTCAGGATTCGAAGGAGCAAGACACTGAATTATAAATATTCATTTATGCTAAGCGCCGACGCGTGAGTATTTGCAGGTGTCTCTCTGTCTGCGCCTCGGCTTTAGCCAACTTGTTGTTGCTGCTGCTGCTGCTGCGTGTTGCGCGCTTTGCTGCCAATACGCGGCGTATGATTGATTTAATTACCGTGCAATGCGAGTTGTCAAACAAGCGCCTTTTCATTGAAATTGCCGCCGATTTCGGGCACAGCCTGTTGCGTGCCCGTGACCTTTGCCCTCAGCAGCTTATGGCCTTGTAAATAGTCTGCGGCAGTTGTGAAACTTTCTAAAATTCTTTTTCTTTGCTTTTGCATATTCATATACATTAGGATGTTTGTTGAGTCTACAAGTTAAATAAATCTATGAATCTTTAATATTTTCCATGATATAAAGGAGAAAGAGATTAATTTTTGTTTGCCAATTAAGACCTTTGAACAGCCATAACTTTGCCAAAACTGAACCGATCGTGAAACCTAACGGCATTTCCTTCATGGCTTATCCTTTTTAAGAATCCTACATTTAAATTATAGTCATTTGTAAAAACTTATTTTTTGACCTTTAAACTGTCGCTTTGCTATATTTATACCCATTAAAAATTAGAAAAAGGGTATAATGGTTTTGTGCAAAAATATATAACAGACATAAGGAAGCCTCTCCGACCCCATAAAGTATATACATATATACTTTATCACTATCAATAGCCGAGTCGCTCTAGCCATGTCCGTTTGTCTGTCCGTCTGGCCGTCAGTCCGTTTGTATGAACGCGCGCTTCTCAGAGACTACAAAAGCTAGAGACTTTATATTTAAATTATAAGTTCTCGTAGTACTCTATATCTTATCCCGTTTAAAAGTTATCGATTAATTTCGATTACAGATAAGTGTTTTTCGGGCATAGCTTGAAAATCATAAAAGCTAGAGACTTTATATTCAAATTTAATATATCGTACTGCCGGCTCGATACAAACTCATTATGGTTTTTTTTTCGACAGCTTAACCCGTTCAAAAGTTATCGATAAATTAAGATTCCAGAACAGTGTTTTTAAGGTATAGCTTAAAAGTTATAAGAGGTACAGGCACCAAATTTGGTACTTATACAGAGGTTAAATGCATTACACTTTTTAGATACCTTCCCCTGATCTTACAGAAATGGAAAAATACGTAGTTTTAGAGGTATGACCTTCGCATTTTACATAGTCTCACAGTCTTATATGCCATCTTTATGTCCTACGAATTTCATTACGATCATACAATAAACAAAAAAGTTATTTACGATTCAATGTAATATAATTTAGTGCCAAAGGAAGAAGAAGAAGCAAAGCAATTGCGTGACGCGCGCAGTCAGCAGCCAGCAAATTGTGTTTGCATGTGTGTGTGTTTCAATGTATAATGCAGATTAGGAATTATGAATGTAAGAACTGGGTTCAGGGTATCTCCTAGTCGGGCACTCTCAGTCGAGAGCACTCTTACTTGTTTATATTTGTGGAGTATGTTTTTGTGAACAAATTTATCGCTTTCTATCATTTGCTGAGTTAATTGTGGCCCAGTTGGGGTACGACGACATAAAAGCGGTGCTTGCAAATCTTATCAGACGCAAGAGAATGGTTGAAATTTATGCGCCAGTTGTAACCATTGTTCACATTGTTGTTGTTGCTGCTCACCAGCAGTTGAAGCTGAGCTAAGCGCTAGCCCGCCCGCATACACATAATTTCCGTTTTCCTTTGTAGCGCCCACAGCAGCGGCAAACAAACAAGCGGCAGTCGTACTTCATGTAATCAACATTTTAATTGCGGAAACGGAACTCACACACACACACACTTGCACACAACACACAACACACACACACAGATGTGGCTAGAACACACATATCTGTTACACATTACGCATACGCAATGTGTGGCTGTTGCTTTACTTTGCTTTGGCGTTGACGTTGGCGTTCTTTGTCGCTTGCAATGCAGGTGTTGTATCTACAGATATATTTAGCAGTGCTGGGTAGGGAGTACAGGGAGAGATAAGGGAGCACACACACACACTCGTAAACGGGCACAGTCTGCATTAGTGAAAACATTTCGCACGTGAACGAGAGCGACGACAGCACGTCAGGAATTCATTACATCAAATATAAAGAAAGTTTTAGGCAATTTGCCAAAATCCGCTCAGCAGGACGACAAAAAAAAAATGAAATAAAACGTAGAAAAAAGGTAAAAAAAAAGGCTGAAGCGAAATTCCCCATGCGCTGCAGCTGTAACGAGCTGACTGCATGCAGGTAGCCCGAAATCTACTTAGCAGATGGGGGCAACGTGAACGTAAACGAATTTGCGCATATGCAGCAACAGCAGCAGCAGCAGCAGGTGATGTGAAAGCCACAGGCTCAAGCAAAGAGCTATATATACTATAGTAGATAGATTTCGCTTCTATAGGTATAGGAAGAACGGGCGTTGAGCTGCCGAAACACTTGAGCGACAATGGCAGCAACGAAACCAGTTCGAGAGCTGCAGCTGCTGTTGCTGATGCTGCTGTTGGCTTCGTTCTTGTTCCGTTGCTTTTTTTACAGCTATGCCGCAGCAGACATGATAAATTCTCTTTAGTATGCGGCATACATGAGTGATGATATTAACCAACAACAGGACCGGCGCCCGACCTGGTACTGGCGCCCGAACACGGACAGACAAGTCAGTCAGCCAGCTAGCCAGTAGAAAGGAAAAAAAATATAATAAAAACTAGGCAAGGGAAGTCCTTGTGGTCGTTTGACAGCGCTTGTGGGGTGTTGGGTTGTCTTACGAATTGTATGTTTGTAGTGCCGCAAGAAGTTGCTAGTGGGTTGACTGGCTCCTTATCGTTCTTCGGTTTTTCGGTTCTTCGGCTAAAGTGAAAGCTTGTTGACAGCATTCCGATAATCTAATATGATTGCACTCAATGTTTCCAAAGTCATCGAATAACTTAGCTACTTTTGCATTCAATGTTCTAGTTTTCATAGTTCTACTACTAATAATATTGCCTCATAACATTTTTCAGTTTCTTGTTGCAAAGTTCATTTATTTTGTTGAGTTTTTTTTGTGTTTTTCTTTGCTTATTACAAAACATTACAACATGAGCGGGCAATTGAATACAGGTGCAGAGCCAAGGACGGAACAACCAGAAGATATAAATAATATCGATGATTTAAATGGATCGGATTCATCAAAGTATTCATTAGACCAAGATATCAGTTATACCTTTCCAACTGATGGCAATGATAAACCTTCCCAAAAGAAGATGAAAATGTCCCCAAAGTTCACAAATATGGATTATAACCAGGAAGTACCAAGTGTCAGCCGCAAATCCAGCAGAGTTCGGTCAACATCGAAAGTGTCCAGGCAGAGTAGTAAAGCTTCGGTCAAGTCCAAGACAAGGAAGCGTTCAAAAAATCTAAACACGATGAAGCGAGCTAGTAGCTTAATAAGCAGAAAAAGTGAGACAAGCATTTTCTCACGCATAAGCCTATTAGCAAGTACCCGTTCCTCCAGCATCCTCTCACGTTCGTCGCGATTGCAACTATCAAGTTCAAGGGAATCAAAGGATATAACTCTACCGCGTTCGTCACTGAGGAGAGCCAAAAGGAGAGTTGAATCGAATAAATCATCATTGAAGAAGCCCAAACCAAATGCTCTGCTATCGGATTCGAATATACTAGATGAGACTTTTTCAGATTTGACCGGTGAAGAGGAATCAGATAAGGGGGTCGAGGTGCAGCATATTTTCGAACGCAATAAAGTATTGGAACTCTTGAGGGCAATACCCGACATTAATGACATATCCGAGACCAGTTGGGTCTCGCTGAAGTCAGAAGACACCGAACCCAAAGGCATTTTTGTGGCACCTGTTGCCTCATCTCAGCACCACTTTGAAGCAACATCGTCTTTCGGATACAGCAATGTTGAGGGCGAGAGCAGCTCACATTTCGCAGAAAGCAGCTCCCTCCCGACGCTGGAGAGCTTAAGTGACAGCGACGGGGAGCTGTTTTCTGTGAAATCAATGGAAAAATTAGAAGTGGAGGGCGATGATATTGCCTTGAGGCTGACCAAAATACGCATTCGCAGCAGCCAAACGGAGATGTTCGATTTCTCGGAAATTAATGCCCGGGAACACCGACGAGTGGCTGTAGAGACCTGCACGATTTTTCTAGATGAACTGGTCCAGCGAGCAGTGCGCCACTCCGAGCAGGACACGGTGCGACTGAATCGCTTTCTAGATAAGGAAAAACTGATGGCAACGCTAATCCCGCTGACCCTTCAGTTGACGGAGGAGAGCCTGCTCCGAGAAAAACTACAGCAGTGGGTCACAGATCATTTAGTGCGAAAGAAACAATTCATCTTTGTCAAAATACCAAAGAACTTCGATGCTCTTAACTTTCAGCGCTATCGCAGTTGCCTAATCGAACTGGACAGGCTGCTAGCGAAACAGGAAGCGACACATACCAAGTGCCAAGAAAAGTCAATCGAGCTGCGCCAGGAGCTCGAGACATCGCGTAAAGACTCCGATAAAAGGACACGAAATTTGGAGCAAGTTGTGCGCCAAACGCTGCTTTCGAATGATAGCTTCGTTCATCTGCAGAGCATGGTGGACAATGTCCTGACCAGCATGAATCGCTTTCGGAGTGAGCTCTCCGAGCTGAGACTCGAGCTGCTTCACACGCAACATCGATTTGCCGATATTCAGAACGTGAGACGAAGTTGATTTGTAAACACAGTTTAATATCAATTCATTACTTAGAGATCAGAGGAACTGGAGGATTTGGGCGATGGACTGATGATGCGAGAGTATCTATCCAAACAGCTCGATACCCAAGTGCTGCTCCAAAAAATTGCAGGTATGTCTGGCAAATATTCTCGATTATTATTGTGTACAGGAAACACACTCGCGAATGCTTTGTAGAACGCAATGCTGACCTGAATCGCCTGCATTTGAAAATCAATTATGATATACATGCACTGGCCCATCTCAAGGGAAAGGAGCAGATGAGCCTCAAGGCCTTCGCTCGCATGAAGGTCAAGCTGAAGGAATGCGAGGAATCACGGCGCCACTACCGCGATCTTATTTATCAGGGCAAGCTGAAGCACAACAAGCTACTCAGGGAGCTAGAAAAAATCAGGACCTCAGGCAGCCTGATGTTTTATCCCGTCCTAATGAAGGACTACGACACAACTGTGGAGACATTGCTGCTAAAGCGCGAATCGGTCGAAAAACTTCGTTCCCAACATAGACGCTTAACCCACCGCGTTGCAAAGTCCGAAGCATACTTGGCATCGGTGAATAGCCGAATGAACAGCACTCGAACGTCAAGGACATTTAAAAGGGACACATTTCTTGATGCTGGAATAACTGTCACCAAAATACACCATTAATAAAAAAAAAACATTGTATACCACTCTTCTATCGCCAACTCGGAACTATCCCTAAAAAGGAATTCAAACTTTGTCAAAACTGATCCGATTTGAGATTCCGAGGTCATTCTGGTCAAGATATGTCATCTTCAACAAATCTTCGTTCAATGTCGAAAAACTTTAATATTTCGGGTTGCATGTCAAAAATCATGACAAGATGTTGATAAGTTGCTAAGTTCCCAGGTCCCCAAAAATGCCCTTTCCAGACTTCAAAGTTCCATAACTTTGGCAAAACTCATCCGATTCTCAATTCCAAGGTCATTTTGTTAATGGTTTCTCATCTATAACAGTTCTACATTCAAAGTTGAGAAATTTCCAAAAATCTGATTTCATGTCAAAAATTATGTTATGATATTGACATGATCTTTTCCAAAGTCCCCAAAAATGCCCTTGCCAGACTTCAAAGTTCCATAACTTTGCCAAAACTCATCCGATTGGAACTTCCAAGGTCATTTTGTTAATGGTTTCTCATCTATAACAATTCTACATTCAAAGTTGAGAAATTTCCAAAATTTGATTTCATGTCAAAAATTATGTTATGATATTGACATGATCTTTTCCAAAGTCCCCAAAAATGCCCTTTCCAGACTTCAAAGTTCCATAACTTTGCCAAAACTCATCCGATTGGAACTTCCAAGGTCATTTTGTTAATGGTTTCTCATCTATAATAGTTCTACATTCAAAGTTGAGAAATTTCCAAAAATTTGATTTCATGTCAAAAATTATGTTATGATATTGACATGATCTTTTCCAAAGTCCCCAAAAATGCCCTTTCCAGACTTCAAAGTTCCATAACTTTGCCAAAACTCATCCGATTCTCAATTCCAAGGTCATTTTGTTAATGGTTTCTCATCTATAATAGTTCTACATTCAAAGTTGAGAAATTTCCAAAAATTTGATTTTATGTCAAAAATTATGTTATGATATTGACATGATCTTTTCCAAAGTCCCCAAAAATGCCCTTTTCAGACTTCAAAATTCCATAACTTTGCCAAAACTCATCCGATTCTCAATTCCAGGGTCATTTTGTTAATGGTTTCTCATCTATAACAGTTCTTCATTCAAAGTTGAGAAATTTCCAAAAATCTGATTTCATGTCAAAAATTATGTTATGATATTGACATGATCTTTTCCAAAGTCCCCAAAAATGCCCTTTCCAGACTTCAAAGTTCTATAACTTTGCCAAAACTCATCCGATTGGAACTTCCAAGGTCATTTTGTTAATGGTTTCTCATCTATAACAGTTCTACATTCAAAGTTGAGAAATTTCCAAAAATTTGATTTTATGTCAAAAATTATGTTATGATATGGACATGATCTTTTCCAAAGTCCCCAAAAATGCCCTTTCCAGACTTCAAAGTTCCATAACTTTGCCAAAACTCATCCGATTCTCAATTCCAGGATCATTTTGTTAATGGTTTCTCATCTATAACAGTTCTACATTCAAAGTTGAGAAATTTCCAAAAATCTGATTTCATGTCAAAAATTATGTTATGATATTGACATGATCTTTTCCAAAGTCCCCAAAAATGCCCTTTCCAGACTTCAAAGTTCCATAACTTTGCCAAAACTCATCCGATTGGAACTTCCAAGGTCAGTTTGTTCATGGTTTGTCATCTTTAACAGTTCTACATTCAAAGTTGAGAAATTTCCAAAAATCTGATTTCATGTCAAAAATTATGTTATGATATTGACATGATGTTTTCCAAAGTCCCCAAAAATGTCCTTTCCAGACTTCAAAGTTCCATAACTTTGCCAAAACTCATCCGATTCTCAATTCCAAGGTCATTTTGTTAATGGTTTCTTATCTATAACAGTTCTACATTCAAAGTTGAGAAATTTCAAAAATTTTATTTTATGTCAAAAATTATGTTATGATATTGACATGATCTTTTCCAAAGTCCCCAAAAATGCCCTTTCCAGACTTCAAAGTTCCATAACTTTGCCAAAACTCATCCGATTCTCAATTCCAAGGTCATTTTGTTAATGGTTTCTCATCTATAACAGTTCTACATTCAAAGTTGAGAAATTTCCAAAAATCTGATTTCATGTCAAAAATTATGTTATGATATTGACATGATCTTTTCCAAAGTCCCCAAAAATGCCCTTTCCAGACTTCAAAGTTCCATAACTTTGCCAAAACTCATCCGATCCTCAATTCCAAGGTCATTTTGTTAATGGTTTCTCATCTATAACAGTTCTACATTCAAAGTTGAGAAATTCCCAAAAATCTGATTTCATGTCAAAAATTATGTTATGATATTGACATGATCTTTTCCAAAGTCCCCAAAAATGCCCTTTCCAGACTTCAAAGTTCCATAACTTTGCCAAAACTGATCCGATTCTCAATTCCAAGGTCATTTTGTTAATGGTTTCTCATCTATAACAATTCTACATTCAAAGTTGAGAAATTTCCAAAAATCTGATTTCATGTCAAAAATTATGTTATGATATTGACATGATCTTTTCCAAAGTCCCCAAAAATGCCCTTTCCAGACTTCAAAGTTCCATAACTTTGCCAAAACTCATCCGATTCTCAATTCCAAGGCACTTTGTTAATGGTTTCTCATCTATAACAGTTCTACATTCAAAGTTGAGAAATTTCCAAAAATCTGATTTCATGTCAAAAATTATGTTATGATATTGACATGATCTTTTCCAAAATCCCCAAAAATGCCCTTTCCAGGCTTCAAAGTTCCATAACTTTGCCAAAACTCATCCGATTGGAACTTCCAAGGTCATTTTGTTAATGGTTTCTCATCTATAACAATTCTACATTCAAAGTTGAGAAATTTCCAAAAATTTGATTTCATGTCAAAAATTATGTTATGATATTGACATGATCTTTTCCAAAGTCCCCAAAAATGCCCTTTCCAGACTTCAAAGTTCCATAACTTTGCCAAAACTCATCCGATTCTCAATTCCAAGGTCATTTTGTTAATGGTTTCTCATCTATAATAGTTCTACATTCAAAGTTGAGAAATTTCCAAAAATTTGATTTTATGTCAAAAATTATGTTATGATATTGACATGATCTTTTCCAAAGTCCCCAAAAATGCCCTTTCCAGACTTCAAAGTTCCATAACTTTGCCAAAACTCATCCGATTGGAACTTCCAAGGTCATTTTGTTAATGGTTTCTCATCTATAACAGTTCTACATTCAAAGTTGAGAAATTTCCAAAAATTTGATTTTATGTCAAAAATTATGTTATGATATTGACATGATCTTTTCCAAAGTCCCCAAAAATGCCCTTTCCAGACTTCAAAAATCCATAACTTTGCCAAAACTCATCCGATTCTCAATTCGAGGATCATTTTGTTAATGGTTTCTCATCTATAACAGTTCTACATTCAAAGTTGAGAAATTTCCAAAAATCTGATTTCATGTCAAAAATTATGTTATGATATTGACATGATCTTTTCCAAAGTCCCCAAAAATGCCCTTTCCAGACTTCAAAGTTCCATAACTTTGCCAAAACTCATCCGATTGGAACTTCCAAGGTCAGTTTGTTCATGGTTTGTCATCTTTAACAGTTCTACATTCAAAGTTGAGAAATTTCCAAAAATCTGATTTCATGTCAAAAATTATGTTATGATATTGACATGATGTTTTCCAAAGTCCCCAAAAATGTCCTTTCCAGACTTCAAAGTTCCATAACTTTGCCAAAACTCATCCGATTCTCAATTCCAAGGTCATTTTGTTAATGGTTTCTTATCTATAACAGTTCTACATTCAAAGTTGAGAAATTTCAAAAATTTTATTTTATGTCAAAAATTATGTTATGATATTGACATGATCTTTTCCAAAGTCCCCAAAAATGCCCTTTCCAGACTTCAAAGTTCCATAACTTTGCCAAAACTCATCCGATTCTCAATTCCAAGGTCATTTTATTAATGGTTTCTCATCTATAACAGTTCTACATTCAAAGTTGAGAAATTTCCAAAAATCTGATTTCATGTCAAAAATTATGTTATGATATTGACATGATCTTTTCCAAAGTCCCCAAAAATGCCCTTTCCAGACTTCAAAGTTCCATAACTTTGCCAAAACTCATCCGATCCTCAATTCCAAGGTCATTTTGTTAATGGTTTCTCATCTATAACAGTTCTACATTCAAAGTTGAGAAATTCCCAAAAATCTGATTTCATGTCAAAAATTATGTTATGATATTGACATGATCTTTTCCAAAGTCCCCAAAAATGCCCTTTCCAGACTTCAAAGTTCCATAACTTTGCCAAAACTGATCCGATTCTCAATTCCAAGGTCATTTTGTTAATGGTTTCTCATCTATAACAATTCTACATTCAAAAATGAGAAATTTCCAAAAATCTGATTTCATGTCAAAAATTATGTTATGATATTGACATGATCTTTTCCAAAGTCCCCAAAAATGCCCTTTCCAGACTTCAAAGTTCCATAACTTTGCCAAAACTCATCCGATTCTCAATTCCAAGGTCACTTTGTTAATGGTTTCTCATCTATAACAGTTCTACATTCAAAGTTGAGAAATTTCCAAAAATCTGATTTCATGTCAAAAATTATGTTATGATATTGACATGATCTTTTCCAAAATCCCCAAAAATGCCCTTTCCAGGCTTCAAAGTTCCATAACTTTGCCAAAACTCATCCGATTGGAACTTCCAAGGTCATTTTGTTAATGGTTTCTCATCTATAACAATTCTACATTCAAAGTTGAGAAATTTCCAAAAATTTGATTTCATGTCAAAAATTATGTTATGATATTGACATGATCTTTTACAAAGTCCCCAAAAATGCCCTTTCCAGACTTCAAAGTTCCATAACTTTGCCAAAACTCATCCGATTCTCAATTCCAAGGTCATTTTGTTAATGGTTTCTCATCTATAATAGTTCTACATTCAAAGTTGAGAAATTTCCAAAAATGTGATTTTATGTCAAAAATTATTTTATGATATTGACATGATCTTTTCCAAAGTCCCCAAAAATGCCCTCTCCAGACTTCAAAGTTCCATAACTTTGCCAAAACTCATCCGATTCTCAATTCCAGGGTCATTTTGTTAATTGTTTCTCATCTATAACAGTTCTACATTCAAAGTTGAGAAATTTCCAAAAATCTGATTTCATGTCAAAAATTATGTTATGATATTGACATGATCTTTTCCAAAGTCCCCAAAAATGCCCTTTCCAGACTTCAAAGTTCCATAACTTTGCCAAAACTCATCCGATTGGAACTTCCAAGGTCAGTTTGTTAATGGTTTCTCATCTATAACAGTTCTACATTCAAAGTTGAGAAATTTCCAAAAATCTGATTTCATGTCAAAAATTATGTTATGATATTGACATGATCTTTTCCAAAGTCCCCAAAAATGCCCTTTCCAGACTTCAAAGTTCCATAACTTTGCCAAAACTCATCCGATTGGAACTTCCAAGGTCATTTTGTTCATGGTTTGTCATCTTTAACAGTTCTACATTCAAAGTTGAGAAATTTCCAAAAATCTGATTTCATGTCAAAAATTATGTTATGATATTGACATGATCTATTCCAAAGTCCCCAAAAATGCCCTTTCCAGACTTCAAAGTTCCATAACTTTGCCAAAACTCATCCGATTCTCAATTCCAAGGTCATTTTGTTAATGGTTTCTCATCTATAACAGTTCTACATTCAAAGTTGAGAAATTTCCAAAAATCTGATTTCATGTCAAAAATTATGTTATGATATTGACATGATCTTTTCCAAAGACTCCAAAAATGCCCTTTCCAGACTTCAAAGTTCCATAACTTTGCCAAAACTCATCCGATTCTCAATTCCAAGGTCATTTTGTTAATGGTTTCTCATCTTTAACAGTTCTACATTCAAAGTTGAGAAATTTCCAAAAATCTGATTTCATGTCAAAAATTATGTTATGATATTGACATGATCTTTTCCCAAGTCCGCAAAAATGCCCTTTCCAGACTTCAAAGTTCCATAACTTTGCCAAAACTCATCCGATTGGCACTTCCAAGGTCATTTTGTTCATGGTTAGTCATTTATAACAATTCTATTATATTCAAAGTTGAGCAATTTCCAAATATCGGATTTCATGTTAAAAATCAAGACAATATGTTGACATGTGAAGATCCCAGGTCCTAAGAAATGCCCTGCCCAGACTTCAAAGTGCCATAACTTTGCCAAATCTGATTCGATTTTAGTAATTAGAAATTTTAATATATCGAATTTCATGTCAAGAATCATGATAAGATCCAAGTTCCATGATAAGTTCTTATAGCTTTGTCTGCACTTACAACATAGGTCCATGACTTGTTGACTAGATTGATCCTCGATTTAAAAAGTATGCATATTTAAAAATGCAATGCAAGAACTCTTCTTAAGAGCATTCTTACTTTCCCTAAGTATTTTCGTTAAATTGAATTATATTGTCCATTATTAAGTTATGCTTGGTACAATGGACTTTAAGCTAATTCAAACGTAGAACTGGAATTTCCTGCTGCTCTTAGCCGAATATCATGATAAGTGCCACTCTACTAAATGCATAATAACAACGGCAGCAAAAGCTGTCATAGACATTGCTAACGGACTTCCTTCCTCTCGCTCTCACTCTCTGACTCTCTCTTACTCTTTCTCTCGCATTCTCCGTCTGTCTCTATATGTGCCTATATGTGGCTTGCTGCATGGCAACCACACAGCGGGACTTGCTTCTGCCTTCTCGCATATAGAAAAGTCATGTTTTGCATCTTTTGGCAGCTGCCATATATCTTAGTACGGGACCAAACAAGACTAACAAACATTGGATACATAGTCAACTGCACGCACGCACACACACACACACACACACACACACACACATACCGGAACACACACATGCCTACGCAGGTGGAAGGATATTGCCAGTGTATTAGTTCTGTGGCCAGCACTAACGACAGCTACAAAAACAACAGAATCAGCAGAATAGAGAGAGAGAGAGAGACAGAGAGAAAGAGAGAGATGGTGAACAAGAGAGATGGGTAGATGAGAGGAGGCATCCGCCTTTAGTGGCAGCTGCATGCAGATGAGCAGCAGGCAGCCAGTTTTGGGGGCAGCTGGTGGGCCAGCAATGTGGACGGCTTCTTGGTATGCACAATTCATGTTGCACTTAAGCAACAACAACAGCAACAACAACGGCAACAACAAGAACATTAACAATAACAATAGCGAATTTAACAGTTGGGATTGGGATGCCCGGAACAGAAGAAGAAGTGGCAAAAACGAATAGCAAAGAGGCTGTGCCGCCAACGAAGGCAGCCACAGTCAGACCCAGTCGGGTTAATGGCAAAGGTGCTGATGCTGCCTCTTAGACCCCTTCCCACCTTACCATACCCTGCTGCCCCTTTCAGCCATCCTATTCTCCTCTGCTCTTTTTTCGGTACTATTTCTTTTTTTGGGGGGGGCTCTCACGTGTGTTTGGCACGCATGTTGCAGGCGCTTATCGGCTTCGTCGCAGCGGCTGAGAATGAGCGGGGAGTGGGGTTATGGAACAGGCAGGGAAAGTGCCACTGACAGTGGCGGTACATGTTGGGGTTTCTACACCACTTGGCTGGAAAGACGAAATGCCGTTAGCAACGAGAGTAAATTCGATTTTGCACTTGAGCCGCTTGCAGCTAATGCAGCCAACGACCTGCCACATCAGCCAAATTGCCACGCCCAACGGCCGCCGGGTTCACCCCTTAATCCCCCCACGACTCCCTCCCCGCTGTTCCTCACTCTCTCAAACAGCCACAGCGTTCGTTTTTATGTGCTGTTGCCGGCCAACTGGAAGAAATAGCTGCGAAAAAATGCTGAAACTAAAACTAAAGGCTAAAGCTAATGTGCTCTTCATACAGCAGCGAGGGAAGTTTCAATACATTGTCATCGAATATTTAAATATATTTTTTGTTTAGCTTGAAATTATAAATAATATTTTAGTATACCGGCATATTAATCAACTTTTTATTGAGGCCTCTAAATTGTTTGGTAAATTTATATGCATATGTATGTACTTAAAGTGTCAACAACAAAAACCTTTTAATTGAAAACTTTCTACAAAAAACTTTCTTTGTAAAGAGTTGAATATATTTTTATTTTTTTCTGAAATTCGCTGTAAGTTTTACTTAGCTGCTTGAGAGAGGAAAGGGCGGGCACTTGTGAGGCAACCCTCGTCCAGCTGTTGGTTGGGGTTACTAGGAATTTGGGTTGGGGCGTCAATCGCAAGTAAAAGCAATTTCAGGTACTCAGGAAGGGACGACAAACAATTTGCATATGCAATGCACGTGCGCATCTTCAATTTACAATTTGGATGCGGCTAAATACGTATCTATGCGATAGATCTATAAACCAATTTCCGCAGCCAAAGCAAAAACACATCCGAATCGTTGTTGTTGTTACAGTTGTTGTTGTTGTTGTTGTTGTTACTGTTGTGGTTGTTGTCTCGTCACGCTCAATTAACACTGGTATATTTTGGCGCATTTCCTTTTCATAGCATTTTGTTGATGACGTTGCATAAGTGCTTCCGCCATTTTGCAAATACACATCGAGGCAAATACACATGCAGTTTGATTAGGCAGCGCACAATTTGGTATACATTTAAAATATTTATAAATAAATGCCAGGCTACGGGGCACGCAGCAGTCAACCATCTAACCAATCTTATAGCCAACCGTACTACCAACAAACCAACCCGCCAACCAACTAGGACGTCATCCGTTCCCGTTACCAACGCTGCACGCCACTTAAAGCGAGTCGCACTCATATGTATGTGTGTGTGTTCCATGTGTGTGTGTGTGTGTGGACATTTTGAGTAATAAACTCATTTCATATGCTGACTGCTTTTTCATTTCAAACTTTTTTGCCAGTGTGTGTGTGTGTGTGTGTGTTGGCTGTTGTGTTTCTTGTTAGCCAAGCGACCCTCTGCCGGGTTCAGGGAAATGGCCCCAAAATGATATACGAGTTCTGTTCTCTCTTGTTGTGCAGTGTAGTTTCTAGTTAACCCTTTTTAGTTCTGGTTTTTGTTGTTGCTGTTGTTCCTCTATTAGGTTGTTTTTGCCAGCCGGCCGGCCGGCTGCTTGCTGCTGCTGCCGGATTAGACGAGGGCTGCAACTTATGTTGCGCTGCACCAAATATATATTATTAAATATGCACAGTTGAGTTGCAATTGGAGTTGCAATTGGAGTTGGAGTTGGAGTTGCCGTTAAATGTAGGTGAAACCGGCTGTCAAATGTTTGACACAGCGATAATGAAATTTGCACAGGCCATGGCGGCAATATTACTTGGCCCCGCTCTCCTCGCTCTCCTCGCTCTCCCCGCTCTCACCATGCAAACAAACATCGTTGAGTGACATTTTAATAAAGTGCTCACATGTTCAATTAAATGCGCCTCAGCCTCGAATGTCTCTCTGCCTTATAAAAATGCAAAATAGACACACAGTCAGTCACACAGACTGAACAGAGAGAAAGACTGACAGTCAGTCAGACAGTTAGTTAGTCAGTTAGTTAGTTAGTGAGTTAGTTAGTTAGTTAGTTAGTTAGTGTCTGTGTGTTTACGAGACTTTTTCTTTTCCCCAGCTAAGTGACTGACAGTCAAAGCTCTCAAAATAGGGATAAATATCATTTGACGTTCACACGTATACAGAATTTGTCACAAATAAATTGTCAAATACTTTTGATGAAATTATTACACAATACTTAAAATTACAAGTGTCTCAAAGAAAGGATATACAAAAAACAAAGTCTTATATATTTTTATTTATTAAAATAAGCTGGTTTTAAATATTGAAATAAGAACGAATATACTAAATTTGTCAAAAATAAATTGTCAAATAGTTTTCATTGGGGAAATGTTATAAACAAAGTCTAATATATTTAAACCATAATTTTTTTGATATTTTAAATTGAGCCTATAAGTTATTTTTCACTGTAAGATTACAAAGTCGCCTACAATTTAGTACCCTGATTCTTGCCTATAGTATATTAAACATATTATTTAATTTATTGCGTTTTATTGAATTATTTGCAGTTTGGCTACTGAGCTTTTGGCCGAGTTGCTGCCTGATGTTTATTGTTTGCGACAGCGCACAACTCAATTATCGCTAATTCAATTGAGGGTATGCTGTGTGTGGCAAATTGAATCATTTAAGGTAAAGCTGCTTTATTATTTGTGCCTTTTTTTCCAGCTCCTGTTATTATATTTATTTTATTGTTGTGGAATTACTGACAAAACTTTGGCAGCCGTCAGAGCAGCGCTTCAACTAAGTAAAGTGCAAAAGTTGGCTTAACAAAAAGTTTGCCATTGCTGCAGCAAATAATAAAAAAAAAAAAAAAAAAATAATAAAAATGAGCAGCAGTCGCATAAAGTGCAGCAAATGCAAAAACTTCTGCCACTCGCTGGACAGCATCACTACCACTATCAACAGTAGCAACAACAGCAACAACAACTACAACAACAAAAACTATGAGCTGTCATTGCTACTTGAGCTGCAGTTGAAGATTGCGACTGCAGTCAGCAATAAGCAATAAAACACTAAATCAGGCGAATTGTCTACACAGTAGTGTGTTCCACAGTCAACTATGAAAATTGGCACATCAAGCGTTTTAAGCGCAACTCGTTTATTCCGCACGGACGATGGGTGAGGGGGGTGGTGAGGGGGGTGAGGGGGTGGTAAGCGATACGCCTGCATTATCCAGGCGACAAGCAATTCAATCGCATTACAAGCCAAATAAATTTCACGGCAACTGCGACCCGTTTGCATCAAGCTTCTCGAGCAGCTGCTCCAACTTCAGCTCCATCTTCAGCTACAGCTCCCCATTGGAAATGAATTTGCCATTACTTGTGCACACAATGAGATATTCTCAAGGATTCCACATGTTGTTTCCCATTCGATTTCGCCACTGCTTATCGTTTGTCTGCATTCAAATAAAACGATTTCTACGAGTTAGTATTAAGGTTTAATTATGCAAAGCTTTGTTTTAAATTGAAAAGTAGTTAAAGAGCAAAACGAAAGCTTAGCTTTATATTAACTATTTCAAAAATATTACAAATAATTCAGAAATATAGAAATTCACATGCTCTGAATAATTCAAAATAAATAAAATAAATATATTAATTTAAAAGAGATAGAGAGTTAGAAATCGTTAAACACTGAATAATTATAAATAAATATATATTAATAAATATAACTAAATTTAAAAAAGAAATAGAGATAGAATGAACAATTAAAAATAAATAAAATATATATAAATATTTATAAACATATATATAAATTTAAAAAAAAAATAAAAACGTTAAACAAGTTGGTGAAATAGTATAGAAAACGATTTGTGAAACACAAGCGATACTCATTGTCATCAGTTAAGAAAGTATGGGTGCGAGCGTGGAGAAAGAGAGAGAGAGAGAGAAGCAGATAAGAAAGAAAGAAAGAGAGAGAGAGGCCAGCGAGAGGCTCTAAACAGCAATAGAACACTAAGTCAGGCATTTTATGCGCACAAGATTGAGTTTCATGACGATGGATAGGAATGATGGTAAAGGGTAGGTGGGGAGGGGGCGGGTGGAGTTGCGATTGGGGCAGCAACTTTGTCCGTTGCCTACTTTGCGGCGCATATTCTAATCACTCGAGTCACGCAAATGTCAATGTTGCTGTCAAAGTGTCAATGAAATGTTCAATGAAAATAAAACGAGCAAGAAATAAGAGCGGAGCAGAGCATAGCAAAAAGTGGGTGGTGGCGTGGCGAGTGGGGCGCGGGGGGCGTGGCTCCTCGGTAGGTGTAGCTGAAACTTGTGCCAGCCAAAGACTTGCGGAAAGCAACAACTTTGCACAAGTTTCAGTCTTTTGGCCGTTGTTTTTTTTTTTTTTTCCTTTTTTGCTGGCAGCGTTTGTTATTGAAAATGTGGCTTATATGGAAATGCCTCGGTAAAATGCTTTTCTCTTCTCTTCCTTTCTGCTCTTTTATTTTTTTTTTTTTTTTTTTTGTTATTTGTTTTATTAATAAGGCGCAAAAGCGCAAACCAAGTGCCGCCTTGTGCAACTGGCTGTGCGTCGATCTCTCCCTCTCTCTCTCTCTCTCTCTCTCTCTGTCTCTGTCACACATACATTGTCTGTCTGTGTGCGTGCGGAAGTCCTTTGGCATGTGCCAGTTTATTTCTATTCAGTTTTTTGCTTCGCTTGGCTCTCAATTAAATTTTATAGGCGTCGCCGGGCCTTTAGGCTCAACGTCAAGTCCTCTGAACTATGGCCAACAAAAATTAATAGAGCAAAAAAATGCAAACTCACTTTAACTACTAGGCAATCGTTGTGGAGCAGTTAAACCAATGATAATGATAACTTTTATCATTGTAGAGCTCTTTGTGCTACAGCGACTTAGTTCAGTTAACCTTTTCTGCTGCATTCCCATTCGAATCAAATAGAATGCATTAAGTGATACTTGAGTAAAGGCAAAGTCTGTAGTTATTCCAGATATTCCAGGCATATTTACTTGTAGTGGATTATGCGTACTTGAAACATTTCAGTGGCTCCCTTCAGATTGGTGCCTTGTTTGTCACTAGCTTATGTTAATTGCTCTAAGCACACACAATGACAGCGATTTGTGCCTCACCCAACCCCCTCAACCTGCTCCCCCGTCCCTGCAGCCCTACACCCCCTCATTGATAACCTGTGCATGTCTGGAGAACACACAGCAAACTGTAAATGTCGTTGATGGAAATGTGCCACAATTTACACAGGCAGCAGCGTAGCCAAAATTTGACGCCTGATCAATAATATTGACGGAGCTCACTAGAAACAGTTCGCCCCCCACCCAGCCCTTCTCCACTGGGAAAAGGATGGAAAATTTGCATGCAGCTGAGCAGCGACAGGTAGAATGATGACGAAATTAAAGCAATACAACGTGCAGTCATAGATGATATAGTCATATATAGATATATGTATAGATCTAGACGCCGCATTGGGCCAAAGGTAAACGCTTCATTGGCCCCAGGAGTACTCATGTGTGTGTGTGTGTGTGTGTGTGTGTGTGGTGTATTGGCTGGTTGACTGGCTGCAGCATTTGGCAAATTTTGGGCAAAATATATTCAGGCGCACGTAGGAAATTACAAACGGATGTAAATACATCAATTCCAAATGAAGAGCGTGTGCAGTCAATAGCACAAAATGGGTGGGCGTGGCAGTGGGCAAAGGCTGCCTGACAAACTTGCAACCGAATCGAATCGAATCGTACTGAATGGGAAGCGAATCGAATAGTTCAATAAGCCCACACAAACAATTTAATATGCGTGGACAGTGTGCACTCGTGGCGAACAACAAGTCTGCCCACCTGAGTTTACCTGTAACTGCAGCTATCAATGTGTATGTGTGTGTGTGAGTGTGTGTGTGAGTGTGTGGGATGCTGACTAGCATCGATTGCAATTAATTGTAAATGTCTTGCAGACAAAATTAACACATTCGCCTGCAATTGGATATTGCTGCTCGTAAAATAAATTGAAGCCAATCGACACTTGCCACAAGGCAACTCGGCAACTCTGCAGCACAAATTGGCAACTCGGCAACACGGCAAACTGCACGCCAAGTGGCAACAATTTGCATGCCAAGTGCTTTGTGAAAGTTGCCACAAATGCTTTGGGCGCTATTTCAAATGCTTTGCTGTAAGAATTATGAATTTATGGTTAAGGCAAACTCTGCAACCAGAGCTAGGTGGCAAGGTGTGAATTCAAGTTGCAAGTTCAACAATCGATTGATTAGCACTCAAGAACGGAATAATTAAGGAATAATAGGGATTAGATGAAGGAATGTTTTTTTTATTTTATTGATTTCTCTCAATTCTAAAAATTATAAAATAACTGTAATAGTTTTCTTAAGCATTTACTGGGGAGGGGAACATTTGAAATTTCTTTAGGGATTAGATGAAGGAATGTTTGTTTTATTTTATTGATTTCTCTCAATTCTAAAAATTATAAAATAACTATAATAGTTTTTTTGAGCATTTGCTAGGGAGGGGAACATTTGAAATTTCTTTTAAATTTAAAATAAAAAGAAATTAACATCATATTATAGCAAAGAATTTTATAAGCCCTATAAAACCTTGGTGTAAATATGTCGGATATTATTTTAGAATTTCATGTGAATGTAAATCATATAATTTATTTTTTTTTCTCATTTTGGATCGCTCCTTTCCAACAGGAATTCCCACAAAACCAACACAGGCACACTTTGTGGCACACATGCCGCAAATAGAGTTAAAATAATATTAATAAGCGGCTAGAAAAATAACGTAGCATTTTAATTAGTGCAAATTAATTGCGGTTACCGTTGTGTGGCGTGGGGCAGGACGCAGGGTCGAAGTGTGAGGTAATCACATCCTTGAATAAGCAACTTGCTGAATAAGTCGCGCTGACTTATTTGCACTTATTTATTCATTTAGTTGGCAATTAAAGCGTACGCAAAATTAAATAGAAACCCATTTGACTGCATTCCATGCAGAATAAAATAACAGAAACTTTAATTTGTATTTGGACGCGCGTCTGTCGGTGCAATTTTTATTTATTTTACTTAATTTTCTTGGCTTGCGTTTTTTCCTCTGCATTTTGCCTGCACGTTTTTATTTTAGTTTGGCGCTGCTTTTAAATCAAACTGCAAGCCAGGCGGCTGTGCAGCAGCCATAAGTGCATAGCAGAGCGGAAGGGGGGTGCAACTTGGGTCGACGGAGGCCGAGTCCATTCCATTTCCAACTAAATAAATAAAAAGTGAATTTTTAATTAAAAGTTAAGTGGCAACTCATTTAAATTAATGTTGACTCAAGCGTCATAGCAAAACATTTGGCCAGCGAAGGCGAATAGAGAGCGACTAAAAAAATGAGCTGCATCTGCGGGTGGGTCGACAAGCGGAGGGGTTGGCTTTAAGCGGGGCCAGCAGCGCCCTTTTGGTGAATGTGCGGAAGTGTGGTAGTGGGGGGGGGGGGGGTCAACCCTAAATAAGCATAATGCAGTGCAGGACCTTGACTAGGAGCAGCGTAATGGAGCCATGGATGTTGCACAAAATTGCTCGTCACGCAATTAGAATGAAAATAGAATACTTGAAGCGAAGAATGTGCGAATATGCAAGAGAATCTTGGTCAGTACCAAGTAATCTGGCAATAATGGCGGTATGCGAAAGCGACTTTCGGAACGAAAGTGACGTAAACAATAAGTGCTAAAAGTTGATCGAAAGCGACCAGAAGAGCAAATGCAATGAATGACATGGAAAGAGTCGGCTAATAGAATCACAGCAAACCAACGAGTAGGTAAAAATGAAAGGGAAGTAAAACAACCGAATAAATCCTAGTCCCAAGCAACCTTCTTGTCTGTACGAAAAAAAAAATAATATAAACTATCAAAGTAAAAATAGGAAACTTGTCGAGTATGTAAAATTGAAAGTGTAGTAAAAAATTCGAATAAATCCTAGGAAGTCCTTAGCAACCTTCTTGCATGTACGCAAAAAACAAAAATTATAAACTATCAAAGTAAAAATATGAAACTTCGAATAGGTTAAATTGAAAGAGTAAGCAACCTTCTTGCATGTACGCAAGAAACAAAAATGATAAGCTATCAAAGTAAAAATAGGAAACTTGAATGAGTATTAAATCAACCGAAAAATCCTTGTCCTAAGCAAGCTTCTTGCATGTACGAAAAAATTATAAACTATCAAAGTGAAAATAGGAAACTTATTGAGTAGTTTCAAATGAAAAGGTAGTACAGCAACTGAATAAATCCTAGGAAGTCCTAACCTAGGAAGTGCTATCCTAGGAAGTCCTATCCTAGGAAGTCGTATCCAAACGAATAAATCCTAGATAGTCCTAAGCAACCTTCTTTCAAAAGAAAAGGTAGTAAAGCTACCAAACAAATGCTAGGAAGTCCTATCCTAGGAAGTCCTAAGCAACCTTCTTGCCTGTACGCAAGAAACAAAAATTATAAACTATCAAAGTAAAAAAAGAAAACATATTGAGTAGTTTCAAATGAAAAGGTAGTAAAGCAACCGAATAAATGCTAGGAAGTCCTATCCTAGGAAGTCCTAAGCAACCTTCTGGCCTGTACGCACAAAACAAAAATGATAAACAAAAAAGTACAAATAGGAAACTGTGTAAGCTTCCCAATTTTCGTCAGTAGTCAGCTAGAACAACAGTAGGAATTCATTAGAAAATTACACAAATTTACACAGCACACATTACCAAATTATTAGAATGGCGGACAACAGCGAATCGAGCAGATCTGCATTGGCCACAGGCGAGACGGATAGTGGGGAAGCGACGATGTCTCAGAGTGAGGCGAATGTGAAAGAGGCGGAGGGGCTGGAGGCGGTGGATGCGGTGGATGCCGTGGAGAAGGTGGAGGAGGAGAAACCAATGTGCAGTGCCGACTGCCAGAAGAGCAGCAAGCGATTTACGGTCAAGAAGTGGAGTGGGGTGGCCATGTGGGCTTGGGGTAAGTAAGCCATAAGTAGCTCAAAGCTGATTATTAAACAATTTCCGGTGGACAAGCTCGTCTCGTAAGAGCGACTCCTACGCCCCGACTACGAGCGACTTACTACTCTAACTTCTCAATGCAGACATCGCTGTGGACACTTGCGCAATTTGCCGCAATTCCATCATGGATCTGTGCATCGAATGCCAGGCGGATCCGAATCACAATTCCGCCGATGAGTGCACCGTTGCCTGGGGCGTTTGCAATCACGCCTATCACTTCCATTGCATATCGCGCTGGCTAAAGTCCCGTTCCGTCTGCCCGCTGGACAACCGCGAGTGGGAGTTCCAGAAGCTTGGCCGTTAGTCCTGGTCTCAAGTTATACGAAATCTTTGCGCTGACTCGGCGTCCTGAACTTTATCATTATTTTGTGTTAATTATGCATCTTTCGCCGGCTGCCGTTTCACTCCTCAGTTGGAGGTGAGACGTGACGGCGAAGGCGAAGGCGTATCGTGGGGCGTCTCAATGCCCAATTATCATTTGTGTGCTTGCAACTTTTGCGGCACTTAATAAACGAGCAGGCAGCCGGGCAGCCGGGCAGGCAAACTGCGAGGACTCGCTCTCCGCTGCTGTGCAACTCAAACTTTATCCGCAGTTTTTGAGTGGTGGTGTATGCTGGGAGGGGGGGATTATCAATTTTCACGATGGCAACCTTTGGACTTTTGTGAGGCTTGCACTTTTCGATGCATCTTGAGATTCACAGTTTTAAACAATTAGCCCATCGATTTTATGGCTCCCTAAACTACGCCAGACTCGACTGTCAATTAGCTGCGGTGCAAACACGGCACATAATTAAATAGAATTACTGTTTAATTGTTGCCCGAAATACATTAACACGCCAGTCAGACCACCCCTCCCCGATCCCTTTGATTGTTTGCCTGACGTCTGCTGTCAGACACTTGAACACACACACACACACACACACACACACACACACTAAGTATATACTATATACACACTAAATAATTTTGCTCACTACAAATTGGCAGCTTTCCATTGAAGTTGTCTAAAACCATTGCTTACCGTTACTCTTTGCCTCTCCCTTACCCCTGCTCTTGTCCCTCCTCCTGTCCCTGCTGCTGCCTTTGCCATGCCCCTTAGCGTTGCCAACATGCCACGCGCCAAGTTGCTTCTTTTAATTTTTGCACGAAAATTAAGTTTGTTTTCCATTAAGTTAAATAATTACAAAATTATCCACCACTCAAAGGCTTTGGCTCTGCTAAGTGTGTGTGTGTATGTGTGTGTGTGTGTGTGTGTGTGTGTGCGTGTTTGTTTTTGGTAGAGTGGCAACACAGCTGCGAGGACATTTAGGATGCTGCCGAACCAGAGCGGCAGCTGCACTTTTCCGTGTAACTGACAATGATAGCTGCCTGGTTGACTGACTCACTATCCGACCAGGGCTGCAGCATAGCAATGTTTTACTCAAACATTACATTTCATATATAATTAAACCCTTTGTAATTAATCCTCCCGTGTACCAGCTCATGCTGGCCGAACAAAGATCTCCCAATGTGTCGGGCTTGAAATTAGTTTTCCTAAAAGTGTGTATACTTAAGATCTTAAACTCAAATCATGACCATAAGGGTCGCGGGATTGAAAATCGGTTCAGTTTTGAGAAAGTTATGCGAGTTTGTAGTCTGAGAATGTCATTTATAAGGCACATTCCCCTGTTTAACTATTTTACAAGTAAATTATTTGTAATTTGTGGCATGATTTTAGACAGAAATATTAATCATCTCAGAAACACTTCTCATTGTTTTTTTTTACTAATTTTGACACCCAGAAACGGTTAAAAATATAAATTAAAAAATTTTTATTTTTAAAAAATTCTAAAAGTTGGTAAGAGTCTTTTTTCTTGGTAAGTATGTTTTTATCAAAAAAGTGTGAAAAAAATAATTTTCAAAAGTGCATAAACCTTAAATGTGAAAATAAAGTATAGGATATATAATGAATAAAATGACCTGGGAATTGGTTATCGGTTCAGTTTTGGCATGGGTTAAGTTATGGGTGTTTGAATCGAAGAAGGATTTCTAACATTCAGCTCGAAATATTTTTTATTCACTTCGAATCACATGTTGGTTAACCAAATAAATAGACCTTTATTTTTTAGATTATGTATTCCATATTTTTAAATATGTATATGTATATAACACGCTGAATCTGAAAATATATTGATATAGTTTAATAAATAATGCCATTGTTTTCCAATATTGACATTAATTTATTCAATGTATATTGCATACAATTATTTCGACATTAGCACTATTTTGTTTAGCAGCCCTGGCTTGCACGTCTGTTCGCTCGGAGGAAAGTTTTGCTTAAATGCTGCTTTTGGCCTGAACCAAGGCTCATTATCTTTTCATTCGTTTTTCATTTTCTTGCCGGTCTCTTTTTCTGCATTTGTCTGTGCGCTGCGCCGTTTCTTTTCTTTAACGCTTCGCTAATCAAATTCAACATTTTTCCGTTTTAATTTGACAATTCGACGAGAGGCTAGTGGTGGCTTAGGAGTGTGGTAGGGGGTAGGTGATTGTGTGAGAGCTAGCAACAGCTGTGCGTTGTCAATTGGAAAATGATAAAGTGATGCGCTGCGAAATAATGAGAATGGAAATTGACATAGGAAGTGAAACTGATAACTGTAAATGGCGTTGACAAGAACAACAAGAAGAACATGAGCAGCCCAAGGGATGTTCCAGTTGCGAGTGCTAAGCTTGTTAGTTTCGCATTTTTCACTCACACCCCCCCGCAGCAGCAGCAGCCACCCACGCCTTTTCCTTCAAGGTGACCTGTGCACAGTGGCACTAAATGCATTACAATTAGCGCAAATTATCCGTGTCCAGTTGCAACAATTGTCGCTAGCTGCTGCTCGGGGCAACTTGATTGAATTTACTTGCCGCGCGCGTGACTTGCGACAACGGCAACGTGCCGAGTATGCCATATTAAGTATACGCCCGGCCAGCCAAGCATTGCGCAATGCTCTCAGGTTTTACTTGCCAAAATGAAATCATTACACACACACACACACACACACACACACATACACAGCCGCAACATCTCGTTTTTGATGTGCTAACGAGACAGAATTTAAAGCATCATTTTGTTTCAGTTTTTAAGCATATTTTGTTTTAATTATTACGAGCCGTTTTTTACGACTGTGCCACTCTTGGCGCTTTGTCATAATTTATGCATGGCTTTGCCGGCCTTTCATACTTTTATACTTTCCTACTTTCATACTTTCATACTTTCGTACTTTCACATGTGTGCCAGCAGCCATGGAGCTAAGCTCACTTATCAGCTGCCTTGCAGGCGCCTTGCAGCGGGACTGTTGGATGTCAATATAATTTAGGCAAATGTATGCAACTTTATGGCACACACACATACATATACATATACACACAGTATCAATGTGGGTGTGTGACACATTTAACTTTGCCAATTTTTAATCACAAAACTTTGCCGTTGCCTCTCGTCTCGACTCGATCTCGACTCGACAGACTGACATTTGCATATTTCTAATTCCAAAGTTGTAATTAGTATAATTTTACAGCTCTAATTGGATGATGATTTTCGCAGCAACTTAATTTAGTCAGTCCGTCGTATGTGCGTCTTAAATATGCACATGCATTAGAAGGCCGAGCTTCTCAGCTGCGACCTTCACTCGCAGCCAGTTGGGCCGAGAGTGAAAGTCATTAACATAAGTTTGTAATTACTGGGTCCACAGCGAGGGCTCATATATCAAATTTGCATTTGTGTCTGTGCCCCTAGACCAAACCCCAGCCCAGGCCCATTCATCCTCCCTCCATGCAGACGTCTAGCTGGGCTTATGTCATAAAACTCTCAGCTGTCTGACTAAATGCTGACAGACATGCAGCAAACTGCAAAGGCTCAAGTGCTGCCTGCACATATGATATCTTGAGAGGCTTAAAGCAAAAGTCATACCCCCCCAAGTAGGCGGCCATTTCTTTACTATGCTGTCATTTTGAGAAATAAGAAATGTGCACATTTAACTCGAAAGCATCATCTTTATGTAAATAAATTAAACTGTTTAATATGTACAAAACTTTACTGTTAAATTGTTCCAAATCATGAATAACTATTAAATATACGTTTTTGTCAATCCAGTAGTAAGACTTTCTTAAACATTCAACTTTTATGAATTTTGGAAAATTCATTTAAATAGGTTAACTTTTTACCTTGCTGTTCTTCAACACAAGAGATTTTTGCTTGAAACTCTTGCACTCTTCGAGCATATATTTAAAGCGAAAGAGCAAATAAACATGTCCTCAATCTGTTGGTAAAATCTCATCGAATATCATGTGCGTCGACCAAATGCAAAACCCAAAAATAAATACGACAAAAACCTAATGCACATGCACACACACACACACACACACACACACACACACGTACAGTACAATGGGCATAGAGCTGAGTTTTCAAGTCATTTTGAATGTTTTTGATTTCACTGATTTGTTTATTTGTGCATAAAGCATGCAATGTTTGCGCTTTATGCGAGCATCAGCAGAAAGCAGCAGCAGATGGATCGAGGGGGGACTGCTGCTCTGTAACAGGCAACATGGGTTGACTTCCACTCTTCTTCTTTTTTTTTGTTATAGCTGTTGTTGTTTGGTATAGCTGGCTGCTGCTGCGAAACTTTAGTTGGGCCAGAAAACTTAGATATTCCAAGCGAATGCACTCACACGCAATGTGCAGTGAGTTTCGCAAACAAATCAAAATCAAAAATCGTATGTGAATGCGACTTTCAGTCGTAAACATGGCTGCCATTTGCCGCTTGCCGCTTGCCACAGCAGCCAAAACGGAAACGGAAGTTGCACAAAACGATTTCATTTGCGCCCAACAACTTTTGATATACATTTGCAAAGACTTCAACTTAATCTCTCTCTCTCTCTCTTCTGTCTGTCGGTCTGTCGGTCTGTCTGTCTGTCGGTCTGTCTGTCTGTTTGTTGGTCTGCCTGGCGTTGTTTGCATTGCCACGGATCGGCTATCAGCTGGCAACTTGACTGTGCCCCTGAGGCCACGTTATGCAACTTGTAGCGCTTTAAAAAGCCATAAGCAAGAAATAAATATTGCGTATACGCGCAGTGAGCCACAGCGCATTGACGTATACGTATACGCAATATACTCGGATTTTCCAATTCTATTTGCCAACATATTCGCTTTCAAGTGATGCCCCGCATTCCCCCGACGCCGTTGATGGCAGCGTCTCGTAAGAATTGCTAATAACCAATTTCGATTCAATTCAAGTGTCAGCACAAGACGACAAAGATGATGGCAGCGAACCAGGGAGCCCAAGGAGCCCAGGAGGCAGACCAACGGCGTCCAACGGAGACCAGCCACAATCCGCACGGGAAGCACAGCCAATTGAGTATTAATGGTCAGACTGCCGGCTGCTGATGCCAGCAAGTTTCCTGCTCAGAGTTATGGCAGACACATAGACAGCTAGACAGACACAGACAAGGACACAGGACGCAGGACACGAGACGCGCGGGCGCGGGCGGGGGCGGGGGTGAGTTCTGGCCGCATTTGAAAGTAAAATCATACATATTAGGAAAAAAATGTGTTCGCAACCGACAGACGTTCCCTTCCCCTCCCTTCCTCCTCTTCGGTTCGCTTCGCTTCGCTGCCAGATCAACGATGATATATGAGATTAGCTCAAGTGGCGTCCTGGTTGGCAGCACGCCAATGCGACACTTCCACACACACACACACACACACACACATATACAAACTGTCCGATTTTATATTAATGATATATTAAATTGTTCATTGACTTGAATAATTTTGTGCGTTGTCCTTTTGGGGTCGCAACACGCATAGTTTTCTTTACTTTATCTATTGATGTTATCTTCCTCATCACCCTCCTCCTCCTCGTCGTATGATGAATTGATGAATTCTGTATGATATCATTGGCCAAAACAAATGGCAGAGTGTTAAGTTATGCAACTCTATTATATGCGCATTAGTTAATAATTGATGGCTACGCAGTTATCGCATATCATTGACCATGAAGGATACTCAAACCAGGGCTGGGGGATTATACAAATGGGAAGGTAAGATGACAGATTGTGTGGATCGAAGCAAACTTTCAGGCCAAAGAAATAGTAATTCGTTGAAGTACTTATCGATAACTAATAAGCAAACTCTGAAACTCTAAAAACTATATTGAGAAATCATTTACAGAACATTCTCATATCCCCCTTCCCCCCTCCAATAATAAGTTGCTCCTGCGACAGATAAACGGAAATCAAAAAGATGCCCACATTTTTGCAGTTCAATTATTTAACAATTTCGTTCTTGGTGGCAATATTTTGTTGTGGCAACTATTTTGAAAGGACTGCAAGGACAGCAAAGTATGAGAATGAGACTTCAACGGAGTCTGACTTCGAGTTGGTGTTGTTGTTGGAGCTGGAACTGTAGAACGTCGCCAGCGAACCGACAAAACAAAACAATTTACAGATTTTAACAAAAATTTTAATTAAACAAATTTTGTGTGGAAAGGAAGCTGCTGTAATGTGCCACCCAAACAGTGGAGTGGAGCATAAACTTTTTGCACGGTCTGCGACTTCCTTGGTAGTAGGAAGTTGGCACGAGCAACTCGACTCGGAGCCCAATTCACTTTTTGCACCATAAGTTGTGCCCCAAAATAGCAGAAAAGTTGCCACCGATAATATAAAAATGAAGCAACAAAATAATAAAGCACAACGATGGACATCTCCACCCGCTCTGTAACACTGCTGAAAATCTGCAAAACTTTTCGTACCAAAAACTATGCAGCCCCCCCCCCCGTACCAAATTGTTGCCTGATCCGGCGACCCTCTGCTGATTTTGTCCAGTTCGCATAAATCTGAGCAGGCAGGCAGCCCAAGCATTTGAATGTCACCATTGACTGGCCCAACTGGCTGACAGTCTGACAGTCGGAGTCTGTCTGTCTGTCTGTCTGTCTGTCTAGACCTTGGACTGCCACTCTGGCCATGACTGCAAGCCATGCGCTTTGCTTATAAAGTTGTCTTATGCGCCCCTAAAACCAATGTCTGACTACCACTTAAGCGAGCTAAACATATAAATCTTCCAATGCTTGGTATTTCACAACAACAGCAGCAACAGCAAAAGCAACAACAACAATGGCAACAATGCGCAATTTTATTGCCAAACCTCAGACATTGCGTATACGTAACGTAAGCCAGGCAGACGTTGCTGCTGCTGCTGCTGCCACAAATGCTACAGCTGCCATGCATTGTGGCCTGGGGGCAGTAAAGCTGGGAATGCTACGTAGCTCCCAGTACAGTTTGGCTTTGACAGCACCAAGAGCAGAACGGTGGGGAGGGTAGGGAAGTGAGCACCCACTGAATGCTGGGGCGGTTTGACTTTGAGTAACAATTTGGCCAAGCAATTTTGACTTTAAGTTTGTCACATGTTGCCGCAGCAGTAAGCTGGCGACATTTGGCTCAAATACTTGCAAACTTTGCCCCAGCTATTTCGCTTATTCAGCCACTCCACTCCAATGTATGCAACAAAAATGACGCGAATTTCGGGCTCCAAACGGGATTAAGGCAGCATTTAAAATGTGTGTTCAAAACGGTTCATTTATTTGACAGTAGAGGTTCGGTGGTATTTTTGGCTGAAAAACTGCTTCACAAATTGTTTTGAAATTTTGTGAAATATGAAATGTTGTTTGGTTAAGTGGTAAATATATGAAACTGTTTTAGTTTGATTGAAAACTAAACAAACGACCGCTACAAAAATGTTTCAAAAAGATAACAAATTTATTTGAAAAAAAAAAACATTTTGAGCAAATATAAGTTAGACAAAACGTTACGTGTGACCAAATCATCAAAAAGTGTGTACAAAAGCATTAGACACATTGTTGCCCCCATTTTATTTGTTGTTCTCACACTGTATTTGTTTTTGGTATTTGGAGCGTGTCCCCAGCGCCATAATTCGAAATGAAAAGTGAAAAATACAAGTATATTTGCACTTACCACAAACGAAACCGACAATAGTCGTATGTAGACAATGTCGAGTGGCCAACAGGCAACAGGCAAGAGGCAAGAGGCAACAACCACTTGGCCATTATTTATGTTAATTGTTCAAGCTGAAGCTGAGTCAACGCTCATCATGTCTCCTGTTTCTGCCTCGTTGTTGCTCTTGTTGCTCTTGTTGTTGCCGGCGGGGCACATGTGACAGGAGCAGCTCTAAAATGCAATGCGAGCGCCGACAAGACAGGCGACAACAACAACGCTGCTCGGCATGTGTGTGTGTGTGTGTGTGTGCCTGTGCACAGAGAGAAAAAATACAACCTAAACTTGAGCATAGATTCTTAATTCAAGCGCAAAATGTTTGAAAAGTCAACTGAGCAACGACAAAAATCTTAAACCAAGAATATTTTCTTAAATCGTTGAGATCGTTTATTTTAAAATAAAGCAGCTTGAATCGAGTTTATTGTTTTCTCTTGTTAAAAACATAGAAAACAAAAGAATAATAATCAATCTTAACTTCTCAATAAATAGCTTTTATACCCTGAACCCATTAAAAATGGGAAATAGGGTATAAGGGTTTTGTGCAAAAGTATGTTACAGGCCCCATAAAGTATATAAATTCTTGATCACTATCAATAGTCGAGTCGATATAGCCATGTTCGTCTGTCTGTCTGTTTGTCTGTCTGCCTAGTCGGGCACTCTCGACTCGTACGTGTTTTTACTAGTTAAGACACCCACAATCAATTAAACATAAAATTTCATAATTCTATATTTTGAAAAATCGAAGTCGGTAAGGGTTTTTTTCGCCAAAAAAATCCAAAAAATTTTTTTTTCTAAAATTTCTAAATTTTAAATGTAGAATGAAACTTAATGCCAAATAATGATCAAAATGGCCTCGGGATTGAAAATCGGTTCAGATTTGACAAAGTTGTGGCAGTTTGAAGTCTGGGAAGGTCATTTATAAGGAACTTTTCGTTGTTTGGGATCGTTACAAGCCAATTTTTTGGTCACTTTTGGCGTGATTTTTGACAGAAAAATGAACTTCCACAAAATCACTTTTCGTATAGTTTTTTATACTAGTTGAGACACCCACAATCAATTAAACGTAAAATTTCAAGATTCTATTTTTTGAAAAATCAAAATTGGTAAGGGTCCCCCCTTATGCTTTTTTTGACAAAAAAATATGAAATTTTATTTTTTTCAAAATTCATAAACTTGAAATGTAGAATTAAACTAGATGCCAAATAATGATCAAAATAGCCTCGGGATTGAAAATCGGTTCAGATTTGACAAAGTTGTGTAATTTTGAAGTCTGGGAGGTAATTTTTAAAGAACTTTTCGTTGTTTACTTTATGTTTGCATGCGTGTGTGTGTTTCCATGTATGAATGCAGATAAATAATTATAAATAGATGTAAGACCTTGGATCAGGGTATATCCTAATATCCTATCGACTAAAGCACTCTTAATTGTTTTTTAAAATATTTTTAAATATTTTGTCAAAATTTATAACTGAAATTAATGCTTTTAAATTGACTCAAGTGACTTAAACCAGATTTGGAATAATTCTTTTAGTATTTTTTTCGCAGTGTTTTTATGTGTGCGTGTGTGTGTGTGTGTGTGTGTGTGTGTGTGTGTGTGTGCTGGTGCGTGGCGTTATTAGGCTAATGGCTGCCCCGTGGGCATTCAATGCTTTTGTCTAGCAAAATGCTTTTGTCCTCAATGTCGCTGCTGCTGCCGCTGCCGCTGCCGCTGCTGCTGCTGTCGCTGCTGTTGCAAATATGCGATGGCAGGCTCTAAGGCTCGCAGGCTAACTGCCAAAGCCACGCACAAAACGCATTGAGACGCCATAATTGCAGCCAGTTGCCAGTTGCGAGTGGCGAATGGCGAGTTGTTGTCTGTGCGTCATCCAGCATTCATGCAACTCTCGGCATGTGACTCTGCCTCTGTGTGTGTGTGTGTGTGTGTATGTGTGTCTGTATGGGTGGGCGCAAGTGCGTTAAGTGCAATAACAGCAATGACAGCAATTGCGTTGACAGGCGAAGCAGGCAGCCAAAATGGGCCACACTCTCAGCCGTGGCAGGCATCCTGGCAGGCTGGCAGGCAGTCGGCATTTGAAGAGCAGTTTATATTTAGACTATGCTCGCACAATGAATGACTCACTGACTCACTGGCTGACTGACTGACTGACTGACTGACTGACTGGATGACTAGCCCTTTGCCCCTGGCTGTGGCTGTAACAAACAAATTTAACTTGACTTGACATGCTGCGAGTTGAGCGCGCATCTTACCTCACCTCACCACACCTCACCTCACCTCACCTCACCACGCCTTACACTGCGTTGCTTTTGTAAACAGGGTCAGTTTGGCTGTTTGTTTGTGTGTGTGTGTCTGAACTCAAGAAGGGAGAGCTGAGAGAACAGACCCAACGAAGATCTTCCCCACTGCTGAAGCAAACTTCAATAAATGAGAAAAACTCTACAGTTATAATATTTAAGTATTTAAGTTCACATATTAATTGTGTCGAAGATGCTTAGAATATATTTTAGTATAGCGTCGACTTAAACTAGACAAAATACTGTTTCTTTATATTTACATTCATTTTTGATCATGGTTTGTCCTTATTTTAATACTACATTTCAATCTTGAAACTGCTGAACTGATTTGTCAAAGGATTACAAAACATTTCAATTGCTTTGGCAGCAGAGCGAGCAAGCTTAAGAGCGGGCAGCAGTAATTGCAGCCCACTTATGAAAGAGCTCTATTTATTAATAGCACGCGGAAATAGCAAAATGTTTGCAAGGAGACGCTCTCTTAATTGCTAAGCTAGATAAATTTAATACAGACAATAAATCTGACGTCATGCTCTCTTTCAACGCGCTCTTTTTTTCAGATCCCGCGATTGTCATGGCAACCAGCCGCTCCTTCGATCGTCAAGCAAACACAAACAAATACACATACACATACAAATCAAATACAGCAACTGCAAGAGGAGAGGAGAGAGTGGCATTCTGGAGTGAACATCATTCATTCAGTGAACGGTCACTCAGTCTGGTGCATTGCTTGGGCGGCAAAAGATGCAAATTCCCGCGCTGTGAATTTAATTTAATTTAATTTAACAGTTATGCTGCAAAAAAAGTGTTTAATATGTGTATTTAACGTGTTAATGTGGCTGCAACAAACACACATTATTAGAAAGTATTTATTTAAAGTGAAATGACAAGAGAAAAAGTTTTCCACGTTTTTTTTGTGCTTGCTGGCAAACGACTGCTGCCGAAGTCCCGTTACTTGCTGGAATTTGCCAGAATTTAATGAATTGCTGCTAAAAACTACATGAGAAGTGTGCATATTAAATAAATTGAGCTCAAAAAGTGTAACGAAAGCGAAAAGAAAACAGTTAATTGCATATCTATATATATATAAATTCATACAGCTGCAAATTGTTGTTGGCGCACAAAGCGGAGAAGCAGCGCAAAGCAACAAGAAAAAAATGCATTGCCTATTTAGTTGTTGCTGCTGCGGTTGAGACTGCTGTCGTTGTCTTCTTTACTCTTTCCATCTGTCAATCGGGGACAGCACAAGTGCCGAGTTGTGCAAAAGAAAGAGATAGAGAGAATGTGCGGGAGTTAGATCAAAAGAGATTACCACAATTTTTTTCAAAGCGCGCGCAGCTTGCTGTAGTTTTAGCGTTGTTGTAGTTCCCACAAACAAAATAAGTGTTTTTTCTTTGTTTTTTTTTGTGTGTTAAAAGCAACTGCAAAGTGTAAAGTGTAAAGCAAGGGTGGGCAGCCAAATTTAGCAAGTGAGCCCGACAACAACATCTACAACAAACACTGCTACTGTGGTCGTTAAAATGCGCAAAACTAACACAACAAATGTGTGCACTGAGCAAAATAATAATTTCAAAACTCAAAGTTATTCAATATTATGTATATAAGACATGTTTAGTTTGAACTTTTTTACCCAGTGTACAGGCATCTAACTGTTATTTTATTTCTTTGCGATCGCGGCTCAAGTCGAAGCATCGGCGCACACTTAATATATTTTGTTTTTGGAATCTCGCCGACGGCGCACAAGCGACATGCAGGCGCCAATTGTTAAAAAATAACGGAGTGAGCTCAGTGAGCTCCGTGAGCCACTACGCGCCCACACTTGGTGTAAAGTGATGTTTTTTCCCCCGCTGAGTCAGAATCATGATCATACCCTACCATCGACCGAAGAAAAAGAAAAAGGGGAAAAAACTAAAGAGAGGATTAACTGCTGTTGCGGCTGAAGGTGAGTGCAATATATTGATATTTTACTTTGATTATTACTGCACATTGAAACTGACTCAGCCACATGCAAGTAAGGAGTAATCTGACAACGAATCTAAGAGTGGTTTTAAATTTATGCAACTAAAATTGATAGCTGAAAGTTAAGCAATTATGAGAAATTTTTGAATGGAAGCTAATCTCGAGTTGGGGTCGTCTGTGATTTTCTAACGCTTGAGCTGTGATTTATGAGGCCTCAGCTTAACACCGCAGAAATCTGTGCGGCTGTGTCAATTTGCTTAGCTTTTCCATTTGAAGGGGGAGGGGGGCAGACGCACGTTTCTTGGCTAAAAAGTGGGCCAAGTGAATAATTAAGCGGTTTATAAACATTTGTCTCAGCCAACCAGAAGAAGAAGAAGCAGCAGAAGACGACGGCTGGGCAAACAAAGTTCTCAGCAATGTACATATGTATACAAGGCAAGAGGTAGAAGTCGAGGAGGCTAGGCTGGGAGTGGGCTATAACGGTTGACTACGCATTATTCATGCCAGCTGCTAAAGTCCAGTTGGTAGCCAAGTTTGAAAGTGAACGCTAATTTGCGTGGCCCTTCAAGTTGGCTCAGAAACTGCAACTATTTATTTTTAATCGCATGCTCCAATTGCAAAAACAATTTAAAATCAACTCGCTCGTTAAGTGAAGCGGCAGAAAGAATGAGGGCGAGGGAGAGGGAGAGCGAGGGAGCCAAAGCCATTGGCTGCAGTTACTTTTACCTCTTTTAACCCCTGCCCCCCCTTTGCTGCTGCTGCTGCTTCTGCTTCTGTTGCTGCATTTTCGACAAGTGCTTTTAACATTAAATATTCATTTACAGCATTAAGGGCACTCGAAGTCACGCGTTAACGGGGCAAAAAACGCTAGTTGAGGTTCTACAGCGGGCAGGGGGAGGACAGAGGGGGCAGAGGGGCAGCCAACTGAGAACTGCGAACTGAGAACGTGGGGCATCAAGCAAAACGGACACTGGAGCGCATTAAGTGAATATATATATTCCTGGCCCAAAAAACGAAAACCAAATAATTCTTGGCTACCTGCAGCGGCCAGCAGGTGCGTTGGCCAATAAACGTGTTGTTGTCGTTGTTGTTGTTGTTGTTTTTACTGGCACATTCTTGGTAAGGATTGTGCGGGAACGCTTTGGTTTTGTTTCACTGCCATCGTTTCATGGCCAAAAAGCTTTTGCAACCACAAGAGAGCGGCCTACACGAGAGCACAATAAACGAGCGAGAGCGAGAGAAAGCACACTTTTAAAACTATTTCTCTCTCTATGATGAGGTTCGGACTGTCGTCCTTTGGTGCTTTGTCGCCCGTTAACTCAACTCAACTTTTAGTGTCAAATGTTGGTCGATGCCTTTCGCAACGTGGCCAAGACTAAAAGAATTGAAGGACATTTGTAGTCGTTCAGCTTTGCAAGCGACAACTGACACATTATTGCTAAGCTTTCGTCAATTTACTATAATTTATTTATATTATACAAAATTCCCGAATTCATAGATTTATTAGCTAAGCCGTAAAAAATATTTTTTTAAAAATTATGCTGAGTTTTGAATATAATTTATGAATTCTTAATATAGTATATATTTGAATATTTGAGTTCTAGCTGGTAATCATTTAGCAGACTTCTCAGAAAATTGTCTAGTATTTATATCGTGTATAAAATAATTATAAAGTTAGCAGAAGAAAAAAGGTTATGTACAAAAGAGGAAATGTAATATTGTAATGAAGGTTTAATTTGAGATAAATTCTTGCTGCCTTTGCCCCAATCTGTATTTATTTATAGAAATTATATATTTACAATTAAAAAAGTTTACCACTTTTAGGTTGAGTTTCTTGTTTTGTTTTGTTTTATTATTAAACTTGAAGCTAATCAGCTTTGGTTTATTTATACTTGGTAGGTATTTATAGGTACTACTTATATTTGAATCCACCCAATGCTTTCTTCTATTTTTGGTTACTAATGGAAGTCAGAGGTGTCCGTCAACATTTAATTTCACACTCTGAACATATTTATGCGCAATTAAGCACAAAATTATATTTAGTTATATTTTTTGTACTTTGTCACAAGTACTTGGAACTGGGCAATGCGTCACATATGACGAGGAGCCCCAAAAACATTTGCAGCTTTGTCTAATGATTAATGAATGTCTCCGACAGTGTATGAGTGTGTTGTGTGTATGTGTGTGTGCGTGGGAGTGCTTGTGAGCACTCGCAGTTGACTTCACAGCTGACATCATAATGTGGCCATTGATGTCAGGAGGCGTTGACAGCTGGAGGCATTGTGACCACAGCAAGAGCTCTCCTGCCCAAAAAGGTCAAAGGCTTCAGGTCGAAATCATAGCCGTCTCATATTAATTAAGCAACTTCCATTATGCCTCACAGCTTGCAACTCGAATTTAAGCTGAAATCAATGCTCTCGAATGCTGAATTCCAGAAATAAAGTCAAGCTCAAATCTAAGTAAAACAGCGCAGCACTTGGAAATTTATATGCAAGCCGCATGTTGCCGCCGCGTGGCACATGTTGCCAAACATTTGCTTTGACAAGCTACCACACACATACACATACACACAACAGCCACATAGACACTCACCATGGCGTGTGCATTTATGGCAAAAGCCCAACACATTGGCAAACATAAAATTTAAACATGCATAGGCCAAAAATACAACACAGAATACAATACAAACACATAAACAAACACAAGAGCACCGAGAAAAGTACAAGCAAGCGGAAGAGAGATGAAAAATTATGAACTCCGAACCGCACAGGAAATACACTTAACTTATAGTTAAATAGGTATAGTTTCTGCATAAGTTTTAGTTTTTGTATGTTTTATTTTCGATTCATTAAATTGGCTTCTACCTCAATTTACTTGATATATATTGTTGGCTCTGGTTAAAGTGGATATTTTATTTGTATTAATAAAACTTTATAGTTAACAAAAAATTATAAAAATTATTATAAGTCTCATCTTATTTTCATAGGTTTTTTTATAACAATTTCAAAATTTCTCCTACAAGAAACCAAAGCTCATCTCTCATGATGCAATAAAAATGCATTCTCAAAAACAAGCTAAAAATATCTATTTTTTTATGTAGCTAACTTTTTCTATGTTTACCCAGCTACATTTATGATTTAATCGATTCGTTTTTGTGACCTTAGGGTATATGCCGAGCAGGCGATGCTTGTTGTTTGCTTAGCTGCCGATTGTATGGGCTGCTAAGCAGCTTAAGTAGCAGCCCACACACTCACACACATATCTATATACGTGTATAATATACATATGTCTGCATGCATGTATGCGCCACATATTTGCATATTTGCGTGTCGCTTAAAATATTTGCGCTCTTGGTGCGCCTGATTATGGCGCTTAAAGAAACACTTAAAAAGCCAACCAGATACAACAACAACTAAAAATAAAAAACGAAAAGACAAAAACAAAACGAACTGCGGCAGGCAGCCAGGCAAGTGCCAAGCGCAATTGGGGTTAATATCCTAGCTCGAAAATATCCTCGCAAACAGCCAGACACAGAAATACTCACAGCTCGAGAGTGAAGGAGACAGGAGAAGGGGCAGAGGGTTAGACACGTACAAGACGCGGCTGAGGAGCACATTATTTGAATTATTTATGGTTAAGTTTATGGCAAAATTTTTGACTTGAATTTATACATATATATATATACATTTTTTGTTGTTACTCTGCTTAGAAATTTTCTAGGTGTTTGCTTTGTGCTCTCGAAGCTCGCTATTTGAGTGTCATGAAAAATACGCAAAAATTAATAAAAAGTTGTTGCATAATAAGCAGTTACTAGGCTCGAGTTGTTGCTGTCGCGCGTTGTTGCTGTTGCTGTTGCTTTAGCCTCGCGTGCCGGCCAAATTAAAAGCCAACAATGTCTGCAAACAGCCAGCAAATGAAGCAAAACTACGACGTGCTGTTATTTGTGCGCCAGGCACCCAGCAAGATTTTTGTCGCCTTGCGCTGCGCCAGAGGCAATAAATTCGCTCAGGTTGGCGCATTTTTTCAGCACAGCGCATAGATAGCCCCCTCTGAGTTCGTATGTATGACTGTCACAGTGTGTGTGTTTGTCTGTGTGTGTGTGTATATATGTGTGCACATTGACATTTACAAAGTGAGAATTTAATTAAACTTAATGAAAGTGCATGAAGCGAGTTCTACGGCTGCCTGGCAGCCGGCCAGCAATGGGCCAAAACATTACTGCCAACACTTTTGGGCCATTGCTGTTGCTGTTGCTGTAGTTGACGGAGTCGGCTATCGAGAGGGTGATTGCCCATTAACGTGCAGTGCCCATCAAAGCCTCTTGATAGGCCAACACCCGCACTGCCAAAGTAAAGGCCAAGTCCGCAATGCAAAGCAACGAAACACACACTGCGTATGCTTAACAAACAAATCGAAACGGAAAATCGGCCACGTAACTCGAAATCGAAGCGAACGCTTCTGACCCAAATTCACACATACAAACACACACACATACACACACACGCATACTCAGCTGCACTTTTACCTCCCTCTCTGTACCCTCTGCTACCTCATTTAGTTGGCGCAGTCAGTCAGGCATTATACACAATGTTGGCGCACACTGCGTATGATTAATTTAAGCAGCAGCATTGCAGGACATCTGCGAGGGGCACGGGTGTGATTCGCTTTGGCTGCTGTGGCATTTTCTGGTCGATAAATTTAATTTACACAAATTAGTCGCGCATAGTCGTAAAAACGCAATCGAAACGCCGGACACAAAACACAGGACAAAAGTTCAGCATTAAAACAAAAAGCTAATTAATTAAAACACCTCCTCTTGGTCAACTGTATGTCGCTGCCTTGGTGGTGTTTCTAGGTCTGTGTTTGCACTGTCTGTCGAAAAGAGAGAGCTTAAGCAAGGCGACTGCGAAATACTCTACATATCGAAGAATATACCAATATGTATTATATTTTAGTTTTTATCATAAATAACAGAAAAGCTTAAGGATCACAGAATTAATGACAATCACTACTACTACTACCATTTTTTTAAATAACTAAATTTATTAATATTTTGATGGGATACTAAAAAAACCGTTTCCCTAGTCTTGTAGTTGCAAGTATCTCAACGTGAACAGTGTATCCAAGTAAGGCGTGGCAGACGTCGACGTTGCTAATTATTTGACCATAAATCTTTGCACTGGCTGTAGTTTTTTTTTTGTCCCCCATTTATTTATTTATTTTTGTATTTGTATTTGGTGGTCCCATGTCAATGTCAAGGACTGCACGTCCTTTGGCTGTCTCTGAAGTTTTCTGGCCCGCATTGAGCTACATATAAACTCACTTACGAAGGGCAATTTGTTGGGCCTCCCTATTGGGGCGGCGGCTTTCATCAATCTTTCAATAATTTTATTGCTGGCAAAAGGCTTTCCGCTTTTTGCTGATTGAAAGAGCAAATAAAATATGCGAGTCCACGATCGCTACCGAAATTCAAAGCGCAAATTTGCGAGCATATCCGCAGCACGCACGTGGCCCACAAACCGAACAGAGTCCCCCGCTTCCCCTTCCTGACCCACTGGCGGGAGTTGCTGTCAAGCGTGCGCGTTTTCATTTCAACTCGAACTCCAACTCCGACTTGAGACTGCGACATCGGAGTGGGAGCCGGTCCCACACTTGAGATGCGCTCGAGCATTGAGCATTGAGCATTGGGCGCTGAGTGGTAATTTATGGCTACGCATTTGGTTTACTAATAATATTCAAGGTTTGTTCATCGAACTGGCCTAATCACGTGGCCAGGACTCGCCGTCTTGGTTTCACTCTCAGTTTCGATTTTGCGCTTTTGTTTACCTAAGCAATAACAATAAATTAATCGTGCGAATAGTAGGGAGAGGAATAGGGTGGGGGAATAGCAGGTAGCGGAGGCAGACAGCCATTAGTCTTTGTATTCCGCTTTATGCTTTGTGTTTTTAATTATGTGTCTAATGTTTTTTTTTTCTTTTTGGCCACAGACTTTTATGTGTATTTATATATTGCGTATACGCATTGGAATATTGCGACGTATAGGAAACATGGCGTGTCGAGCTGTTAATTGCCTCTATCAGTGCTACTTCCTGTACGTTTTACATGTGTTTATAGATATCTCGATTGTTGCTGCTGCTGCTGCTGTTGTTGCTGCTATTGCTATTGCCTAATTGTGTGTAATGGTCATGTGGCACAGAAATTAATATACAGTTTTTGTTTATGGCCAAATGGTGTAGAAAAGGGTGTAATTGGTCGAATTGGTTAGATATACAATCGGCACGCATGAAATTTACATTTGCCTGGTTGGCATAACTAATGAGTATACCCAATCAATGTACATATATATGGGCCTGACAACTAGGAGATAACCCAAATTGGATTGCTTAAAGGTCAAAGATTTTGAATTAGTAAAGCGTGGATGTTATGAGACCGGACACTTGGCTGATTAAATTATTTCCTGCTCCTAGTCATTGCATTCCAATCTAATCCTCTTCTGATCCCATCTCTTTACCCTCTTATGAGTTGCGTGCCGCTTAAATCATAATTCAAAGGCGGCCCCAAAATTATTTTACACTTGAGCCAAGCGCACAGTGAAACCTGCAAACCTCTAACCTTAAACGCCATCAGAGGGGGTAGGCTAAGGGGTCGCCTTTTTTTGGCGGGGGCGTTTGAGGGGGCTTGAAACAAACAGTCAACAAGAGGCGACATTGCGCTCTGTACTGTTCCATTCCCGTTGCCATTGCAGTTGCATTCGTGTTCATGCATAAGCAAAATGGCTGCTGCAACAACCGGAAACTGACGGCAAACGACATTTGCGATATGCATCATATGCCACACACCCCCTGCCCCCGCCCCCCCGTTCCGGCCCCTCCGCCAGCACCAACGTGAAGTCAGCTACTTGGCATATTTCTGTCGTGTCATTGTTGCTTGTGCGTCTTTTTTGCTGCCGTCTGTTGTTGTCTGCATCTGTTAGCCTTCCAGGTGCAATTATGATGGTGCGGTGGGGCGGAGAGGCAGACAGGTGATGGAGACGGCTGTCGGGGGAGGGGGGCCGGGCTGACAGTGTCAGCGACACATAAACATTACATCATCAGCAACTTTTTGTAGCTGTCATAAAGCGCAACAACAACGACAACAACGACAACGAAAATGGGCACAAGATGCATGCGAAAAAGACAACAAAACTGCCAACAAGGACAACAAATGAATGCTATCCTGCTGCATTTCCGTCTGCCGCTAAGCCGGCATGCTAAATCCTTTCTCACGCCCCTCCCCCGCCTTCACTCCTTGTCACGGCTCTAATGAGCTGTATGTGTGTGTGTGTGTGTGTGTGTGTGTGTGCCTGCGCTGCATTGTTGTTGACATTTTTGCTGGCATATGATGCTTGTTAGTGACTTTTATTTTTTTGTTTCTTACTGCTGTATGTTTTATGTGATCCACTCCACGCTCTCTCTTTCCCACTCTCTCCCTCTCTCTCTCTCTCTCCCCGCTCTCTTTCTCTGCGTCCTGCAGCGGCAGTTCGCTTGTCGCTGTTGTGAAATATTTTCATGAGTTTTGACAGTAATGTGTCGCAATGTTTGTCCATGCTTTTTTGTCTGCCAACCAACCAGCCAAATAGTCATAGTACTGCCAGCCAGAGAGATCCAGTCAGCCAGTCAGCCAGTCCGCCAGTCAGGCAGCCAGCCAGTCGGCCATTGTCTGCGGCTGGGGCAGAAGAGCGACATGTTTGTCTCGTTGTTGCGAGTGTTTAAGCGTTGATTACACTTTCGTGTTTGCCGCTGGTTGTCACTATCTGTTATTGTTGTTCATGCTCTTATTCTTGTTGTTGTTGTTGTTGTTCAAGTTGTAGTTGCAGTTGTAGTTGTCGGATGTTGTTCACATACTAGAGCCGCTTTCTGTGTAGTTTTAAATTTCATTAGTTGGTCTTAATTTAGTTTTGTGTATTGAATTTTGTTGTCTATCAATTATTTAGAAAATTCTGATATTAAAAATAAATTGAATATTTTATTTAATTTCAAATAATGCTGCAAACAGTTTTAAGCTGATTTTCATGACGCTACAGATGACTAATAATGCCAGCAATTAATTCAGAATATTTTATGCCTTTAATTAATATTATTGATGATTTTTTATTAATTGATGCACTCATCCAAAGAATTGAGCCCAAATGGGGTCATTAATTGCGGCGCTTTACGCTTTTTATACTTTGCATTTAACGCATGACACAACTGTTTGAATTAATAAAAATATATGCATATCATATAAAAACATAAATATGTATACCAAAATTGGATTTGCGAACATGCCAAATGAAAACAAAATGCTGTCATAATTTTTAAAGGCCTCGTCAACTGTTTGGGCATTAAGTTTTCAATACACGGATAAACTGACGAACTGACTGACTGACTGACGTACTGACTGACTGACTGACTGACTGACTGACTGACTGACGTACTGACTGACTGATGGCCACAAATCTTGCGTTAACTTCTGGTGTTGATTGCCACAATGGGCATATTGGTGCGTTGGGCCCAAACAAACACTTGCCACAGAGAGAGAGAGAGAGAGAGAGAGAAGAAAAAGAGAGAGAGAGCGGGCGTAGTCGTAACAAGCGATATTTCATGTACTTGCCATATATCAATGTCATTTTACTTTGGCAAACAGTTTCAGTTAATACACAATCAATGTACCAATGTGTTATCAATAATAAATTGCTGGCGATTTATCAGGCAATGCAGAACCAACAAATACAACAACAAATACGACCCAACTGTCTCACACTGCTAGCTACAGTCTTAACTTACTTTACAACAACAACAACAACAACAGCAACAAGAATAACAATAGCTATAGCAGCAGGCGACAGCATCAAACAGGAATCCAGTTGAGACTCTCTCTCGGTCGCCCACTCGTTGGGGGACTTTTAAATCCACCCAAACCGCCAGCCACATGCGAAAGTCAAACATAAATCGCTCCCACTGTGTGTGTGTGTATGTGTGTGTCTAAAAATTACGACCCAGTGTGTGTGGTGGATATTGGTGGTGGTGTGCGTGCAAGTTATGCGCAGCATGCAAAACTATGCACGTGCCGGTTGAAGTGTATAAATGTGCTGCTGGCGGCCCCTGGCGTTAGGTAGTAGCAACGATCTAGCTAGCTGATGGCACTCCTCCAGCTCCTGCTCCTGCTTCTGCTCCAGCTCCTGCATCAGCTCCTGCTCGACGACAACGTCGCTCGACCGACAATGCGAGTCATGCGGTGGAGTCATATCGGATGACAATTAGGCCCTGGTCATCAATTTCAAGTGCACAAGCGATAAATCTTTGGTAATTGTATATGTGTGTGAGTCCTGTATGTCAGTATGTGCATGTGTGTGTGTGTGTGTATGTGGTGTGTCCTGTGGTGTCCTGTGGGTGGGTGGGGCATGCAGGTTAAATGCTGCCAGCAACTGCAAATTGTGGCTACGTTTTTTGGGCAAGCCAAAACGAAATATTCGCTCGTTGGCGGTCTAATTGAAAACTTTCATTTATAGTTGATATTCGAGTACAGGTAGGACAGCTGTGAAAATTGTAGATGGTTTTAAATAAATGTGGTTGCAGTCAGAAATTGATCACGGTACATAAATGCATTACAGTCAGTATATATATATATATACTTGTAGACTTTCTATGGGGATCTAGGTCAGCAAACATAATATGTGATATATGAGATTATATCCACAAGTATAATTAATATATAAAGACAGGCATGTTAATAAAAATTAATTGTTCAAAGTTATTTCACAAAACTATTAAAATTATTAATTAATTATTGCAATCATCAATCGAAAGGCTTTTAATAAACTATTTAATCTTAAAATGAATTCCATAAGCGGCATCAGCTGATTAAATTCCTTACGAATGCCAGTAAAGCGCACATCGCTTGAAGTGCTTTTGACAAGGGTCACTCTCCAATAAAACAACACACAGTTTGCGTTTTCAGCAAGCACCAAAATGAAACCCATAAAGTGCCGAATGGTTAAAATAAACAGCTCCTGAGCAGCTAATTAGTTTTTGGATATGCCGCAGGATATTTCAATGTGAAAAAGCAAAACATGTGTTAAATTACATGCGCATTTGTATGTCTTTCTCTCTTTCTCTCCCTCTTTCTCTGTCGCTCTCTTTCTCTTTCTGTTTATATATATGTACATATTATTTATGCTAAATAATTGAAAATATTATTTACCATGTTAAATGTGTCACATTTCCTGTTGACTTTAATTGTTGTCAAGCCTGCCAGGCAGATGATGACAGAGGGGTGTAGGTAGGGGGTAGGTGCAAAGTACTGGGTGCAGAGTGCAGGGTGCAGGGTGTGCAGTGTGCGGTGTATGGTGCGTATGCGTAACTTATCTTACCGTTGACATAAATGACATTTTAAGGGCAATAAGTTATTTCACATTATGTCTTTGTCCCTCCTTTCTCTCTCTCTTTCTGTCTCACTCTATCTCTCTGTGTATGTGTGTGTGTGTGTGTGTGTGGCAAGTGAGTTAAGCCCGAAACAGTGGGGCGTGCGTACAAGCCAAGCTACAAGCGGTCGGAAGGACACAAGGACTCCTGGCGACAGACGGACGAGCTGCCTGCCGCTCGAGTTGTTAACAACTATGAGACTATGGTACAAACTTTATGAATGCTGTAGATGCGTGTGTGCGCGTGTGTTTCTGTGTGTTTGTGTGTGTGTGTGTGTGCGTGCGTGAACTGTAAGTGTTTGCACCGCATGCGGAAGTCACATGTTTGCATTATGTGTCCTTTGGCATGTCCTTGCTGAGCTGCTTGCTGGCTGCCTGACTGCAGGAGCCTGCCGTTTGTTTACCCTGCACTACTTGCTGCATTCTCCCTGCCATGCCACGCCCACGCTCACGCTTATGCCCCCGCCAGTGCAGTGGCCAAGCAGTTTTCATGCATAAATCTTATATTTTGGTATGGGCATGGGTGTGTGTGTGTGTTTATGTGTGTGTGTGTGTGTGGGTGTGAGGGTGCTGGCTACATAAATTTTAACTGCTGTGAAAATATTTGTTTAATGAGAAACTTTTAGCTGCTGCTGCCTGCATCCGCCTTTGTCTCTGTCGGCAGCTTGTATTATAATTTATTAATTATTTAAATTAAGCCTTGCACAATAATTATTGTGCAAGTGCATGAGAAAATAGATACAGCTCACAATGCACAACTATTTGTCACAATTCAGAGCTCAGCTCAACAAATTCTGTCTATATGGTAGACCTTCAAACTTCCCATTACTTTGTAAAAACTAAACAGATTATCAAGATTGATTTCATTTTCTTCGTGGTTTGTTGTCTAAATACATTCTGCATTTCAGTTTTAAGCATATGGGGAAATCCATTTTTTCATTAAATAACTTCGCTAAAATTGAACCCATGATTTTTGACATAAAATCAGATATTTGAAAATTGCTCAAATGTAGAACTGTTATATATAAGAAACCATTAACAAAATGACCTTGGAATTGAGAATCGGATCAGTTTTGGCAAAGTTATGGAACTTTGAAGTCTGGAAAGGGCATTTTCGGGGACTTGTGAAAAGATCATGTCAACATCTTAACATGATTTTTGACATAAAATCCTATTTTTGGAAATTTCTCAACTTTGAATGTAGAACTGTTATAGATGAGAAACCATTAACAAAATGACCTTGGAATTGAGAATCGGATCAGTTTTGGCAGAGTTATGGAACTTTGAAGTCTGGAAAGGGCACTTTTGGGGACTTGGGAAAAGATCATGTCAACATCTTAACATGATTTTTGACATAATATCCTATTTTTGGAAATTTCTCAACTTTGAATGTAAAACTGTTATAGATGAGATACCATTAACAAAATAACCTTGGAATTGAGAATCGGATGAGGTTTGGCAAAGTTATGGAACTTTGAAGTCTGGAAAGGGCACTTTTGGGGACTTGGGAAAAGATCATGTCAACATCTTAACATGATTTTTGACATAATATCCTATTTTTGGAAATTTCTCAACTTTGAATGTAGAACTGTTATAGATGAGAAACCATTAACAAAATGACCTTGGAATTGAAAATCGGATGAGTTTTGGCAAAGTTATGGAACTTTGAAGTCTGGAAAGGGCATTTTCGGGGACTTGTGAAAAGATCATGTCAACATCTTAACATGATTTATGACATAAAATCCTATTTCTGGAAATTTCTCAACTTTGAATGTAGAACTGTTATAGATGAGAAACCATTAACAAAATGACCTTGGAATTGAAAATCGGATCAGTTTTGGCAAAGTTATGGAACTTTGAAGTCTGGAAAGGGCATTTTCAGGGACTTGTGAAAAGATCATGTCAACATCTTAACATGATTTTTGACATAAAATCCTATTTCTGGAAATTTCTCAACTTTGAATGTAGAACTGTTATAGATGAGAAACCATTAACAAAATGACCTTGGAATTGAGAATCGGATGAGTTTTGGCAAAGTTATGGAACTTTGAAGTCTGGAAAGGGCATTTTCGGGGACTTGTGAAAAGATCATGTCAACATCTTAACATGATTTTTGACATAAAATCCGATTTTTGGAAATTTCTCAACTTTGAATGTAGAATTGTTATAGATGGGAAACCATTAACAAAATGACCTTGGAATTGAGAATCGGATCAGTTTTGGCAAAGTTATGGAACTTTGAAGTCTGGAAAGGGCATTTTTGGGGACTTGGCAAAAGATCATCATTAACATGATTTTTGACATAAAATCCTATTTTTGGAAATTTCTCAACTTTGAATGTAGAACTGTTATAGATGAGAAACCATTAACAAAATGACCTTGGAATTGAAAATCGGATAAGTTTTGGCAAAGTTATGGAACTTTGAAGTCTGGAAAGGGCATTTTCGGGGACTTGTGAAAAGATCATGTCAACATCTTAACATGATTTTTGACATAAAATCCTATTTCTGGAAATTTCTCAACTTTGAATGTAGAACTGTTATAGATGAGAAACCATTAACAAAATTGAAAATCGGATCAGTTTTGGAAAAGTTATGGAACTTTGAATTCTGGAAAGGGCATTTTCGGGGACTTGTGAAAAGATCATGATCATCAACATCTTAACATGATTTTTGACATAAAATCCTATTTCTGGAAAGTTGTCAACTTTGAATGTAGAACTGTTATAGATGAGAAACCATTAACAAAATGACCTTGGAATTGAAAATCGGATCAGTTTTGGCAAAGTTATGGAACTTTGAATTCTGGAAAGGGCATTTTCGGGGACTTGTGAAAAGATCATGACAACATCTTAACATGATTTTTGACATAAAATCCTATTTCTGGAAATTTCTCAACTTTGAATGTAGAACTGTTATAGATGAGAAACCATTAACAAAATGACCTTGGAATTGAAAATCGGATCAGTTTTGGCAAAGTTATGGAACATTGAAGTCTGGAAAGGGCATTTTCGGGGACTTGTGAAAAGATCATGTCAACATCTTAACATGATTTTTGACATAAAATCCGATTTTTGGAAATTTCTCAACTTTGAATGTAGAATTGTTATAGATGAGAAACCATTAACAAAATGACCTTGGAATTGAAAATCGGATCAGTTTTGGCAAAGTTATGGAACTTTGAAGTCTGGAAAGGGCATTTTCGGGGACTTGTGAAAAGATCATGTCAACATCTTAACATGATTTTTGACATGAAATCAGATTTTTGGAAATTTCCCAACTTTGAATGTAGAATTGTTATAGATGAGAAACCATTAACAAAATGACCTTGGAATTGCGAATCGGCTCAGTTTTGGCAAAGTTATGGAACTTTGAATTCTGGAAAGGGCATTTTCGGGGACTTCTGAAAAGATCATGTCAACATCTTAACATGATTTTTGACATAAAATCCTATTTCTGGAAATTTCTCAACTTTGAATGTAGAACTGTTATAGATGAGAAACCATTAACAAAATGACCTTGGAATTGAAAATCGGATCAGTTTTGGCAAAGTTATGGAACTTTGAATTCTGGAAAGGGCATTTTCGGGGACTTGTGAAAAGATCATGTCAACATCTTAACATGATTTTTGACATAAAATCCTATTTCTGGAAATTTCTCAACTTTGAATGTAGAACTGTTATAGATGAGAAACCATTACCAAAATGACCTTGGAATTGAAAATCGGATCAGTTTTGGCAAAGTTATGGAACATTGAAGTCTGGAAAGGGCATTTTCGGGGACTTGTGAAAAGATCATGTCAACATCTTAACATGATTTTTGACATAAAATCCGATTTTTGGAAATTTCTCAACTTTGAATGTAGTATTGTTATAGATGAGAAACCATTAACAAAATGACCTTTGAATTGAAAATCGGATCAGTTTTGGCAAAGTTATGGAACTTTGAAGTCTGGAAAGGGCATTTTCGGGGACTTGTGAAAAGATCATGTCAACATCTTAACATGATTTTTGACATGAAATCAGATTTTTGGAAATTTCTCAACTTTGAATGTAGAATTGTTATAGATGAGAAACCATTAACAAAATGACCTTGGAATTGCGAATCGGATCAGTTTTGGCAAAGTTATGGAACTTTGAAGTCTGGAAAGGGCATTTTTGGGGACTTGGCAAAAGATCATGTCAACATCTTAACATGATTTTTGACATAAAATCCTATTTCTGGAAATTTCTCAACTTTGAATGTAGAACTGTTATAGATGAGAAACCATTAACAAAATGACCTTGGAATTGAAAATCGGATCAGTTTTGGCAAAGTTATGGAACTTTGAAGTCTGGAAAGGGCATTTTCGGGGACTTGTGAAAAGATCATGTCAACATCTTAACATGATTTTTGACATAAAATCCTATTTCTGGAAATTTCTCAACTTTGAATGTAGAACTGTTATAGATGAGAAACCATTAACAAAATGACCTTGGAATTGAAAATCGGATCAGTTTTGGCAAAGTTATGGAACTTTGAAGTCTGGAAAGGGCATATTCGTGGGACTTGTGAAAAGATCATGTCAACATCGTAACATGATTTTTGACATAAAATCCTATTTCTGGAAATTTCTCAACTTTGAATGTAGAACTGTTATAAATGAGAAACCATTAACAAAATGACCTTGGAATTGAAAATCGGATCAGTTTTGGAAAAGTTATGGAACTTTGAAGTCTGGAAAGGGCATTTTCTGGGACTTGTGAAAAGATCATGATCATCAACATCTTAACATGATTTTTGACATAAAATCCTATTTCTGGAAATTTCTCAACTTTGAATGTAGAACTGTTATAGATGAGAAACCATTAACAAAATGACCTTGGAATTGAAAATCGGATAAGTTTTGGCAAAGTTATGGAACTTTGAAGTCTGGAAAGGGCATTTTCGGGGACTTGTGAAAAGATCATGTCAACATCTTAACATGATTTTTGACATAAAATCCTATTTCTGGAAATTTCTCTACTTTGAATGTAGAACTGGTATAGATGAGAAACCATTAACAAAATGACCTTGGAATTGAAAATCGGATCAGTTTTGGAAAAGTTATGGAACTTTGAATTCTGAAAAGGGCATTTTCGGGGACTTGTGAAAAGATCATGTCAACATCTTAACATGATTTTTGACATAAAATCCTATTTCTGGAAATTACTCAACTTTGAATGTAGAACTGTTATAGATGAGAAACCATTAACAAAATGGAATTGAAAATCGGATCAGTTTTGGCAAAGTTATGGAACTTTGAAGTCTGGAAAGGGCATTTTCGGGGACTTGTGAAAAGATTATGTCGACATCTTAACATGATTTTTGACATAAAATCCTATTTCTGGAAATTTCTCAACTTTGAATGTAGAACTGTTATAGATGAGAAACCATTAACAAAATGACCTTGGAATTGAAAATCGGATCAGTTTTGGAAAAGTTATGGAACTTTGAATTCTGGAAAGGGCATTTTATGGGACTTGTGAAAAGATCATGATCATCAACATCTTAACATGATTTTTGACATAAAATCCTATTTCTGGAAATTTCTCAACTTTGAATGTAGAACTGTTATAGATGAGAAACCATTAACAAAATGACCTTGAAATTGAGAATCGGATGAGTTTTGGCAAAGTTATGGAACTTTGAAGTCTGGAAAGGGCATTTTCGGGGACTTGTGAAAAGATCATGTCAACATCTTAACATGATTTTTGACATAAAATCCTATTTCTAGAAATTTCTCAACTTTGAATGTAGAACTGTTATAGATGAGAAACCATTAACAAAATGACCTTGGAATTGAAAATCGGATCAGTTTTGGCAAAGTTATGGAACTTTGAATTCTGGAAAGGGCATTTTCGGGGACTTCTGAAAAGATCATGTCAACATCTTAACATGATTTTTGACATAAAATCCTATTTCTGGAAATTTCTCAACTTTGAATGTAGAACTGTTATAGATGAGAAACCATTAACAAAATGACCTTGGAATTGAAAATCGGATCAGTTTTGGCAAAGTTATGGAACTTTGAATTCTGGTAAGGGCATTTTCGGGGACTTCTGAAAAGATCATGTCAACATCTTAACATGATTTTTGACATGAAATCAGATTTTTGGAAATTTCTCAACTTTGAATGTAGAATTGTTATAGATGAGAAACCATTAACAAAATGACCTTGGAATTGAAAATCGGATCAGTTTTGGCAAAGTTATGGAACTTTGAAGTCTGGAAAGGGCATTTTCGGGGACTTGTGAAAAGATCATGTCAACATCTTAACATGATTTTTGACATAAAATCCTATTTCTGGAAATTTCTCAACTTTGAATATAGAACTGTTATAGATGAGAAACCATTAACAAAATGACCTTGGAATTGAAAATCGGATAAGTTTTGGCAAAGTTATGGAACTTTGAATTCTGGAAAGGGCATTTTCGGGGACTTGTGAAAAGATCATGTCAACATCTTAACATGATATGTGACATCAAATCCTATTACTGGAAATTTCTCAACTTTGAATGTAGAACTGTTATAGATGAGAAACCATTAACAAAATGACCTTGGAATTGAGAATCGGATGAGTTTTGGCAAAGTTATGGAACTTTGAATTCTGGAAAGGGCATTTTCGGGGACTTGTGAAAAGATCATGTCAACATCTTAACATGATTTTTGACATAAAATCCTATTGCTGGAAATTTCTCAACTTTGAATGTAGAACTGTTAAAGATGAGAAACCATTAACAAAATGACCTTGGAATTGAAAATCGGATCAGTTTTGGCAAAGTTATGGAACTTTGAATTCTGGAAAGGGCATTTTCGGGGACTTCTGAAAAGATCATGTCAACATCTTAACATGATTTTTGACATAAAATCCTATTGCTGGAAATTTCTCAACTTTGAATGTAGAACTGTTATAGATGAGAAACCATTAACAAAATGACCTTGGAATTGAAAATCGGATCAGTTTTGGCAAAGTTATGGAACTTTGAATTCTGGTAAGGGCATTTTCGGGGACTTCTGAAAAGATCATGTCAACATCTTAACATGATTTTTGACATAAAATCCTATTGCTGGAAATTTCTCAACTTTGAATGTAGAACTGTTATAGATGAGAAACCATTAACAAAATGACCTTGGAATTGAAAATCGGATCAGTTTTGGCAAAGTTATGGAACTTTGAAGTCTGGAAAGGGCATTTTCGGGGACTTCTGAAAAGATCATGTCAACATCTTAACATGATTTTTGACATAAAATCCTATTTCTGGAAATTTCTCAACTTTGAATATAGAACTGTTATAGATGAGAAACCATTAACAAAATGACCTTGGAATTGAAAATCGGATCAGTTTTGGCAAAGTTATGGAACTTTGAATTCTGGAAAGGGCATTTTCGGGGACTTGTGAAAAGATCATGTCAACATCTTAACATGATATTTGACATCAAATCCTATACTGGAAATTTCTCAACTTTGAATGTAGAACTGTTATAGATGAGAAACCATTAACAAAATGACCTTGGAATTGAAAATCGGATAAGTTTTGGCAAAGTTATGGAACTTTGAAGTCTGGAAAGGGCATGTTCGGGGACTTGTGAAAAGATCATGTCAACATCTTAACATGATTTTTGACATAAAATCCTATTTCTGGAAATTTCTCAACTTTGAATGTAGAACTGTTATAGATGAGAAACCATTAACAAAATGACCTTGGAATTGAAAATCGGATCAGTTTTGGCAAAGTTATGGAACTTTGAATTCTGGAAAGGGCATTTTCGGGGACTTGTGAAAAGATCATGTCAACATCTTAACATGATTTTTGACATAAAATCCTATTTTTGGAAATTTCTCAACTTTGAATGTAGAACTGTTATAGATGAGAAACCATTAACAAAATGACCTTGGAATTGAGAATCGGATGAGTTTTGGCAAAGTTATGGAACTTTGAATTCTGGAAAGGGCATTTTCGGGGACTTGTGAAAAGATCATGTCAACATCTTAACATGATATTTGACATAAAATCCTATTACTGGAAATTTCTCAACTTTGAATGTAGAACTGTTATAGATGAGAAACCATTAACAAAATGACCTTGGAATTGAGAATCGGATGAGTTTTGGCAAAGTTATGGAACTTTGAATTCTGGAAAGGGCATTTTCGGGGACTTGTGAAAAGATCATGTCAACATCTTAACATGATATTTGACATAAAATCCTATTACTGGAAATTTCTCAACTTTGAATGTAGAACTGTTATAGATGAGAAACCATTAACAAAATGACCTTGGAATTGAAAATCGGATCAGTTTTGGCAAAGTTATGGAACTTTGAATTCTGGAAAGGGCATTTTCGGGGACTTGTGAAAAGATCATGTCAACATCTTAACATGATATTTGACATCAAATCCTATTACTGGAAATTTCTCAACTTTGAATGTAGAACTGTTATAGATGAGAAACCATTAACAAAATGACCTTGGAATTGAGAATCGGATGAGTTTTGGCAAAGTTATGGAACTTTGAATTCTGGAAAGGGCATTTTCGGGGACTTGTGAAAAGATCATGTCAACATCTTAACATGATTTTTGACATAAAATCCTATTTTTGGAAATTTCTCAACTTTGAATGTAGAACTGTTATAGATGAGAAACCATTAACAAAATGACCTTGGAATTGAAAATCGGATCAGTTTTGGCAAAGTTATGGAACTTTGAATTCTGGAAAGGGCATTTTCGGGGACTTCTGAAAAGATCATGTCAACATCTTAACATGATTTTTGACATAAAATCCTATTGCTGGAAATTTCTCAACTTTGAATGTAAAACTGTTAAAGATGAGAAACCATTAACAAAATGACCTTGGAATTGAAAATCGGATCAGTTTTGGCAAAGTTATGGAACTTTGAATTCTGGTAAGGGCATTTTCGGGGACTTCTGAAAAGATCATGTCAACATCTTAACATGATTTTTGACATAAAATCCTATTGCTGGAAATTTCTCAACTTTGAATGTAGAACTGTTATAGATGAGAAACCATTAACAAAATGACCTTGGAATTGAAAATCGGATCAGTTTTGGCAAAGTTATGGAACTTTGAATTCTGGTAAGGGCATTTTCGGGGACTTCTGAAAAGATCATGTCAACATCTTAACATGAATGTAGAACTGTTATAGATGAGAAACCATTAACAAAATGACCTTGGAATTGAAAATCGGATAAGTTTTGGCAAAGTTATGGAACTTTGAAGTCTGGAAAGGGCATGTTCGGGGACTTGTGAAAGATCATGTCAACATCTTAACATGATTTTTGACATAAAATCCTATTTCTGGAAATTTCTCAACTTTGAATGTAGAACGGTTATAGATGAGAAACCATTAACAAAATGACCTTGGAATTGAAAATCGGATCAGTTTTGGCAAAGTTATGGAACTTTGAATTCTGGAAAGGGCATTTTCGGGGACTTGTGAAAAGATCATGTCAACATCTTAACATGATTTTTGACATAAAATCCTATTTTTGGAAATTTCTCAACTTTGAATGTAGAACTGTTATAGATGAGAAACCATTAACAAAATGACCTTGGAATTGAGAATCGGATGAGTTTTGGCAAAGTTATGGAACTTTGAATTCTGGAAAGGGCATTTTCGGGGACTTGTGAAAAGATCATGTCAACATCTTAACATGATATTTGACATAAAATCCTATTACTGGAAATTTCTCAACTTTGAATGTAGAACTGTTATAGATGAGAAACCATTAACAAAATGACCTTGGAATTGAGAATCGGATGAGTTTTGGCAAAGTTATGGAACTTTGAATTCTGGAAAGGGCATTTTCGGGGACTTGTGAAAAGATCATGTCAACATCTTAACATGATTTTTGACATAAAATCCTATTTTTGGAAATTTCTCAACTTTGAATGTAGAACTGTTATAGATGAGAAACCATTAAGAAAATGACCTTGGAATTGAGAATCGGATGAGTTTTGGCAAAGTTATGGAACTTTGAATTCTGGAAAGGGCATTTTCGGGGACTTGTGAAAAGATCATGTCAACATCTTAACATGATATTTGACATAAAATCCTATTACTGGAAATTTCTCAACTTTGAATGTAGAACTGTTATAGATGAGAAACCATTAACAAAATGACCTTGGAATTGAGAATCGGATGAGTTTTGGCAAAGTTATGGAACTTTGAATTCTGGAAAGGGCATTTTCGGGGACTTGTGAAAAGATCATGTCAACATCTTAACATGATATTTGACATAAAATCCTATTACTGGAAATTTCTCAACTTTGAATGTAGAACTGTTATAGATGAGAAACCATTAACAAAATGACCTTGGAATTGAAAATCGGATCAGTTTTGGCAAAGTTATGGAACATTGAAGTCTGGAAAGGGCATTTTCGGGGACTTGTGAAAAGATCATGTCAACATCTTAACATGATTTTTGACATAAAATCGTATTTTTGGAAATTTCTCAACTTTGAATGTAGAACTGTTAAAGATGAGAAACCATTAACAAAATGACCTTGGAATTGAGAATCGGATGAGTTTTGGCAAAGTTATGGAACTTTGAAGTCTGGAAAGGGCATTTTCGGGGACTTGTGAAAAGATCATGTCAACATCTTAACATGATTTTTGACATAAAATCCTATTTCTGGAAATTTCTCAACTTTGAATGTAGAACTGTTATAGATGAGAAACCATTAACAAAATGACCTTGGAATTGAAAATCGGATCAGTTTTGGCAAAGTTATGGAACTTTGAATTCTGGAAAGGGCATTTTCGGGGACTTCTGAAAAGATCATGTCAACATCTTAACATGATTTTTGACATAAAATCCTATTGCTGGAAATTTCTCAACTTTGAATGTAGAACTGTTATAGATGAGAAACCATTAACAAAATGACCTTGGAATTGAAAATCGGATCAGTTTTGGCAAAGTTATGGAACTTTGAAGTCTGGAAAGGGCATTTTCGGGGATTTGTGAAAAGATCATGTCAACATCTTAACATGATTTTTGACATGAAATCAGATTTTTGGAAATTTCTCAACTTTGAATGTAGAATTGTTATATTTGACAAACCGTGGCCAAAATACCCTCGGAATAGGGAATCGGATCAGTTTTGGCAAAGTTATGGAACTTTAAAGTCTGGAAAGGTCATTTTTGGGGACTTGTGAAAAGATCATGTCAACATCTTAACATGATTTGTGACATGAAATCCTATTTTTGGAAATTTCTCAACTTTGAATGTAGAATTGTTATAAATGACAAACCGTGGCCAAAACGACCTCGGAATAGGGCATCGGATCAGTCTTGACAAAGTTATGGCACTTTGAAGTCTGGGAAGATCATTACTAAAGACTTATTTTCTTCAGAAGTCTACATTTTTGTCATGAATTGGGACAAAAAAACCAAATTTTGTAGTAATTCAACTTGACTACCTGGGAATGCAAAATCAGTTGAGTTTTGATAAAGTAATGGGAGTTAAGAAGTCTTGGTTGATAATATTCCAACAATTAAGTACTACTATGGATACGTGCAACAAGATATCAACTTCCAAACAAGTTTGTTGTTGCTGTAGTTTTAACTGTAGTTTTTCCAGCTCTACCTTTGCTTTCACTTTCGCTTTTATTTGTAGTTATTTGTATTTTAAAATGTTTCTTATTGATTTATTTGCGTGCGAATAAAAAGCCGTTTCTGCAGTTGCCGTATAATTTTCATCGAGTGCCTGGCTGCTGCTCGGCGTTTACATGCGCACAAAAAATTAATTGGGTCGACTTTGTGTTACCCCACCCTTCGCTCATTCTTATTGGAATTGGTCTTCAGCTTGGCTCTGAGGCAACATTGATTGCAATTGCAATTAAATTGGCAGCATGGAAAGGCGCTTAAATGACGTAACAAGGGTCTCGGAGTGAAGAGTCCTCGAGGGACAGCTCTCGTGTGAGTGTACCTGCACCTGCGGGCATTCAGAGAAGGACGACTCGAATTCGACTCGCATCGATGCTACGGAATATGAGCTGCGAATTCAGCAGCTAATTGTGGGTCTGGATCGAATACAAATAAATCAGTCATTCGATCTGCAGTAGACGACAGCTAATGGCGACTTTGTTGTCTGTACAGCTCAATTGTCTAGACATTGTGGGTTGCATGAACTCATTTGCTTTGCGAAAAACAAACTGCAGCAGCTGCGCCCCAAAAAGATGAAAGCCAAGACCAAAATTCAACAAAATAGCAGCCAAAAAGTCAATAACTTAAAAATTGAAAGACGTACTTGAATGCATTGTGTTAGTTTGTGTGTGTGCTTAGAATTCATGGCATGTAATTAATGTTTACTTGCCTTATCCACTCCAACTCCTTTGTGGTGGCGCCCCAAAAGCGCCAGTCATGCTACCTAATCGCCGAGTGGCTCCCGAGTGCGGCGCAAGTCACGCTGATAATGTCGAACTGATTAAGTGTGTCCTTGTTTGGCCCCAGAATGCAACGGCACAAGGACACTCATGTGGCCATGCACTAAGCTAACTTAAGCAAGGGTGGCGCAGGCCCGGAGGACAGCAGGACAGCAGGACAGCAGCCATGCAATTCATTAATCATACGCATTGTGTACTGCATTTGACTTAGGGACTGAGAATATAAGCCTCTCATTTACTTATGAGATCTGCGCCAATTTGCGACAAGTTTGAGGATACCTCGAGTATATTGCTGATTGATTGACAGGACGTACCTTTGATTCCATTGCCCAGCCGTGTCCCTTCAAGCATCGTCAGGAAACTCAAAGCTAGAAGTAATTGATTGTTCAATACTTAAACATTTTAATAAATTGCATGCTTTCAAAAGAATAAAGTCATAAATCCTTTTAATATTCACACTCCGTTTGAATTAATTCATAAATGTACAAATCTGCCTAATTTTCATTACAAACGATATTATTTGCCATCCTTTAACACTTGTATTTATAATATTGCAGCCCATAAAACAGGAAAAAGGAAGTCCCTTAACAATGCGAAAACAATATTTAAATATAAATCTATTGGACTTTGACTAGCAAAATTCGAAATCCACAGCTGCAAATAGCCCCGAAAATGGGTCTCTAGTCAGAGAAGGCCATAAAGAAATAATTGCACATGTATGTGTGTGTGTGCTTGGTTGAATAGACTGTAGTATTTATGTGTGTGCTAATGCTTGTTCTACTACTACAACTACAACTACAACCTGCTTGTTGTTTTCACTTGAATGGGCTTTTGGTATTGTTGTTATTGATGTTGCTGTTGGCCAAAATCCACATCTGCATGGCCTACAAGTTGATTGTTATTAATATAGTTGCTTTCGTCCAGCCAAAGATACACATGGCTGGCCATTGTTGCTGTTGTTCTTGCTGCTGTTGTTTTGTCATTCAACTGTTTGCTTAGTGCGAGAAAAACACGGCCAAATTGCTGCAATGAGCAAAATACACACACATACACACTGTTAAAAGACAGACAATACACTTGATTAAGACGCAGCAGGACTTGTACGACAGGACACATACACACACACAGAACGGGAGACTTACACGGTTGAGCAGACAAAGACAACGCTTGTGATTGTGATCAAGATTAAGTTCCGAGTCAAGAATCACGTCGTATAGAAGAACTACGCAAAACAACTTATTCATCAATTTGTGCGCAATTCTGAAAATAGTCAACTGAAATAATAGCAAAATGTCTGTCTGTCTATTTGTGGGCGTATCGCCATCTGTGTGAATTAAGTTGAAGGTCAGCTGCTGAGCAAGCACAAAAACAACAACATCCTCAAGCACGCAATAACATGAGCAAAACAAAATGAAACTCAACTAGTTCCCCCTTTCCCTGCCATAGCCCCTTTAAGTACTCGACCAAATCTCGGTATGTATTAATTGCGCACGAAAGTATGCTATGATTTGGACACTTTATTGTGCGGCGAAAACTTTCAACCAAATATGGACCAAATATTTGCTTTATTTTATATTATTTAACAAAATCTCACACTTAATTAAAAGATTTGTATGCCAAACGAGTTAAATTCTATTTGGTCTTTAATTCATTCTTTCATTAAATTCTTTGGATCAAATAATATTTTAAAAATAATCTCTAAGCTTTTAAATAATTATTATTCTTCTGCTTTTTATGTGCTAATTTTTCATGTCTAATCTGATTTAAAGCTCCCAACAGATTTGCGCTGTCTTTAAAGAATACTGAATGTTGAAAGATGTTAATTATATTAAAATATTTTGTATACAAAATATATATACTGGACTTATCTGATTAAGTTCCGTCTTTATATTGCTCATTATAACACGTTCAACATATATATATATATATATATAAATGAGCTGATTAAAGTCCAGTTGACAGACCTGATATCACAATCCACAGATAGACCAACTGCCTGAACCGCACAGTCATTGAACAACAATTGTTGCCACTTTATGTAGATGTATACACAACTATAGATATAATATTAAACATACATCCACACTCACACATATGAGCGTTATGTCTGTGTGCGTGTGACATTCAAAAGGATAACTAACTATGGAACAACGATAATGGCAACGTCTACACACATAACGGGTTGGCTATTATTGCTCAGCCACTCGACCTGTTTGTGTTTGCCTTGCCTGGAGTGTGTGTAAGTGTGGGTCTATTTCTCTTTGTCTGTGTGTGTGTGTGTGAATGTGTGTGCGTCTCTGGGAATGTGTTGAAATTGTTTCAAAAAGCTGACGCTTAACATTATCGCCTTTTGCTTCATCTTTAATGAGTATGAGCATCGAAATGTGTGTGTGTGGGTGCGTTGGCTTGTGTGTGTGTGTGTTTCTAAGTGTGTTTCCATCAGCATGATATTCATTTGTATGTTGTAAGCATGACACAACAAATCTGTCTCTCTCTCACTCCTATTTCGGGTGCTTGGCCTCTGGCAGCGGAAATGTCAACAGTGTCCTTCGCCAACACTGGCAATAAAGGCCCAAGAAGTGCGCCCAATACAGCACATAAGCACACACACACACACAAACACAATAAGTGCGTATAATGGGTTTGAAGGTGCTTTGCAGACAGCTCAAGTGCAAGTGAAGAAAATCATGGGCTCTAATAGCAATATTAGCTAAGTTCATTGCCATTATGGCCAAGCAAACAAGAAAGTGTCTGAAAACTTCAGACTAACTTATGAAGATTTTAATAACGGCATGTACTTTAATCAAAGAATATGATTAAATATTTCCATTAATATATTAAATAAACATTGCCTGATACTGCCATATGTCTGCGCAATCAAATTTGACAACATGTTAGCGTAGCTGTTAACATTGGAAGAGGACTTTTTGAATATCAAACCCTTTCCAAGAATTATTTCATTATGCATCTATAAAATATTTAGCTACAAGACAAAGCAACCTGTATCTGATAACAACCTGACTTTTGGTAACATACATATTTTATCGCTTTTCACCATCATGCAATTCCATAATTTGATGCTCAATTTCGCTTTGGCCTTAACCCCTTTTGATGGCCAGAGTTATCCTTGGGCTGGAACGTCGATCTTGGGTCGCATGCCAACAAAAGACCCGTTTAACGTATGTTTTCTTTAGACGAAATTTGTTTGCCAAGTTGTCAGCAGCATTTTTTTTTTCGATTTCGATTTTTGTACAGATTTCGATTTCAACCCGTCCAAACCGAAAACCAAAATAAAAGCGTGTTGCATATTTATGTGGGGCAAAACGACCCTCATTTAATTTCTGTCACACGGCGTTATTTATGTGTCACTTGGCCACATTGTCTAGCCATCGATACCGTCTGCGAGCCTGAATGCAAATAAATATGCGAATCGTATCGCGTTTGGACAGCAAATCTCGACACAGATGCATAAATTGTCAGGTTGGGCATTCTATTTTCGGCTTTAATTGGATTCCAGCTGCAAGTTTTTGGCTTTGCCAGCCACTCTAAGCCAAATTGAGCCGCTGAAACGTGACATTTTACCGACCACAAGCACACACCCTCCCTCCTGCCGCTTAATCGCCACCGTCGCCCCCCGGCCCCCTGTAAATTGTGTGTTTTTTAAAAGCGCATCTGGCCCGTATTTTGCATTCTGCATTTTGACGTTTTGTGGCTAAAACGACGACTTGCAACTCGCGACTTGTCTTATACATAATTAAATTCTGTGTTTGCAGCCTGCTGCCGTTGTGGATTGCGTAAGATACCATAAGAATCGCACACAGCCACCACTTGACCCAAATTCTTCGTCTCCATTCTCTTCTACTCCGTTCGGTGTTCAGTGTTCAGTGTTCAGTGTTCAGTCCACAGCCGGCAGCCAGCAGCCAACATCGAAATAAAATGTTTATTTTGCATTTTATTTTGGCGCATGGCAAGCGCTAAAATTATTTACGCAGCATCAGGCGTGTCATTTGCATGCGCCACGCCCCGCACCCCGAAAAAAAGGCATCTACGCCCCCTGCCTGCCCCGCAAAACCAAATGACAGCAATGGGAACAACAACCAATGAAACCCACAAAAATACGCTAAAAGTATTTACATTTGACTTGGAAAAAATTATACATTTCCGTGCAAATAAAAAACCCAAAAGCAACAGCAACAGTAACACCACCGACATCAGCAACAACAACTTACGAGTGAAAATAAAAACCAGCTAAAAAAAAACTCAGCTTGTAAATTATTGACGAATATGAAATGCACTTAGTTAAGTATGTGATGTTAAAATATAGGATGTTTCAAATAAGGAAAAATGGCTTTAAAGCTATTTAACGATTTGAGATAAGAATTTTCGGTTAAATAAAAAAATCATTTGTTAGACTTATAGCACTTTTAATAGCGAATATTGCGATCCCAGACGATGGAACATATGAAAATATGATTATATATGAAACGTGCCACTTAGCAATAAAAGAGTAACAAAGAGGAAAAGAAAAGTCTAGGCTTATCGATTATCTAATACTTTATCTTGAACATCTCTAATTTTTCAGTAGAATTCAGCTGCACAAATACTCTATAATGCCTCCCTCCCTTCGGCTCAAAAATGAAAAAAAGAAATGAGAAAAAATGCGTTGCCAATGCGGAAAAAAGCGTCAAATCCGCAAACAAACACTGTGACAGCTACAACAATGGGGGGCGTGTCATGGCAGGGAGTGGGCGTGTAGAGAGGGAAGAAAGGGGCTACATGGGGAAGTGTATGGTTGCCAAGGATGAGTCCAGTGCCAACTGAATGAAATGTACTCTCTATTGACATTTGATTCACAAAAAAAAAAGAAAGTGGAGAGCAAGAAAAAAAGGGAACCAGGCGCGGCCCCCCCAGTTAACCACCACGACACGACGTCCGACTCCAGAGCTCCCCAGACTCTGAAGTTTCAGTTCCGATCCCATTGCCAAAGCTCTTCGCTCAGATTTCGCTGTAGCTCTTAGGAAAAACTCATCGGTTTGGGATTCGCTTTTGTTTGTTTGCTGCTTGTGTTTAGTTTCGTTTCGTCTCGTTTCATTTCGTTTCGCTGGTTTGTTTGTGTGCGGATTGTGGATTGTGTTTCCCGGTTGGAGTCAGGGAGGGAGGGAGGGTGGGCAAACTGTACTACGCAGCCGGATCTGTCGTCTTGACGCATAAATTTGCCTTAATTTGTTGCAAAATAATTTCATTCATTTACGTGCTGCCATTTACATTGCGATATGCCGTTGATAACTTATTTAAGCGACGCCATCGTCGAGCAACAAATTTGAACAAAATAAATTATCAAACTGTCACATTGACGTATCGCCCCGACCGACCTAGCCAAAGCAGCAGAGCCAGGCAGCAGAGCCAGGCAGCTAGGCATCCAGCTATCCAGGCATCCAGGCAGCAAGGAGAAAGAAAGTCGTGAAAGCATAATCTAGAGTATCATGTTGCTCGTTTAAAGGATGTCAAAGGTTGGCCATATATCAGGAAGGCATCAAACGCAGGCGAAGCTGCTGCTGCTGCTGCTGCTGCTGCAGCCCGTTAACAATATCATGTAACAAATTCTTTGTGCTGGACATGCGACACACACACACACAGATACACACACACACACACACACACACAAATAGATATGGATACAGGGGCAGAGGTATACACGGACATTCGAGCTGTTTCAGATTTCCAATAAATATGCCTAGGGTGGCCTAGGCGGCTTGTTGTTTGCCGATCTCTGATGTTGTTGCTGCTGTTGTTGCTGCTACAGCTAAAGCTATTTGTTGTTGCTGTTGCTGGCGAGAGACTCCCAGGCTCTGTCGCTTATTTGACATTCTGACAGTTTCGACAGTTTGGTTCTCGTTTTACTCTGCGACAAAGTGCGTGAGGGCTGGCCCAGGACAACAGCAACTGGCAACTGGCAACTGGAACAGAGCACACAAGCTACTGTAGCTTGTTTATTTATATGGCGCTGCGCAGCGTGTGTATATGTATGTGTGTGTGTGTGTGTACCTTGCTGCGGTCGCCATGCCCTTCGCCTGCACACCCCCGCTCGCTGCCGTCATGCATTATGCCGTAAACGTTGCTTTGTTGCGCAGAAAACACAGACACTGAGTCTGCAAAAAATCGCTCAAAGTATCGAAAGCCAAATAGCGCAGTATGTGACAGCTGCCACCCCCGCCCCGCACCACCGCACCTCCGCACCCAGCTAGGCTCCTCTATGGATTTATGAAGCAGCCAAACAGAGAGTTGCGTTGCGTAGCTGGCTTTGCTTTTGCAGCACGGAAGAGCCACTAACAAGCGGCTGAAATGTGTCACTTACATCACCGAACAGTGGCAACAAATGTTTCAATTTGTGGTAAGAATACACGGAAAACCATGAAGATAAAGTGCAACTATCTGAAAGATTTATAATAACAGTTGTAACGAGTAGTTACAACTTGTATTCAATGGGTTAGCCATATGAAAAGTTTTCTTTTAATATTTTTGTTGCTTTAATAGTTATGTCAAGTACTGAGAATAAATGTTATAAATATATTTTATTTCTATAGTTATTATTTCTTATTAAAAATAAATATAAATATACTTTTAAAATCAAACTTGTTAATTTAATATTTGACTTAAATAGTTGTCTATTATTTTCATATAAAATTTGTAGTTCCTAAAGCAAGTTTAATAGAGGTTACTAAAACTTTATGGTTATCAGAAATGATATCTAACTATATCCCGATCATATATAAGTCTAATCATCCCATTGTAAATGGAACCCATGTTCGAATTTTTAACTGAAAGTTACTTAGCAGGTTTTATGGCCCTGGTGGAGAGTTGAACGCGTTTAAGTTTGATGAGCTTAGCACCGGGAAAAGTCGTGACAGCTATAAGTGAAATGTGATAGCTTTTGCGGCAACAATTTGGGGCAGAGGCTATCGGAATGGCAGCAGCTACTGCATAAGAGTATTTGCAGTTTTGCCTTGCAATTATGCGGCAGCTGGAAGTAGTTTTGTTTTGCAAGCGTCAGAGATAGCAAGAGAAGCGGAGATAGAGACAGAGACAGAGACAGAGACAGAGATGGATATAGATATATGTGGGAGTATTCAATGTGACATCGTCCTTTATTGTGAGTGCTGCTCTGTTGATTTTGTCGATTTTGCTACAGGCCAACGGACGAGCTGACAAGCAGACAAACAGACACACAGACGCACAGACACAGAGACAAGGAGACATTGGGACAGACGAGCTGTCGGACAGACAGCTGTTTGCTTCATTGGCTGCCACAAAATATCAACAAGCATTTTGTTTATTTGCTTAGCGTCGACAACTACCAAATACAAAGGGCCATTAGATAGTGGGAGAGTGGGGTTACTGGAGAGGCGGTACTGGCACTGGCACTGGTGCCAGTGTGTGCTGGTGTTTTTTTTAAGTGCATGTTGTTTCAGCGTTTGTGGCATACAACTGCCAACAATGAGACGTCACTGCTGCAGCCCTGGGAGCCCAACAAATGCACAAATTTATGCAACAGCAATGCCAATAATCTATTGTTTTTAGCCTGCTGGCTCTTTGTCTGTCTCCTGTGTGTGTGTGTGTGTGCGTGTGTGTGTGCATGTGTGTATGTGTGTGTGTGTACATTGAGGCAACATGTGTAAACTGTGTGACTGAAAGCTGTCTCTTCAAATGTGTTTGAGTATTGTAATGTTAAAGAGTTCCGAGTGCCCAACAACAGGACTCGAAACCTAATTGAAAAAGGCAAATTGTTTTCAAATTTCTCTAAATATTTGTTTATTCATTACAAAATAAGCTCTTTGTTTTCGAAAGTAAAACTCATTTGCCAAAAACCTAAAGGCAAAACTTTTGTGGGCCACTTCTAAAATGGCTCCAATAAAACATTGTTGCTTTTCCATGTTCTAAAAAGAAAGGAATTCTGTTGAATTAACATTAAAGTGATGCACAAATTTAAAGAGAAAAACTTTCAAAATTAATTACATCTTTGATGAACTGTATCGATTTAAAGCATGTTGGATTATAGTCATTATTTATCACATTAAAGAGCCATTGTTTCTTTTTGTTCTTCTGGCCATGTTCGTTGCTTGGGAAAAACTGGTTGCTTTTGTTTTTTTGGGCACTTTTTATGCTAAGTGCAACATTTGTGTTGCACATTTAACCCCTAAGCATGGGATGTTATCGATTGTTGTGACAGTTACTCTGCAGCAAGCTGACGCTTGCTTCGTTTTACTTAACATCATTTTGAACAATTCTTTTTGCGCAATTTATGCAGTCCTTACATGCTTGGCTCTGATCAATGCCATGGCCGCTGGCCATGTCAATGGACGATACGAGAATGGCAGAGTTGAGTTGCAATTTAAATATTGCATGTGTACCGATGCTACACGATGCTACGATAGCAGCCGTGTGCACGGATACACGGATACACGGATATACGGATATACGGATGCGGGGATACGGCCAGGACACGCGGAGCAGGTCCTGCTCCGTTTCGGTTCGGTCTGGTCCGGACCAGTCCAGTCTGGACAACCCCATCGTTAGGCTGCACATGCGACTACCGAGCACCGACATATTAAGCATAAAATTGTGTGCCAAACAACGTCGAGAAATTGGACTATGTGAAAAATGGCAAAAATATATACAGAATGCTGGCAAAGGAGGCGTGGCTGCAGTAAGCGTTGCACCTTATAATTTATGCGCATGCAAGCCACGGACGGAGTCTGCCACATAATCCGTGTTTAATAACACGAAACGAGCTCAACTCCGGCCATAAGCAGCAGGCACCAAAAGAGGCCAGACTGCCCAAGTATCGACTACACAATATACATATATATATATATATATGTATGTAGCTGATTCCGATTGCTTTAAGCGCTTTATGGGCTTCACTTTGGGCAACACTTTTCGCAAAATTTGTTTAAATTTTGCCCAGCTCCAACTCCAGCGTCGGCTCGAACGGAAGTTAACGCTCTTGTGCATTGTTTAACCAATGGTATGCTTTTTATCAGCCAAGGGTCTTAGCACGCATACACAAATATGCCGCACACACACACACATATAAACAAGTTGTGTGTGAACTGTAGAGTGAAGCAGGGCGGGGGGGATGTCTGCGGGTTAAAAGCGAAACCTTATCGAAAACGTTTAAACGCACGCAAATTCCACGTGGGCAAGATAAAACATGCATAAGCCAGGTGGAAAATGGTCAAGGGGCGTGGCAGACACAGCAGCAGCGACTGCTTGTGTATTTGTGTGCGTCTGTGTGTGCCTATGTGTGTGATTGTGTGTGTGTGAAAAATATGCCAATGTTAAATATTTGCCAGGCGTTGTCGCTGGTTTGGCACCCCTCAGATAAAGCGTTAACTACAGTCTCAAACACATACTCGCACACACACACAGACAGTAGAGCACATGCGTGTGTGCATTGGTATGTGTAATCTTTTGCGTGCTTTACGCATTACCCACACACAGCGCAGGACAATGTTGCAGGACACTTTGAATTATTCATTTACACGTTTTTTTTTTTCTACATAGCCTGGCGAGCCGTGGGACAGCTGGGAATGTTTTGGGTGGGGGTTTGTGGATGGTGATGGACGGGGCGGGGGGTGGTCGAGGGTTTGGCACCCCTAGTAGGCGTTTGTAGCAACAACTGTATTTACTTTTTATCGCTGATAAAGCGCATAATTTATGGGTTGTTCAAAAATTTAAATGCCCCCGAGAATGCCAGGAGACAAAGAGCCAAGAAATTCCTCACGGGGCTCGTGGCTAAACTCTGGGTCAGCTGTCTCAAGGGGGGGGTGGAGTGAGAGGTTTGCGGGTGTTCACTAAATTGTATTATATGTGTGTGTGTGTCACTTTGTGCTCTCATTATCATAGCAATTCAAAGCAATGCCAAATATTTGACGCACAGCTAATCCAGCCAAGAATTATGTAGCCTAAAATTATAATTAATTGTACAGCATTGATTGAATCATAAAACTTTTTTTATAATTATATTAAAAATATTATAATGGCAAGCTAAGTTTATAATCAATGTAAGGCCAACATATTAATTTTTTAGTAGGCATACTAAATATGTTGCTTGTACATTTTAATTAGTCTACTACTACAAATAACAAATTTCCAGTTCAAATGATAAATTTACAAATTCAATTTGTGTAGAAATCGTGTAATTTGTTGGGCAGAAACGTAGGCGTGGCAAATCGACAACAATTAAAAACGCCTTCAGGCCACTGTTGAATGATTTAAAGCCAAAACATAATTAAACACACACACGCATAGTGAATAATTGTTGTTTAATTGATGATTAGAATGGAGGTTAAAAGAGAGAATTATAGCATATAGATTTAGGTGCTGGGCCCAATAAAGCGGGGCGTCAAAGCAAAATGCAAATTGAAATGCAATGCAATGTGATGTGATGAATGTGCAAATGTAAAATATGTGGCGTTAAATTTCAGTGCGAATAAAAATAACACAAAAAGAAAATCAAATAAAAACAAGATGGAGAAATATGCACAATACAAAAGCAAAGCGAAACAATTTTTGTGAAATGAGGTCGGGCAAACTGCAAAGACGTTGACATACCGCAAGGGGCATGGTGCTGGGAGGGGGTGACGAGGGGAGTGGGGGCATAAAGGCAGCGGCGCAAAAGCAAATTTATGACTATTAAGCTGAAAGTATGTGGCTTTTGTTGCTGTTTTCGCCGTCAGCGCCTCAAGTTATGCGAAAGCGCTGAAAATATGCAAAGCAATCGTAATTTTATGCTCTGCTCGCTTTTTCCTGCCTTTTTCTCCATATTTTCCACAATTTTTGCTCTTTTCTTTGGGTTTTTTTCTTTCATTTTGCAGCTGAAATGCAAATGACCTGGCCAGCTGTTGTTATCAGCATAGATGAATCAAATTAAATGAAAAGTACATTAAGAGTCGCTTAATTGAAAAGATAGCCCCCAAAACCCTCCCCTCCCACCCTTTCTGCTGACAGGAGTCAGTCTGTCAGTCAGTCTGTCAGTCAGTCAGTCATTCGTCGCACTCTCGCTTCGATTTCAATTGCGTTTGCGTTTGCGTTTACGATTGCGATCCTGATGCTCCCAAAGCAATCAACCTAATTTGTCATATGCACCCGGCCCACCTGCAGCTCCCACGCCCGCCTCACCTGTCCATGTGTCTGTGTCTGTGACTGTCAGGCTGTCAGGCTGTCTGTCTGCTCGACTGGCTGTCAGTCAAACACTTTTGTCCAGTCAGCCAGTCAATATTTATAATGAAAGCTAATGAGCGACTGCGACCCGCACAGAGCGCAAAAAGTTGGCCCAGCACACATTTCCGTCCGAGGCCATGGGCAGGACGAGGACATGAACATGGGCGAGGTTGGGGACGAGGATGAGGACACGAACTCGGTGCGGGACAGTCATGGGTCAAAGTGCAGTGCATTCATTGTGTATATGTGTGTTTGCTTTTGCCCTCTTTTTTCTGCATTTCTGAAGTGGTCAACTTTTGTTCTCGTTCTTGTTTTCGTTATCGTTTTTTTCTTCTACCCTCTATCTGTCTCTCTCTCTCTCTTTCTCTTGTCTGCGTTTTGTCTGCCTTTGTGCTACTGTTTTATAAATGCGACGCTTAAAAATTGAATGTAGCCGCGTCGCGGCAAAATAAATTGAAAGTACTTGTCCATTGTTTGATTAATGTGTCAATAATGGCAGCAACTCAGTATAGGGCCAAATAAAAATCCTCTCAAAAGCTCAGGCTGCTAGATGCTGAGAATCAGCTGAGTGCATTGAAACTTGGGAAAACCGTTGCGATAAAAGAGCTTAGAAGATTGCACTCTTAAGCATTAAGATAAACACTGGCATTGAAAAGAGAGCAGTAGATGGCAAATTTAGCAAAGATCAACTTTAAATAAGTATAGACATACTTCCATTTTTTAAAGAGTCAGTAAATTAAACTTTTTGAATTATATTCAGAAATACTTCATAGTTATTTTCAGCAATTATTAGAACAAATTTGCAAATCAATTACAACATTATAAAAGAAATATAATAAAAATCATAAAATATATATGTTTCTGAATTGAATTCCGCAATTCTAGTTTGTCTGATTAGTCCATCATAAAACCACAAATGAGTAAAAACTATTCTTTATAAATATTTAATATGATATAAATAATAAAATAAATAGTATAAAATAATCGTATTAATTGTCATATTTTAAATAAGTGCAGCTTATTTTCAGCCAGCAAATATGCAAGCTCTTATTTTTGCCTACTCGTTTATATGAATTAAGCTCTTCAATGTCCACCCACATTTCTTGTGCAAACTTTGCGACATTTCAGTTTATAATTAGTTAGGCAACTTTGAGTTCTGGCTTCAAGTCACCGCCTCGCAGCAGATACATTAACTCAAGTTGTGAGGGAGCACTTTATAAGCACAAAATGTGTAAGTGTAATGCGCTCTAAGGCAGTGCGAGTAAATGCTTGTTATTCAAAATACTCATTCCAAATACTCATTTAATGCGGAATCACAGTGCGCTCAAGTGCGTAGTCGTCCCCTTCGTCCTCGTCGTCCTGCTCGTAGAACCCTTCGTCAAAGGACACCGTCCAAGGAGTGCGCTCAGAAAGAAATCCAATTTAATGACTGCACTGGCGACGAAGTCCTCGTCCTCGTCTTCGTCCTCGTCCTCGTCCTCGTCCTCGTCTTCGTCTTTGTCCTTGCCCACGGTCCAAGTCGGACCCAACTCAAAAACCGCTGGCTCCCCATTGGCGATGACTTGTGCTTGGGCCGCCGCGTCTTTGTTTTCATTGCGGCTGTCACTTTGGGCGCACAGAACGTTAATGGCAAGTGTAAAATGCTTTAAGCCCGTACCAGCAGCACAAGGAGCTGCCAGCAGCAGCAGCAGCAGGACGAGTAAAAGCTGCTGGAAGCAGTGCAAAGAGAAGACAGAAGAAAAAAACGACAAAAATAAAAAGAAGAGTTTAATTAACACGAAAATGGTTTCAATTACATCAAATTACATTTCTTTGCAGTGCCGAGAACGACGCCATTGTAGTTTGTAGTTGTGTCTGTGCGAACGAAGAAAATGGCCTCTGCTGTGGCTTCTGGTTAGGATGAGGGCGTCGGTGTGGCTGTGACTGTGGCTGTGAGTGGGGCGTGCCACTTGCTCAGTTGATTTGCTCACGGAGATTTATTGGGCGTCAGTTGAGCAAATTAGTTGAAATTGTCAGTTAAAATAGTCAACGACAAATGGAGAAAGGGCAAAAACAGAAAGAGTACGAGGGAGACTCGTAAGACTGAGCACGTGACATAGGGATTAAAATTACAGAGAATACTTATCATTACGTTAATTTAACGTAACCTTAAATACTTGGAAAAATGATATCTGCTTATCAGTTATATAACGTAATTTACTGTGCAAGTTGAACTCTATTCCAGACACTCGAATTTTCCGAGTAAATCTCTTTAATTAAACTTACTCTCAACTGCTTTTTTTTTGTAACCACATGAATAATGTTGGCCCCACTTCTGTGCATATGCAAATAATGCCATAAACAAAATGGAGTGTGTGACCTGTACAACATTTGATTCGCTGGCAACACACTTAAAGATATCAAGTTTCAATTAAAATCATGAATATATATATTAATATAAATATGTGTTAACATGCAAATTAATTTGTTATTTAAACTCTACAGGAAAGTTAAGACACAACAATTTATATTTTTTTTTTATTATTTTAGCTTAGATGTTTTAAAAAAGTGTCTCAATATATAATCGAATTTTCTGGTAAGCAGGGTGTCTGTTAGTCGATTGCAGCCTATGCTCATTTCGGTTGTTTTTCCTTTGTCTTTTTTTTTTTTTGGAGCTGCTGCTCTATGTCTTGTGTCATTCATTTGGCTTTTGTTGTCCTGACAGTGCCGAGCCTCATTTATTTTGCTTACACGCATGCGACGAGGCGGCGTCTCCGGCAGCGTCTCCTCCAGCGACGCGACTCGACGCGTCATTTATGACACCTTGACAGAAAAATGAGCACACAAAAAATACGGCAAGTGGTGCCAGGTGAGCAGCGCTCCGTGGTGAGTGGTGTGTGGTGTCTGGGGTGCGGTTGTGCCAACGCACATTCATAATTTCATTTTGCCGCGATGACGCCCAGCTGGATGTGGGTGGCGGGTGCGGAGGGGAGGGAAGCAGCAACGACTTTGTGCCGCTTATTATGCGACAGAAATTGAAAAACTTTGTGTGCCGGCGCGCTGGGGTTAACAAATAGGCCGGGTAGCAGTAAGCACTGCTGCCAGGACTCGCTGGCTCACTGGCTCACTGGCTCACGGGCTCACGGGCTGACTGTCTGTGTGGCAGTGTGGCCCTTGTGGCTTTGTGGTGCGGGTGGCCATTTAAGCGCAACACCCAAGTGCCTCACATAATTTGATGCCTTTTATGGCTTTTAATTTGTTGCCTACACAGGTCATAGGTCGCATGTCGCCTGCCGCCTGCCGTCTGCCGTCTGTCTTTTCACTTTTTATTTGAATGCCTGCTGTCAGAGTTTTTTTTTTTTGCCCCTCTTTTCGTAATGAATTTGACGGCGCTCAGTTGGCTAATGAGATTGGCATTGCCAGTCGCTTCAAGCAGTACCTGCTGGTGGTGGTGGTGGTGGTGGCTGGCACGTGAGCAGCCTGCGCAAGCAGCGGTGTCAGTCAACAGGTGTGCTATTCTCCAGCTGATCGAAAACCACTCAACTGTCCAGTTTCAGTTTCAGTTCGAGTTTTAGTGGCAATCCCTAGAAAGCAGGCTCCCAAGTTGGTGTCGCCTATACGTGCGTCAAACTGTGGGGCAAGGGACAAGGGGGCGAGGCAAGAGGCACGTGGTGGAGGCGTGACAAAGTCACTGTCCTTGTTGTCGTGATTGCCGTCGCTCTAGTAACACATACAAAATTGATTTTACTTGTTTATTGTTAAAAATTGTTTATTGTTTTTGCTTTTTGGCAGCACGTTCGTGTTGAGATTGCAGTTTGAGGCGGCGCTGTGTCTTGTGTCACAAATTGTTTGTGTTTTCTTCCCTTTAGTTATTGCATACGAATAATAGCTAGACATTTGAATATAAGCTGCAATCGTTACATCAGGCTCAGCTGGGCGCTTTATTTACGCAAAGGAAAGCATTTTGTTGCCGGTTGTGTTAGTCGATTGTTAACGTTGAGAACGATGTACTAACAAAAGGATTAAAATTCTATTTTAGTATCACAAGCACCTTGTCAATAAATCTTTTATGCTACATTTACATTTCTTATGCTTGTTTCCATTTATGATGCACTCATTTTGTATATGAAGCTCAGTGGAGTTCTTTTGAGTTTGTAGTTCAGTTTTTATATCCTTGCAGAGGGTGCTCTTATGTCGTAAGAAAATGTGAAAGTTATTGTAGCAGGCAGCTCCGATTAAATATATATATATGGACGATAAGCTAATATAACTGAATACTTCGAAATATTTCAATAAAACAGATGCTATTGTAAATATTTGATTATTATTATTATTCAGGTGTATTTTCCTAGCTTTTCTTTTATAATCTTACTAAATGATCACAATTGAATCGGATACAGATTTTCTATAGCTTTGTAATTAGTTTCATGTGATTACAGGGTATTCAAGCCATGTCTTAAGGACTAGTTCTTGCTACTTATATACTGTTGCTCACACGTTTCCGTCTCACCTTTTCCATATTTCCATCAGCAGTGCATGCATTCTTTATACACTCTGCACATTTACGAGTATAAATTATGAAATTTGCACTAAAAAGTTGCAGCTGCTTTCATGTCTTTGTTGCCACCGCCCGGCCACCTACCCGCGCCCCCATCTGCCTTTTGTTTGTGCTTTTAATAAACAACACGACTGAATTATGTATATATATATGTATGTGATTGTATACATATGTATGCATGCATTCTGATTCCCATATTCGGGTGTAGCTGCAGTTGCATGCACCTGTTTGCTTTTGCCTGCCTCTGCGGTAGCTTCAGTATACTATGCTGTTCACCAGTTTTCACCATTTGCTTTTTCGTTAAATTGTTCCTTTGTTTCAACGTGCAAAATTTTGAAATTTTAATTTTTTTTCCCTTCTTCTTCGTCCACTCTTGCACATTTTTTACTAGCCAACTTTTGTGGCATGCGGCTGGCTGCTTTATTCAGTGCATTTGTTTGCATATCAAAATGCGTGAAATGTGTGCACCAGCAGAGCTTGGAGCAGGTGCAGTGGGTGGGGCGGGTGAAGTGGAATGTGGATAGTGAGCTAGGGCCAAGGCGAGTGCTTTTGTTCGTCCGAGCCAACTTATTAGCGGCGCTTGACTCAGCATTTTCTATGCATTAAAATGTAAACGCTGCCAGCCAAGGGGGCGGCAGGTCTCCAAATTTATGTGCGTTCTCATATTAATATACATGCAGTCAGCCGGGCATAACTAAAGCCAGTTTTTAGTGCTCGCTTTTCTTATGAGCCAGCCACATATTTGGCTTAGCAAAAACACCAAATTAACTTGGCCTGCAGCTAAAGCCACGAAACAACAAAAAATTATATGGAAACGAGCAATGGCAACTAATTCAATAGTTATATGCTACTCGCAAGTCCAAACATTTATATGCACGAGGTGAGCTTGGAAAGTACTTTGAAATATTTAATTAAATATTTGGCAGCAAAACTAAACTAAGACATACAAAAAAGTATTTGCAAAGAAGCATTATTCCTTGCTTGGACTATTTTCATATAGTATCATGAATACTGCTGCAAATAATATAAGAATAAATTCTGGCTAGAGTCTTGTGTTTCAAATTCTATTTGCGATGTATTTCATTTAATTTTATAAAATACTCTGCTGTTCGTTAAAGTACAAATTGTTATTTTTATATTCAACACTGGCAAAAAACCATTTTCAAAAGCAGCTCAAGAGTAAAACTCTTGGCTATTAAGTTAAATATGGATAAGCATAATATATTCTCAACGATCTGGCGATCTGCAAAGTGTAGACACGAAACCGCCCGTTGGGGCTAATCACCAGGGCTAAGCTGATATCCTGCAGTGGCAGCCACTGCTTACCAACTTTTATTCGAACCTTATGCCAGCTGGTCTGAGACATAAGTAAGTCTGTCAGCATGTGTGTGTCCCTTCTTTGCCACCCGCCCCAATCCCGCTGCCACTCACTGTGAGGGGATTATGCGGCAAAAGGCAAGAGCGTCGACAAAGCTATGCGGTCAGCAGGTAGCGCACAGGTGACTCCTACTACGTGTGTGTGTGTGTGTGTGTGTGTTTGGCTTAACTACGCGTACAACTAAATGCAAGTGTGTGAAAGTGTGGGTGTGTGTGTGTGTGAGTGTGTCAGCTAATACCTTTTTATGACCGTCATATGTTAATGCGGCTTCATTAACATTTTAATGTCATTCGGCCCCAATAGAAGCAGCTCAGGCAGCTCTCTCACTCCCTGTCTGTTTCTGTATTCTCATTCGTTTAATTAAAAAATGCAATTAAATAAAAGAAAATAAACCTTTAAAAATTAAAACCAAATAACATAATTTGCTAGCAGACGAGCGTTGACTTTTTCTATTATTTTTTTTTTTTACCCAAAAGCTTTTGTCTCTAAATAACAAGTAGCAAGAACGTCAAATCAGTGGCAGAAACGCAAACAAATTTTTCACTGACCCAGCAGCAACAACAATCAACAACGACGACAACAACAGCCCATAACGGTGAGTGCTGGGAAGCGCGTAAAGAGTTTGACGAAAAAGTAATTTTAAGCATCGTTTAATTTTCATTTTGTGAAACGGTTTCTTTTTTTTATTTTTCTGCAACTTTTTCGCTTTTGCCGCTGCCTTTTTGCTCAATGGACATTTGAGCAGAAAAATCTCACAAAACTGCGTACTTTTTAACAAAGTTAATTTTTACGCTTTGCTTTCTGCTGCTTTACCTCTCGCCTTTCCCTCTCATTATTCTGCTTTATACTTTTTTATAATTTTTACCACCCGTAGAACTGCAGTCTGTAAAATAATCAAGTATACAGGGGTTGAATGTTTTTTTAGGCTGCCAAATGGCAAAGCCCTCTAATTATAGTCAAGAAGGTCAAGTGACCCGTTTGGCTCGTGGCTCTCTAAGCTAATTGCCACATGTGGGCGATGCAGGCATCGTGGCGTATGCGCAATCATTGACGTTTAACATTATAGCTTTGACCCGTGCAGAGACTCAAGTTGCGGGCCAGTGACTTATGAGCTTAAACGATTAGAAGTACTATTTACTAAAGAGCCCTATTAAGTTGTGACACCCTTGAGAGTAACTAATTTTCGAATAATAATTAAGTATGATACTTTAATATTTATGAGAATCACTTAACGTGCTAAGACCGCACATCATATGAATTACATGAGATCTACACATGCCAACATCTTGTCATGATTTTTGACATGAAATCCGAAATTTGGAATTTCTAAACTTTGAATGTAGAAATGTTATAGATGACAAACCATGGCTAAAGTGACCTTGGAATCGGAAATCGGATTAGTTTTGACAAAGTTATGGCACTTTAAAGTCTGGGAGGGGCATATTTCAGGACCTGGGATCTTCACATGTCCAAATCTTGTCATCATTTTTGACATAAAATCAGAAATTTGGAAATTTCTTAGCTTTGAATGTAGAATTGTTGCTGATGACAAACCATGACCAAAATGACTTCTGAATCGGGAATCGGATCAATTATGGCAAAGTTATGGCACTTTAAATTCTGGGAAGGCCATTTCTAGGGACTGCACATTTTTGTACAAATTATTTCTTATTTAATATTGAAGAAAAATAAGTTTGGAATGTTACAATAATTTACCAATTTGTATTATTTTCACCCATTTTACGTCGCTCAGCGGGCCAAGAAATTTTCAAACAAAAATGCAGTTCATCAGTAACTCATTAACTAATGGTTCAAATAAGGCATTACCTGTCATTAAAAAAAAAACAAACAAACACACAACAAATCTCAGAGCGAGATGCACACAAACACATTAATACACATGTAGGAATAGCAAGTCACACTTCGCTGAATCCCTAGATACTTATACGTGTGATTCCCCAGCGATAAGATGCAGTGGGAATCTCGCACAATCTCTGCACACACACATATGAACACACAGACAGTGATTTGTCATACGGTGTGACTTTTGCCACGCATTTCTCTCTCTCTATCTCTCTCTTTTTCTGTCTCGGTCTCTCTTTCTCTGAACTCACACACAAGTGCAACTCCTTGCCCTTACGTTGGTCAAGCGTCAGCGGCTGTCCCTGTTCCAGTTGCAAGTCTCTGCCTTGATCTCACCTGCAGCAGCAGCAGCTGGTTGGGCGGGGGTGTGGGGGATAGGTACTGCGTTGCCAGCTGCAGCGCAAATGCAATTTGCATATGCATGAGACTGTGGCCGACATTTTTGCAAATGTAAGAGGTGCAAATGACAGTAACCAGGGAGCGCGCAATGATTGCACCACGCAAACAACAAGGATGTCCAAGGCTGACCGAAAGTGTAGCATACTTTTCAGCTGTTGCTGTTGCTGTTGGTGCGTCGCCTGCTTAAAGCCAAGTTTTAAAGCGCCTCAAGGGGCCTGGAAAATGCTACGCTGATTTTAATTTGTATTTATTTTTTTTGCAAGCTGGCTGCTGCCTGTTTTATGTAATGCTGCTGACTAACTGCCACGCCCACTACAGTTTTTAATTAGTCATTTGCGTTGAAAGAAACGACGAGCGAGATGAATATGCAAACGCACCTGCTTCGTGTTTGCCGCTTCTCTAATTTGCACAGGCTGCGCTTGCGTTTGCTCCTGGATCCTGGATCCGTGGCGCTTGGTCCTTGGTCCTTGGTTCAGCTTCCCTTGAGTGGGCCTGGTGCTGGTCGCACCCATTTTGTGTTATTGTTTTTAATTTGAAATTCTTGAGAAGTTGTAAATTCATTACTTATTCACTTGACAGGCGCACAAAAAATAAATTAAAAATGTAAATTAAATTAGTAACTTGAGTGCGTCTGTCAAGTGTTGCTGATTTATTTGCTAGTGGCCGCTGCCTCGCCAGCTCCAGTCCCCAACTCCCGATACAATTGAAACCCAAGGCGTTGCCTGTCTCGCCTTAACTTGACCTTCAAGCAAAGCCTGGCTAACCTATATATGTGTGTGTGCACAAACACATACACTCAAACACATAGTCCTGGCAGCTAACTTTATTGCATACATTTTTAAATGCCAAGGACAGAGCGAGGATGGTGGGGGGGGGGGGGGGGGCGTAATGGAGAGCAGATATAAATGTCACCAAAAATATTGCACGACTCTCTGCGCCGCTGCTATTGTCCCGCTGCGTGGCTGCAATCAGCCAAACTTGGCTGCGTCGGCGTCAAGATAAATGCTCAAGTTCATTTTCAGTTCCATACTGCTCTATATACTTAAGGAGTCTAAGGAGCAGCCCTTAGGGGCTGCTCAGCTAATACGATAGCACGGAATGTGTCTATGGAGAATTCAATATGCATACAATTAATCATATCAAAGTTTATTTCTAAAAGTAAAAGGTTAATGTCATTTGCCAAAAACATTCATTTTAATTTATATTTAATATTTATGTTAGTTGGTATACAGCAAATTATTCAAAAAATGCTTACAAAATTAAATTGTTTCATCTACTACATCATTGTTTTTATTTCATAGTCCCACAGCTATGACAATTGTGAAAATTTTGGAAATTATCTTTAAAACATAGCACTGCATTTCTAAGTGTATTTGCTAGTCGTTGAACATTCTTTTCCTAATGCTCCCTGTTGAACTGCGAAAAAAGAGGACAAAAAAGATGTTGTTGGTGTTTGCTGCATGCCACGAGCTTTGCGAGCGCATTGCATATTTGCCTTAAACTTTTGCGGCAGCAGCAGCATACACGCTGGTTCAGAAAAAGACAGAGAAGTAGAGACAGACAGAGAGACAGATAGACAGATAGATACTCAAAGAGAGAGAGAGAGCAGAAAGAGATAGAGATAGACAGACAGGGACTTGCAGTCAGACAAACAGACAAGCAAAAGTTGTGACATACCCCACAAACAAACATTCACACACACACACACAGACACAGAGACACTCAGAGAGACACAGACAGTTAGTCGCATACCAACACCTAGAGTTGCACAGTTGTTGTTATTGCTAGTTGATGCTGCAGCACGGACAAAGTTGTGCTACTTGCAACCAACTTGACTACGCTTTGTGTTTACTTTGCTACCAGAGAAACTTTTGTGCCACGGAGCACTGAGATTCATTTCACATGTCACATGTTGAGTAGAAAAAATATTTGTGCACATTCTGCAGCGCAAACAATTTCCCTTTAATTAACATTAAATCAATCTTGGATATAAGCAGCATTCCAGCATGTCACAAAATTTATACACATAAAGCATCAAATGCTGTGCCTTCCACAAAATTTATGCGTCAATTTCCATTGTTTTCGTTTTCGTTCACGTTCACGTTCACGTTCACGTTCACGTTAACGTTACCGTTTATGTTATGTGTGTGTGGGTTTGTGTGCCTCGACATCAATTGATTTATACACGGGGATAGCTTTGTGTAAAGCTGTGTGTTAAGGCATATTTGAGCTGTATTTGGCCTGCGACGCTTTTATTATCGAAATGCTTCAAAAATTAGCAAATATTTTGCGCACGTTGTGCAAATGACGCTGCGCCTGCCAAATATTTACAGTGCGTATGCGTAATTTTTAATTGATTTGGCCGCAGCGCAAACAAAAACACACGCACACTCACATTAAATACCAACGGGTCACGTAGTGTGCGTGTGTGTGTGTGTGTGTGTGTGCCAGTGGCTATTTGAGCAGGGAATGGGGGGGGTGGGTCAATAATACGCTGTCTGTTCTCTTTGTGTGTGTGTTCGCCCATTATACGCCCCAATTTGTGTGTTTATTGTATAAATTAAAGCCCATTGCAAGCATATTTGTTTATTTAGTGGCTCTAACACACACAGACACACCCAAACACACAGACACACACACACACACAGAGGGGAAATGTATGGTACGTGCAGCGTTTTGTGCAATTGAAAACAGTTGTTGCATAGTCACTTCTTTGTCACTTAATTACCATGCAACAAAATGCAAATTTACAATAAGAACAAACTGTTACAAATGATGAAGAGTGCTGACAACATATGCTCTATTCGTATTATTATGATTACACCCTGCTACGGGCTAAATGCATATTTACAATTGTTACGCTTTGAGAAAATATAATTATAAATCCAGCTAGGTCGATCTGGAGCATCGTTATTAAGTTGTCAATAGTGACAATTGGTTTTGGGCATTCAGGCAATTGCAGTTGCATTTTTGAATTTCCCTTATCAGCTATATTATTCTCCTTTATGGGCTAACCTAATAATTTAATAGAATGTTTAAACAAGACTCACTTTTGAACTTTAGAATTACGTATACTTGATATTGGAAGACTTCAATGAGTATATGTGAATTCACAAACATTATAACGAATATGTTTTTTAATATTTTTCACAATTACTTATGCCTATTTTGTTAAATGTGGTTAACCCATTATTTGTATCTATTTGTCAGTTAATTGACAACTTGAGGGCAACTTAATCAATCACACTGGCAAAGTGTGTGATATTTCATGTTGGAATTCAATCAAAGTTGACGTCCGTCGATTAGCGCAGCATCAGTTTAACTTTCCGTTCCCTCTCCCTTACTTATATTTACCTATAAAAATTGTTTAAGCATTTTATGTTTGCACAGCAGTTGCCATGCAACATCACAAAAAAAAAGCACAAAATAAACAAAAGTTGAGAGGCAGCATTTTTTTGCGATGAGAAATTAAATTAAACATTTTTTGTATGCCTCCTCTCAGTCAAATGTGTGTGACGCTGTTTTGGCCGGAAGGATGACGTTAAGCGGGGGTAGCGGGGGCAGCTGGTACTGCTTCTGGTTCAGATTCAGATCCAGGTCCAGGTCCGGGCCCGGGCCCGACTACGGTTTTTTCATATGGCGAGAGTCTGACAGGCGCGGTGCAAATAAATTTTGTATCGTCGCGTGTATCGCATGACATATGCATCAAAGCGGTAGCGGCAGGCACTGTGTGGAGTTGCTGGGGTAGAGGGGGGGAGGGCTGGGCGGTTCAATATGCCGACGCAGCTGTCAATAAGTGCGCTGAGCTGACGTTAAAAATCAGCCATTAAAATATGCTGTTAAAAATGCAGATCCCCGTCGCCGGCTGTTTGTTAATGCGCTTGCATAAGCCACACTTGCCACAGCCTCCACGGCCTCCACAGCCTCCACAGCTGCCACAGCAGCTGCTGCGGCAGCAGCTGCATATGGCAAGCAAATTGAATGTGCAACAAAACAACTTTGTATCAATTTAGCCATCGATTTTTAAGCATATTCAAACTTTGCAGCAAATTAAACTGCCAAAGTCCGAGCTAAAAAGAGAGGGTTGACAGAGAAGTTTACAGCCCAATGATGGATATGCACATAAAGATGAATGTAAATGAGAATATATAACATCTTTTGCTATAGAGTGTACATAATTTATGTTTTTATATGGCTTTTTACTTGCGGCATAGAGTTTCGAGCAGAAGCTATTATCTAATTGACATTTAAGAGCTGCACTTTGATATCTTCAGGAGCTACCCACATTTTGTGTGGAACTCAACTTGATTTGGTGCAAAAGTTTTTAAATAGTTGCAGAAAGTGGAAAACGCTTTCCTTTCGATGTTGGCCGGCAAAAGGATTTACAAGATTTGGCAGCAGTTCTTCGAGTCGATTTCGATTTGGCAAAAGTACACAAAACTTTTATGAAAGAAAATGAAATGAAAATCCCCCAAAGCCAGCGAGCAGCAAAGTAACCAAATGCAAGCGAGTATATATATCCAACCATGGGAATGTGTGCATGTGTGTGTGTGTGTAAGAACTTTGTAGCAACAATTAAATGCATTTGATGAAACCAAAGAATAATGCCATTGACTGATCCAGATTTGCCCCAAACAAGCAGCCAACAAACCAAAACAAAGTAACTTCTCCCTGCTGAACTGGCCAAGCAATTAGGAATTGCAGCTTTGTGCACTGACTATCGACTACACTCAGTGTAGTTTTCCACTCTTAAATATTTATGGCCCTCGACCTCTACTGGGGCCGACAAAGCCACGCATTAGAGTCGCAGCCACACCCACACCCACGCTTGGCCGTCAGTTAATAGCCCAAACTAATAAAATAATAATTAAATGTGTCAAAGTTTCCAAAGTGTAATTAATTATACATATATCTCTCTCTCTCGCTCTCTGTGTATGCATGTGTTATGTTTGAATGTATATACGATACGAGGAACGCTCACATGCCACAGCAGAGCAGCAACCTTAACTCCTGGTCTAAGCCGGGCTAAGCGCAAAAGTTTCTTATTGGCTGGCACATTAAATGTTTAATGGGCATCGGTGACCAACTACCTGAACAATAGCAAAAGTTCAAGAATATATATATATCTGTTAGAAGAGCAAAGAACGACTGAAAGATGCTCCTAAAAAATAATGTATAGAATGGAAAGCAGAAGTTAAATTAAATTAAAAAAATATATACAACAAATATAAAATAAAATTAAAAAAACAGAATTATAAAGAGTGAATTGTAGTATATTTATAGAGTCAACTAGATTACTATATAATCATATTAAAAAGAATTCAAAATTTCTCATATTTACTCATGAAAATTCACCCGTGTAAACAGTGGTCTACTCAATTATTCACAGGGTACAAGCACATATGGTAAGAAAAAGGTCAACACCAACAGCAAAATTGTGTGAAAGTTTTGTTAAGGTTACACCCAATCCATCAGTTAATAAATGTGACAAAATTGAGGTGGCAGCTAAAGTAGAGCAAAGGCTTAAGCTATCCCAGAAAGCACATTGAAAAATAATAAATCATAAGAAATTGCTGTTGTTGTTAATGTGGTTGTTGTTGTTGTTGCTGTTGTTGCTGTGAGGCAAAAACCAATTTCATGACAGCGGCGGTCGAGGCGAAAGGCAACAACGGTGGCAAAAGTTGAAGTCAACCATAAAGCGCACCTGTTCATGTGTGGCAACACACACACACACTCTCTCACACACACACACACACACAGGGAGTGAGTTGTGAAGAGTACATGGCTACAATTTGCTACGTGCTGAATGCGCTGCTGTAAACTATTTTTGCTGCTAAATTTATTACAACTGCGAGTTGCAGTTGCAGCTGAAAACGGAAAACCCGAACAAGAAGCATTTTTACATGCATCTATGGTTAGATAGAGTGTAGGGGGCTGCGGTGTGCGGCAAATGATGAGTTTAATCACCTTGTGAAAGTGGCGAGAGAAACATGCCTGCCAAAATTGAGATGCGCATCCTGTCGCCCTGTAGTTGACATAGTTTTTAAGGCGCTCTAATTGAAGTGTTGCTTAAACAAAAGCAAAACTTAAATTGCTGTGAAATTGTCTGTATGCAACCGTCCCATACCCCCCTTTCAACTTAAGCAGCTTGAAGACACTCGCCAAAATGCAAGAGTACAACATGAAAATGGCAAACGTTCGCCTGTTTGCCAGTTTTGCCAGTCTGCCACTTGCCTTCACGCTTAAACACTTTGCGGCGGGCGGAGAGTGACGCTTGGAGAGTGCAGAGTGACGGGTGGCAAGTGTGTCTGCAATGGGATGGGGGGATGGGGGTTGCCGCGTCGCCAACTTGCAACATTTATGGCATCGGCAACGCTGCTTAACTGCTTGGAGAGCACTTGCCGCGCAATGCTTTGACCAAGAACCGGGTGACAAGCCAGCCGCTTTGTGGCTGTCAAGTGGCCTCTTTTTTCTTTTTTCTTTTCTATTTTTTTTTTGGCTGCCCGACTTTGACTCCACACATAAGTGCACTTCTCAGCCACCCATATAAGGCAGAGCAGAGCAGACAGGAACAGGATCAGGGATATGCCTGACTGCAACAATGTTGCACAGCGCCAAATGAAAATCGCGTGCTTTGAGCCGTTTAATTAACTGCCATTTTGTAAGCATTTTAAACAAAAGCGCATTATAAAAACAGTCGAAACATTTTTATAGCTATAAATGAAGTTATCGATTAATACGGTAATTCGATATTGCTTCAACAATTTTATCAGTTTATATATAATATGTGGATGTGAATATATTAACGAAAACGGGGTATATTCGATAGTCTTGATCTTATATCAAATTAAATTCATTTTGTATATAATCAACATGAAAATACGCATGCCTAATTTAATCATAAATTTAATTGTCTAGCATTTCAAAGGAAGTGAATAATAAATTTAGTTTATATAATTGCATTTATTTGAAACACATTATCACTTTATTTGCAAATTTATTCTGCATTCCTCTTTGCACACATTCACACACAACTTGATCACATTTTAAACGAATTAAAAGTCGCAAGTTCAAAAAGCTTACGGCTAGAATCAACACCAAAAGTCGCTTTCAACCAGCTTAAAGTTAAACACACAAACATTTATATTCACGGTACATTTTGCCGACTTTTAGGTTTTTTCTTCTTGCGCGTAACTGATATGTGAGTGTCACACACACACACACACACACACACACACACACACACTCACACTGTGCACTTTCTAAACTACTTAAAATATTTTGCTGAAGCTCAACAGAAACAAAACCAATGAAAACCCAAAAGTTAAACCACTTCCCCCTTCTATCCCTCCTTTGCATCAGTAGTAGCAGCGCCATCCCCATCCTCATCCCCATTCACGTTGCCAGTGTTGGCGGACGGTGCCTCAAACGATTTTCAAGCAATTTTCCAAAAGCGAGCAAACGAGTGTATCGCTTTCATATGCCAACAACAGCAACAACAACAACACACACAAACACACAGTTGCATTCATAGTGTGTGTGTGTGTGTGAGTGTGTGTACGTTGTATCTTTCACTTTCCTGCATGTGGCAATGAACCGTGAAACCGTAAAATGTTATGTTCTGAAAATCTGAAATTTTTAGCGCGCTTCAAAGCGTTACTTGCCGCCTCCATCGTCATGGACATGGATCCCGACTCCTGATTCTGCTGACGCTGCCACTGCCACTGCCACTGCCACTGCCACTGCTGCTTTCGTTCCCAATAATGTGCCGGGGGGCGGCTGCTGTATGGGTGGCATGCACAGATGAATGTTTCCTAGGTAGCTAGCTACCTAGCCACCATACCATGTCAGGGGATCTGTGCTGCTCTACGTCATCTGCATCATCTGCATCATTGCCTATTTGCATTCCTGACTACATGTGACATGTATCTCCTTTTGGGCGTTCTATCTGAAAATACTTGAATATACAAGTAAATAAAATTACTTTATTTTAACGAAAATAACTTATTAGCAAAAGTTTACAGTAGAAAATGATGCATCAATTATTTAAAATCTAATGAGAATAAGTATAAATATTTAGTTAAAATTAATAATCTAAATTTAAGTTTTTAAATGTGAACATCTTTAAAATCATTACACATAGTTTCCATATTTCGGCAATTTTTCTTTTTAATTAGTTGACAAATCAGTCTTCGGCTACAACACTGTATATTTATATTTTGTTATCATCTGCTGTTTAGCCAGCTAAGAAGGGTGTTTTACAGTCATAACAACCCAACTGTGAACTTATCTTCTGCTTCACTTTACGAGCTTGTGAGGCTTTTAAGGCGTTTAAAGTCTGCCTTTTTGGCTCGATTGTTGGCTTAACCAACATGAAACCCTTGGCTTATGTGCTGTGTAACACACATGTCGCCTCTCTCTCTCTCTCTCTCTCTCTCTCTCTCTCTCTCTCTCCATTCCTCCCCTTCTTTCTCGCTCTGCGTGTTTGAGTATTTGGTCATGCAATTTTGGTCTTATCATTGCTTTATTACCATAGCCGCTCACGTGCCGAGTTCAATGGACTTAAAGTGTTATATTCTTTTTTCTAGATACTGCGACATAAATTGAAGTAAACGAAATTTATTTATCAAAAGCTATTGATAAATTTGTGGCTATTGATAGGCAGCACTTAGGCCTTATGCATTTATAATGCGGCATTGAAAGGTATATCAAATCAACCCAAATTCAATGGGCCTCTTAGTTAAAGACGAGCACGGGACCAGCTGAGACAGGTGGACCCTGGTCTGTGTTTCCAAGTCCGTGGTCCGTCGTCCGTCGTCCGTGGTCGCCGCACCCAAATGCACTCGAACGCAAATGCTTTTGAGTGGAAGAACCAAAAGGAACCGCAGGGCAAGTTAGTTGGTTGCCTTGCTCGCTTTCGCGCTGTATTCTTGTTGTTGCTGTTGGGCCAACTTTCAGAAAGCAACAGCCAGCACTTAATTTACGAATAAACGCGCATAATTTTATATCTATACAAGTCTTTCTGGCAAAGCCAGCAACACCACCAACACCACCAGCAGCAGCACCATCGTCGACTCGGCGTTTTTGGCATATGAAAAGGTTGCCAACGTGGCGCGTTATAATAATTTTTCAAACTACGCATGTGTGTGTGTGTGTGTGTGGGTAGTTGAAAAGTTTTTAACCAATGTCTACTTGTGGCAGCCGCACAAAACTCCTCAAGGTGTGCCTGGCACGCAGCGGCAACCGAGCGTTGAACGCCTCCTGTCTGACTGCTGGTCTTTTGTGGAAGTTTTGCCACTGCCTTGACTGTATGCTAAAACTTAAGCTAAACTCAGTTCACACACACACACACACACACACACACACACATCTACTTAGCTGCACCTGCACGCATGCGAAACCCTTTCACATGTGCAAAACTTTTTGGCAAAGTTTTCGTTCCGAAATTGTTGATGATGAAAATGCGCGAGAAGCGAATGGCAAAAGGATGCGTGCTGAGCGGTGGGGCTTGTTGGCGGTTCTTGGGCGTTGCGCGTTGAACCGCAACCAAGTAAAACGCGAAAAGCACAAACAGCAGCAACAACGACAACAACAACAACAACAACAACAACAACTGCAACAACAGCGCTAATAGGTTGCATAAAAAGGAACCAAAAAAAGGAGTGGAAAAATAAAAGTCTGGCTAACCGTCACATACTCTAAATGCTTGATTATGGGTTAGCTGGATTTACGGTGAATTAATGCGAAAAAAGTGCCTTCATGTGGAAACAAAAAATGTGTAGATGATGTCGATATGTATAAGGCCATAGTTATTTTTTTTATTATTTATATTATGGCATTTAGAGTCTCCACCGCATTCATCAACATAAATATGTTACAGAACTAAATAAGTGCCAAATTTATTTATTTGTATTATCAAGTCAATAACATGCCAATAATTTACAAATATTTGTTGATAGGCTTTAAGCAAATATCTGTGGCTTATGCAGGTTTGTCCTTAGCTCTTTTTTAGCAGTGCATTTACACTTCGCTATCAGTGTGAAAATATCTAAATATTCCTTGGCTAAGTCACACTTGAGTGCGCCCTGCACTGGTTGGTTGCGTTGTGTTTTGTGTTTTGTGTTGAGTGTTGTGTGTTGTGTTTTGTGTTGTGTTTTGGTGTGTGTTTTTAGCTGAGGACTGCGTGGCGGTTAAAGTTCCCATCGGAACAATCACACACGTTTGATACTTGACTGATAGACTTGTTGGATGTGTTGACAGCTTTGGTGGCGCCGCGAAAGTAACCAATACCCAAACCCACACTCAAGCCACCGACTAGCAACTATCAACTGGCAACTGGCAGCTGGCAGCTGGCAACTGGCAGCTGCTCCAGTTAGTTGAGTGGAGTTGATTATTGTACATAGTCGTATCAATATCAATTTGATTATATCCATCAGTCAATTAAAATCATTATGCAAAGCACACATAAACCAACTGACATGCACATACTGTGTGTGGTGTGGTGTGGTTTGGTGGGTTTGTGGTGACTTGTCAGAGCAAGTGGTGCTGGGTGCTGGGTCCAGTCCGGTCCCCATCGGACCAATCAGGCAGCTGTCAGCGCTGACAAGCGAGCTGCGAGCCCAGATTAAAATGGCCGTGGGGCGCAGCTATAAGAAAACGAGACAAAAATCAGAAAGAAAGAATCGTTGGACATGTGTCAAACTCAGCAGCAGCAACAACAGCAACAACAGCAACAGCGACAGCAGCAACTGTTGCTGTCGGGACAAGGGAAGCAGCGACTGGCGTTTGGGGTGGCAAACGGTAATTTCAACGTCAATTAGATGATGTTTACTGCATTTGCAACAAATTGACAAGCTCGTCGCTGCCAGCTCAGGATTTGCCACTGCCGCCTGCCCCACGCCAATCTCCTGCCACAGCATGTGTAGCAGCATGTAGAGCAAATGAAAATTCAAAGCAAAGAAAAATGCCAAACACAAGAAATTTGTTGATGTTGCTGTTGTTGTTGCTGTTGCTATTACTGTTGCTGTTGGTTTGCGGCTGTGTTCAATGCTGTTGACGTTATCAAAAGTTGTGGCCAAGCAGAAAAGAAAACCAACAAAAAAACACAACAAATAAAATAAATAAGGAAGAAATCAAGCGAGTCATGAAAAAGGATACAAGTAATTTGCCAAGGGCAACGCGGGTACAGCGGAAGTTAACATTGAAAAGGATTACCGCGTGCCAGCACACCTGCCATCTCTCTATATATATATATAGTGTATATATATATACGTTTGCCTGGGTTGGGGACATTCAATGTTGCCCTTGGGTCCAACGAAACGTTGCCTTCGCTCTGATGATTTACTTTTTTGTTTTGCTGGCGACCAGGTAAGAAGTCAAAGATTTCTAGTTGGCTGCTTTTTGCGATTTGGCATTGTTGCCATTTTACTTTTACTTTTCTTGCTGATTTGGTGATTTGCTCTTTGTCTTTGGCTTTCAGCAATTGGCAAATTGAAATTTGCATTTTGATTAGCCTCAACCGCCACAGCACACAGCTCCTGCCGATAACTGTGTGTGGCACTCGGAACTGCGCTCCCATTTGCAGTTACGATCGCAAAACTAAGTACCTAGTGTGTGTAAGTGTGTGTGTGTGTGTGTGTGAGTGTGCTTGGGTGTGTATAATGACTTAATAATCCTGTGCAGAAAGTCCTTTTGCAAATTATGACATTTACGTACTAATTTCCTTCCTAAATGCGTTTCGGCGACAATGGGGCCAACCCAAAAGGCTGCCCAAGCACTCAGCTCCCAGCTCCCCGCTCCCAACTCCCAACTTTCAGAGCGACTCCATCTGACGGGCATAAGTTGTTAACTTAAGCTTTTTTGCCACACACATAAAGTTTTTTGCCCTCCCCCTACACACACGCTCTCACTCAACCACTGTGTGTGTGTGTGTGTGTGTGTGTGTGTGTGTGTGTGCTCGGGTTGAAGTCCAGGCGGAAGGAAATGAGAAATTTTAAGTGAACTAGATTTTTGGTCTGTTTGTTGGCTTTGTTTGCGTTTTACTTGCCTGCTGCAGCACCATTAACAACAACTATGAACACATGTACCTACATGTACTATGTGCAACCAGGTGCTGTCTCTCTCTCTCTCTCTATCCCTCTCTCTCTCTCTCTGTGCATGTGTCTCGATTTCTGTTTGCGGTGCTGTGCACCCAGGTTACGTATACGCCACATATGCCTTCCGCACGCCCACGCCCACTCTCACTCCCACAACCAGACACTCGACCAGCACAGATACCTCAAAAAGCCAGGAATAACTTTGCCTAGCATGCAGAGTCGTCGTGCGGGGATCCACTGAGTGACTGACGTCCAGGTCCTGCAAGGATTAACCTTGCCAGTGCTGCGGTGTGCCTAAAATCGTTGGGCAAAGCTAAAGAGCTAAGCTCGTAAAAATCAGCTCTTCTACATTTGTAGCTGGCCAGGCTTATTAACTGAAGCAAAAATGCAACAACATTTAAATGCCCAAAGAGAGTTATTTTCATTTTGGGGAAAACACTATGAATAGGTAGCAACTTTAATATTTGTTGAATATTACAGAGCAAGAAGGAATATGTATTAGAAGCATATTGGCAGCAAAGCAGAGCGAAATGCAAATAAACTTGATCTAAGCAAATTGTTCTCATTACCCACCATTTAACATAGCATTGAACAAATAATTTGCCAGCTATGTGAAGAGTATTGAAGTGCAAATATTTGCTTAGCCTCCAATTAGCCATGCCAACAAGTTATTAATTGGGCTGAACAATTTAACCAACGATATTTGGCCAAAAAGCATTTAGCACGCACTTTAAATTGGAATTTTCATTACTTGCTTTACCCTGTTCCCAGCACAAAAGGATGCAAGGATCAAAAGACATATATCTGAGCCGATAATTGAATCAGGCTGCCCTTATGTATTGCAACATGTGCAAAGATAATTCAATGTCTTTCATTTACTTCATAGCAACGTTCGCTTTAGCAACAGGGTATGATGTAGTCAAGCAGTCTCGGCTAGTTAATTTGTACGTGTTTTATTTTGTGTGTTGTCTATGTATTTTATTTGTGTGTGTGTGTGTGTGCGTGAGCTGTGTATTTGTAAATTTATTTGCTTTTATTTACTGCGGCTGTGTTTTGCTCATTAATTTGGCAATTTGTATGCAAAATGCACACACACAGCCCCCAGCCCTCAGCCACGCCCACTACCCCTAACCAGGCAATACCCCGCTAACTGTCACTGCTATTGTCTGGTGTAATTAGAATCGTGTTAATGAATTTCATTTGTTTGTCTGCCTGTCGACGCTTTCATTTCTTTATATTTGGTTTTATTTGCTTTTCAATTTTTTATTTTGCTGTTTTATTATATACACTTTCTGCCTGCGTATGCGTAATATTTTTGCATACATTCAGTTAGCCGTCCAGAAATGTTTCTTTTGTTGGCCAGTGTATGTGCAAGTGATAGTTATTTAAATTTTAATTACTTATGAGCCGACAGTGAGTGTTTGAATAGCCCAATGAATGCATTTAAATTGTACATTCAAATACGAAATTAAATTTGTTGCTCTTGTCAATGGTACGTTTTTTTATATACATTCTTTTTTTTATTTGCATTTATTTTATATTTTTTTACGCTGCTTGTCCTTGGCAATTAATTGTTTAATTTGGTTATTTATAAATTAATGATGTGTTTTTCATATGTCACTGCACATTTGCGTTCAGTTTTTCCCACTTTCTTTTTTTTTGGTTTTTGTTTTTTTGTATTTCTTTAATTTTGTTTTTAAATTACAAATATCGTTAAACATTCATTTCAATTATGCAGATAAGCGCAAATGTAATGAAAGTTGAACAAGCGGATTAATTTGCAAAAAGTTGCCAAAGCGAAAAAGGTGGCTTAAAGTCAATTTAATGAGTTATAAAATGTACAAGTTTGTGACAGTTAGCGGCAATTTGATTGGACAACGGCATGAATGACAACATATTATTTGCTTTCCACTTGCTGCATTTACTCTAATAAATATTTAATCCTTTTTTTTCAGCACATTTGAAGCGACCACAAAGCAGTGAGTACTATTGCGAAATTTAATTGATACTAATCTTAACTGCTTTAACAACTATAACAACATTTAACACTACGCAGAATGCAATAAAAATGACAAAAAATAGTTGAAAAAATAATGTTATTGAATAATCGATTTTTGCAATATAACCAACGATTATTGTTGAGCTTTAAATCATTCCTACTATTATTGCAATCAGGCAATGGGCTGCGATTAAGTATGGATAGTGCTTCGTCTTTATATGATACATTGCTCAATTTCTGCACTCAAGCTAGTCTGTGCGAGAAGGGTACCGCAGTAATTACGTTTTACTTATTGCACATTTTGCCTCTTCACTCGCAAAATGATACAGGGGAACAGCGAGCAGTGAGCTGAGCAAACAATATGTGGCTCGCATGACTATAACGACCGGGATAAGCAGGATAAGAGGCAGGAGTGGCAGGAGATAGTGGTTGCAGGATAGGCAGAGGGAACGGAGGCAGCTGCAGCTGAAGGTTTAAAGGCAGCACCCGCAGAGAAGCTCAGCACTTGCCCCATTGTTTGTTTGTTTTTACAGCTGTGATTGAGGTGAAATTGCATATTTCTGTGCGCTTCTTTCATTTTATTTCATTGCATTTCATTTTCCGTTTGTATGTGTATGTGTGTGTGTGTATGTGTATGTGTATGTGTATGTTGTGCTTCGGAGCGTGTTCCCATAATAATACCTAGCGTTTTATTGAATGTCGTTACCGTTGCCCGTCTTCAAGCTGACTGCACTTGACCGAGTTGCTCTCTTGCCCCGTTGCTCACGTTTATTGTGGAAAAACTCGTAAATGTCAACTGCGGTAAATGCCCCACAATGGATACCAATTTCAAATATGGCAAACTATTTGTATCATCTTGACAGTACATTTTCTAGGTTAGGGCTATTATTAGTATCCCTTAAGGAAGACATATTAATTGAATTAATCAATATCAAAAAGTTTAAACTTTAAAGAATAAAGACTTCATTTAAAAATACATGTTATAAAATTTGATAGAAATTCCGAAATCATTTTCAATTACAATCGAAATCGGTTCAGTTTTCACAGAGTTATGGCACTTTGAAGTCTGGAAAGGGCAAAGGGAAAATTTTAAATTTCTTAACTTTGAATATAGTATTGTTAAATATGACAAACCATGACCAAAATGGCCTCGGAATTGAGAATCCGATCATTTTTAACAAAGTTATGGAACTTTGAAGTCTGGAAAGGGCATTCTTAGAGACGGGGGAACTTCTCTTGTCAACATCTTGACATTATTTTTGACATGAAATCCAAAATTTTGAAATTTTTTAACTGTGAATCTAGAATTGTCAAAGATGACAAACCATGGCCAAAGTGACCTCGGAATCGGGAATCGGACCACTTTTGACAAAGTTATGGCACTTTGAAGTCTGCGAAGGCATTTTTAGAGACAACATCAGTATGATTTTTACCTAACCGAATAATTCAACCTTATAAAAAAAAACCGGTAACCTGAAGGAATCAATTGCACTTGAAGTCTCGGGGCATTTTTAGGGACAACACTTGTCAGATTGAAAATCCGAATTGAAATTCAACCTTGAGTAGAAGTTAGAAAACCAACCAAATGACTCGAACGAATTTTGATCACTTTGATCTGAAGGGCATTTTTAAACAAATCATGTAATTTTACCTAAATCCGAATCTGAAATTTTCAACCTAATAAATAAAAATGAAACATGGGTAAATGACCTCGGAATCGGGAATCGGACCACTTTGAACAAAGTTATGGCACTTTGAAGTCTGCGAAGGGCATTTTTAGGGACAACACTTGCAGATTTTGAAAAATCCGAATTCTGGAAATTTTTCAACCTTGAAGTAAATTGTTAAAGATGACAAACCAGACCAAAAGACCTCGGAATCGGAAATCGGACCAGTTTTGACAAAGTTATGGCACTTTGAAGTCTGCGAAGGGCATTTTTAGAGACAAATATGTAGATTTTACCTGAAATCCGAATTCTGGAAATTTTTCAACCTTGAAGTAGAATTAAAAATGACAAACCATGGGTAAATGACCTCGGAATCGGGAATCGGACCACTTTTGACAAAGTAGGCACTTTGAAGTCTGCGAAGGGCATTTTTAGGGACAAACTTGTAGATTTTTGAAAAATCCGAATTCTGGAAATTTTTCAACCTTGAAGTAAATTGTTAAAATGACAAACCATGGGTAAATACCTCGGAATCGGGAATCGGACCACTTTTGACAAAGTTATGGCACTTTGAAGTCTGCGAAGGGCATTTTTAGAGACAAATAGTAGATTTTGACCTGAAATCCGAATTCTGGAAATTTTTCAACCTTGAAGTAAATTGTTAAAATGACAAACCAGACCAAAATGACCTCGGAATTGAGAATCCGATCATTTTGGCAAAGTATGGAACTTTGAAGTCTGGAAAGGGCATTCTTAGAACGGGGGAACTTCTCTTGTCAACACTTGACATATTTTAAATGAATCCAAAATTTAAATTTTTTTAACTGTGAATCTAAATTGTCAAAGATGACAAACCATAGCCAAAGTGACCTCGGAATCGGGAATCGGACCACTTTTGACAAAGTTATGGCACTTTGAAGTCTGCGAAGGGCATTTTTAGAGACAAATAGTAGATTTTGACCTGAAATCCGAATTCGGGAAATTTTTCAACCTTGAAGTAAATTAAAAATGACAAACCATGGGTAAATACCTCGGAACGGGAATCGGACCAATTGAAAAGTTAGGCACTTTGAAGTCTGCGAAGGGATTTTAGGGACAACACTTGTAGATTTTAATAAATCCGAATTCTGGAAATTTTTCAACCTTAAGAAATTGTTAAAATGACAAACCAGACCACAAACCTCGGAACGGGAATCGGACCATTTTGACAAAGTTAGGCACTTTGAAGTCTGCGAAGGGCATTTTAGAACAAATAGTAGATTTTACCTGAAATCCGAATTCTGGAAATTTTTCAACCTTGAAGTAAATTAAAAATGACAAACCATGGGTAAATGACCTCGGAATTGGGAATCGGACCACTTTGAACAAAGTTATGGCACTTTGAAGTCTGCGAAGGGCATTTTTAGGGACAACATCTTGCCATGATTTTGACATAAATCCGAATTCTGGAAATTTTTCAACCTTGAAGTAAATTGTTAAAATGACAAACCAGACCAAAATGACCTCGGAATCGGAAATCGGACCAGTTTTGACAAAGTTATGGCACTTTGAAGTCTGCGAAGGGCATTTTTAGAACAAATAGTATATTTTTACCTGAAATCCGAATTCTGGAAATTTTTCAACCTTAATGTAAATTAAAAATGACAAACCATGGGTAAATGACCTCGGAATCGGGAATCGGACCACTTTGACAAAGTTATGGCACTTTGAAGTCTGCGAAGGGCATTTTAGGGACAACATCTTGTCATGATTTTTGACATTAAATCCGAATTCTAAAAATTTTTCAACCTTGAATGTAGAATTGTTAAAGATGACAAACCATGGGTAATATGACCTCGGAATCGGGAATCGGACCACTTTTGACAAAGTTATGGCACTTTGAAGTCTGCGAAGGGCATTTTAGAGACAACATAGTAGATTTTTACCTGAAATCCGAATTCTGGAAATTTTTCAACCTTGAAGTAAATTGTTAAAATGACAAACCATGACCAAAATGACCTCGGAATTGAAATCCGATCATTTTTGGCAAAGTTATGGAACTTTGAAGTCTGGAAAGGGCATTCTTAGAGACGGGGGAACTTCTCTTGTCAACATCTTGACATCATTTTAACATGAAATCCAAAATTAAATTTTTTAACTGTGAATCTAAATTGTCAAAGATGACAAACCAAGCCAAAGTGACCTCGGAATCGGGAATCGGACCACTTTTAAAAGTTAGGCACTTTGAAGTCTGCGAAGGGCATTTTTAGAACAAATATTAGATTTTTACCTGAAATCCGAATTCGGGAAATTTTTCAACCTTGAAGTAGAATTAAAAATGACAAACCATGGGTAAATACCTCGGAATCGGGAATCGGACCATTTTACAAAGTTAGGCACTTTGAAGTCTGCGAAGGGCATTTTTAGGGACAACACTTGTCATGATTTTTGACATAAATCCGAATTCTGGAAATTTTTCAACCTTGAAGTAGAATTGTTAAAGATGACAAACCATGACCACAATACCTCGGAATCGGGAATCGGACCATTTTGACAAAGTTATGGCACTTTGAAGTCTGCGAAGGGCATTTTTAGAGACAACATCATGTCATGATTTTTGACCTGAAATCCGAATTCTGGAAATTTTTCAACCTTGAATGTAGAATTGTTAAAGATGACAAACCATGGGTAATATGACCTCGGAATCGGAAATCGGACCAGTTTTGACAAAGTTATGGCACTTTGAAGTCTGCGAAGGGCATTTTTAGAGACAAATATGTCAGATTTTTGACCTGAAATCCGAATTCTGGAAATTTTTCAACCTTGAAGTAGAATTAAAAATGACAAACCAGGGTAAATACCTCAATCGGGAATCGGACCACTTTTACAAAGTTAGGCACTTTGAAGTCTGCGAAGGGCATTTTTAGGGACAACATCTTGTATGATTTTTACATAAATCCGAATTCTAAAATTTTTCAACCTTGAAGTAAATTGTTAAAGATGACAAACCATGGGTAAATACCTCGAATCGGGAATCGGACCACTTTTGACAAAGTTAGGCACTTTGAAGTCTGCAAGGGCATTTTTAGAGACAACATCATGTCATATTTTTGACCTGAAATCCGAATTCTGGAAATTTTTCAACCTTGAAGTAGAATTGTTAAAATGACAAACCATGACCAAAATGACCTCGGAATTGAAATCCGATCATTTTGGCAAAGTTATGGAACTTTGAAGTCTGGAAAGGGCATTCTTAGAGACGGGGGAACTTCTCTTGTCAACATCTTGACATCATTTTAAATGAAATCCAAAATTTAAATAACTGTGAATCTAAATTTCAAGATGACAAACCATAGCCAAAGTGACCTCAATCGGGAATCGGACCACTTTTACAAAGTTAGGCACTTTGAAGTCTGCGAAGGGCATTTAGAACAACATAGTAATTTTACCTGAAATCCGAATTCGGGAAATTTTTCAACCTTGAAGTAAAAAAAATACAAACCAGGGTAATATACCTCGAACGGAATCGGACCATTAAAAGTTATGGCACTTTGAAGTCTGCGAAGGGCATTTTTAGGGACAACACTTGTAGATTTTAATAAATCCAATTCTGGAAATTTTTCAACCTTGAAGTAAATTGTTAAAGATGACAAACCAGACCACAAACCTCGGAATCGGGAATCGGACCATTTTGACAAAGTTAGCACTTGAAGTCTGCGAAGGGCATTTTAGAACAACATAGTAATTTTTACCTAAATCGAATTCTGGAAATTTTTCAACCTTGAAGTAAATATAAAATGACAAACCATGGGTAAATACCTCGGAATAATCGGACCACTTTGAACAAAGTTAGGCACTTTGAAGTCTGCGAAGGGCATTTTTAGGGACAACATCTTGCCATGATTTTTACATTAAATCCGAATTCTGGAAATTTTTCAACCTTGAATGTAAATTTTAAAATGACAAACCATACCAAAATGACCTCGGAATCGGAAATCGGACCATTTTGACAAGTTAGGCACTTTGAAGTCTGCGAAGGCATTTTTAAACAACATAGTCATATTTGACCTAAATCCGAATTCTGGAAATTTTTCAACCTTGAATGTAGAATTGATATAAATGACAAACCATGGGTAATATGACCTCGGAATCGGGAATCGGACCACTTTTGACAAAGTTATGGCACTTTGATGTCTGCGAAGGGCATTTTTAGGGACAACATCATGTCATGATTTTTGACCTGAAATCCGAATTCTGGAAATTTTTCAACCTTGAATGTAGAATTGTTAAAGATGACAAACCATGACCAAAATGACCTCGGAATTGAGAATCCGATCATTTTTGGCAAAGTTATGGAACTTTGAAGTCTGGAAAGGGCATTCTTAGAGACGGGGGAACTTCTCTTGTCAACATCTTGACATCATTTTTAACATGAAATCCAAAATTTTTAAATTTTTTTAACTGTGAATCTAGAATTGTCAAAGATGACAAACCATAGCCAAAGTGACCTCAATCGGAATCGACCACTTTTGACAAAGTTATAGCACTTTGAAGTCTGCGAAGGGCATTTTTAGAGACAACATCATGTCATGATTTTTACCTGAAATCCGAATTCGGAAATTTTTCAACCTTGAATGTAGAATTATATAAATGACAAACCATGGGTAATATACCTCGGAATCGGGAATCGGACCAATTTTACAAAGTTATGGCACTTTGAAGTCTGCGAAGGGCATTTTTAGGGACAACATCTTGTCATGATTTTTGACATTAAATCCGAATTCTGGAAATTTTTCAACCTTGAATGTAAATTGTTAAAATGACAAACCATGACCACAATACCTCGGAATCGGGAATCGGACCATTTTGACAAAGTTATGGCACTTTGAAGTCTGCGAAGGGCATTTTTAGAGACAACATCATGTCATGATTTTTACCTGAAATCCGAATTCTGGAAATTTTTCAACCTTGAATGTAGAATTGATATAAATGACAAACCATGGGTAATATACCTCGGAATCGGGAATCGGACCACTTTTGACAAAGTTATGGCACTTTGAAGTCTGCGAAGGGCATTTTTAGGGACAACATCTTGTCATGATTTTTGACATTAAATCCGAATTCTGGAAATTTTTCAACCTTGAATGTAGAATTGTTAAAGATGACAAACCATGGGTAATATGACCTCGGAATCGGGAATCGGACCACTTTTGACAAAGTTATGGCACTTTGAAGTCTGCGAAGGGCATTTTTAGAGACAACATCATGTCATGATTTTTGACCTGAAATCCGAATTCTGGAAATTTTTCAACCTTGAATGTAGAATTGTTAAAGATGACAAACCATGACCAAAATACCTCGGAATTGAAATCCGATCATTTTTGGCAAAGTTATGGAACTTTGAAGTCTGGAAAGGGCATTCTTAGAGACGGGGGAACTTCTCTTGTCAACATCTTGACATCATTTTTAACATGAAATCCAAAATTTTTAAATTTTTTTAACTGTGAATCTAGAATTGTCAAAGATGACAAACCATAGCCAAAGTGACCTCGGAATCGGGAATCGGACCACTTTTGACAAAGTTATGGCACTTTGAAGTCTGCGAAGGGCATTTTTAGAGACAACATCATGTCATGATTTTTGACCTGAAATCCGAATTCGGGAAATTTTTCAACCTTGAATGTAGAATTGATATAAATGACAAACCATGGGTAATATGACCTCGGAATCGGGAATCGGACCATTTTGACAAAGTTATGGCACTTTGAAGTCTGCCAAGGGCATTTTTAGGGACAACATCTTGTCATGATTTTTGACATTAAATCCGAATTCTGGAAATTTTTCAACCTTGAATGTAGAATTGTTAAAGATGACAAACCATGACCACAATGACCTCGGAATCGGGAATCGGACCAGACAAATAGGCACTTAATCTGCGAAGGCATTAACAACATCATGTCATATTTTGACCTGAAATCCAATCTAAATTTTCAACCTTAATGTAAATATAAAATACAAACCATAATATACTCGGAATTGGAATCGGACCACTTTGAACAAAGTTATGGCACTTTGAAGTCTGCGAAGGGCATTTTTAGGGACAACATCTTGCCATGATTTTTGACATTAAATCCGAATTCTGGAAATTTTTCAACCTTGAATGTAGAATTGTTAAAGATGACAAACCATGACCAAAATGACCTCGGAATCGGAAATCGGACCAGTTTTGACAAAGTTATGGCACTTTGAAGTCTGCGAAGGGCATTTTTAGAGACAACATCATGTCATGATTTTTGACCTGAAATCCGAATTCTGGAAATTTTTCAACCTTGAATGTAGAATTGATATAAATGACAAACCATGGGTAATATGACCTCGGAATCGGGAATCGGACCACTTTTGACAAAGTTATGGCACTTTGATGTCTGCGAAGGGCATTTTTAGGGACAACATCATGTCATGATTTTTGACCTGAAATCCGAATTCTGGAAATTTTTCAACCTTGAATGTAGAATTGTTAAAGATGACAAACCATGACCAAAATGACCTCGGAATTGAGAATCCGATCATTTTTGGCAAAGTTATGGAACTTTGAAGTCTGGAAAGGGCATTCTTAGAGACGGGGGAACTTCTCTTGTCAACATCTTGACATCATTTTTAACATGAAATCCAAAATTTTTAAATTTTTTTAACTGTGAATCTAGAATTGTCAAAGATGACAAACCATAGCCAAAGTGACCTCGGAATCGGGAATCGGACCACTTTTGACAAAGTTATAGCACTTTGAAGTCTGCGAAGGGCATTTTTAGAGACAACATCATGTCATGATTTTTGACCTGAAATCCGAATTCGGGAAATTTTTCAACCTTGAATGTAGAATTGATATAAATGACAAACCATGGGTAATATGACCTCGGAATCGGGAATCGGACCAATTTTGACAAAGTTATGGCACTTTGAAGTCTGCGAAGGGCATTTTTAGGGACAACATCTTGTCATGATTTTTGACATTAAATCCGAATTCTGGAAATTTTTCAACCTTGAATGTAGAATTGTTAAAGATGACAAACCATGACCACAATGACCTCGGAATCGGGAATCGGACCAGTTTTGACAAAGTTATGGCAGTTTGAAGTCTGCGAAGGGCATTTTTAGAGACAACATCATGTCATGATTTTTGACCTGAAATCCGAATTCTGGAAATTTTTCAACCTTGAATGTAGAATTGATATAAATGACAAACCATGGGTAATATGACCTCGGAATCGGGAATCGGACCACTTTTGACAAAGTTATGGCACTTTGAAGTCTGCGAAGGGCATTTTTAGGGACAACATCTTGTCATGATTTTTGACATTAAATCCGAATTCTGGAAATTTTTCAACCTTGAATGTAGAATTGTTAAAGATGACAAACCATGGGTAAAGACCTCGGAATCGGGAATCGGACCACTTTTGACAAAGTTATGGCACTTTGAAGTCTGCGAAGGGCATTTTTAGAGACAACATCATGTCATGATTTTGACCTGAAATCCGAATCTAAATTTTTCAACCTTGAATGTAAATTGTTAAAATGACAAACCATGACCAAAATACTCGAATTAAATCCGATCATTTTGGCAAAGTTATGGAACTTTGAAGTCTGGAAAGGGCATTCTTAGAGACGGGGAACTTCTCTTGTCAACATCTTGACATCATTTTTAACATGAAATCCAAAATTTTAAATTTTTTAACTGTGAATCTAGAATTGTCAAAGATGACAAACCATAGCCAAGTGACCTCGAATCGAATCGACCACTTTTGACAAAGTTATGCACTTTGAAGTCTGCGAAGGGCATTTTAGAGACAACATCATGTCATGATTTTTGACCTGAAATCGAATTCGAAATTTTTCAACCTTGAATGTAGAATTGATATAAATACAAACCATGGGTAATATGACTCGGAATCGAATCGGACCAATTTTGACAAAGTTATGGCACTTGAAGTCTGCAAGGCATTTTTAGACAACATCTTGTCATGATTTGACATTAAATCCGAATTCTGAAATTTTTCAACCAATAAATGTTAAAGATGACAAACCATGACCACAATGACCTCGGAATCGGGAATCGGACCATTTAACAAAGTTATGGCACTTTGAAGTCTCGAAGGGCATTTTTAGAAAATATTCATATTACCAAATCCAATCAAATTTCAACCTTAATTAAATTGATATAAAACAAACATAATATACTCAATCAATCGGACCACTTTTACAAATTATCACTAATCTCGAAGGGCATTTTTAGGGACAACATCTTGTCATGATTTTTGACATTAAATCCGAATTCTGGAAATTTTTCAACCTTGAATGTAGAATTGTTAAAGATGACAAACCATGACCACAATGACCTCGGAATCGGGAATCGGACCAGTTTTGACAAAGTTATGGCACTTTGAAGTCTGCGAAGGGCATTTTTAGAGACAACATCATGTCATGATTTTTGACCTGAAATCCGAATTCTGGAAATTTTTCAACCTTGAATGTAGAATTGATATAAATGACAAACCATGGGTAATATGAACTCGGAATCGGGAATCGGACCAGTTTTGACAAAGTTATGGCACTTTGAAGTCTGCGAAGGGCATTTTTAGGGACAACATCATGTCATGATTTGTGACATTAAATCCGAATTCTGGAAATTTTTCAACCTTGAATGTAGAATTGTTATAGATGACAAACCATGGCCAAAATGACCTTAGATTCGGAAATCGGGTCAGTTATGGCAAAGTTATGGCACTTTGAAATCTGGGAAAGGCATTTTTATTGAGAACTTCACATGTCATAATTTTTGACATGAAATCCGAAATTTTGAAATCGGTTCAGTTTTGACAAAGTAGTGTTGGCTTAAAGTCAAGGAACGACTTGGAAATATATCAGGAACATTTGAGAAGAGCACGTGAAATTGTAAAGGTGATTAGCAACACTGGAGCGAACTGTCAATCGGAGTTTATATGTATATATGTGTTAACTCGTTGATTATTATTAAAGCCTTCAGCAGGCTGTAGCATTTAGACTTGTTTATATTGTAAGCTCCGCAGTTAAATATCGAAAGAACGTGATAATCATTTGCTAACATGCAAAACCTGATAAAGAGTCGCGCCGTCTTTGAGATATTGAAAAAGCCGCTGCCCGAGAGGCTACAGTTCTATAGGGACAGCGACACGGACAGTGACTGCGAGGACAGCGCTGCATGTGGCTGGAGGAAAGCAGCTGCCACTGAAGCAACAGCTGCTGCTGCTGCTGCCGCCAAGCTCAATGTGAATGCGAGCGTATTCCAGCCGCGCTCGCACATCGTCGGAGGCAACAATAATGAGGATGGGAGTCTGAGCGATTTACAGAGTCGCATTGATGGGTTGGAAGGGCGCAAGCCAACGCAGCCGAAGCTAATGCTGCCCTGGAAGGGCTTCCCCAAGATCATGAATCCAGAGCGCAATAGCAAACCTCGTAAGTCCTCGAAGATGCTAATCCTACAGCTGCCCACTCACAGATCCATTCTCCTTTAGCCCAGATCAGCAAAGAGCCAAAGAAGCTTGCTGTCATCAGTGAACATCCTAATAACGAAAACGGCTTAAAGCGCGCACAGCCGGATAAGGAGTCGTCTCCTCCAAATAGCAGCAAAAAGCAGGTCAAGGTGGAGGCTGCGGCGACGGCGGAGAAGCGTCGTGAGCTGGAGCGCAAGGTGGCTCTGGATGCGCTGAAGCTCATCGAGCAGCGTCGCCTGCGTGAGTCGATGGAGCAGCCACAGGCCATAGTGCATCTGACGCGTGAGCCCGTGGACTTTACGCCGGAGGAGCGGCTGCGTGTGAATCGCTTGCGCATCATCAAGCGTGCAAACATTGAGAGAATTCTGCGCGAGATGCGCCAGGAAACGGAGGTGAAGAAGCCCAAAGATTTTGTCGGAAAGCCAATCAGTCGCTACGTATGCCTGCAACGGGCTGTCAAGCCGGAGACCCAGCCCAAGCCGGAGACGGAGACGGAGCCGCAGCCGGAGCCGCAGCCGGAGATGCAGCCCAAACAGCTGCCGGTAGAGAGTGCACCACCGAAACGTTATATACCCACTGTCAAGCAGTGGGATGAGCGCTGCAGGGCCAAGGCCGGCGCCAACAAGGAGAACACTATGGATCGCAGGTCTCTGCGCAAACTGGAGGAGAACGCTGCAGTTCCGCTTGCCAGGGCACTGTCGAGCCAGGTAAATAAATTGCCGCCAAGCGAGCCGGAGCCAAGCTTCGCCAAGAAGCTCTTTGTGCCACGCTATTGGCCACCGGCTCCGGTGATGGTCCACACTGAGCAGCGTCGTGGCAATCTGACCCATGCCCGCAATATCTCTCGCGCCTTTCCCAATTGCGGTCTGCTGCCCACCCCGGGTCCCGTTGTCGATTATGCGAGTGCTTATCATTTCTACGACAATATATCGCTGAAGCCGTCAAATCCCGTTAGGCGTTATGATATGAAGGAGCTGCTACAGTTGGAACCACAGCCACACGAAATGCAGGAGCCGCATTTTGATGAAGCCCTCTACAAGCTGGGATTCATAAGCAATTCATTGTAAATAGCATCAGTCAGTTGTTTCCTCAGTTTAGTGTTGCTTTAGTTCTATCTTCAATGTGTATTCAGTTTGTTAGTTTTTCTTTGGTTTATCGTTAGCATTTCGCCATGTTTTGTCCAGTTGCATTTCCTGTTATTAAGCCTCGAGTTTCTCTGCTCGGCCTGTTATGTATTATTTCATCTTTGGATTTTTGCAACTTAATTATTATTAATAATAAAGTCGAAACTGCAGCAAACTACAATTTATAATAGATTCAATATGATATCCAAGGCATGATAGATTTTATCTAAGATCTGACTTGCAAATTCTTGAAACAATTAATATTGCCAAAAGCATTCATATAAATAGTTTTTATCACTTGCAGATGTATTTGAAGTATGTTGAAATGCTACAAAGAAGTTTTTCCTATTATGAAAAGATTTGAAGTACACAGTTGTTTCGTTCAACTATTCTTAAGCTCCATTTAACGAATTTTCATGCAGTGAATTTTTCTCTAAAATCAACATTTTTCGCAGCCGAAAATTGAACTCACCATGAAAAATATGAAGGAAGTGAACAAGTTGCAGCAAAGTATCACATCAAAGATTTTAAGTCTTAAAAAAAATTTCTGGTTTTTAAATTAAATTATGTAAAGAAAATATTTTATATATTAAAAATTGTGCTACTGTTTTATATATTTATGTATTCGCTTGCAACTTTAATTTCTTTTTACAAATTAGTTGCTATTCATCTACTCAACTATGCACCCTTAGGGCTTTCAATTAATATTGACATAGCAGCCGGTCCCTGTAGCCTTAAAGGACCCGCCTCGCATTTCAACGCCACTCACTTGTCCTGGCCAACAGGATATGTGCAGTTGCTGGCTTTTACTTACAAAAGGTTTCATTAAATTGATGTCCACCAGTTGATGCCCAGCAACTAGCTGACGGAAGCGGAAACTGTAGCGCAGAGTAGGAAAGTGGGTGGGGGCGAGGAGGCAGGGGTAGTAGGTAACTGAAGCTGCCACGTTGAAGCCATAACTTAAAAGACGCCAAGCAATGCATCCTCGTAGATTGCCAACAATTAACAGCATAAATTTAAATATGCAATTAACACAACAGCTTGAGGCTGCAACAAAAAAGCCAAACAAACTGAAAGAGCAGCAGCACAACAATGACAGATTCAACTATGAGTAGCTGTGAATGAAGTCTGCTCGACTACAAGATACCATAGACATGCATTTTGTAATAAAGTGTAAATTAATTGAAACTTCAAAAAGCCCCGATTGATTTTTTACAGACATATAGTAAACCAATGCAAGTAATTTATAGACTCAGACATATTCATTTGTTTATGTTTGTTGAGATTATGCGATTGCCTTGAGCATACCCTGCTTTCGTTTTTGCTGGCCATTTGAATGTTGGCACTGGCTGTGGCAGTGGCGACACTGAAAGCCAAAGGTCATTTTAACACATGCCCACACACACACACTCTCGTACACTCTCGTACACTCACACAGCAACAGTGAAATGCATTTGATTGTTTGTGTTTTCCATTTTTTTAAAAACACACAGCAAACACCGCGCGAAAAAAGCACACAATTTTACGCTTTATTTACGCGGCGGCCATCAACAATGCTGGTCATGTGATACGCTGGCCAGACCCACCTGCACCCCACCAACCCCCCCTCAGCAACCCAGCAACACCATCAGCAACACAACACCAACAATTGTAGCACCACCAGCACATGTCAATATTTTAACGCTCAGCCACAAGGGAAGCTGGGTTGCTATTGTTGTTGTTGTTGTTGTTGTTGTTGCTGTTGTTGCAGTTGTTGTTGTTGTTGCTGTTGTTGCTGCTCGCTCGCTCGCTTTACTCGCCGTTCATTTGCGGCAATTGGAGTCGCGCGCGTTATTGATGTGTAAAGTGGACGCCGTTGTTTAATAAAATTAAAATACAAATTTAATATCGCCTCCTGCTGGGCGCTGATTTCGCGTGTTAATAACAATGCACAACAACAACAGTACTAACAACATATATATATATATATATTAAATAATAATATTAATATTGCCAATGGCAATGCATTCAAATTACCCCACGCTGGCAATTTGACCAGAGCCAATGTTGACAAGAAGCCGGAGCTGGAGCCGGATCCGGAGCCGGAGTCTGGTTGCCTGGGTGCCAAGTTCTGGCAACAAATTATGTTTTTTGCCATCAAGTCAAAGTGCAACTGTCAGCTGGCTCATTATCAGTTGGCAATTTAAGCCGCGGCGCAGTTAGTTAACTTAATGTGGACTGCGAAGCCGGTTCTTGGGTTTTACAGTCACAAAGTCGCAAAGCGAATGGAAAACTTTTCATTTTCCCCTGCATGCTGCTGGCACCGCCCCACCTACCCAGTTACTGCCACAGCTGATGCAGCAGCCTTTGGCTGGCTCCTGAATCTTGCACGCTTCCTTGCCATAATCATAACATGGCAATTTTATTCAATTTCCTGCCTTTTGTGTGTGCCACAAGCAGCTGAGACTTGCAGCAGCTGCAAAGCAACTGCGAAAGGAAAGCAACTATTTTCAAAACAGCCAGCAAGTCCGACTTGCAGATGCCCTGTAATAAAAAGAACATTTTAATCAAATTAAATACAAATATGGTCTGACTTTTATAGTTATACAACTAGTTAAGATATGAACCCTTTTTACTTTCTATAAAGTTAAATGTCGGGCAAACTGCCCTGAAGCAGAAAAACAAGTTTTAAACGCTTCACGAGTCAAAGGCCGTCAAAAGAGCAACGTCGAAGGCGAAATAAGTTTTATTCTTTTTGAGAGCAGTCAACATTTTTCTGAAATTAACGGCGAACAAAATAGAAATACAAAGAATGCAGCACAGCTATGTGGGCCACTTTGTGGCAGACGTTGCCACAAAGCGTCAAGCAGTCAACAGTCAACAGTCAACAAACGAGCATAAAGCGGCTTAAAGGCAGCGCCAGGTGGAGGATCCGGATCCGAATCCCGATCCCGGCTGCTAGCCAAACACAATGTACTGTAAGCTGATTAAAGGCCATCCGCAAGGCTCGCACCGCACAATGGCTCGCACTCGGAATGACAGCTCAGTTGACCAAAACACTTTGTAACCCTAATTAAGCCACTTAACAATCTTGAGGTCTCCTTCGGCCTGCAAAGGCAAACACGGCGTATGCGCAATAAGAAATGCATATATGCACCCAAAGATAATTCGCTCTTTAAACTAGGCTTAATGTTAGTTTTGCATTAGGCATTCATTTTTTCACCTTAGAGTTTCTACGTGCATATTACTTGCAACTTGCCAGTTGCCACTTGAATTCATTCTTGCGAAACTCCGGCTGCGACGTGACTCTTGTGCTTTGAAAGCAGCCACGTTGAATGCTCTTCATATCCAGTGTCGTTTGACATCAAGAGCATTGCATTACGCATACGCCCCGTCACCTTGTTAGCCGAAACTATAAAGTTTGTTTGAACTTGTACATGAAATCAAGATTGAGAGAAAACTTATTAATTTGCCGTGCTTTTTGGCCAAACTTTTAACAATTTTCAGCTGGATACTGAGCTGATTGTTTCGAACTCATCTTGCATCGGAAATTTATACCTGCACATATTACACAAATAAAATAAGCCTCTTAAAAAGTTTCACAAGATCATCTTCCATAAAGTTGAATAATTTATTTTCACATGAAATTACGTTTTCATCAGATTATTTTCTCTTTTCTAATGTATTACAGGTAGATAAACTTATTGATCCGATCAGCTTAAGCACATATTTTATAAATTTAAAGTTTGCCATTTTCCAACCACATTTGAAACAAGTCTGTTTTAAATTATACACGCTGCTTGGAAAATGCCTTGTTAACCGTATTGTGAAGCCCTTGAGCGAGGTTTAGAAGAGTTGCTATTGCTGTTGTTGTTGTTGTTGTTGTTGTTGCTCTGCTTATTGGCTGGCTGTTATTGTTAGGCAGGCTGCCATCAACAACATCATTGTCGGCACCATCAACGTTGATGGCCTGTTAAATTGCCTGTTTCGTCGTGTTTGTTGTTGTCTCCGCGTGCCACTTGCACCGTGGCACAGTCGCTGTAGCTGTGGCACGTGTCCTGCCGCCGCTGCCGCTGCTGCTGACTTGGTTAGCACATGCGAGAGCTGCTGTGCAGGTGTGCGTGTCACCTACATTATGCACATTAGCGCACATTATGAGACTGTTTCGGTGACCCCTGCGCAGAAAAAACAACAGCAGCAGCAGCAGCAGGTGAGGCGTGGCGAGGTCGCAACTCTTTTCGACTGGACACTGAGCCATTTCGTGACCCATTTGGCAAGTGGCCAGCAGAAGCAGCCATAGCAAGCAGATGACAAGCGCGAATGCTGATGCGGATGCTGATGTTAACGCTGACATCTGACATGCTACAGCGTGGACAAAATGATTTTTGACTCAAATTAGTCGCCTCGCTCGGCAGTGTCTCATGCCACATGCCACATGCTGCATGCTGTAAATCCAATGAAAGCAGTGAAAAATTAAGTTAATTACCAAGCACCTGCCAACTGCCCAAAGTGTGGGTGTATGCAAGTGTGTTTATGTATGTGTGTGTGAGTGTGTGTGTGTGGTTAACTGACCCTCGGGCGTGCCTCTTGCTAAGTGTTTACGTGTGCCACATGCCTAATGCATCCTTGTTGCACAGCAGCATGGCTGCGGGCGCTTTGAACCAGAAAAAACACCTTAAAATGTTGCCCAGCTAGCACGACAAAGTGCACCTGCTGCATCCACAGTGCAGCCACAGTGGCTGCTGTACGTTATTGCACGCTTTTAGGCTGCCACTTGATATGACTCTTACGGAGCGCATGTCCTGCGCTGCATTACAAAAATTGCATGTCCTAGATAAGAGCTTGAAATCTCATAGTTTTTTATTCTCTCTGCTGTTAGTCACAATCCAAAGTAGACATGCCAAAAAACTGAACGTGCCAATAAAAAAAGGGAAGAGAAAGTTGCCACTGCATTTCTTTCCCGACCCGCCACTGTATAACATTTCCTATTATGGCACACAATTTTTCCATCATTATCCAAAGTATTTACTTAAGTCTACGCTTAAGAACTCTCTTCATATAGTACCCAAAAAAAGGTGTGTATAGTCAGCGATTATCATTAATGCACAGCACACAGCAGCGCAATGTAATATATAAATTGAGTCTTACAATCCAATAATTTATGTGGCAATACTTTATTACTATAATATTTATGTGCATGCAGTCTGCTGCACTCTGTCATGTCCTGTGTGTCCCTTCACTGAGACTTGGCTTGACAGCCGCTGATCTTTTTATTGCCCACCCAATCAACCACACACACACACACGCACACGCATACACACACACACACATGTGCACTAACAATTGCGGCGTAATATAATGTCAAAATGTTGTTGTTATTGCAATCCATTTATTAAACATAATTTTCACGCATAAATTTAAACACCATTCGAGTGTACATTTTTTGTGGCCTGCTCATTTTTTTTTTTATTTTTGCTGTTGTTGTTGTTGCTGTTGCTGCTGCTGCCGCCAGCAATTGCAATTAAAATTCATTGTTATGTGCGGGCTCATTTTGACTTTTTGTTGTCCTGTCAGCTGACCAAACGTTGTTAACTCCGCGTTGCCAACCAATTTTCAGTGCCATAATTATAAATACTCATCTATATGCATTTTACATACTGATACCTCAATATCCACATAGCCATGCCATGCTTAATGGAGAGTTACATTTAAATGCATTTAAGTAGCTTCCCACCCTCTCTACCCCACTGCTGCCCACTGCTGCACTCTGCAACGCCTCTGCTGACCATTTGTTGCAGCTGTTGATTGGCGCTTTTGATGATTTCGGCTTAATAAGCGATAATTACATGTCAACCGCCCTGCACGGGGCAAGAACAATGCAGCCAAAGAGAATATAGCCCGCCTGCGTGTGTGTGTGTCTGTGTGTGTGTGCGTGTCCGTGTAAATTGATTACCCACACACATACAATAAGTAGCTGAATGAAGTCCGAGCGATCAACCGTTCATTGTTTAAAAAAATAAATATATTCAACCGTGTTTCAACTTTTACTGAATCTTTTTTATGCACAGAATCAAACGATTATTAACACTATATTAAGCTTAAATGCTGAGTATCTGCACCAATAATGCAAAATATTTTATATAATTGTATTTATATTGAACAAACCATATTTCAATAAAAAGAAAACATTTTGGAGTCGATTTAATTCAGGAAAAACACACAGTTTAATGTATTTTTCGCACATGCAACCATAAATTGATTAAATTAGTTCTTATGCAAACGCATGAACAACAAACTAGATATTAATAGATAAAGGTAGATAATTAGCATGATAATATATATATTTTTGGGGCTTTAGTGATAGCAACTGTTTTAAAAGCACCATTTACCGTTATGCATGAGTGTGTGTGTGTAGTTGAATTTGTAGTTGGGGGTAAGTGTGCCACTAATGCATTTTTGTGGCCAACTGAAAATTGCTGTGCAACTGAGAAACAACAACAATGCACACAAACCCACACACGCAGCACTGACAGCAGCATTTTAATAATAAAATTGTTAACAGAATTTTGCTGTGCTTTTGGCCAGAGAAACATGTGTTAGCCTTGTTAGGGAGTATACACAATGCGATGGCTCTTGTTGCCCTTTATGCTGTTCATGTTGTTGCTGTTGTTGTTGTTGTCGTTTGGCTTTGTTGCGCAATCTAAATAAAATGGTCGACGTGTGTACGCACAACTTTTGCCATATTTAATCGTATTTGCAGAGCAGCAACAACAACATTCCTACGGGCTGGCAGAGGCAAAAGGATTGCCTGTGGTTTTAGTGCCAATTGTAGCCAAGCGGCTGAAAGTTTTTGGCTTTTGGGCATTTGCTTATTATTGTTAAACTTTTTGCGCCCACAACAGGACGCAACACAATACAACTACAATAACCACAAGAACAACACACACATTGCCCTCTTTAGGTCGCTGCATATGTATGAATTTTTAGAAATTTGTAGCACAAAATTACCTCAGGAAATGCAGCTGCAAATAGAGATGGCAGCGTGACAACAAATCTTTCTCTAAGCAACTGAAAACTGTTGTGTATGTTAACTATTTCCTAACATTATGCCTAAGCTAGCGTATCTTGCTGATATTGTGGCAAGTTTATAGTTTTTGAATGTATAAAGATGGCAAAGATGTATATGAGATTATTTGTATCATTCATTAAAAACACTTTTTAGTTTTTCCCTTTAACGATTATAAAAACAATGGCGACAACGTTGCCATCTTGGCCATCTCAAAGCACAATTGGTACATTTGCTTACCTTTTGTGCCACAATTTCATTCTATGCTGTTCAGTTTCGGTTTTTAAGCTTGTTTGTGGCTCTGTGGGATAGCTTAAAACGTGCAGCTGAAACTTTTGCCTGGCTGCCCGCAAGTTTTAAGGCACAAATTTATGCCACATACTCACCCATAGAGACGGACGCACACGGACACATAAAGTGAGCATGTGTGCATGGAAAGTGATTAAAAATTGGGTCAAGTGGCATATGCGTGCTGGGATTAAGCAATTTGGCACACAAATCAAAAGATTTGTCCATTTTTATGGCCAGTTTCCGACATACTTCGATAGCTAGCTAGCTGGCAAGTGAAAGCGGCTCTCAAATGCAGTGAGCAGCCCATAAAGAATTCCACTTAATTACAAAACGAGACCACAGAAAATAAGCAACGATTTGAAGCACAGTGACTGCAAATAGCGTAGCAACAACTAGTAACAAGTTAACTGCCTGGCCAAATCAGTCGCTGGCAATGCCAAACCTCAACGTTTTGGGCAAATGCAAATGCCATAGGCCAGCAACGCCAGCAACGCCACTTGCCGGCTCAAACCAATACCAATACCAATGGCATCCATGTGTGAGCAAGGATCTACGGGCAGAAATGTGTGACTATGCTGTGTGCATGTAAGTGTGTGTGTGTGTGTGTGTGGGTGTGGGTGTCACTGGTTTGTTTTGGCTGCGGTTGCAGCAGCGGTGATGCCAGTGACGCAACAACAGAACAGTAGCAACATTGACAGCATCAGTCGATGCTTTGACTTGTGCACTTGCCACTTTGCCGCGTTTCCACTGACTTGCATCAAGCCGCATCAGCATTTACCGCAAAGGCTGCTGCTTTAACTTATAAACTCAGCAGTTGACATTTACTTGTTTAAATAAATACAAAATTATGACATATTAATCTAGCTAAGCATTTAACAACACTTTCTAAAGCTTAAGGTATACTAATCTAGATAAATTTATATTATTATATAGAATGAATAATCTACAAAATCCCATAAAACGAAATGAGACAATCTATTGCTTTTTTCAATTAATTCATCTTTCAATATGCATTTGTTTGACTCGTATTTTAAATTGCCTGCTGCAACTTGCTGCAGGCCAATGAAAATACAGTTATATTTTGGTATTAGGCAACTGTAAACAACTTTGTGCCCCGTGCGCTTGCATATTTTATGGTCAGCACAGGTCTACACGAGTATGACAAGTAGCGAAGGAGGGGTGGCAGGATGAACTCGGTGCATAGACTGTGTCTCTAGGGTTATAGCCATGTGCCGTTGTTTGCCGGCATCGCTTTGATTTTGTTGGCACAATTGTGTGTGTGTATGTGTGTGTGTGTTTAACGTGCCTTAAATCACATTTGGGCGGTAATCAAGCTATATAAATATGGGTTTGGGTGTTTGGGTGTTCAAGTGCCAATGTGCCAGGTTTTCGTTACATTGACTGCATTTCAAGTTTGCCATGTTGTTCGTCCTTCCAACCCAAATGCATAATAGCAAACGTTGGTGTGTGTGTCTGTGTGTGTGTGTGTGTGGGTAACTGGGTCAATTGCTGCGCTAAGCTTTGGCTATGAAGGCTTCAGACAACATCAGATATGCATATAGATAGATGTGTGTCACTGCGGACAGTAAACTATCTTCAACATGACCATCATTATCATCATCATCATCATCATAATCATCATCCGCAGCGGATACATAAACTATGTGTAAAGGAAGGACATAGCGAGTTTGATTGAAAAATTGCCATAAATCGCCGTCAATTCAATTAACATAAATTGTTTGATTAATGACTGACAAATGCTAAACAGACAGTCGCTGGTCCCACAAGTAATTGACGCATAATTCCTTTTTCATGGCCCTGATAATGGCGACCAGATAGCGATAAAGAGATGATGCCTAGCATTTTACACTTGGCTAACAAATTTGGCTGAAATAATTTTTTAATTCCCATACCGACAGCTTTGGCTGGCCATTAATCATGCATTGTCTGGGCGACCGACAGACCGACCTATCCCCTATCCATTCGACTCACTGACTCATTCAGTCAGTCAATCAAACAATTGAATACATTTCAATCATTCAAGACCTCCCTCTCACCCCTCCACCCCCACCACTCGACCATAGGTAGGACAAGTGACTGCTAGACGGCGCCATTCGGCTCTGTCCAGCTTCTGACACAATTTGATTTGACTTGTCTTGGGTCCGGACTGAGATCCTGCGGAAACCGAGAAGCCCGCGACACGCTCAAACTGTGCTTAATTGTGGGGTTTGTCTGTGTATCCGCCTTTTGGCGGGCGCAGGGGCAGGGGCAGGGGCAGGAGCAGCCATTGAAGTGTTGTTAATGGCTGGCATTTCATAAACAGAGCTGCAAATTATGATTTGTGCTGTGTATTAAAAGATTTGCTAACTCAATTTGGATATTTGTCCTTACGAGAAGTCAAATACCGGCTTTATAGGAGATGGTTATAATTTATTATTCGTTATTTTCAATTTCAAATGAAAACGCTTAGATGACCATAACTTTCAATTCTTAAAAACTGACGTGATACAATTTTGTTCTTAAAATCTGAAATAAAATCCGAATTTTAAAAAAATTATGTAGATTTGTAATATATGACAAACCATGACCAAAATGACTTTTGAGTTGAAAATCGAATCAGTTTTGACAAAGTTATGGAACTTTGAAGTCTGGAAAGGGCATTTTCGGGGACTTGTGAAGAGATCATGTCAACATCTAACCATGATTTTAGACATGAAATCCGATTTTTGGAAATTTCTCAACTTTGAATGTAGAACTGTTAAAGATGAGAAACCATTAACAAAATGACCTTGGAATTGAGAATCGGATCATTTTTGGCAAAGTTATGGAACTTTGAAGTCTGGATAGGGCATTTTCGGGGACTTGTGAAGAGATCATGTCAACATCTAACCATGATTTTTGACATGAAATCCGATTTTTGGAAATTTCTCAACTTTGAATGTAGAATTGTTATAGATGAGAAACCATGAACAAAATGACATTGGAACTAAGAATCGGATCAGTTTTGGCAAAGTTATGGAACTTTGAAGTCTGGAAAGGGCATTTTTGGGGACTTGTGAAAAGATCATGTCAACATCTAACCATGATTTTTGACATGAAATCCGATTTTTGGAAATTTCTCAACTTTGAATGTAGAACTGTTATAGATGAGAAACCATTAACAAAATGACCTTGGAATTGAGAATCGGATCATTTTTGGCAAAGTTATGGAACTTTGAAGTCTGGATAGGGCATTTTCGGGGACTTGTGAAGAGATCATGTCAACATCTTAACATGATTTTTGACATGAAATCCGATTTTTGGAAATTTCTCAACTTTGAATGTAGAATTGTTATAGATGAGAAACCATGAACAAAATGACCTTGGAATTGAGAATCGGATCAGTTTTGGCAAAGTTATGGAACTTTGAAGTCTGGAAAGGGCATTTTTGGGGACTTGTGAAAAGATCATGTCAATATCTAACCATGATTTTTGACATGAAATCCGATTTTTGGAAATTTCTCAACTTTGAATGTAGAATTGTTATAGATGAGAAACCATGAACAAAATGACCTTGGAATTGAAAATCGGATCATTTTTGGCAAAGTTATGGAACTTTGAAGTCTGGAAAGGGCATTTTCGGGGACTTGTGAAAAGATCATGTCAACATCTTAACATGATTTTTTACATGAAATCCGGTTTTTGGAAATTTCTCAACTTTGAATGTAGAATTGTTATAGATGAGAAACCATGAACAAAATTACCTTGGAATTAAGAATCGGATCAGTTTTGGCAAAGTTATGGAACTTTGAAGTCTGGAATGGGCATTGTCGGGGACTTATGAAAAGATCATATCAACATCTTAACATGATTTTATACATGAAAACCGATTTTTGGAAATTTCTCAACTTTGAATGTAGAACTGTTATAGATGAGAAACCATTAACAAAATGACCTTGGAATTGAGAATCGGATCATTTTTGGCAAAGTTATGGAACTTTGAAGTCTGGAAAGGGCATTTTCGGGGACTTGTGAAGAGATCATGTCAACATCTTAACATGATTTTTGACATGAAATCCGATTTTTGGAAATTTCTCAACTTTGAATGTAGAATTGTTATACATGAGAAACCATGAACAAAATGACCTTGGAATTGAGAATTGGATCAGTTTTGGCAAAGTTATGGAACTTTGAAGTCTGGAAAGGGCATTTTTGGGGACTTGTGAAAAGATCATGTCAACATCTTAACATGATTTTTGACATGAAATCCGATTTTTGGAAATTTCTCAACTTTGAATGTAGAACTGTTATAGATGAGAAACCATTAACAAAATGACCTTGGAATTGAGAATCGGATCATTTTTGGCAAAGTTATGGAACTTTGAAGTCTGGAAAGGGCATTTTCGGGGACTTGTGAAAAGATCATGTCAACATCTTAACATGATTTTTGACATGAAATCCGATTTTTGGAAATTTCTCAACTTTGAATGTAGAATTGTTATAGATGAGAAACCATTAACAAAATGACCTTGGAATTGAGAATCGGATCAGTTTTGGCAAAGTTATGGAACTTTGAAGTCTGGAGAGGGCATTTTCGGGGACTTGTGAAAAGATCATGTCAACATCTAACCATGATTTTTGACATGAAATCCGATTTTTGGAAATTTCTCAACTTTGAATGTAGAATTGTTATAGATGAGAAACCATTAACAAAATGACCTTGGAATTGAGAATCGGATCATTTTTGGCAAAGTTATGGAACTTTGAAGTCTGGATAGGGCATTTTCGGGGACTTGTGAACATGATTTTTGACATGAAATCCGATTTTTGGAAATTTCTCAACTTTGAATGTAGAACTGTTATAGATGAGAAACCATTAACAAAATGACCTTGGAATTGAGAATCGGATCAGTTTTGGCAAAGTTATGGAGCTTTGAAGTCTGGAAAGGGCATTTTCGGGGACTTGTGAAAAGATCATGTCAACATCTTAACATGATTTTTGACATGAAATCCGATTTTTGGAAATTTCTCAACTTTGAATGTAGAACTGTTATAGATGAGAAACCATTAACAAAATGACCTTGGAATTGAGAATCGGATCATTTTTGGCAAAGTTATGGAACTTTGAAGTCTGGAAAGGGCATTTTCGGGGACTTTTGAAAAGATCATGTCAACATCTTAACATGATTTTTGACATGAAATCCGATTTTTGGAAATTTCTCAACTTTGAATGTAGAATTGTTATAGATGAGAAACCATTAACAAAATGACCTTGGAATTGAGAATCGGATCAGTTTTGGCAAAGTTATGGAACTTTGAAGTCTGGAAAGGGCATTTTTGGGGACTTGTGAAAAGATCATGTCAACATCTTAACCATGATTTTTGACATGAAATCCGATTTTTGGAAATTTCTCAACTTTGAATGTAGAATTGTTAAAGATGAGAAACCATTAACAAAATGACCTTGGAATTGAGAATCGGATCAGTTTTGGCAAAGTTATGGAACTTTGAAGTCTGGAAAGGGCATTTTCGGGGACTTGTGAAAAGATCATGTCAACATCTTAACCATGATTTTTGACATGAAATCCGATTTTTGGAAATTTCTCAACTTTGAATGTAGAATTGTTATAGATGAGAAACCATTAACAAAATGACCTTGGAATTGAAAATCGGATCAGTTTTGGCAAAGTTATGGAACTTTGAAGTCTGGAAAGGGCATTTTCGGGGACTTGTGAAAAGATCATGTCAACATCTTAACATGATTTTTGACATGAAATCCGATTTTTGGAAATTTCTCAACTTTGAATGTAGAATTGTTGTAGATGAGAAACTATTAACAAAATGACCTTGGAATTGAGAATCGGATGAGTTTTGGCAAAGTTATGGAACTTTGAAGTCTGGAGAGGGCATTTTCGGGGACTTGTGAAAAGATCATGTCAACATCTAACCATGATTTTTGACATGAAATCCGATTTTTGGAAATTTCTCAACTTTGAATGTAGAACTGTTATAGATGAGAAACCATTAACAAAATGACCTTGGAATTGAGAATCGGATCATTTTTGGCAAAGTTATGGAACTTTGAAGTCTGGAAAGGGCATTTTCGGGGACTTGCGAAGAGATCATGTCAACATCTTAACATGATTTTTGATATGAAATCCGATTTTTGGAAATTTCTCAACTTGGAATCTAGAATTGTTATAGATGAGAAACCATTAACAAAATGACCTTGGAATTGAGAATCGGATCATTTTTGGCAAAGTTATGGAACTTTGAAGTCTGGAGAGGGCATTTTCGGGGACTTGTGAAAAGATCATGTCAACATCTAACCATGATTTTTGACATGAAATCCGATTTTTGGAAATTTCTCAACTTTGAATGTAGAACTGTTATAGATGAGAAACCATTAACAAAATGACCTTGGAATTGAGAATCGGATCATTTTTGGCAAAGTTATGGAACTTTGAAGTCTGGAAAGGGCATTTTCGGGGACTTGTGAAGAGATCATGTCAACATCTTAACATGATTTTTGACATGAAATCCGATTTTTGGAAATTTGTCAACTTTGAATGTAGAATTGTTGTAGATGAGAAACCATTAACAAAATGACCTTGGAATTGAGAATCGGATCAGTTTTGGCAAAGTTATGGAACTTTGAAGTCTGGAAAGGGCATTTTCGGGGACTTGTGAAAAGATCATGTCAACATCTAACCATGATTTTTGACATGAAATCCGATTTTTGGAAATTTCTCAACTTTGAATGTAGAACTGTTATAGATGAGAAACCATTAACAAAATGACCTTGGAATCGAGAATCGGATCATTTTTGGCAAAGTTATGGAACTTTGAAGTCTGGAAAGGGCATTTTCGGGGACTTGTGAAGAGATCATGTCAACATCTTAACATGATTTTTGACATGAAATCCGATTTTTGGAAATTTGTCAACTTTGAATGTAGAATTGTTGTAGATGAGAAACCATGAACAAAATGACCTTGGAATTGAAAATCGGATCATTTTTGGCAAAGTTATGGAACATTGAAGTCTGGAGAGGGCATTTTCGGGGACTTGTGAAAAGATCATGTCAACATCTTAACATGATTTTTGACATGAAATCCGATTTTTGGAAATTTCTCCACTTTGAATGAAGAATTGTTAAAGATGAGAAACCATGAACAAAATGACCTTGGAATTGAGAATCGGATCAGTTTTGGCAAGTTATGGAACTTTGAAGTCTGGAAAGGGCATTGTCGGGGACTTATGAAAAGATCATGTCAACATCTTAGCATGATTTTTGACATGAAATCCGATTATTGGAAATTTCTCAACTTTGAATGTAGAATTGTTATAGATGAGAAACCATGAACAAAATGACCTTGGAATTGAGAATCGGATCAGTTTTGGCAAAGTTATGGAGCTTTGAAGTCTGCAAAGGGCATTTTCGGGGACTTGCGAAAAGATCATGTCAACATCTTAACATGATTTTTGACATGAAATCCGATTTTTGGAAATTTCTCAACTTGGAATGTAGAATTGTTATAGATGAGAAACCATTAACAAAATGACCTTGGAATTAAGAATCGGATCATTTTTGGCAAAGTTATGGAACTTTGAAGTCTGGAAAGGGCATTTTCGGGGACTTGTGAAAAGATCATGTCAACATCTAACCATAATTTTTGACATGAAATCCGATTTTTGGAAATTTCTCAACTTTGAATGTAGAATTGTTATAGATGAGAAACCATTAACAAAATGACCTTGGAATTGAAAATCGGATCATTTTTGGCAAAGTTATGGAATTTTGAAGTCTGGAAAGGGCATTTTCGGGAACTTGTGAAAAGATCATGTCAACATCTAACCATGATTTTTGACATGAAATCCGATTTTTGGAAATTTCTCAACTTTGAATGTAGAATTGTTATAGATGAGAAACCATTAACAAAATGACCTTGGAATTGAGAATCGGATCAGTTTTGGCAAAGTTATGGAACTTTGAAGTCTGGAAAGGGCATTTTCGGGGACTTATGAAAAGATCATGTCAACATCTAACCATGATTTTTGACATGAAATCCGATTTTTGGAAATTTCTCAACTTTGAATGTAGAACTGTTATAGATGAGAAACCATTAGCAAAATGACCTCGGAATCGAGAATCGGATCAGTTTTGGCAAAGTTATGGAACTTTGAAGTCTGGAAAGGGCATTTTCGGGGACTTGTGAAGAGATCATGTCAACATCTTAACATGATTTTTGACATGAAATCCGATTTTTGGAAATTTCTCAACTTTGAATGTAGAATTGTTATAGATGAGAAACCATTAACAAAATGACCTTGGAATTGAAAATCGGATCATTTTTGGCAAAGTTATGGAACATTGAAGTCTGGAGAGGGCATTTTCGGGGACTTGTGAAAAGATCATGTCAACATCTAACCATGATTTTTGACATGAAATCCGATTTTTGGAAATTTCTCCACTTTGAATGAAGAATTGTTAAAGATGAGAAACCATGAACAAAATGACCTTGGAATTGAGAATCGGATCAGTTTTGGCAAGTTATGGAACTTTGAAGTCTGGAAAGGGCATTGTCGGGGACTTATGAAAAGATCATGTCAACATCTTAGCATGATTTTTGACATGAAATCCGATTATTGGAAATTTCTCAACTTTGAATGTAGAATTGTTGTAGATGAGAAACCATGAACAAAATGACCTTGGAATTGAGAATCGGATCAGTTTTGGCAAAGTAATGGAGCTTTGAAGTCTGCAAAGGGCATTTTCGGGGACTTGCGAAGAGATCATGTCAACATCTTAACATGATTTTTGATATGAAATCCGATTTTTGGAAATTTCTCAACTTGGAATGTAGAATTGTTATAGATGAGAAACCATGAACAAAATGACCTTGGAATTAAGAATCGGATCATTTTTGGCAAAGTTATGGAATTTTGAAGTCTGGAAAGGGCATATTCGGGGACTTGTGAAAAGATCATGTCAACATCTAACCATAATTTTTGACATGAAATCCGATTTTTGGAAATTTCTCAACTTTGAATGTAGAATTGTTATAGATGAGAAACCATAAACAAAATGACCTTGGAATTGAAAATCGGATCATTTTTGGCAAAGTTATGGAATTTTGAAGTCTGGAAAGGGCATATTCGGGGACTTGTGAAAAGATCATGTCAACATCTAACCATAATTTTTGACATGAAATCCGATTTTTGGAAATTTCTCAACTTTGAATGTAGAATTGTTATAGATGAGAAACCATGAACAAAATGACCTTGGAATTAAGAATCGGATCAGTTTTGGCAAAGTTATGGAACTTTGAAGTCTGGAAAGGGCATTGTCGGGGACTTATGAAAAGATCATGTCAATATCTTAACATGATTTTTGACATGAAATCCGATTTTTGGAAATTTCTCAACTTTGAATGTAGAATTGTTGTAGATGAGAAACCATGAACAAAATGACCTTGGAATTGAGAATCGAATCATTTTTGGCAAAGTTATGGAACTTTGAAGTCTGGAAGGGCATTGTCGGGGACTTATGAAAAGATCATGTCAACATCTTAACATGATTTTATACATGAAATCCGATTTTTGGAAATTTCTCAACTTTGAATGTAGAACTGTTATAGATGAGAAACCATTAACAAAATGACCTTGGAATTGAGAATCGGATCATTTTTGGCAAAGTTATGGAACTTTGAAGTCTGGAAAGGGCATTTTCGGGGACTTGTGAAGAGATCATGTCAACATCTTAACATGATTTTTGACATGAAATCCGATTTTTGGAAATTTCTCAACTTTGAATGTAGAATTGTTATAGATGAGAAACCATGAACAAAATGACCTTGGAATTGAGAATCGGATCAGTTTTGGCAAAGTTATGGAACTTTGAAGTCTGGAAAGGGCATTTTTGGGGACTTGTGAAAAGATCATGTCAACATCTTAACATGATTTTTTACATGAAATCCGATTTTTGGAAATTTCTCAACTTTGAATGTAGAATTGTTATAGATGAGAAACCATGAACAAAATGACCTTGGAATTGAGAATCGGATCAGTTTTGGCAAAGTTATGGAACTTTGAAGTCTGGAAAGGGCATTGTCGGGGACTTATGAAAAGATCATGTCAACATCTTAACATGATTTTATACATGAAATCCGATTTTTGGAAATTTCTCAACTTTGAATGTAGAATTGTTATAGATGAGAAACCATGAACAAAATGACCTTGGAATTGAGAATCGGATCATTTTTGGCAAAGTTATGGAACTTTGAAGTCTGGAAAGGGCATTTTCGGGGACTTGTGAAAAGATCATGTCAACATCTTAACCATGATTTTTGACATGAAATCCGATTTTTGGAAATTTCTCAACTTTGAATGTAGAATTGTTATAGATGAGAAACCATTAACAAAATGACCTTGGAATTGAGAATCGGATCATTTTTGGCAAAGTTATGGAACTTTGAAGTCTGGAGAGGGCATTTTCGGGGACTTGTGAAAAGATCATGTCAACATCTAACCATGATTTTTGACATGAAATCCGATTTTTGGAAATTTCTCAACTTTGAATGTAGAATTGTTGTAGATGAGAAACCATGAACAAAATGACATTGGAATTGAGAATCGGATCATTTTTGGCAAAGTTATGGAACTTTGAAGTCTGGAGAGGGCATTTTCGGGGACTTGTGAAAAGATCATGTCAACATCTAACCATGATTTTTGACATGAAATCCGATTTTTGGAAGTTTCTCAACTTTGAATGTAGAACTGTTATAGATGAGAAACCATTAACAAAATGACCTTGGAATTGAGAATCGGATCATTTTTGGCAAAGTTATGGAACTTTGAAGTCTGGAAAGGGCATTTTCGGGGACTTGTGAAGAGATCATGTCAACATCTTAACATGATTTTTGACATGAAATCCGATTTTTGGAAATTTCTCAACTTTGAATGTTGAACTGTTATAGATGAGAAACCATGAACAAAATGACCTTGGAATTGAGAATCGGATCATTTTTGGCAAAGTTATGGAACTTTGAAGTCTGGAAAGGGCATTGTCGGGGACTTATGAAAAGATCATGTCAACATCTTAACATGATTTTTGACATGAAATCCGATTTTTGGAAATTTCTCAACTTTGAATGTAGAATTGTTATAGATGAGAAACCATGAACAAAATGACCTTGGAATTGAGAATCGGATCAGTTTTGGCAAAGTTATGGAACTTTGAAGTCTGGCAAGGGCATTTTTGGGGACTTGGGAAAAGATCATGTCAACATCTTAACATGATTTTTGACATGAAATCCGATTTTTGGAAATATCTCAACTTTGAATGTAGAATTGTTATAGATGAGAAACCATGAACAAAATTACCTTGGAATTAAGAATCGGATCAGTTTTGGCAAAGTTATGGAACTTTGAAGTCTGGAAGGGCATTGTCGGGGACTTATGAAAAGATCATGTCAACATCTTAACATGATTTTTGACATGAAATCCGATTTTTGGAAATTTCTCAACTTTGAATCTAGAATTGTTGTAGATAAGAAACCTTGAACAAAATGACCTTGGAATTGAGAATCGGATCATTTTTGGCAAAGTTATGGAACTTCGAAGTCTGAAAATGGCATTGTCGGGGACTTATGAAAAGATCATGTCAATATCTTAACATGATTTTTGACATGAAATCCGATTTTTGGAAATTTCTCAACTTTGAATGTAGAATTGTTATAGATGAGAAACCATGAACAAAATGACCTTGGAATTGAGAATCGGATAAGATTTGGCAAAGTTATGGTAGTTTGAAGTCTTTGAAGGTCTTGTCGTTTTAAAGATGAAATGAATCTTAATCACCTGTTAAATAAATATTATCTATTTACTTTGAACTGCGTTAGACTCAACCCATATTATTAAAGTTAGTTTACGCGCAAGTGACTTAAAAATAAGCTGAAATTAATGCCTATAAAATCGATAGCCATAAAATGTACATTGTTTTTGGTGCTCTTGTTAGTTAGAACTGTTTGCCGAATGTTCGAATTTTCGAATTTTCGATTGCATAAATTACTTTTTATAAGTTCGTTTATATACGTAACAGCAGTCATTATTTATGGCCAATGAGAGATTGTTAATTTGCAAAACATTTTAGTGGGGCGTAATCAATGCAGTGGCAACACTCAATAGCCGCTGGTCAGAGTCAGACAGACGCCCCCATCTAGCCCCCTGCAAATGGGTGCAAATTTATGCGAACTGCGAACTGGAATTGTCATGCATTAAATATTTGCGTATTGTGGCCATTTGAAGGGCTCTTCTCTTCACAGTTGGCAGTGGTAATTAGCATTGCATTAACTCTTGTAATTATTGTGTCGATTTACCGGCTGTTAACGCCTCAAAACAACAGATCTCCCTCCCTCTCTCTCTCTCTGTCTCTGACTCTGACTGCCCGCAGCAGATCCTGTGCGCCTCGCCAGTTGGACGCAAATTAGTCGTGAGTTTTGAAAATAAATTTGCATAGCTCAGCGCAGCAATTGAAGCAGCAGTTCGAGTAATTTCAGTTATCTCAACAAAACCTGCAAATGCAAGTCAGCCAAGCCAAGCAAGCCAGACGAACGGGGCAACCCTTTCAATCAGGCAACAACGTGGCAGCAACAACTCGAGTTCTGTTTTTCTTGCCCCTTTTTTCACGCTAATTTCCTGTGCGCTCTTTTGTCAAATTAAAAAGCGCAAGGAATAAGTTTTTCTTTGCGTTTCTTCTTCTTGTTTGTTGTTGGTTCATTTATCATGATTTGTTTGTCGAACTTGTCGCGTGTGTGTGTGTGTGTGCGTGTGCGTGTGTGTGTCTCTGTGTGTGTTTGTGAAGTTTGATAGGCGGCAAATGTTTGTCTTGTTGTTGGCATTGTTATTTTCCGTATGCCAGCAGCAACTGGCAGCTGCTGATGGCATGCGACGACACCAGACTCCGATTGTCCCCGCCCCCCCCCCCTTTCTCCCTACCAGAAGACACTCTCCCCACAAGCCCAAATAGCTCTTTGTTCTTTGTGTCAGCCAATTTCTTGGCGCACTTTTTGTTTGTCTTTTGGCAGGCTCCGAAAATTGCAAAGTGATTACTTTTGATTAGTTGTAAAAAGAAGCGTAATTTGTTTAACGCTTTCTTCTTCTTCGACTTGTTGTTATTGTTCATTGTTCAGATTGTTGTTCTTGTTGTTGCCACCAATGTTGTTGTGGGTGCTGCCAATAGATGTTTGCCTTAGATAAATGGCATTTCGCCCAGTTTGCTGATTAGAGACATCGAAGTTGTATATTCAACAGAAAACACAGCCTAACGAGCTCAAATGCTAAGCAAGAGTTTTCCATTCAAATCAAACACGACTGCAATCAAACATGCTCGAAAATGTTTTTAGAAAATGCATGATTTAATTGAAAAATATTTGAAAAACAGCAAGCCATAATGAATAGGTTAATAAATATAGAGATAAAGAATACTTGAAATTTTGTACATTAAGGAATTATTTTTATAAAATATTTATTTAGAGTAAAGACTCTGTCTTGAAGTTTTCACAGAAATTTCCGAGTAGTGCCATGTCACATTTAGTAATCGATAACAATAGTCATGATGTAATGTCCTAAAGACTTGCAGCTTCAATATTGTTTGTAATGCTATCAATTCATGCAATTCAATATTTATAAAAGTGTCTGCTGGAATGTGGAGCGCAATAGGCTGCTGTCAAACCGAATAAAGGCCAAAGATATCATTGCAAGAAAACACATGGGAGTGGAGTGGAAGGAGTGGAGTGGAGTGGGGGCAGTGTGCCTGTCAAGACTTACGCAGATCCATAGCGCAGCAACTTAATCTAACTTGGCTGTGCTTACATTTTTAAGCAGCTGTCGCTGGCTGCATGCAGAATTATTACTTAAAGCGCAGCTGGCTCTGCTACCCCTCCACATGCCCCACCCCAACCGACGAACATATACTACATACGCACAGTTGCATACATCATGCTGGCAACAAAAGGATAACATTGGAGTAAGTTATTCATTGTGCACGCAAACATTACGGAAGTCATATGTTAAAAGCACAGAGCTCAGGTAGAAGAGCCAAGGCAGCCGGCAGGCTGGCAGGCTGGCTGCCAAGCTGCAGGGGGTGGTGGCAGGGGGGGAGCCAAGTTGTGCTGAAGCTCAAAGGAAAAAAAAAATATGAAATATGACTCGAAGTCGAATTGTGAAAACTTGCAGAAAGGTACGAATAAGCATATCTGGATCATAAATAAAACAGAGAGCTGGGAAATTAAATTTTCGACTAGGCACACACACACACACACACACAAACCCAAACAGAAAACCACACACACACACACACACAGCTACATGTGTGTAACGGGGCGTATGCTTGTGTGTATTGAAATGAGTGCAGATTGCTAATATACGAATATACAAATATACGAATATACGCAACGCGCTGCTAACTTTGATTTGAGAATAAATTATTTTGTTCATTTTGCGGAGCAAGGTAACAGGGCGCCAACGCGTGCTAAATTTACAATACTTTTTTTTTAATGCTCATCCAGAGGTTTGGGTTGGGTTGGGGTGTGGGAATTGCCACCACTCCTCCTCCCCCCCTTCGCTTGGTGCCTACACTTGGAAGTGGCCCTTTGCCTCGCGGCGGCGGGCTAACCAGAAAGTTAACTTGAACTTAAAATAAAAGTTTTGCCTTTTTCCTGGGCAATGCTAAAAGAGGCAGAGGTGTGGCACAGGTTGGGAGGCGGGCAGATTTCTGGGTGGTATTTTGCGTTGTACAAAGTCAAACATCATAAAGTTCGCTACGCCTTTTTGCATATTTTATTTGCGCTCATTTTCGGCAAAAAGAAACAGCCAAAAAAAAAAAGGGAAGCTGAGAAAAGTTTTGGCTCTGGTTTTATGCCATTGAGTTCTCAGCTCTCAGTGCTCTGCTCTGCTGTCAAGGTTTTTGGGTCCGCGTCTCTTTTGCAACAATTAAATTATTCAACCGAAATTTGTTCGAGTCTCCAAAAGTCACGCGCACTTGACGGCCAGCACAAAATCAAAAAAAAAAAACAAAAAAAAAATGAAACTAAGTTGCGGTCGGCCTTGTTGTTATTGTTGCTAATATTGCTGTAGCTGTTGTTGTTGCTGTTGTTGTTGTTGTTGCTTGCTGGCTTGCTTTAGTGTCTTTTATGCTCGGTTCAGGTTTTATTTTCCAAATGAAATGAGTTTGAAGTGCATTTGGCGGCGTCCATGGCAGGCTCCTGTTGTTTTTGTTGCAGCGCCGGCGTGCGCCTTGTTTTAGAAGTGGGCGTGGCTGCAACTTTGGCACTGGCTACGCCTGCATCAGCAGCAGTTGTTGTTGTCTTTGCTTTTGTTGTATTAAGCATTTTAATGGAAAAGTTTTGCAGTTGAAGGCGCTTTTCCAAATGATATTTTAAAAGCTTTTCCATGGCCAAGGCAACAATATAAAATAAAATAAAATACAAAGTAAAAAAAAATGTTGAAGCCAATTAAACAATTTGTGAGTTTTTGTGGCAAATACAATGATATCTCATATTTCTTTCATATCTGAACTCCAATGCTTAACAGATTTATGACTATGAATTTTGATTTTATCACAATATGATTTATGCTGGGCTTATTTTGAAATGCAATTGTGAGAAAATGCCAGCAAGTCAGTTTATTAGTTTATTGTTATATAAATCAATTTCGTTGAATATGCTTTAATTTAAATTTCTTCTTTGAAGCTCAGAAGAATATTCACTTATAGACAAATACCAAACATTATTTAGGTAACCGTTTTGACTTTTAACTGTATTTTCTTAATTTTTTTTAACATTAAACTTATTACAGCTTTGCTTAAAATTCCATTTCATTTGGTTGTGTCTATTTAAAAACAATTGCTAAATGCATCGTTAGTTGTTTTTCACTTCATGTCCTACAATAACTTACCAATGGCCCTTTTCGCACCTGCTTCTGTTTCTCTTTTGTAACAGATTTACTCAGTGCTGATACCTTTGCCGTTACCTGTTCTACATTCCATGCACTGCCTTCGGCTGCCTGTCTACAGGTCTGAGCATGTGTCACTCCATTCCAATTGGTTGCACGCATCTCTCGGCTCGACTGTGCTGCACTTTAGCTCTATACACCTGTTAACACACACAGGAACATACGCACACATGCACACACGCACAGACACCTGAGCCTCTTATCGTCCTTGCAGTTTACTAGCTTTTCCAACATTCATGTGCCGCCTAATGGCGCATCGTCCTTTTGGGCCCTTTCGAGCTGTCAGCGGCCTGAGACTCCTTTAAGCTCATGCTTGGGTTTTTATCTGCCTAGATATGTGTGCGTGTATGCATGTGTGCGAGTATGCATGTGTGCGTGTGTGCAATATTGGCTGACAACTGAAATTAACTTTATTTGCACATTTTATTTATGCGCTTCATTAAAACTTTAAGTCCGCGTTATTTATATGCGAGCACTGACATTAATATTAATATTTTTATACAATCACAATATATGATTTTTGTTGCAGTTGCTGTCGCTGTTGTTGTCGCTGTTGTCGCTGTTGTTGTTGTTGTTATTGTTATTGTTTGAATGACCAAGCAGACAACTGTCCCGCCTCTGGTTTTGGTCAGACGACTGGCGGCGTCTGTTGTCGTATAAATCGCACTTAATAAACCATACACAAGGCATAAATTATATATGTATAGTTTGTTGTGCATTTTTATTGAACGTTAACAGACGGCCGACAAAGACACAGAATGGGTGATGAAAAGAGAGAGAGACAGAGAGAGAGAGAGAGAGGGAGGGCGTGCACAAATTAAAGCACTTGAAACTTTAATGCAATTTGAGCCACTTGCTGTCGGCTCTAGTATTTTTATGCGCTTTTGTACACGGGCCAAACTACAAGCAGCAATAGCAACAACAACAACAACAGCAACAACAGCAACAACAACACCAACAACAACGAGGGCAAAATTGAAGCACTCGCATTCAACAGTCAAAAGTCCAAAAAAATTAATGAGCGCAATAAACATTTTAAGTGGAATTGTTTGTGAAGTTGTTAATTTTTAGTGCAATTTATTTTTGGCAAGTGTAATAAAATTGTTTAAAATTGGCTAACGGCTGTGTACAACCAGCAAACGAAAAAGATAGATACAGTGTGCGAGCGAGCGAGCGAGAAAGTGAGCCCTTTTGTACGGCGTTCAGTTCCACGTTGCCCCGCTGCCCCGCTGCCTCGCTGCCCCGCTTCCTTGCTGCCTCAGTGGACATCATAAATAATCAGTTTACAAGTAAGTTACGCAGTTAATTTCTTTGCGCCTCCCGTTTACCGTTGCCCTTTTAAACTAATTTCCCAGAGGATGGTCTTAGCCAAAAATGTTGGCTCCGGCTCCAGCTCTGGGTCTCGGTCTGGGTCTGGGCATTGTCTGCTCCCCAACGATGGGGTCGGGTCCCAGGCACGCAGTCGATGCGTTGCTTATTGTGTAAGCCAGGCACGACACCTGGCCACAGCCATTTTCGGTTTTGGTCTAGTTCTGTTCTCTGCACAAAATTATTAATATTTGATGTTGCCACGCCCCCTCGGCCCCACGCCTCTGGCCTTCGGTCACTGCTCAAACCTGCCACACTCAGCCAGTTCTATTTGTGTTGCATACTTGATGGCGCTTTCATCTCGTTAAGTGCTTAAAGCCTTTCCTCTGCACCACACCAGCAGCATGTCTTCTACGCTGCAAGTGTGCCTGTGTGCGTCTGCGTGTGTGTGTGTGTGTCCATGTGTGTGAGTGTGTGCTGAAGCTTCCTGTCATAATTGTGCAATCTGGCTGGCGTTTATGACATTAGCGGTTAGCAATTTGCCGACTGTGCCGCAGTCTCGAAACCGAAACGGAAACCCGAAAGGGCCTCAAAACAGCCGTTGTCTTTGAATTCGGGGATCGTGGGAATGCCATCAAGTAAAGTGGCTAAGCACTACTTTCAAATATTGTTGTAGGTATTTATCAGTCATTACATGATTCTTGGTTACCTCGTGAATATTTTATATATTTTAGACTCAACAAAGAGTTTGTTATGTTTAAGTTTTGAGCCGATTAAACTGGGCTTAGTATGGGGTAAACTTTATAATTACTACTCAGCCCCACCATATCGGTTTTTAATATTATGTTTAACCTTTAGGCAGCTGTAATACGCTTTGCCCTTGAGGTTGCAGTGGGCTGAATAAATAAATGACATTCCCCTCAACCACTTACAACATATGGCAAAAGTGTACGCATATCCCTCAAATTTGACACTCAGCGGGTCGTGAACTGAATGTCCCCTAGTGTGGCATTGTTTTGGCTCCTGTGCACGCATAGCTCGGCCCAGCTCGGGTCGGCCCAGCTCGGCTTGGCTCACAGTCCGTTAAGCTTTTGCGTAGTTTTGCTTTTAAGAAGCTCTTTTAATTCCTTGGCCGGCTCACACGCAACCGGTCTGGTTAGGCTACATGCCATATGCCACATGCCACATGCCACCTGCCACCTGCCGCCCACAGGCAAGGCCACTGGCTGTGAGCTCCTGACGCAACAACGGCGTTAGCCTTGGTATTAACACTTTGTCATGTTTGCTAAATGCTTTCTGAACCCGCCTGGTCGCCGTCTTAGCCCAGATTGGTAAAGGAGTGCTGCAGGGTGGCAGGACTCTTGGCTTAGTGTGCGTGCGCAAACGACAGCAATTAGTAAACGGCACCCGAAAATGCTGGGCAAGATTCTGATATTGCTTAACACGGCCTTTGATTTCACTGCTGATGGACTTTTTCGTACTCAATAATATTTATTTATACATTTATTGCTTATCACAGCAATCGATGGCAGCAACGGCAGCAGCAATGGCAGCAGCCAATAGGCCAAGAATAAATAAGGCTTAATTGTGTGTAAGCCTAACGGAACTTCGGACCATGCCTGTCGCTGCGGCCCGCTGCGGCCGGCTGCGCAAGCTGGCCCCGAAAGCTGGCTGCTTTATGGCTTGCAAATGCGGGCCAAAACCATTTAAAGGTTATCCATGGCATTATTTTATCAAAGGGAATTAACACGCATAAACAAGAGCAGCTACAACAGCAGCAACGAGTTGAGCTCCGACTCCGGCTTCGCTTATCGCTCGTTGCAGCAGTTAAACGCACGCACGCGCCCGCATTGCGTGTCCTGTGTGCAGCAGCAGCAGCAGCAGCGGTATCAACAAAATCACGCATACGCCATGTGAGCGCTACGCTTCGGCCTGCAATAAAAGCGCAAATAAATATGTGTGCCCCAGCGAAATAAACACCTGGCAGCAAGCCCGTTGCTGGCATAGAAGCGAATTTTCTAAAGTTTAAACTTTAAAGCATTTATCAATAGCTAAATTTACAGTTTGAGAAAGTTGGGTATTTATTTATTTTTATTTATCTAGAGTAAACTTAACCATAGTGTTGGTAATGTTACTTATACGCTTAATAAGTGCCCGAAAGTGTTTAATATAATTAAATCGAATCAAATTCTAAAACTGATTTACAAGTTTGCTTGTTTACACAGCTGCAATCAGTGAATTGCGTTGCGTATACGCCCCGTTAGACCTATGCTAAGCAGACGCACGCTGCAGCTAAGCTGCCATAATTTATCACGAATAGTTAGTGACCTTTTTTTCGGCTTTTTCTGCTTTTTTCGTTTTTTTTCGGTTTTTTTGGTGCATGTTTAGTTTGTCATAAGCAGACGTCGCCTGCCAGTTGCATGGGCGTGGCAATCGAGGCCGGCGCTGCCGCTGCTACAAATTGATCATAATCTGTGCGCCATTTATCTTAGGTTCACAGTGGTCGCTGGACAGGATTGGCAGGCGGAGTGATAGTGGGGGGTTGGGTTGGCGATTCGGTGATTCGGGGCGTTACATCGACTGGTTGGCATTAGATGAATGGCAACGGAAAAGCTCGCACGATTGGGCAGCCGTATGAATGACACGCTCTGAATGGATGGCTTTGTTTGAATAGATGAATTGCTTGGCCCGCAGCCGCCAGCCAAGTAACAAACCCAACAGATCTGTTATCCCTGTGCGTTATTCTTTTTTTTTTTTGTTGCCCTGTCTTGTTTTGGTATTCCTCTTTTATCTGTTTTCGGGGGCGATGTGCTAATTTGGCAATTTGTTTATCGATTTTGTTCAGCTTGTTGTGGTCAGCTGGCAGCAGCGATAGGTTCTCGAGCGTTAAGTGACCAATAAAAATCACTTAAGCTTAAGTGCTTGTGCTACACAAACTGTTGAGCCATAAGTTTTAGCATCGTCATCGTTCAAAACTTGTGCTCATAATAGCACAAGCGGTTGAGATTTCATGCCAAATGAAGGCGAGCACTGTCGAATTGAAATCAACGTCACTAAGGCAAAGTTTTTGGAATTTTTGATGCAATAATAGTTGAAACTTTATACATATATACAAATTAAATGTAGTCAAGCTTAATTCTTGTATTTACTTGAAATGATGATAGTGGCAATAAATTGATTTTATAAAATCACAAAATATTTGTAAACATCAACAAAGTGCTAAACTTGAATGTTGATGGTTGTAAAAATTTGCTTACCATCATCGAAAAGCAATTGAAGCACTGCACGTACACATGTATATGTATCATATGTGTGTGTGTGTGTGTGTATTTGTGTTTGTGTTTGTATAATATATATTGTATAAAGTCATTATTCCACTACATTTGGTGCACTTGCTGCGGCTGCTGCTGCTGCTGCAGAGCGCCAGCTTGTGTTTATGCGTGAAGGGTTGAAAATGAAAGGTTTGAAAGCTCGAAGACGTGGCTCAGTTTTGCAATTTGCCACTTAAGGCAGCCACTTGACCCAGCCGAACCACCCAATACCACCCGAACAATCAACCAGCCAGCGATTTGCCGCAACATTTGTGTGACACAAATTTTGCACAAGAAAACAAAGTAATACACAAGGGAGGGGTATGTGGGTGACATTTTATGAGCACGCTATGCACATATTGATCAAGTGACAGTCTGAGTGACAAACAAACTGGCAACTGGCAGCCGGCAACTGGCAGCCAGCAACTGGGAACTGGGAACTGGGAAGTGGGCCTGTGCTTATTATGCAAATATGCTGGGCAAATTGATTCGGTCGGCAAGCGCAACTGTGTCAGCAAAGTCGAAAACAAAACGCGGCGTATGCGCAATTTGAACAAAAGGCGCCGCAAATGTATGCAAATATAGCGCGCATACGCCACGTAAACAATATAGGGAAAGCAAATCTCACGCTAGGCGAAAATTGAAAAGAAATTTCACAAGAAATAGAAAAATGTACATGCCGTGAGCCAAATGGAAAGATGAAACTTGAGGCGCACCGCCAATTGGCCAACAAATCGACATCAAGAGCGGCAGCGCCACCAGCGCCACCAGCGCCACCAGCACCACCTGAGTGGCTATAGAAATCTCGGCTTAAACTAATTTTTTGCTTGTTGCATTGCGGTTGGGACTGTTACTGCTGTTGTTGTTCTTGTTCTTGTTGTTGTTGTTGTGGTTTTTGCCATTTATGTTGTTACTGTTGGCAGGCAACTGAAGTTGCCTTTGAATATTTAATAAGCCACGAAAAGGCAAAAGCGCGCGAGAAAACCGACAAAGAGCCAAGCTACAAAATTCAAGGAAAATACGTCTTTGCTGAGTCGAAAAGATTTATACACTGTAAAACTGTAGATGTGAAAAGTTGTATTACATATTTATAATATAAAGATAATATTAATTTCGAACTATTTTAAGTTTTTAAAAAGCATTAAGATTTAATATTATTTGGATTTTATTTAGGTATGTCATATAAATTGTTTTTTTTTATATGAAAAAGTATCAATTGCTCATATACTATTAGATTTGTGTAAATAATGTTGTAGCACCTTCTTTTGTTTTTGTTGTTGTTGAGCACGCATTGTCGACTTATCACAGACATGCTTAAAATGCAATAACACCCCATTTAGCAAGGGCAGTTCAACAACAAAGCACTGCGCCAAACTTGTAACTCCCACACAGGCACAACCACCAACCACCCACCACCCCACCACCCAGCACACAGACAAAGACACGCACACAGAATTGTCCTGGGGGAAATATGAATGAACGCGCAGCTTGGCACAAAAGCAGGTGAGCTCCTGGTTCTGGTGCTGGTGCTGGTGCTGGTGATGGTCCTGCCATTGTCCTGGCGCTGGCCCACGATTGTGTCTCAGTGTGTCTGTGTGTGTGTGTGTGTGTGAGCATTGGCAATGCGTGTTGTTGGCTTTTTCATGGCCATAAAGGGACTTGCAGCCGGAGCACGCTGCCCAAAAATGTGTTAACAAATTATTGAACGCAAATAAATATATGTGCAAAGTTGGCAGCAAGGGGCGCGACCCATAAATAAAATTGCGACAAAATAATTATTAAAAGAAGAAGCTAAGTCCAAAGCTTGTTAAACTAAAAAGTAGCTGCAGTCAGCTTTTTCGATTACAACTTTTTGTCCACTGCGAAATAGAAATAAAATTGGCAGCATTTTCCACGCCCACGTGCTCTACATATATATTTATATATTTATATATATATATTTATATGTGTGTGTGTGTGTGTGTCTGTGTCTGTTGCTGACCACCTACACAATTTCAACTTAATGACACAACAATCACAAATGCCATAAAACATTTTATATATCCCTCGTATGTGCGCGCTCCGCTGTGTCTGTATGTGTGTTGCTGTTATTTTCAAAAACTATTTTGGCTGAACGAGCGCTGCCAAACATTTTTTGGCTGTTGCTTTTTGGCCATCTCTTGCCCATTGTTATTGCCGTTTGGCTTTTGGCTATTTGCACTGCGAAAGTTTTTCTATTATATTCAAATTAAACTTTTTCGCCCCCAAACTCTGCGATCCAAATCAAGAAATTGTTGCTCCAGGCCACACGTGTGTATGTGTGTGTGTGTGTGTGTGTGTGTGTGTGTGTGTGTGTGTGTGTGTGTGAGTGTGTGTGTGTGTGTATGTGTTTTATTGCGCCACATTAGATTGTGACGCCTGTCTCCCGGGTGGAAAGCTGCGGCACGTTCCGTCATTAAACTGCCACCTTCAACATTTTTACAGTTTTCTATTTTTTACTATTTTCAATTCGCCGCTTTAAAATAATAAATTTTGTGCACATGGGCAGAGCGAAATAAAATAAAAGTCCAGGAAAAAGTGCAGTCGCTGCTAAAGCAGAAAAGCGGCGCATTTAGCAAGTTATCAAGCACTTGACTGTAATTCTATTTATTGCAGCATTTGCCATTAAGCTGACTACAGTCTGTGCTGCCTATGTGCGCTGTTGGACATTTTGAAACTATTGTATTCTGAATCAGCTCTTTTCTAAATACTATACTCAAGTTTCTTAAGATATAAAAAAATATATATATATACAGATCGATAAACTGAGTATATATATATATATATATCTGTAAGAAGTTTATTGAATTAAACTTGTTTAATTGTAGCTCATTCGAGTTAACTGCCTTGGCCATGGCCAAGACGCCACTGGCAAAAGCTGCAGGACGCAGAACTTGTCGCTGCTGCTGCTGCTGCAATTTTAACTGCCGTTTTCTCTAATTTCTCTGCATTTCGCCATTGCTGTTGGCCATTTGATTGTGGTTGGGGGAGGAGGAGGGATTTTAGCACTTGCGCTTTTGCTTAACTACCGCTCTCTGGAGGCAGAAATAGACGACTGCCAGCCTCAGAAGAAGTTTATTTAGTTGGCCAGCAATGCTTCTTTATACACATACACACACACACAGACACACACACACACACACACACACACATATACATGCAGAGACTTACACTGACAGCCGTTGTCCATATTTCTTATTGATTTATCTGTTAATTAAAATTCTTAGCACGTATCTGGTTGTGAGGGGAGTGCGGTGGGGAAAATGGTAACATGCCACTGGAAATAGCTATGGAAATGGAGATATATATAGTATATGAAGTGTTCGTCGTGTGTTGTTGTTGTTGTTGTTGCTGCTGCTGACACATGAAACAGGCAGGCAACACGAAATGCATTTCAACTGCATGTCTTCAAATTGCAATACCAATGTCTCTACGCACATGTCTCTGTAGGTGTGTGTGTGTGTGTGTGTGTGTGGTGTGTCTTTGGGTATGTGTGTGTGTGTGTGTCTGTGGGTGTATGAAGATACACTGGCTGCCTTTTAATTTGATCAAGTTATACGCCCCCCGCAGTCAGGCGTCTGCAGCTATTTGATTGATTTCTTAAACAAAGCAAAAAAAAAAAACAAAACCGAACCCAACGCAATAATAAATAACATGCTGAAAACTTTCAACGGCTGACAAAGCAAATTTGCTTACAAGCAAAAACCCAACTAGTGCCACCCCCACCACCGCATACCCCCTATATATACATACATCTACATCAGTGAGTTCTCATTCCTCTATACCCCTTGCCATTCTAATTTTCCTAGCCATATCTGCAGACAGGCAAACAGACAGAGACATAAGCATATTACAATATTACGCTGTCACCGGAAGTAGTAGCAGAAAAAGAGAAAAATACAAGAAGTGGGAAGAGAGAGACGAACCAAGGGAAAGAAGGCAAGCAGATTGTATGCGACAAATGGCTGATAATGTTGCTGGTACCTAGGGATTCCGACTGGGTCGACAACTGGGTCGGCTACCACGATTTGCCAGTGGTACAGCTTGGCCAAGGGGTGAGGGGGGGTGGCTGTGGCCATGATGATGAGCATGTGGCGCCCCTAGGCCCTTAGACCGATGTTGTTGATGCGGGCGCTGCCCAAATAAAGACGGCCTGTCTATGACTCTGGCATTATTTTAACATTTTATGCTGGCACAACGCTAAATCTGACAGTTGACTAGCACAGAAAATATGCTGCATACGCACACACACACACATTCACATACAAACACACATAGCTGACACATGGCAAATATTGTATTACATGCAGAAAAGAGGCGGAAACGAGACTGGAAAGTGTTAACTGCGAGACTTGGTCCTTTTGTGTTAGCCATGCTGGCGTTGATATTCAATCAGCGGCACTCATATATTCATCATCGTCATCATCATCAGCTGCTCTCCCCCCTTCCCCTCCTCACCTCCCTCACTCCCTCCAGCCTTGTGAATCGGGCTTACTGCATCTGCACCCCGGCTGTAATAATTGGCAACCAGCTCACGTAGTGAATCAGTGATGAATGCTTTTATGCTTATTGTTGAGTTCACTGAGCGAAATGAGTTGTTTGTCTGACTACCTGTGCATGTGTGTGTGAGTATGTGTGTGTTTGTGTGTGGGCTCACATTAGTGTCAATGTGTGGGCATAAAGCGTCAGAACGCCTCATAATCTGGGGATCTACGGCAACTCCACGGCCAAAGGTTGAGTACACAAAAACGTATGGAATGATTTATAAGACAAAGCTAACATATGTATAAGTTACAAATATAAGGTATAGTAAAGTATTGAATGAGCCATGGTCAAGAGAAGAAAGCTTTCATTTTCCTTCTATTTCTTTTCTGATAAGCCGCAATACAATTCCGGCAAGTTTCCCTCAGATAGTTTAATCTGATTTATATTTAATAATCATTTATAAAAACAAAATATTATTTATCAACACCATAACCAAACATAACTGTTAGTTTACATTGTTAGAAAAATTTAGAAAATTACAATTAATACATTGGCATCAGATCTACATTTGTTTAAAATAATTTAGCATTATATTTTAAGCACATCAGCTTAGCTTCATTTAAAAATGTTCTTTTAGCTGCGTACATAATTCAGTTGGAATCATAAATACTTAAATATTACGTATACGCCCCATGCAACATGCAACATGCAGAACATAAATGTTTGTGGTTCAACTGTTGTTCAAATGCAGAAAATATTACTAATTGTCATTACTATCGACTGGGGATGCTCGAGGGCTTAAAGGAGCACCCCAACTGAGCCCAACAACAGCGAGCCGCAACTGTTGCCGCAACGACTGTGGCAGGCAGGCTGACAGGCAGGTGTGCCGCTGCAGGGGCCGGGCTGAAAGTGCAATTGCAATTTGCAATTATGTATTATCATTCATATCGCATTGGCGGCAACATTGGCGGCATTTTAGGGCAACTGACGGTGGTGCTGTTGCCACTACTCGGTTGGTTAGACAGGGGAGAGGCAGGAGCAAATTGAGGCGGGTAATAATAAATTAGGTTGATTGCCGTGAGGTTTGCCGTTGAAACTCCGCTTTCACAATTGCCCGTGATTTTTTGTGCATTTTTTAAGTCGTCACAAAGCAAATAGAAATGAGAACAGCAAATTGCGAATAGTGAATTTTGAATGGCAAATGGAAAGTAATTTGTTTTGTCGGCAAACACACACACACACAAATTGCTCGAAAAGCGAGTCAACTCTTTTGGAATTTGATTACCGAGCCTCGTCATCGTCGCCGTCATCGTCCTCTCCATTTGTCCGTCATCAATTATTCAGGCGTCATCAACGAGCTGGCCAAGTGGCGAGCCGCGGGCAACAATTGCAATAATTAGCGCATGATTTAAAACCGTCAGTAATCATCATTACCGCTGTCGTTGTCGTCGTCGTCGTTGTCGTTGTCGTCGTTGTCGTTCTCCTAGTCGTTGTCGCTGCCGTTGGCCCCGCAGTCAGCGGCGGCATCATTAACAAAGGCGCCAGCGCCGCAGTGAACGACCGCAGGCATTTCATTTTCAGTTCGTGAAAATTTCAAGTGAAAATTCGCTGCGGTTCACGCTAATGACGATAAATTGCGTCGCTCGGCCAACTATAAATAAGTTGCGCTTGGCTTACAGATCTCCACAACCGGCACCAGGACTCCCAATTGCCGGTCGACCAATGCGACAGTCGAATGCATCAGTAAGCGGCTTAAAAACGACTCGCCATGCATTTCCATTATTGCACCGACATTGCTTTGATTCTTCAAATTTAGTTGCAATATTATTGTAGTTTGTTTGCTTAATTTTGCAAATTATTGTTTTAGTCATATTCGGTCTTCAACTCTAGCATTTATGCAGAAAATAGGGATGATGGATGATATAGTATATAGTCTTAATATAACCATAATTCTACCAGACCGTTCTAAACTCGAAGAAGAAATATGTGCTCTATGCAAGGTAAAATTAATATTACTAAAAATAATAAATATATATTTATTTTATTTTATATTTTTATATATTGCTTAATTCATTTACTTTAACAAAATTAATATTTGACTTCAAAAATGTAAAAGTACAATAGCTATTAACTATAGTTCTCAACCAACTACTTATTTTCACACGGCATCTATTTTTTTTCTTGCACATTGTTATGCGCGGCTTTTAAAATATTTCACTTAGCTTTTTTTCACTCAACGTATTTTTTTAAGCATTTTTTTAGCTTGAAATACCAACAAAAATTCTGAAAATAATTAAGCTCAGTACATCGCATGACAGAGCTGACAGTTTGTTGCAGTTCAGTGGGTTAATTTAATTTAATAGATTCTCCTCCCTTTCAGTGGTAGTCGAAGAAACTTTTTTCATCACACATTCCGTGGCAGGCAGGCGGCGGCTCAGTTGGCACTTCCGGCATAGCTCAATACTAAAGCTGGGGATAAAATTGATACGCTTAAGTCTATTAGCAGGGCATCATCGTCACACCCTACACGTAGTTCCATAAATCGCTCACCACGGCAACGCAGACGTCGACGCAGACGTCGCCGGCGACAAAGGGGCATTTGCCAACTTTATTTAGCTACTCAATCAGGGCCGCAAACAACACTTCACAACACTTGCCGGCTGTTGGCCAGTTGGCCAGTTGGCAATGGCAAATGGCAAATGGCAAGCAGCAAACGGCAAACGGCAAAGTAAATAAATGAAGGCGAGCTTCGCACTTTTGTCACAGCTAACCGTCTGAGGTCCTTCCCCATCAACCCCACAGGATCACACTCTGCTGAGTTGAGTCGAGTCGAGTTGAGTCGAGCTCACCATCACCCACTTGGTCAGTCACTTGTGCTGCACATTCAAGTGTCACTGATTTGAGGATAAGCACTTCACAGGCAACTTGATAGCCCTGCTGAATGAGCCCACTCACAGGGACTCCAGTCACTCTCCCAGTCCGTCTCCCAGTCCGTCTCCCAGTCAGTCTCCCAGTCAGTCTCGCAGTCAGTCAGTCTCCTGGTTAGTCAGTCAGCCGTAGTTGAAAAATATCACTGTAGTAGTTGTCGTAGCTTTTATTCGAGTGTCACTCGTGCAAAACGAACTAATTTGAATATATAAAATCAACAACAATAACAACAGCAACAACAGCAACAACAACAACCGGCTAAGAAGCCCCACAGCAACAAACTGCAAAGGGCAGACAAGAGCAGACAGCAAAGCAAAATTGATGAAAACAAAAGCAGTTTTTATCCTCGAGACTCTTTGCTGCTCATGAATGGGTCAGTTTAATTGCTTAAACATTAGCAGTTTACATAAACAAACACACACACACACACACACACACTCACATACAAGTCGGTTAACTTAGTTAAAGCTCATCTATGCACATCTAAACGTTGTAGGGATTTGCCATGAGCAAATTTTGTAAATAGTATTTGACAAACACTGAAAGTAGCACCCGTCAATTTGACAAAATGGCTCAAGCTGGAAAATCGACTGCATTTTCTCAAAGTTATGGCTGTTTGAAGTCTGAGCAACTTTCCATTGAGCGTTTTACATAACAATTTTTTTTTGTTTTTTTGTCACTTTTGGCGTTTTTTTGTGACAGAAAAATGAAACGCCACAAAATCACTTTTCGTATAGTTTTTTATACTAGTTGAGACACCCACAACAAATTAAACGTAAAATTTTAAGATTCTATTTTTTGAAAAAATCAAAATTTGTAAGGGTCCCCCCTTATGCTTTTTTCGCCAAAAAAATCCAAAATTTTATTTTTTCCAAAATTCATAAACTTGAAATGTAGAATTAAACTTGATGCCAAATAATGATCAAAATGACCTCGGGATTGAAAATCGGTTCAGATTTGCCAAAGTTGTGGCAGTTTGAAGTCTGGGAAGGTATTTATATGGAACTTTTCGTTGTTTGGGATTGTTACAAGCCAATTTTTTTGTCACTTTTGGCGTGATTTTTGACAGAAAAATGAAACACCACAAAATCACTTTTCGTATAGTTTTTTATACTAGTTGAGACACCCACAACCAATTAAACGTAAAATTTCAAGATTCTATTTTTTGAAAAATCAAAATTTGTAAGGGTCCCCCCTTATGCTTTTTTCGCCAAAAAAATCCAAAATTTTATTTTTTCCAAAATTCATAAACTTGAAATGTAGAATTAAACTTGATGCCAAATAATGTTCAAAATGACCTCGGGATTGAAAATCGGTTCAGATTTGCCAAAGTTGTGGCAGTTTGAAGTCTGGGAAGGTATTTATATGGAACTTTTCGTTGTTTGGGATTGTTACAAGCCAATTTTTTTGTCACTTTTGGCGTGATTTTTGACAGAAAAATGAAACACCACAAAATCACTTTTCGTATAGTTTTGTATACTAGTTGAGACACCCACAACCAATTAAACGTAAAATTTCAAGATTCTATTTTTTGAAAAATCAAAATTTGTAAGGGTCCCCCCTTATGCTTTTTTCGCCAAAAAAATTCAAAATTTTATTTTTTCCAAAATTCATAAACTTGAAATGTAGAATTGAACTTGATGCCAAATAATGTTCAAAATGACCTCGGGATTGAAAATCGGTTCAGATTTGCCAAAGTTGTGGCAGTTTGAAGTCTGGGAAGGTCATTTATATGGAACTTTTCGTTGTTTGGGATTGTTACAAGCCAATTTTTTTGTCACTTTTGGCGTGATTTTTGACAGAAAAATGAAACACCACAAAATCACTTTTCGTATAGTTTTGTATACTAGTTGAGACACCCACAACCAATTAAACGTAAAATTTCAAGATTCTATTTTTTGAAAAATCAAAATTTGTAAGGGTCCCCCCTTATGCTTTTTTCGGCAAAAAAATCCAATATTTTATTTTTTCGAAAATTCACAAATTTGAAATGTAGAATTAAACTTGATGCCAAATAATGTTCAAAATGGCCTCGGGATTGAAAATCGGTTCAGATTTGACAAAGTTGTGGCAGTTTGAAGTCTGGGAAGGTCATTTATATGGAACTTTTCGTTGTTTGGGATTGTTACAAGCCAATTTTATTGTCACTTTTGGCGTGATTTTTGACAGAAAAATGAAACACCACAAAATCACTTTTCGTATAGTTTTGTATACTAGTTGAGACACCCACAACCAATTAAATGTAGAATTTCAAGATTCTATTTTTTGAAAAATCAAAATTGGTATGCTTTTTTCGCCAAAAAAAATTTAATTTTTTCAAAACTTCATAAACTTGAAATGTAGAATTAAACAAGATGCCAAATAATGTTCAAAATGTTCTCCGGATTGATCATCGGTTGAGTTTTGTTAAATCTATGGGGTCTTGAAATCATTAATGGGGACAGTGTATTAAAGCAACCGCAAATATCGCAGATAGTCAATAAATAGTCTGAAGTAATTTGCTCAATTAACTAAAACACAAAAAGGGCCATTAGCTATGGGTGTAAGCCAAATGCACTGAGTCGGCCAATAAATTGCGAACATGGCTAAATGGTAAACAGCTAACAGCCGGCAGCTCTATGGGAAAGCGACGCATTAATTTATGTGCCTAACCGAGTCGCACATGCAAATTAGCAGAACAAATGCAAATATTCAAGCCAAGCGAAAGAGTGGGACAAAGATAAAGAGAAAGAGAGAGAGAGAGAGCTCATAAAAAACCCAATAATGAGTTCAAGTTGGGTAACCAACTTGTATAATGCGGCTCTGTGGTGCTGGCAACAACTGTTGACAAAATGAAATCAATAAATTAAGCGCAAATCAATTAAAATACACGTTGAGTGTTGTGTGTGTGTGTGTGTGTTACGCAAACTAAAATATTTGTCAATTTGCGGTTTTGACAAAATTAAATTTGTCACACACACACAGACACATCCTTAGCCATGCAAAGTGTCAAGCATAGTTTGCCATTTGCATGTCTGCCTTTCTCTATTTGTATATATTTGCGTGTTGTGAAATTTATTTATATGGCTTATTAAAATTGTTGCAAGTGTATTATTTAATTAAATTTTTGTCAAATTTGATTTGAGAAAGCAATGCAAAACCTTAAATTTGCAAATAAATTGCAAAACTGACAGCCACATGAATGAAAACGATTTTGTTTATTTAACTAGGTATTTTCTTACATATTATTAGACGAAAGAAGTTGACTAGGGAATTTAGCTGGGCACACATACATACATATATATTTAATATATCGTAATGTGTTCATTTATGATTAACTTGCCTCGTTTAGTGTCCATTCTAATTATAAAGTGCGGCAACCGACGTCAGAAATAACTGCAAAACTTCTCGCAAGCAATTTGAGAGGAACAAGAAGATAAATCGAAAAGTGTAGTATACTTTTGCGCGCCGCTTAAGTGCACCTCGCGAACGCTTTCAATTTGCAGTTAGCGCAGCTGGCAGGATAAGTTCGCCAGCTGTTGCAGCTTCTGCTATCAGTTGAAGGCACTCTTATCCTGCGGTATTCAAATACTAGGATCGTCTTGTTTATATTGTGGCAAATGCCTGTTGGTTCATTACAGCACAATCTGGGCTTCTGCATAATTAGGCAGCCGCTACCTAGGCAATTGCAAATTTTTCATGTACACACATACTTATACACACACACACACACATACAGGATTTCCCCTCTACAGAGCTGGTCTAATTGAAAAGCCATTAAAAAGCTTTCAGCTGCTCATTATACATTTAAATATTTGTGTGTTTTTATTTCGACGCTGCTCGCAGCTCACTGCCACGCCCCTTGGTCTGGCTGCCCGCTTGTTTTTAAAGTTTATGTGCATGCGGCATATAAAAAACTTGCATATATAACAAAAAACACAAAAATTTCTCGACGCTTAACATGCATGGGCTGCATTTATTCAAAGGTATATCCATTTCGGCTGCGCTTTTTGTATACTTCAGTCAGTGTCCGTGTGTTAGTGTGTGTGTATGTGTTTGCTGACTCTATGCATAAATGCAGTTTACTGAAATACACAAAGATTGAATTGTGCCAACTGGCTTATAGTGCCAGGCATTATACAGCTTTAGACTCACATTAAAAACGTGTCCAATTTACGGCAACAGAATATTCAAATTTAAAATAATTATATTAAAAACAATTCAATGGAATAAACCAACTTTATGAGGACATTCCTTAAAAAATGGCAAGAATCATTTTTTTAAATATATCCAAAATATTAGGTTCATTTCTGACTGTGTTACTATTTGCCAGGCACAAATGCAATGCTTCAATAGCTATTCAAACCGAAAGGATTAACCCACAATACATCACGCAAGTGGCATGTGGCAAGAGGCAGAATGCCTTTTAGTAAGTTGCGCTGAAGTACGAGTACGGTTGCAAGTACTTATAGTAGTAATAGGATGAGCATAAGTTGGCTCAGGCAGCACTTGGACATCAAGAATCGTTGAGGGTAGCCACATACGAGTGCAGCCGGGATGCACCAACTTCATCCAGCTGTGCTGCTCGTGGAAACGCTTAAATTCGAATTATTGCACTCGTGTTTGAGGTACGGCAAAGTATGGACCATTGCCACTTGCCAGGGCGCTTAAGCCATAATCATTCGTTGCCGCTTCTGCCTTTGTCTAAGTGCCGTGCGGCAGCTTCTTAATGCCGAGCAATTTGCGTTAAATGCGAAAGAGATTAAAACAATGTTGCATTTCTAATTGTTTTAAGCAGCCAGCAAAGACGACGACGACGATGGCGATGGGTATGGGGATGGGGATGGCGATGGGGATGAGGATGAGGAAGGTGGCAGCAACGACTAAGCCACACATGGCGTATGCGCAATGCTCTAGTCCTGCCAATTGCAATTTAAGTATTTTCTATTTATTGCACACACACACACACACACACACACACACACACACTCACACTCGCATATATACACTGGCACTCGGCAGCAAAGGCATTGTCGAAAACAAAATCGAGTGTTCCAACGCCAACTGCAAGCAGGCAAACAAACATATGCAGCTGCTTCAACAATCCAACTCAAGACTCAATTTGCGCAGCTTAAGTTTCATAGTTGCAATTATGAGATTATTATACGCACAGCGCTCTTGCATTTCTCTCCCTCTCTCTCTCTCTCTCTCTCACACACACTCTCTATGCACCCAAAGCCGTCTTACTGTGGTTTTTGGCGCAACATACAAATTGCGTTTTGATACTAATACAGCTGGAGTGTGGCTTCAGTTCGCTTGGCTGCATTAAGCATACGCCATGTTGAACGATCCACATGCAAAAACTTACCAAAACGTGCTGCAAATGGTCCACAAAAGACTCCAATCAAGCGGAGTCCGGCAAGCCATTCATTGGTTTTCATATGTGCTTATTCCCCAACATAATTGAAATCATTTCAATGTTAATTAAATGGCACAGGCGAGTCAAACTAGCTGCAAGCTGAACAAAAAACTGTGTTTGTTATCCAATTGGATACAGAGATGACATATAAAAAATCTGCAAAAATTACAAACATCAAATTGCTCATACAGAAATAGATTTATAAATTGTTCACACCCTTTCTTTAACAGAAAGCTGATAATGCTTGGAATTTACAGACTAATACAACTGGCTTCGGCATGAAATAGATGTGCAATTATTTGCTGAGCGTATTAAAATTAGCATTTAATTTGCCAGTTCATTCATTAAAGACCAACAACCATAAGCAAAGGGCTTTAATTATGGTGACCAAAATGATCAAATGTCATTTGGCACACATGCAGAGTGAGATGCACTTAACAGTATGACCGCAGCATTTGCAAAATGGTCGATAACATTTTGCCACAAATTTATGAATAGCTTTGGTTTTTGGTTTGTGCGGCTTGAAATGTGTGTTGGGCGTTGCGAGTATCGTATAATGAATAAGCCGAATTAATTAAGACAATTTATGTATATTTTAAGATGCGTTGTCAAAGCTAATTACACTGGTACCTATGTATATATGTGTATAAGTGTGTATGTGTGTGTGTCCAAGTCTGATTGACTCGAATACAATCGCAAATGTTGCTAACCAGCGATGTGCGGTGACACAGAATTGCGGTGTGAGAAAGGGTCAAACAGGCAGCAACTGATGCGCGCCTGAGTAAACATTACTGTACACACTCCCACATGCACATATGCACACACACACACACACATGCATACCACTGCAGTTGACAAGCATGTTGCATGCAAATGGAATTGTTTTGAAGACATTTGAATTAAGCAAACCGCCACTGGGGCCCCTCTCAAACCCAGACATCTTGCATTATGTCCACAAGCTATTTTAGTTTGCGACAAGCAACTGTCAAGCCCTTAACCTGAACTTAACTAACATAGTCATTAAATAAACGAAGCCTGTATGCTCTAATTTGTAAGCTGTACAGTGAAGTTTATAAACTACATAAAGAATCTATTTTGTGTGCTCAGTTAGTATGAAAAGAAGAAAAGAAGCAGGCGGCTATTGAAATTTTCCACTTCTATAATATTTCTATGCAGTATCGATTGAGACTGTAATATATTCTATCTTTTTCATATCATAAATGTATAATGAGAGTTATTTAATTATGCCTATGTCCTGTAGAAACTTACAAATTAAAATTTGCAAAATGCTTAGAAAATATATATATAATATATTCAATTATAAATAATAAAAGCTTTGCCGTAGTTCGACCAGAAAATAAGTAAGAAATGAGAAAGTTATTCATATTACATAAGCATATTTAATGCATCCGTCAATTAACAATGGTTAATAATGTAAAATACTTGGCCTGTAATTTGTTGCATTTGAGTTGTTTCTGCTGTTGCAAGGCAGTTGTTGAACGCATTCGGCCGTGTAATAAATTGAATTCTGAATGCATGAACACAAGACACAAAGCAAAGCTAGTTGCATGGCTATTCAACGAGCGAAGTTTGTTGTTGGTCACTAGAAAAAACAAAATAATGTGGTCGAGTGGTCAAAAATCAAAGAAGCCAACAGACACATACGTATACGCATACGCATATATGCCTGGATATTTTATATATTTTCTTAGGCAAACAAAATGTATTTAATTTGTGAAGCATAAAATAATGTGGCAGACAACAAACTTGCGGCTTTATACGAAAGCCGCAAAAACTTATTGCATACTTAGTTGGGCGAAATGCTGAACAGTTTGGCCAAATCGGAAACTGGACGAGTCAGTCGGCAAACAGCTAATAGTGAAAGCAAATTAAATTGCGGCGCTTGACTCAACACATTCAAAGTTGAGTTTTTGGAGAAAACGTGAAAAGCATTTGCGAATCGAGCCTCAATCGAAAGCAAACTTTTTTGCAAGCAACAGAAATTGAGGCAGCTCACGAAACTGAGTTTCCTCACAAATTTCATTGGATGCTTTCAAAGAAATTAAAACTTGAGCCGAGATTGCTTGAAAATTGCGGCTACGGAATGTTATTAGCATAGTATTTAAAGTAGCCATCCTTTAGTATTTCACCCATATTGAATTAAAGTTTTGAATACGTTTTGTGCATTATTGAAAGAGTGAAAGTGCAATACAAAAGCTGAAACCATATTCAAAGCTGCCGTCGAAACTTTCAATTAAACTTTCTTCGGTGAGCAAAGAATAAAAACAGAATAAACTAGAAATCTTTGCTGTGACGAAGATCAAATACCCTTGCAGACAGATTGAATACAAATGTATATTTTTGGGAGGCTTATAAACGAGAAATTATGAAAGAAATCGCCAAAAACAATAGAAACCAAATTATTTTTTAATTTTAAAATCGTTCAATGGCTTTAAAGAGATTAGTTATTCAAACAAACTTTATTAAGTTTCGGTCAACGGATTCTTTTTTTCACATTTATTATTTACATAATATTTAATAATAAACTTCTGTATACTTCTTTTCACTATCCACACAAGACAGAGCAGTGCAATTAGAAAATTAAAAATGGGGCGTGGCCAGGTAATAAAATGGTCTGTCACTATTCAACAGAAATTTTCCACCTGTCGATGCTCACTGCAAAATTTGCATAAGGATAATTGACTTTAATTTAAAAGTTGAAAAAAAATTAAAGAAGAAATCATAATTGCCCCTGCACACATATGACCGTCACACTCCGCATCAGCCATCCCTTAATACACACACACACACACACACAGAGACAGAGACAGAGACACAGACTAACGGAAGCTTTCAGAGGTTCCACTTTGGCATTATTGACTGCTCGCCGTGTCCTTGCTGGGGCATCCTGACAATAAGTTGAGCTGTTGGCAAGCGCGAAATTGAGGCTGACAACGCTGACAATGCTGTCGTCGCCGTGGCTGAAGGATGTCCTCCATGTAAATGTTGTTCTTGTTGCTAGTGTTGCTGTTGTTGCTGTTGTTGTTGCTGTCGATTGTCATGTAGGGATTTAATAATCTGGCCGCTTTTCCTTTTCGCCACGACTGACAATTTGAATGCCTTTTTCATTCTGTTGATTTACATTTGCTTATTGTTTTCGCTCCTTTCACCCCAATCCAACCAAACCCAATCCTACCTCCTGCCACTACTGCTCCTCCGCTCGTGTGCTGTATGCAAAAGTTTCCCTTTTCTGAGCAAATAACGAAAATGACATGAATTCATTTTTAATGATTTATTAACGGTGCCAAGGACACATTACAGAGCGATAAAATTGCCCAGCGAAGGTCAGAAGAAAAACCAAATGAATACGCTTAACATCATCAAATATACATATCCATAATTGGCATGTGTCATTGAAAAAAGTCAGCGCCAAAGGGTCAGATTGATTTCCAGCCAAACAAAATGGAACAGGCAGCTGAGCTTTTTCGCAATCGAATGTAAAATGTTGTTCTATATAATTATTTTCTGCCTTTGCTTCATGATTCAATAATTTATCGACCAATCAGTCAAAATTCAATTAACTGTGTTTGAAGGACTACATTAAATTAAGCCAATTTTAAGCCCATAGTAGCTTAAAGGTAGTTCATATTCTAAAGCTTTTTTCAAGCTGAAAGCTGACTTGTAAATATTTTAGAATTTACAACCATTAGCAGCGCTTGCAACGGGACTCGATTCGATTTGGCCGGAAATGGCAGTGGACTCCCGAGCATTTCAAAAGCTATTTGCGGGACTCGCAGTGAACCTGAGCACTCTGAATGGCAATTTCGAATGCGTAGGCCCGCCGCTAGTCTGTCCCAGTGCGACTATGTGGCGTATACGCAACAAATTGACATGAAGCGGCCAGCCGAGCGGCAATTGACCAACACTGTGCGATTTTTGGGTTACTCGTTGTTGCATTCATTGATGGACACCGCGAGTGGCAAACGACAAAAGTGCCGCACAGTTTTGTGGCTGCATTGGCGTCTCCGCTGCGGCAGCCTGGGCACAACAACAAAAGAGAGAGAGAGAGAGAGAAAAAAGGCAGCGACGAGTTTAACTTATTGTTGGAAAAAGTTTGCAGTCACTTCTGACAGTTGCGCCGCTTACTTTTCGGTCCGCAGCCGCAGCCGCAGACCGTGTTGTTCTTAAGTTTGTGGGCGAGTGTAGTTGTTAGTGTTGTCGAGTGCCTGAATTGTGCCTTTCAGCTATTTTCCTTTCACACTCTTCGGCATCTGCAAACGATACAGAGCAAAAGGAAGTGTGGCTACAAAATACTCCAATATAAATATTGATTCACTGGATAACTTGGCACTTGGCACTTGGCCGGTGCCAGACTTTGACACATGGCCAGCTGGCCAGTTAAGTTTTCAAACAGTTGGAGTTGGTAGTGTTGAGTAACGCTTGCGACTGTAGCTGACACACATATCGATTGTATGTTATTATAACCAGCAGTTTGTCTAAGCTGCAATCAATGACAATTACATTTAATTTGGCCGCATTTTAAAGCAACCAGCCGACAATACAACCACTTTTATAGTGGCTAGCAACAATTCAGCCAATTCAACCAATTTGACGGCAATTTATTTTAATTAAAATTTCACTAGCCCGCCAGGCACATTTGCGTGATTAAAAAGTTTAAAGCACAACAACAACAACAGTTAGTGCTTCTGTTTCAATGTCATAAAAATAGCTCACGTGTCACGACCATAAAAGTCACACATAAAACAACAAAAGTAACTATAAACACGGCGACAACAACAACAACATTGCAGCAACACAAAAGCAAATTTAATTACAAACAAGCAAACATTAAAATTTGTAATTCCATCATAAAAATGTATTTTGTTTTGTGCTTTTTTTTGTGGTTGTTGTTGTTGTTGGTTGTTTGGTTGGTTGGCCTTACCGAGGGAGCTAACGGCACCTGCTCGACATAGCAGATATTTACATTTACCTACTTGTATTTCCTCAATAAAAACGCTGCAGATTAGCCAATTCTCTTGGGTGGCAATGTTGGACAATGTTGCGGCGTGGCGGGCGGGGGGCAGTCGAGAGGCTTTCTAAATTGCGGTTTTTAATTACTTTATTTTATTGCGCAAGTTTTTGGCCAGGGCGCATTGAAGATTTCACAGTACATAAAATCTACGCTGTGTGAAATGGCAGCCAGCAGAACCGGACAGCGTTAACATGCCACTTGGACATGGCACTTGCCACACTGACTCACTCCCGCTGCTGTTGCTGTTGATAACTGAAACTTGAAAGTCGGCTGGCAGCAACTGAATTTGAGTTGTTCGTTGCCAGCGCTTTGTTCCCTGCGCAGTTCATTTTACTCGACTTTATTCTCAGTACTCACGAAACATGCGTTGGCATTTGCTTCCTTCTACTCATTGTCTTCTGTGTCTCTCTGCCACTCCCTCTTCCTCACTCACTGACTCGGCAACCGGTCTGTGTCTGTGTCTGTGTCTATTCTGTGGCTGTCTAGTAGTTGCTGCAGTGCCACATGACACGTGTCATATGATGCTGCACCCACGAACAGACAATCTCTGATTTTACACCAAAAATTTGTTAGCAATGAGTTCTTGTGTATGGAATGACAATGGAATGATATGGACTTTTAATGAGGATAAAGAATACATAAGGAAAGAGATTAGGAAAAGTACAAAGATGTAGATTCAGATGCAGTAGGTTTTATTGGGTAGAATTTAAACATAAACTAATTATAAATATAGAATCTAAAACATGACCACAATAAGTAAAAAAAAAGAAATATTTTTTGTAGTCAAGAATATGCAGTATGGATATGGATAATGCTAAATATAAATAAAAAATAACAAAATATAAGTTAAGGTATGTTTCCAAGACTGCCACGCCCACTGTACTATTCCCAACTCTTACCCCTTGCTTTCTATTTGCATGCATAGCTCATTTTCGCAGCTGGGCTTCTTCCTGCGACTTGGTCTTGACTTTATTGGCAGCTGCCAGTGTTGTGTACTCGGATTTTTGTCAATTAACGCTTATTGTGTTGGGCTGGCATTTTTGTTTATCTTCTTTCTTTTTTAATTGTTTTCCCATGAGTTGTTGCCGAAATTTCATATGTGAAGCGTTTGCGTAGTCATCTTTCATTTTTCTTTTTTTGGCACATGTGCTTCTTGTTGTTGTTTGCATTGATGTCACACAGCAAAGGCAATGGCAAAAGGAACGATACCCACCCCGAGCGATATGAGAGATGCCTGAAAGGGAAGGGGATCGGAATGGGGAAAGGCAACTGCAGCGTTGCATTTCAAATTTCAATTTACCGACAACTGTTTCGATTGTTTACATTGATTTATTTACGTTGTTGTTTATGCGGTTTCGCATAGTTCTGGGGCTTTTGTGAGTTCGCTGCTCTCCCCCCTCTCCCCCTCTCCATCGCACTGCATCCCTCTCTAATCCACTAATACTCTAACTGTGCCGGCTCAAATTCGCAGCGTTTTATATCGATTCTAGTCGGGTTTCGGTTGCAGTATATATATACTATATACTTTTCTATTTTTTTGTTAGCTCTCATTCTCTGGCTGCCAACTGCCGACTGCCGACTGTAACGGTATTGAAATGGATTTATTTGGTTTGGCAAAATATTTGGCAAGTCCTGACGCACGGCATTTTTTATTTTATGCTGCGTGTTGGGCAATGGTTTTTGCATGCACTATGTACAATAGTTGCTGTTTACATTAGTGCTGTTCCAGCCGATGGGAGGACAGTGGGCGTGGCAGAGCTGCCAACAGCACGTAAAGCAGCTCAAATGGCACAAAAGCATTAAAACTAGATGCTCTCATTGTGCGGGTAAATGTATTCTTATTTGAAAATATATATATTTGTTTTCCCAGCCTTACAAAAGAATATTATTTAGTACAGCGCCGAACAATGCTGCAGACAATGAACACGATTCCAAATTTAATTTGCTGAGCTTTACAGTTTCTATTCACCTGCAAGTGGCAACAATTTTTGGGCTATCATTTTACTGCCAATATATTTTTTTCATAGCAATTCAGCTGATTTTATTGAACAAGCAATATAAATAAACTAAATAAAAGCAAAAGTGAGAGTGCTCTAGTCGAGAGTGCCCGACTAGGATATACCCTGATCCAAGGTCTTACATTCATTCATAATTATTAATCTGTATTCATACATGGAAACAAAAACACGCTGCCAGCGTGATCTTCCCTTGGCCTTAAAACTATACAAAAAGTGATTTTGTGGTGTGATATTTATCTGTCAAAAATCACGCCAAAATTGACAAAAAATTGGTTTGCAAATTGTTCCTTATAAATGACCTTCCCAGACTTCATAGTGCCACAACTTTGTCAAATCTGAACCGATTGTCAATCCCGAGGCCATTTTGATCATAATTTAGGATCTAGTTTAATGCTACATCTCAAGTTTATAAAATGTTTGAGATGGCGGTCGGAGATGCTTTCTTATGCCTTTTACATACACAAAACCATTATACCCTTTTCCCCATTTTTAATGGGATCAGGGTATAAATATTATCAAAAATTTCACATAATAGGAACTCAATTTTAAGATCAAATATAATGTTTTAATAAAATGGACAAGGCAAAAAAAAATCAGACCATATAGAAATGCTGCCCTCTGAATAAGCTGTCAGTAGCTGTTACATAAAAGTAAAACAGATTTAATATTGGGTTCAAAAACATAGGTGCTTTGAACTTTAACAAAACTCAGTAACTATTTGTGTTATAGAGCGTGTTGAGGTAAATGTCATTTCAGAAAGCTGAGTCTTTAGTTTAGGGATAGTTTAAGTGTGTGTGTAGTATAATTGAAATATTGTCAGAACTACAAGAAACAAGAAGTTAGGAAAAATGAATCATAGCGAGGGAATTGATGAAGCAACAGCCATCAAAGTAGATGATGGCTTAGAGCAGCAGCATGATGAGTCCAAGGAGGACGAGGAGATCGAGGATAACGAGGAGGACGAGGAGGACGAGATCTCCGTGCAGCCCAGTGGCAGTCGCACTTTGGACAAACGCCTGAATCCTGACGTGCCCGACTTTGTGCCCGGTGTCACAAATCGCATGCTGGCTGCCAAAATAGTTGACGAATGTAGGTAAACGCCAAATCAGTGTAATGCCATCATTTCAATCAGATTTCAATACAGTGGTGCGCTACAATCGCTGGAGCGATGCCTCCGAGGAGGACATCTCGTACGGGCCGCACTACGATGGCATCTGGAGCGAGAGATGTATTCAAATGCAGCCGCAGCATCGTGTCCCATTTACCGAGCCTATGCAGCGCTCCAACATAATTGAAACTGTGGGCGATCAGGAGTCGCAAAACGAATACGAACTGGAGTCTGAGGACGCTTCGTCGCCGAAAGGTCGCTGCTGCGCCTGCAAGATCATGTAGAGTGGCCTTTTATCTTTTATACTTATATCTCAGGGCAGTTGTACACACCTAAAGCATTGTCTCACTGTATTTAAGAGAATAAACTCAGCTTGCTGCCCGTACCCTTTGGCTGTCATAAACTATAGCCTACATTTCAGCGTCGCCCTGCAGCTTCCAGGCAGGCAGGCAGGCAGGCAGCCAGGCATCCAGCTACTTTGTCCTGACTTTCTAATGACGTTGAATATGCATTGAAAGTTTTGCCTTGACGCGAAAATTGCTGGCACAAAACTTGGCTTCTCGCCTTGCGACAGAACCTCACCTGTCTATACGGAGGAGGTGCCCGCATCGTTGACTTGCCCTTAAGCTGGCTGTGCACTTGCCCTCCCCTTGTCCCTCTCCCTGATTGTCACAGTGCGACAAGTTGGGTGCTGGCACTTTTGTTTTTGGGTGCCCATAAGTGGCTTAAACTCTGGCTGTATGTGTGTGTGGGTGAGTGGGTGAGTGTGCGGCATAATGAGAAAAGTTTCGTGTCTTTTCATGTCTCATTTAGAGCTGAAAGCACTGTACGTTGAATTGTTGTACAACTTGGTTAAACGACATTCGGCAGCAACAAAAGTAGCAACAGCAACAACAGCAACAACAACAACAGCAACAACAACAAGCGACAGTTGATTGCTGAATACTGAAAATGACGGGATCCAAAAATGGACGCAGCTGCCCCGTCTGGCTGACTTTTGAATGATTAAAATGGGCCCGCGGTCATAATTGCACTCGGTGGGCGGGGGCGGGGCAGTCATGTGTGAGCACAGCTGCTGAATTTGGCGGAAACAATTACCAACTTGTATGCAAAAGTGCAAATTGCCAGCAAGCAACTTTGCTCAATGTCAATCCGCACACACACACACACACATTCACACACACACACTGAGGCAGGCGCTATGAGGCACCTGTGCCGTTGGCATTGTCAATGTGGCATGTCCTGTATCTGTCCCTGTCCCTGTTCCTATCCTCTCGCCGCTCTCTCTCTCTCTCTCTCTATCTCTCTCTCGCTCTCTCAGTCTGCTTATTCGCCATCTACGCTGGCAATTTCCGTGCAGTTTTGCCTGCTGTTTGTTTATGAAACAAGTCACGTAAACGTCGTCGCTCGCTGCGGGGGCGTTGAACCGAGCACATGGTCTAAATGGGCGTGCCGGCACCTTCTGATGCCAGGCCCTTAATGCCGCTGTTGTTGTTGTTGCTGCTGTTGTTGCTGCTGTTGTTTCTCTTTGCCACTTTTTGGCAAATCGAAAACGTAGCAATTGTCAAGTGGCACGTCACCTGCAAGGCAATTGGCCATGGAAAATGCTACCCCCCGTCGATCCCCACTCCCCTCTCCGCCAGCTGCTATCACTTTTTTCTAGGCCAAAAAGTTGGCGATCTTTTGCGCCCCAGCGCTGATTGTTGACATTTGGTTGTTTGTTTCTTTGTTCAACTTGTCGCTGCATGCATATTCATTGCGCAAACATTTTTTGTAGCCACCGGCCATGCTTACAAGCCGCAAGAAAATATATAAAAAAAAATAAAATAGAAATATAAATATAAATATATTTCAGCAGAAGGCAATAAATGCCGGCAGCTAACCGACAATGACACCATTTATGATTTATGCATCGATTTCAAATCACAAATGCATAAAAACTCGCAAATGAATACAGCGAGAAGACCAAAGGCATAAAACGCTCCGCTGCAAAATGACTAATGCAAAAGTAAATATAAATAAAAAATAAAAATATAATAAAATATTTATATATACATACAAATACATATATATCACGATAAATATCATGGCGCTTCGTTTAAATGACAACCAGTTCAATAACCAAATAGTTTCGGTTTGTTATTCTTCGCATCCGTTTGTCAATAATCAATTAAATGGGTAATATAGGTTGATCATTTATTATTCGGCATTATTATATTTTGCATAATTTTTATTCGTATTTTAAATGTAAGATATATTTTAATTTGTATTTAAAGCTGCATTCAACAAATATAAAAGCAATTAAATATGTACATAGAACTTTTTTAAGACTGTAGACCAACAAGATTTCTTTTTATAGGGTATGCGCCTAGTTCAGCAGTTGCTGCATATATTGTTGTTCGATATATTTTTGTCGACAGACAACGATGCCAGCACTTTTAGTTAAATTGAGCAACAAACACGTTTGGCAATAAAACTGATTCCACTACCCATAGCAGCCAACTGTAGTCATTCACGCCACCCATCTACCATCTACTCGAGCTCCAGCTCCAGCTCCAGCTCCACTGCACCCCTAAATATTCAGCAACCCCCGAAAATGCCCGCCGCAATGCGCTGGCGGAGTTTTGCACATTCTAACAGATTTATTTCACTCGAAATAGTTTCATTTTAGTTGCATTATTGTTATTGTTGTTACTTGCTGTTGTTGCACTGATTGTTCTTGTTGCTGTTACTGTTACTATTGCCATTTTTGTTGTTGGAGTTGCCGTTGCCGTTGCCATTTGCCAGAGCGACTGTAAAAAGTTTTTCTATTATTTTCAAATTTAACTTTGCCATTTGTTTGAATTTCGTGTGAGTGAGCATGGCAAAAGGGTAACAACAAGTATCAGGACATAGCTGGAGAGCATAGAAGGAGCGAGCAAAGGATGAGGCAAATACTTTGCTATCAGTTTGTTTTCATATATGAATTATACTTATGTACTTATTTATCGATATGCTAAACTTTTAAATGCACTCGTATCGAAAATGTTCACAATTTGTGGTGGTAATGAAAAAATAACAGGAAATTGTGTGGCTTAAAGATATTAACAAATAGCTATAAATCACATATGTATAAAATGTACAAACATATATGATATATAATACGATTTTTCATTTCAATTTCCATTCCATTTCGAGCCATTTAAAAATCCATTTGTTTAAGATTGAAACTCTTGAACATGTTGTACAAGCTCAGTCCGTGTCTGTTTACAGATTTCAGTCCGTTGAATTTGTTAGCGCAGCTAACTTGACTGCTGTGAAATCCTTGCTCCTCCTCCGCTGCGGCCCCCCCTTTTTTAACACGCGTCCCTGCTTGCTTTGAAGCCGCTGCTCGCTGCCCAAAACAAACACAGCGCAAAGGTGGCCAAATTACTGCCGGTTCGTGTTCTTGTTGCTGTTGTTGTTGTTGTCGCTGGTGTCAGTGTTGCCACCTTGTTGGACAAAAAAAACGTGAAAATACGGGAAGATAACAACATGGCCGCACAAACAGTTGCAAATGTTGCATTTGCATGCATGGCCAGACACCCGCCCGCTTAACCTCCCCCCGCCCGTCTGCCAGGTAGCCTCGGCTACTGTTCGCCCACTAGTTGTACAGGTGAACGCCGCTGCTATTTAGACAAGTGACATATGCGCCAAACACACACACACACAAACACACACCAGCTCATGCAACATGCAAAATGGTGTGTCAAAAAGGAAAGCAGCGTCGTTGGCGCTGCTGCGGCAGCAGATAGCAGTCGACTTTGGCGTCAACGTTGCGGGCAACACCTGCGGCGTTGCTGCGCTGCTGCTGCGCTTAAGAGGAAGCGCTGGCTGCGCGCAAATTGCAGGAAACCGGGCAACGGCGAACGACGAGCGGCAAATGGCAAACGGCAAGCAGCAAACGAGGAGCAACAGACAAACTGACAGACAAACAGACGAACATACAAACAAATAGCAGCAGGCAGCAGGCAAACTAAACAACAAACTGTGCGCTGTGTGTTTTTTTGTTGTTGTTCTTGTTGTTCTCGTGCCCCGCTGCCCTTATGTTTTGACACAGTTCACAGAGCTTGCAAGCGACATTTTGTTGTTGTTGTTGTTTTTGCTGTTTTTGCTGTTTTTAGTTGCAATTAAACATGCAACTGCCACAGAGAATGAGGGGCAAATGTACAACTGCAGCGGCGACAAAGGATAGACGTATCCTGCACAGCATCGCTCATCAGTGAGCAGTCCAATTTACATGTGTATGTGTGTGTGCTATATGTGTGTGTGTGTGTGTGTGTGTGTGTGTGTGCCATGTGTGTGTAGCCTTGCGTGTCTAGGTTATTGCAACTGAGAAGCGTAACAAAAATAATTGTGTGAAAAATGAAAGATATGCGTAGCAAATTTTTGGTTGGCTGCAATTGAATTACGAGCAGTGCCAGACTAAATGATGACAAGTCGGATACAGATTGCAGAGAGAGAGACAGAGAGAGACAGAGATAGAGGGAGAGGGAGAGGGTGGCGAATACAAATGTAAATGTTCAAGTACTAATTTGACTTTTGACTTTAAGCTTGAAGACTTGTCCAACTGAAAATAAATGTGTACAATTTGCAGAAAACTGTGTCAAATGATTACAGACAAACAAAAATATATTACAAATATAAATAATATAATTATTAAAAATGCATAGAGAAATAAATTAGGGGCAATTGATATATATTATGTAGTAACAGCCGAAACCCTGTGGGAACCTGTATCATAGGGGAAAACTCTGTCAATAAATTAACATACATTTGTAGAAACCTGCAATGAAATGAGGCAACAAAACAAATTGATTTAAATAATGATAGATCATCAAACGGAGGCCGCAGTTTGCAGTGCGCGTCATCATTTGTCCGACAACAAATTTACCATTTGACATATTTCAATTAGTGCTATTATTCGAGTACAAATACTCGTGATTCTTATGCATTATTACGGTATTATGTTTCAATTAAACAGGCCATTCATTCATTTGTACGAAAAGTCAATCAATGTCCAATTACCACAGGTACACAACAAAACATTATATTCATAAATAAATGGGAAACTCGTTTGTGTCTATTAAACCAAATACGACATATGAATAAAAACAATACTAAGAAACCATTACGCAATATGTTGATGTTTGTGTATTAAGCACCCAAACTAACGCAAATGTTGGAACTGACTGTCCAGCTGGACAGTAAATAAATAATTTTTTGCTTGAAAATTTCAGTACGAATGGGCGACAAAGCTTTTAAATATTTCTGCACTATTTATTTTTGTGTGGCTGTGGGGCTCTTGCCAATTTGCAGTGCAACTCGACACTCCTCTTCACTGTGTGTGTGTGTGTGTGTGTGTCAACAATAAATATATATAAATATTTCAGTTGCCTCGTCGCCCTTTGTTACTAATTAATTTATATCAACATTTCAATGCTAAGCCAAACAAAACAATCAGCTTAATGTCGGCCAAAACACACAGAAACAAGCTGAAATCTATGTCTTTCATGCGAATACGAGGGCTGTTCCGTTAGTTTGCAAATCCAAAGTAAACATTTCTAAGCTGTGCTTTATAGCCAATTTAACCAATTTAAGCGCTCTTCAAATAACATTTAAATATTATGTTAAGGGCTGTGAATAAATACCGTCTTTCGATTCTATTATTTTTAAGTGTTTTTTTCATAATTTGTAATTCATATACAGTATATATATTTATGAAAAATTGTTTAATAAGTGTTGGAAAATTCAAAGACACACATTAAAATAAATAATTTAAATTTTAAAAAAGTATGCCTTCTTAAGAAGTTTAAGTTCTTGAAGCAGCCCACGTTTGGCCTAGCAGTGATTGTATTTAAAGGATTAACAGCCTCAAGGCTGCGGCTTTTGCTACTTTCACACGACTGCAGGATTAGCTTGGTGAACGGCGACGGCGACGGAGACAACGGAGACGACGACAGCGACGCCTTCAATGTTTATCTTTGCCAAGAAGCCTTGGCCCGGCTCATTTCTCTGTTTCAGTGTTCCCTTAGACTATGTAGTTGTTGTTGTTGTTGCTGTTGCTTTTCAAGTTGTTGGCTGTTTGCTTGTTTGCTTTTGGCTGACTGTTTAAGTTAGCGCTTTGTCTGGGCACAGGCCGCAAAAACTTTGGTCACACATGACGCCCCCCTGGTGTGATTTAAAGTTTCATTGTCGCATCCGGTCCGCCCCAGGAAATCACAAATTAAATTATAGTCTTATGTGTGCACACAAATCGATCATAAAATACTAATTACTTGGCGACCTAAGCACGTTAACACGCTCCCACGGACGGACAGAGCGACACACGAGACAGACAGGACAGACAGGACAGACAGGAGAGACAGCCAGGACAGACAGCCAGAGCGATTAAAAGCTTAATTATCCCATTGCGACACTTCATTAGTTTTCGGGCGTGCAAGGATCGCCACTTCTCTCGCCACTGGCGTCGTCGCCAGTTCTCGCCACGTTTATTGCAATTAATTTTCTTGAGTTGAGTTTCAGTTTCAGTTTTGGGTTTTCGGTTTTCGTTTTAGTTTTAAGTGCTTTTTGCGTGTGTGTTTTGGCTAATAAGGCGTCTGTGGACGCTCCATTGACTTTTGGCCAGCTGCGTCCATTGCTCATGTGGTCACTCCACCTTTCCATCCCATCCTGTATGGGCAAAAAAAATATAGAAAGATGTTTGCTGTCATTGCTCAATTAAGTTTCAAAGCAACCCCTAAGATATTTAGTTCCATTCTTTGGCATTTTGGGTTTGACCGCGTTTTTACCAAGCTTTTCTTTTTATATTTTTTTTTTGTATGCGCATCTAATGGAAATTTCCTGTGTGTGAAAAAACTGTAGCTTATTTTCTTTGCGCGCTGCTTTCAACCGATTCAATTTGAAACGCTACATTGAATTAAATTACGTGAGCAAAGGGACAGGGACAGGGGCAGGGGCAGGGGCAGGGGCAGTGACAGGGGCAGGGTCAGAGAGCCAGAATCTGAATTGGAATCAGAATCAGAACTAGAATGAAGAAAAGATTGCAAGTGATGGCATTGAAGCGTGGGTAACTGGCAACCGTTACAATAATATGGCCCACAAAATCGCATAACAATGAAAATGGCTAAATAAAAGCCAAACAATAATAGTAAAAAAGTCGTTGGCCAAAATAATTCCCTAGCATTTCGCAAGGCCTAGCAGCAAATACACTGTAAACAAAATTTCAAACGAAATCATAGAAGAAATTCGCAAGTGTGTGTTTTTTAGCTGCAGAGAAAATAATCAAAAATATATTCATTGCTAAATAGATAATGCCAAAATTAATTTGTATATGTATTTCTATGAAAGAGCATATATTTATGTGGCAACTCTGGCTGACAGGTTTTTTTATAGAGTACTTCAGCGATGGCCCCAAAAAAAAGGCCGTTGCCTATTGTCAGTTGGTCTGTTGTCATGGAATAAGATAATGTGCTTAGATTCTTTAAATTGGCCAGCTAAAATCAGTCAATTAGCCGCATTTGGCTGCTGTCCTTTTGGGTGTCATATTGGGTGCTGGAGCCATCTGAGAAATCGACATAAATTATGCTCTTTATGCCTTGGCCAGTTGACTTTTTGCATTGAACCCGCCGCATAAATCACAAATGGTGGCTTAACTGGCACACACATACTCACTCACACACACATACTCACTCACACACACTTGCTGTTCAAGTTGGGGGCTGCAGTTTCAACCCTCACGTAGTTGCTGGCTGCTGCACGTTTTTTTGAGGCGCCACCGCCGCAGGAGCTGGCCGCACAATTTGGCACGTGTGATAAACTCAAAATTGTTGCTGCCAGCGGCTGCAATTGGCTCAATGCGACTGGGCTGCCAGTGTCAGCATTTTCGCAAAACGGCTAACCGAAAACTTTGCCAGATTTTTCGGTTATCTGGCACATGTAGTTGACCTTTTGGGTTGCTGCACAAGTTTCGCCATTTTGCCGCACATTAAAAACTATTAGCTGTGGGCTTCAAATATTTAAACTCACTGCGTGTTGCCCCCTTTTTTTTGGGACATTCCATTGAAATCAAACAACATGGCCAATTGTTTTTTAGACAACAAAGTCTGCTTTAATTTTATATGAGATTTTCTAATAATATTTAACAATAATAATATTTTCTAAATATTTGTGTTGCAAATACTTTTACAATTTACAAAAATATTAATCACATTTTTTATTATGATATTAAAAGGTTAAGGATGAGAATCACTTAAAATAAAAGTAGAGAGTTTTCAACTATTGAAAGACATTTTAATTGTAGTTGTTTGCTGACCGATGAGTATGAAAATAAAAGTAAGGTTAAGCTCATTGATAATAAATATGGGACTGTAAAAGGTATTTATAATGCTTTCAATAGACCATGCGTTTAGTGCTAGTCCTGTGACTTTCTGCAACTGGCAATGTACTTACAGTAACTGACATTATTGCCCCCCAGACTGGGACCATTAAATGGCAACATGCGCCTGCAGCGCTTCAATGCATAAGCAAAACATGTTGCCATCAACTTTAGCTTGCTCCAGAGCCAGAGCCAGAACCAGGACTCTAGGTTGCCAGGACACCAGGACACCGGGACTCCAGCAGTCAAATGTAAAACAGTCGCCAGCGGATGGGGGCTTAAGTAGGAGGAGGCGAGTCTCACATGGCGTGGATGGCCCTTAGGTGTGCGCGTACTTAGGCCAATTAAAGTTGGCCGTCCCCAGCATGTGATAACCCTTTGACACCAGCGACAGCGTCCAGCAAATCTTCTGGTGCGGGTGAATGGACAACGCAGCCATCCGCCATTTGGTTTGTTTGCCTGTGCGGTCAGCGCGACTAATTAAAGACCGCGCACGTAGACACAGACAGCCGGGAAAGAGCCAGAGAGAGAGAGAGAGAAAGATAGAGAGAGAGAAAGAGAGAGAGAGAGAGAGAGATAGAGATAGTTAAAGGGAGAGCATAGATTTCATTTTTGGCGACGACTAATGGCTGCACTTTGACCGCAGCTGCCACAGGAGTGGAGGCAACATTATAGCACAACTGCAAGCGACTCATTTCTGTGGGTGGCTGCAATAAGGGATGGGTATGGGGGGGAGGTGGTGGTGGTGAAACGACGACATGCTGTTGTAATTTGCAACTTAAAACTGTTGTCCAGCTCGGGGGCGCTAATGCCAAGTGCTGATGCAGCAGACAGCGGCGCGCTATTTGAATGTGATTTAATGTGAAAGCCAGAAGAGACCAAAAGCACACCCCCCAACCCCCAACCCAACCCTCAACCCCTCCACTCACATGCGCAGCTCTAAAACCCTAACGAAAATGTTCATGTGAAATGAGTCATTACAGATATGCAATCAGGCAGCGACTGTTGTCCATGCTATTGTTGCTATTGTTGTTGTTGTTGGTGTCGGTCCAGCCCGCAGCGTTGGCAAGGCACCGACCACATCGAGTCATTTGTTAACAACCAGCGCGCGGTTTTGTTACACCAAATGCGCGGAAGTGTGTAGTCGGATGTGGTTAAGCATACGCCATGTTGCCCATCAAATGTTCTTTTTTTTTTTTTGCTTGTTTGATGCCGCTGCCGTCGATGCTATTCTCTATGTTGTTTTTTTTGATTTTCGGGTTTTTTTTGTTGGTTTTTATTAACCGAAATGCATGAAAATCTATGCTCGGATACTCGCGCAATAATGCGAAATTTATGGTTCACAAAACGTGACACTCCCCAAAAACCCCTCGGTATCCCGCTGTATGCACACACAGCTGCCATATCCATGGCGGAAGCAACTCATTCTGTGTTTGGCTGCGCCCAGCACAGCACAGCATTTGAATTTGGATTCGGTTTTGGATTTGAATTTGGTTTTGGATTTGCCTTCGCTCAGCATGCAGTTTTAATTGTTTTGTCGCTGAATTATATATGTTGCATACTCTTTGGGGGTTGTGCAACACAAATTACGCACAGTTTATGCCATTTAATTTCGTGTAGCGCAACGAACAACAAATATTTATTTGTTGCACTTTCAACAGACCCAAACAAACGACTGTGTTTGCTTTTTTTCGTTGTTGTTGTTGTTGTTGTTGTTGACCACATACCATTTGGTTAGTTGTGTATACTTTTTGGAGCAATTTCCATTTGCTGAAATGCAATTGATGCTCTCTGCTTTGATCATGAAAAAAGTGCCTTCAAAAAAACCAAAAGTCTGTATATGCAAAAAAATGCGGTAGCTAAAACAGTACAGCAAAAATGCAACGGCTCTAGAATACTCTAAAGCTACAAAATGTATACTTATTTCTACTCTGACTATAAACGAGTATTTACTTTTATTTTTAATAAACAGTTGGCATTTTTCAACTTTCAATTTATTGTGTGTTTATTTGTTGAGTTGCGTCGCAAAACATTTCGTTATTTTAACATATTTTCCGTGATTCCGTGATCCATTATGATACAAAGAGTCATTACCACAAAGCAGCTGCAGCATCATCGCAATATTGCCAGACAGATAACCGAGTTGCGAGATCGCTGGAATGACGTATTATCCTGGTATCCGAAGGAACAGAAGCAGCACTATGCGCGCTACGGTGATGTCTATAAGGAAAGTCGGAGCATATATGGCGAAGAACAGTTTCAGAAATTCGCGCAAAATCAACGCCTGCGTGGCATCCACAAAGTAACTAGAGCTAAACCCAAGATGGAGTTTGATAAGAAGAGAAGCTGCTACCCTGTGCATTACATGGATAACTACAAGCCATCCCTGACCACAAATGGGGAGTACGGCCTAATATCGCCAGCGCATCATCATGGCTGTCTAAAAGGCAATTTTGTTAAAATAAGACAGTGTGAAAAGTTCACTTAATTTGTGGGGTTAAACTATCGCATTCTATGAAATATTATTTCTTACTGAATCCGTGAATCTAGGAAATGCATGCCTCGGAATTCATATATTTTTAAGTTCACATGTGCTGTAAACTTAAAACTATATGAAATTCGAGGAGTAATCATTTCCAAGCTTTAAATTTATTAATTGCAGAACTTACGCAATAAAGTCTTTAATAATAAAAAAGCACAGATTAACAATATACAAATTTCGTATGGCTGCAAGAGCATTTAATCTTCGGATTGCCAAATACACCATTCTGTTTTTTTTTTTTTAATACATTTAAGTCGGCTCTGCCCGGCGGACAACATGCTGTTTTCTAGCCATTTTTTTGACTTTAGTGCTTTGCTGTGATTTTGGGTTTTATCTTTTATTTAATTTGTATTGGATGTTTGCATTTGAGTTCTTGTTGCGGTTGGTTTTGTGCGGTTAGATGGGATAGGGCTTTGGCTAGAAGGGGCGTGGCTAATGCCCAATGGCATTGCCATTTTCATTTTCATTAAGCAACAAGTTTTAGCCCAGTGCAGTGGCTGCTAATGCAGCAGCTCAGCAACTATCGCAAACACTTTGTCGGAGTCGACGTTGCCGAGTTTTCCACTTTTCCTGTCGCTGGCCAACAACTGGGGAAAACCGGGCGGCTGTCGTGCAAAACTTTTTAATCTTGTTACGTTGAAAAAATAATAAAATTAAAGCCTGACGCTGGCACTTTGCCAGGTGAAATGCGCTTCAGGTAAAATGTTTTGCGTATTTCAATAAGCCATTTAAACTGATAATTGTTTCGTATAAATCATTTCACCAGTCCGACTCCAACGCCAACTCCAACCTGAACTCCAACACCAACAACAACACCAACAAAACTGACCTTTGCCGCACCACCGAAAGTTAATTAAAAAATTGTGGCCATTGCGCGGGCAGCTTTTGTGTAAGTAGCCCCCGCCAAATAAACTGCAATTCAATTAGGGACGTAGCCATAAATAAACCATACACACGCACACACACACACTCAAAGGGACAAAGGGAGAAACTGACTGTAGGCATATTTAGGTAAATATTATTATAATTTCTGGTTTTCTACAGGACTTCCTTTGCCTTCCGCTTTTTCTGCGGTTTAATCTTTTATAAATAACAAATGGCGCAACTTGCTTTTTGCTCTTCAACTTTTGTGGGCGTTGGGGGCGTGGTCGCTTATACAGATACACAAATACTTGCACTGTGGTAACTTGGCTAAAGTAATTATTTTTAATAATTGACTCGCCGTTGTTTGGTTTTTTTTGTACATTTTTAGCTTGTGTTATGTTTTTGCTCTTGTTGTTGTTGCTGTGTTTTCTTTTTGTTGGCCTAAATTTGAACTTTGAACTAATTTGGCAAAGTTTTTGGTCTGCACTGCGTGTGGCTTTGGCAGCTGCTTTGGTAACGGCTCCAAGCCACAGCGCGTTACTTAAACTAATTAAATTTATTGGTCTGTGCAAATTACACTGAATTTCCAAAGAATTTCTAATTCGTTTCGAACAGCGTGTTACCCACTAAAATAATATTTAAATAATTCTGCCAACTAAATACATTTAAATAATGCAAATATATGTAGAAAACCACATTTAAATTATCTATGGTAGTAATTATACATATTTCATCTTTGCGCCCGCATTTCACAAAATTTGATAATTGAACATCAATTAAAGCATTAAATTAGCTGTGCATAGGCAAAGGCCCGGACTAATTAATTTTCGGTTAATCATAGTTGTATACCCTGTTCCCATTGAAAATGGGTAAACGGGTATCGTGAATTTATCCGCAAATGAATGTTCAATTACTACCCAACTATATCTTACCAAAACTGTTCAGATTTTCCTATATTTAAATTTGAATACATTGCATAAATGATTTTTTTGGAAAATTATCATTATTTTTTTCAATTTTTTTTTTAAAATTTAGACTTTTTAACTCACAAACATTTGCTACGACTGAACCGACTATGAAGCTTGTTGGCAATTTCTTCACGGTTTGTCTTTTAAATAAATACTGCATTTAAATTAAAAGACTTTGTAAAAATGCATTTTTTTGGAAAAATATCAATATTAATGGGTACAGGGTATCTCTTAGCCGGCAATTTTCGACCTGACTAGTCATATTTGTTATTTATACAAAGCTAAAATCTAGCACCAAAATAGATGCAAACAATATTTTAAACTAAACATTTAGGATTTATTTAAGTGCATTTAATTAAATAAGCAGTCATACCTGTACAACAACTAACACATATACTATAGTAATTATATAATTGCAAATTGGTGCAAAATGCGCAAAAAGAAATATAAATGCATTTGTTTCAAATTAGGAAACTTAAACAAACAGCGTGCATAATTAATTTGCATTTTGCAACATTTTAGTTTATCAAACAAAAAAAAGGCTTTTGGGGCAAATATTTGGCATTTATATTGGTGTACTGTTAAACAGTTCTTTAAATAACAACTAAAACAACAGCGAAATTATAAATAATAATTTATTGCATGGCGCAGCAATTTTATTGACCATAAATGTGTTTAATTATTTAAGCGCTTTTTAGTCAACAATAAGCAGTCAGCAGCTGTTAGCCAAAATTGCAGTTGGTCGATATGGCAAATTAGGTCATTGAATGGCACAACAGCGACTTGGCCCCAGGTTCAAGGTGTTGGCCCGTCATGTCAAAAGCCACTAAGCCAATTATAAACATAACGCCCAAAAGCTTTTCGACCCGGCTAACACACGCGACCAAAATAAATTAGTTGGCATCACAGCGCGCCCAAAAGCAGCCTCAGCAAAAGTCAAGGCATTTAACTGATCGCCATAAGCGTCCTCAAGCTGACAAGCTGTGTACGTAGGTGTATGTGTGTGACTGTGTTTGTGTGTGTGTGTGTGTGTGTGTTCCTTGTATCAAATTGCCCTTTTGGGTTTTTTGTCAAGTTGCTTCCTTTTTTTCTGGCATGTTTAACTTTCGCAACTCTTTTGAGGGCTGCTCACCGCCACGTGCCCCCTGCCCCGTGCCCCCTGCCCCATGCCAAGTGCCACGAATTAAAGTGAAAGTCTTATTAAACTTTCAGATTGCAAAAACCACTTGATAGCGAACCCCGCCACAGGAGCAACATGTTATATTTACTGTTACTTTTATTTACTTAAATCGTGACAGTCTCCAAAAACAAATATAATATAAATCTTTCAATGAAAGGCAATACGAAGTCGAAATACTCTTTTGCAAGGATGAGCATGAAGGGATGAAGTATTTATTAAATATTGTAACTAGTCCAGACATTTTCGCACTGGCGATTTTGAACTATTTATTTAATATATATTTGTTTTCCAATATTCGAAGACTTTTTCTTTGTTTCTTAACTATGTTGGTTGGTGTCTCATGTGCTACACTACCTCCGTTTGATTTGCATTAACAAATTTAGAATGCCCCGTAGGAAGGAATATCTAAAAAAATGTCTCAACGCAGCCCGCAACAAAATATTTGCATTACTCATACGCCGCTTGGGCTTGTCGGCAGCAAAGGCAGATCCGACACACACTATCAGTGTGTGTGTGTGTGTGTGTGTGTGGGCGACATACGCGCCTGACTGCGATTTAGTGTAATTTCCGCAATCATTTCCTACAGCATTTTATGCCACCACGCGCATTGATACGATACACCAGGAGTGTGGGCAGAGGAGGGACTGGCTAACTGACTGCTTGGCTGTCTGGGTGACTGGGTGACTGTCTGACTGTTTGACTGGCACAGCTAACCTTTAACCTTGGCAGCAGCTGGCTGACTTCACATTTTATTTGCCTTGCGAATTTTGGACTGAATTTCAAACAAATTGCCGGCATTTCTATGGCTATTGGGCGCACACTCATAGATACTACGTATTGCGAGCGTTGCTTGACGCTAGTTTTTGGTTTCGGTTTTTGGCATTCGGTTTTTGGCATTCAACTTTTAGTTTCATTTTGTGTGGCATTTAAGCGAAAATTGCTTAAATTGAATTATGGCATTTGATGCATATTTCGCCGGCTCGTCGTCGTCGTCGTCGTCGTCTTCTCAGTCAAATGCTTTTGCATTAAATTTATAGCGCGCAATAAACTTTTGCGGTCGCTGGCAAAACTTCAACGCGCCAAATACCGCAGGGCAATTACAGCACAAAAGGGTCGGGCCAAGGAGCCGAACGGGACCCAGCCAGGCTGGGTGGGAGAGGGGGTGCATCCTAGCCAGGAGCTGGGGTGGGGGGGTGAACATGGAATGAAGCATAAATGGCGAAACCAAAAATCTACATGCATAAATATGTTGGTGGGGCCGCAGGGCGGAAGCGTTTGCTGGTCAGGATGGGTCCTGTGCATCAGCTCCTAACTGATTTGCTTTTATTTTTCGCTCGCTCTCTTTTTCTCTTTCGCTATCTCTCTCTTTCTCTGAAGCAGTAGCTCATGTTGCACATACAAACAAACATCACATGCACAGACAGAGGGAGCGATAGAGAGGAGGGGGGTGGGGCAACATTGCAGTACACGAGTTTTATGAATAATATCCTAAAGGCATTAATTTTCAAATTGGTTATTTTTGCCCATTTGGCCGTCGGTGTGCATGTAAACAACAGCAAATACAGGCGAGTACATTGGAGCATGCCCTGCCAATGGCCCACAGCCATATGGGGTAACAGACCATAAAGAGCGAAATATGTGTAATATGATTAAATTTTATCAACAAGCGCAACAAAGCAACAGCAACAGCAATGGGAACAGCAATGGGAACAGCAAAAACAACAAAAAGAGTGGAACATCAGCCCCAGCAGGCAGGCAGGCAAACCCACAGCATGAGGCACGTTCAACAGCTTCGACGACATCTATAAATGTATTATATATATGCTCGTATGTGACACATGTGTACATATGCGTAGTGTGTGTACATGAAATCTTCATCTTTATTTCTGTGTGTGCCTCGTGGCAGCTTTACATGCGGCAATGTGTTATTTATTACTCATTTATGATTTGGACGCGTCACATTTGCGAGACATTGTCAACTGGCATGCTGTGGATCGAAATCATATTAAACGCCAAGCCATCGCTGGGGTTTTATATTTGCGTCTTGGCATTCGATATCAGTTCAAAGGGGCCGAGTTCACGAGAAACACAAGTGCCACAACTCTATTTATATATTTGAATGCTGTCATCATAACTTGCGAGTTATGCAACAATTATATCAATGGCGCGTTTTGGTATCGGTTTTTGTCTCGTTAACTGTCAAGTATTTGACGAGATATCATCGCTTTGTTGCCACCCTGTAAATTATGCACCTCTCACAATATGCGTATACTTAATAATAATATTTAATATTTTTATATGTGATATCATAATTTTTAATATTTGAATTTGTGATATTCATAATTTATATTAATACAAATTCTGTGTATATTGAAAGGAAGTACTTCGAGAGACCCGCAACATTTCGCACATATATTTCACAGCGAACAAAATGTGCTGCAAGTTTCGCTTAAACATCGTTTTGTCTGCACTCATTACAAGCTGCAACATGCGGCTGTCATGTTGCGCGTATAATCAACCCAAAGTGTTGCCGTTGCTGCAGACACAGTTGCATATTGCGGAATGTTTTGCATATTGCGCATACGCCGCGTGGCTTGTATTATGCGTGCCATTAAATTGACAACTGTTGCTGTCTGATTGAATTTTGATTGTTGCATGACAATTTTTGCATAAATTGCAATGCAACAATGGCAAACAACTCAATGGCAATTATGGTGACAACGTCTGGCAACTGCCGTGGGGGTCTCTTCTCTTCTCATCCTCCCACCCCCTCTCTCTACCCATGCTCTCTGTTGTCATGTACAACTCAATTTCATAGCGTTGATAAATCTAATAAGTGTCGCGGCCGTCATGCAATATTAAACCGCGTTTCTGAAGCTGCCACGCCCACACATCCACGCCCATGCCCATGCCCATGCCTACTCTCATTGCGCATACCTTTAAGGTTAACGCATAGCAAAAGTTGCCAACTTGTCGGCGGCAAAAGTTTCACTTAAATTTCTACATTACATTTTATTTCTTATTTTTGTACTCTGTTGTTGCTGTTCCCCCTGCTCCCCCTGCTACCTCCCCGCACCTATGCAACAATGCACATTGCAACTTTTTATTATTGTATTAGCAAAAGTTTTTTACGCTTTTACTTTGCCTTCTGCATTGCTTTTTCCGCTTATCCAGTTAGCCCCTTGAAGTGCGCTACAGCTGCGCGCCCTGAGCTATCCATAGTTTTCTCGAATCTAAGGAAACATTGTTTTTACCCAGCAGCTGCCATCTGTACAGCCATTAACATTTAGAAAAACACTTGACTTTTTACCGACCTGATTAAAGCAATAGTGAAAGCAGTGATAAATGGGAATATGTTATATCACTGCTGGTATATACAAAGTATACGATCAGAATGTGGATCAGCCTTGGATACATTTGGACACATTTATTAAAAATTATTTGAAGTATTCTATTCAATTGTTCACAGTTACTAGTTTTTTTGTATCTCAACTGAATTACAGCTGCTGTTGTTTAGCTACCTAATCCTTCCCCCAGTTAAAAGTGTTGCAAAGTAGATGTCTAGTCAAAATATAGAAGCCCACACCGACATTTTCCTAACCCCTTCTAATTAAATTTAAGGCAAAACGAACAGCAGCTGCATATAGAATTTTTAGTTAATTTTTTATTGCCCATCTCGAGTGTGTTGGGCAGAGTGTAATTTTAATTAATTCAGTGTGCGGCTTCAGGTGTACAGAAAGAGAACGAAAGAGTGAGAGAGAGAAGTTTGATAAAAGGTACTAAGTCAAAGGCAGCTGTAGAACTTAAGGGGCGGGGGGAAGGTGTAGATGTAGAGGGGGACGCTATCAGCCACATCGGGTGTTGATTGTGCTAAATAACTGCACAACAATGGCGCCTAAGTACGTTGATAGAAAAGTAATGAAAGGCAGTCGATTGAGGAGCCGAACTGAAGTGGGATTAGGAGCTGGAGGCTGGCTGATTGGTAGCGCCAACAAAGGCTAATTCGAGCTCTCTGGCTGGCTGCACTAGCACACAATAATTGGTAAAAGTCGGTGCAAAGAAAGAAGAAGCCAACAAAAAAAAAACTGAAATAGAAATAGAAAGAGAAAAAAAAACAACACGAAGCAAATCGAAAAACAAAAGACGAAAATTGTGTAAAGTGGTTTTATGGAGCAACAAAATAGAAAAATGGGATTTACCACACACACACATACAGATACAGATACACGTACACGTATACACATATATACTGAAAGCAGCTTGGCACTTGGATTGTGGCTAAGAAGCGAACGCCTTAAGGTTAAAGTAAAGATTGCAGCAGCGGCTCAAATGGATTTACGTGTTGCGAATTTTAATTAAACGATAAAAAAGGGCAGCAGACATTGCCCCAACAGAGCCGTCGAGATGGCAATGGATGACCAGGCGCACTGCGTGTGCTTAGCACAAATTTATGGGGCCAGTCGATTTGGCCTCAAGGAGGAGCTGCAGCAGCAGCAGCAGCAGCAGCAGCACCGCTAGCATCATTTGGCCAAGCAGAGCTGACTTTTTGCTATTCATTGCGCCAGCCGGTGTAAAATTTAATTTACGAGCTTGTATTTTCAATATGGCCACTGACCTCGTCGCCATCTTCACTTCTACTTCATCTCCATCTCCATCTCCATCTCTGCTGGCAGAGAAGAGAGGCTCTTAAAAGTGATTAACATTAAATCATACACAAGGCCCGGCCATATCTTTGCCGGCCACCTGACCACACAGTTCCTGCCGCAAACAATTACATTTTGTGCACGCGCCTTTCATTCATTTTCACGCACGTACGACTTTTCGCACACAATTTTCACCTTGCTGCCTAGAAGAACACACACACTAACACGCACACAAAGAAAAAAACCAAAAAAAAACTGAAAATGAAAATAAAAGCAAAAGCATTTACAGCTACGCATTTTGTTTGCTAATTTCAGTGCGACGGCTTATCAACGAGCCGCCATTAGCCCCAGACACGAAACACGAGACAGGAGACAGGACCCCAAATTGACACCGAGCAGCGGCTTGTGGTTCACAATGGACAGGGGTGTATGTCAGGGGGCAGGGGGGTCTTGAACTTTTAGCAATTTGTTTGATTTTGTGCTTATTGGACTTGCGTTTTGCATAAGCAATAAACATAAATTATCGACAGAGTCCAGCAGCGATGCTGACATTTATTTATGCCCATAACTCATTGAAATTGAGAATGAACGAAAAGCGAACGCTGCGAAGTATGCTATCATATTTGCTATGCTTTTACTTTTATGCTTGTGTGTCTTTATATGTGTGCGTGTGTGTGTGTGTGTGTTTGTGAGTGTGCTCGGCTAGTTATTAATATTTTCAGTGGTTGACTCCTGCAAGCATTCTCAATTGCACATATGAGCTAGATAGTTTGGCTAGGATAATATTTGATATTTTTGGACCTCATGAGAAACGCTTTAGTTTTGGCAACATGATCATAATTACATTTATGAGATTTTTGATTGAAATTAAGTATTGATATAGAGCCCGAATCCTGATCAAAAACGGCTTTGCTTTTGAACATTTGTGCAGTTTCGTCAACGGTGAAAGTTTGGACCAAGGGAAATTTTACATGAATATCAACCAAAAGATTTGATTGCAAGTTGAAACGTAGAATTTCGGTTGTTGTTGGTGTATAATATTTAATAAATAATAATTACAATGGACATTCCTCAACCCATTATTTCCCTTACCTGCTGATGTGCAGAGATCAATGGCTAATTTTTATTTTTGCTGACCAAGCTAAATAATCTTTTTATTGCGTTTTGCTGACCATCAAATGTCTGGCATTTGCAATACTTTGATTAGTTTCTATTTTGTTGCAACACGCTTTGTGCGCCATTTTCGTGCCACTTGTTGATTACTTTTAAATGAGTTTTGCTCCAGGGCATTTCTTTAGCTGCGGCGTCGTCGTCGTCGTCATCGTCGTCGTCTTTGGCGCGTTGATTGATATTTACGCGCGTTTGATTGAAGTGTAATCAGCATTCGGTGGGTCGGTCAGTCGGTCGGTCGGACGGACGGTTGGTTGGTTGGGTGTCGGAAAGGCATTTCGGTATTAGCAGCAAAATGAAATGTAAGTGAGCAAATCGTAATTAAAATTGCGACAAGCGCAAAAACAACGCAACAAATGACGCCTCCCGGCACAAACAATATGCATTAGTGTGCAAAGAAAAGGGTCAAAGCACTCAAATGGCTGCAACAAGGACTCTGACTCCGACTGTGACTGTGACTCTGGATCCTATTCCTAATGTGACTCCGGTTGCGAGTCGAATATCAGCAACACGAGCGACTGACTGCTGACTGATGGCAATGACGTTGCAACGCTGCAACGCTGATGCAGTGCGTCGCTGCTAATGAAAATGGTTGCATAAACAAGCTCAGCGAGCACATAATGAACAGCATGAAGCAGCATGAACAGCAAGCAGCCAAGCAGACAAACAAAAGGAGGCAGCACTCAGCGGGCAGCGCGACAGGAGACGCCGGCCCCAACAAAAGATGAAAGCCCCGCTGCCACTCATAAATCTGTATGTTTGTGCGCTGACAAATAAGAGACAAACAAACAAACAGACAAACGAACAAACAGACAAACAAACATAGAGACAAACAGACAAATAGACAAATAGAAAAACAGAGCTGCCATCCACTCGTGTGTGCCTCGATAGACAAAGCGCTCTATGGGCCCACCCATGGTTTGTCAGTCAGTCAGTCAGTCCGTCAGTCAGTCCTTCTGTCTGTCTGTCAGTCCCTCCACTTGTCCCGCCGTTTGTCAAGCACTCAGACGCCCGGGCGTAAATCAAAGTGAAAAGCGTGCTAATTGCATTAAAAGCATATAAACAAAATGCAATGCAAGTGGCTGTGATAAATAAAAATTCCAAAAGCTCCTAGGCCCTAGACCCTAACCCCTGACCTCCCGTCTACATCAGACACCCCACAGTCCCCTTTGTGCCGCTGCCTGCCGCTGATGTCCTTTTGTGCATATGCGCCTCTGTGAAATTAAGCAAATAAGCACGAGCTCATTCCAAGCAGTGGCAACTTTGTAGCCGGGAATCCTTGCTGGCACCTTGGCGCTTTTCATAATTTTTAATTGCTGCAACAACTTTAAATGTGCCACAACTTGGGCGGCACTCAACTGCCTTGACTCCATTTTTTTCGGGGCATTTAATTTAAAGCGTTATTTAACTAGAAATAATTTTACTAAAATATTTTTGTAGAATTTAATAGATTATTTTTCTCTCTTTATTTCTAGGCGTCACCTGGCAAAGAACCACCATCAGGTATTTAAATATATCAACATAATAATACAATTGAGTACTCTTATGACAAAAAAATAGAAAATATATAGTAACTGGTTTGAAATCAAATGGTCAATGAACCCGCCTGAACCGTTGGTATAACTGATAATTATAGTGCGTACCATACCCGATTACATAATCCCTTTCCTATTACGGTTTACGGTAAATATGTAGCGTCTATTTGCTTTATGAGAACGAATCACGACCGCAAAGCCGAAATTCAATCGCACTATGTGTTGATATATGACACGTAATCAAATGTTTTAAGTGCATGGCACACGCAGCCCCGACCCTGGCCCAGGAGTGCAACCCCCACGTCGCATGCCAGGGTCGCAGCGTATAAGTCAAAATAAATATGGCGTATTTAAGGCAAGAGGCGTATAGAAAAAGAGGTGTGCGGGGGTTTGCATTCGTATAGTCAGCAAATCCGACAAGTAAATAGAATAACAATAAAACGAAGCACAGGCTTGAATACCGACAAGGCGAGATATTATGGCAGCAATAATAAAAAGCATATTACGCAACAGCAACGACGGCAGCACACAACAAACAGCAAGGACAATTGCTGACAGCGACAGCTCCAGTTTCAGTATTAACAGCGACAAGTCTGCTACACCCATTGAGGGGGCTGCTGTCCTACAGGCCAACTCGGCCAAATACCTTGGCGTAATCCTGGATCGCAGACTTACCTTCTCCAAGCAGATGACGGCGATGAGGACTCGCATCCGAACGGCGGTTACCAAGCATTTTTGGTTACTAAGATGTCACTCGCCAACAAGGTGGGCTAGCTAGCCCAATTTATATAGTTTCAGTTGCAGTTATGCACAAAGCGTTGCCTACTTTTTGGGGCAATGCCACAGCTGTTGACAAATTCGATTTTTCATTGCGTTTTATTTAAAGACTTAATAACATTCATTATTACATAGTAATTTACACAGCTAAACATGTGATGCTCTTAACTTAACCGAGTTCTTAACATAATGCTGCTAAATGTTTCGCAAATTTCGTCTTAGACTAACACATTCAACAAATTCGCATGCTGCACTCTAGAGACTCTAGAGTTATTTCTCTCAAGATATGCACCGGATATGCAGTGTTTAAGTGTGCATTTAAGCATTAATATTACAAAGAAGATGAAGAAATAACTGTACAGTGAATGCCTACTTAAAAGCTTATTCTGTGGAAATGTACAGTCGCCCATTTTGGGCTACGTTTTCAGCTATTATTCAATTTGTGTGTTTATTATATTTATTAATTACTCTAAATTCTAGAATATTTCCATTCCGCTGCATTAGCTGGAAGTATTTTAACATATTTGAAACATTTAAAGAAGTTTATTTAATCTTTCTATTAATCAATTTTCACTTATGTATCTCGAATCTTAAACTTTTGTTTGGCTTGCACTTATTTGAGTACTTGATTTCTAAAGCGATAGTTACAACAATTATGCCATTAAATTTACTCATATATAGACACTTTCATCTACACAAAAATGGTTTTTGATTTACTGTATGCATTATTTATATTATTTTGTTATTTGTTTTGGAACTTTAGCCATATATTTTCCGATTTGCAGTAACAGGATTCGATTAATTATGCTTAAATCTAGGCTTGTACAGATTTGGCTACTAAGTACTTGCATTTTTCGTAACTTTAATTATTTATTGAATTTCTCTTTTATAACAACTTTGAGCAATTTCTTAGCCTGCATAAAAGCCCGAAAGGAACAACTATCTGCTAGAGTTAGCTCTCTCCCCTTTTCCCCACTTTAAATCGTCATCTTATTTATGGAATATACGTATGTTTGTTTGTAGGTTTGTATGTCTATACTATATACAATAGCTAGGCAGCTACTAAGTTGATTAACCGCACGGCATATGCGGCGTATACGTTATGTGTTTATATATTACTGTGCTTTCTGCTTTTGGGTTTTGTGCATTGTTGAAAGTTGAAATATTTACACAGATTTAATGAGTTTGGCGTTGCCTGAAGAGCCGCTGCTGCGTAGGGAAATGGAGGAGTGGGGGGGCGTGTTGCCATACATCTTCGTTAATTGTTATCTGCACGGCGTGGATGCGCTTAATTGGGCCAACAGGCAGCGGTCATGTTGGCAGCAGCTGTCCGCCGTTCGTTCAGTGCTGCTCTTGGGTGTGGGCGTGCGAGTGTATGTCTGAGTGCGAGTGGGTGTGGGTGTGGGAGTGGGCGTGGGCGTGGCCGGCTTAACACACAGACAGGCGGCGGCATTACACAGAAATGCTATTAAGACGGGCAGCGCGTACAGCGAAATGCGTGCAATGGATTTGGACGCTAATATCCGTGCCCAGCTCATGGATGCGGACACACTGACGCTCGATGATGCCGCAGCCGCAGCGGCGGCCGAAGTAGCTGCCGCAGGACGTCGACTCTTCTTGAGCTGCTTCTCTGCGTTATGAAAATCACCAAAGAGTGATGGAGACAGGGAGAGAGGGAGAGAGAGAGAGAGATATGTTGATGCAGTGTTGACAACTGTTGCGCTGTGGGCTCGCCACAAATGATGATGATTGATGATGATGCTTGACTCACCTTCCAGTGATTTGTCCTGCTGCCTCACCGTCTCCCTGGACTCCAGTACGGGTATGCGCTGATGCTTATCGCTCTCCACGCTCTCCTCGTTGCTCTGCCAGTAGACTGAGGAGATTTTGGCGACACACTGCAATGAGAGAATCAGCTGTTTACTGGCTCATGAAATCTGTGCCGGGGCGCTAAGTGAAACACGATCGAAATGGACGGGGAGGGTATGAACGTATCTGAGCATTGACGGCACACTAAAAGTTTTATGCTTTCATTAACTGGCACACGCGCTGAGCTGATAACCCAAAATGACCCGCATATGCAAACGGCCAATGGTCTGTGGAAATGGGCGTCATGGCCAGAGCTACCAGAATGACCAGAGTGACCAGAATGACCAGCTGGGCAGTTTGGCAGTTGGGCAGTTCTGTTGGTTGGCCAGTAGTCGGATCATAAAAGTCGTGCTGGCGTCCGCATGAAATTTTGTGTGGCCTTTACGACACACATTTGCAGTCGCCCCCGCTGCGCTCAGATAGTAATCAACATGCGCTGTCATGTAATGTTGCCGCAAATTGAATCAAAACGTTCGCCCTGCCGTTCATGAGTATGCAGCGCTGACTGTGGCGCTGGCCAATGTAATGTATCAATTTCAGGGGCCATAATCAGCTTAAGGCCGATCCGGGCAGCCATAACTCACCTTCAACTTCATGTCGCCGTGCTTGAAATGTCATCCGCGCACACGAAACTCCAGGCCGAGGCGCGCCACTTCGAGACCCTCGCGTCCCACCACCAGCGGCTCGTATGGCCGCAGCAGCGAACGGTTCGCGTGCATACCGTTAATCAGCCAGCTGAGATGGCAAACGGGCTTCGATGGCGCCGAAGTGCAATTGACGCGCACCACATCGCCAATTTGGTATCGAGGCTGACCGCCGGTGATTTGTGGTCCATGCTTGGGCGTGACTGCAACGAGAGATAAGTCCACACACACACACACACACACACAGTGTGTTGACCACATAGATTAGCCATTATATAAACCATATTTGAGGCTAGCCCTCAGCTTAGCCAGACATCAGGAACTCCGTAGTGTAATTAAACATAGTAGAGCTATCTAGATATACATATGAGCTGTTCCTTTAAAAACTAATGCAAAATACTTTATTATTCGAAATCAATTGGAGCATGTTCCCAGACTTCAAAGTGCCATAACTTTGCCAAAACTGATCCGATTCCCTATTCCCAGGTCATTTTGGCCACGGTTTCTCATCTCTAACAATTCTACATTCAAAGTTGAGAAATTTCCAAAAATCGGATTTCATGTCAAAAATCATGTTAAGATGTTGACATGATCTTTTCACCAGTCCCCGAAATTGCCCTTTCCAGACTTCAAAGTTCCATAACTTTGCCAAAACTCATCCGATTCTCAATTCCAAGGTCTTTTTTTTAATGGTTTCTCATCTATAACAGTTCTACATTCAAAGTTGAGAAATTTCCAAAAATCGGATTTCATGTCAAAAATCATGTTAAGATGTTGAAATGATCTTTTCACCAAGTCCCCAAAAATGCCCTTTCCAGACTTCAAAGTTCCATAACTTTGCCAAAACTCATCCGATTCTCAATTCCAAGGTCATTTTGTTCATGGTTTCTCATCTATAACAATTCTACATTCAAAGTTGAGAAATTTCCAAAAATCGGATTCCATGTCAAAAATCATGTTAAGATGTTGAAATGATCATTTCACAAGTCCCCGAAAATGCCCTTTCCAGACTTCAATGTTCCATAACTTTGCCAAAACTGATCCGATTCTCAATTCCAAGGTCATTTTGTTCATGGTTTGTCATCTTTAACAATTCTACATTCAAAGTTGAGAAATTTCCAAAAATCGGATTTCATGTCAAAAATCATGTTAAGATGTTGACATGATCTTTTCCCAAGTCCCCAAAAATGACCTTTCCAGACTTCAAAGTTCCATAACTTTGCCAAAACTCATCCGATTCTCAATTCCAAGGTCATTTTGTTCATGGTTTCTCATCTATAACAATTCTACATTCAAAGTTGAGAAATTTCCAAAAATCGGCTTTCATGTCAAAAATCATGTTAAGATGTTGACATCATCTTTTCACCAGTCCCCGAAAATGCCCTTTCCAGACTTCAAAGTTCAATAACTTTGCCAAAACTGATCCGATTCTCAATTCCAAGGTCATTTTGTTAATGGTTTCTCATCTATAACAATTCTACATTCAAAGTTGAGAAATTTCCAAAAATCGGATTTCATGTCAAAAATCATGTTAAGATGTTGAAATGATCATTTCACAAGTCCCCGAAAATGCGCTTTCCAGACTTCAAAGTTCCATAACTTTGCCAAAACTCATCCGATTCTCAATTCCAAGGTCATTTTGTTCATGGTTTCTCATCTATAACAATTCTACATTCAAAGTTGAGAAATTTCCAAAAATCGGATTTCATGTCAAAAATCATGTAAAGATGTTGACATCATCTTTTCACCAGTCCCCAAAAATGCCCTTTCCAGACTTCAAAGTTCAATAACTTTGCCAAAACTGATCCGATTCTCAATTCCAAGGTCATTTTGTTAATGGTTTCTCATCTATAACAACAAAATCTGGTTCTATGGCAAAAATCATGTTGAGATGTTGACATAATCATTCCACAAGTTCCCGAAAATGCCTTTTTCAGACTTCAAAGTTCCATAACTTTGCCAAAACTCATCCGATTCTCAATTCCAAGGTAATTTTGTTCGTGGTTTCTCATCTATAACAATTCTACATTCAAAGTTGAGAAATTTCCAAAAATCGGTTTTCATGTCAAAAATCATGTTGAGATGTTGACATGATCTTTTCCCAAGTCCCCAAAAATGCCCTTTCCAGACTTCAAAGTTCCATAACTTTGCCAAAACTGATCCGATTCTCAATTCCAAGGTCATTTTGTTAATGGTTTCTCATATATAACAATTCTACATTCAAAGTTGAGAAATTTCCAAAAATCTGGTTTTATGTCAAAAATCATGTTGAGATGTTGACATAATTATTCCACAAGTTCCCGAAAATGCCTTTTTGAGACTTCAAAGTTCCATATCTTTGCCAAAACTGATCCGATTCTCAATTCCAAGGTAATTTTGTTCATGGTTTCTCATATATAACAATTCTACATTCAAAGTTGAGAAATTTCCAAAAATCGGATTTCATGTCAAAAATCATGTTAAGATGTTGACATGATCTTTTCCCAAGTCCTCAAAAATGCCCTTTCCAGACTTCAAAGTTCCATAACTTTGCCAAAACTCATCCGATTCTCAATTCCAAGGTCATTTTGTTCATGGTTTCTCATCTATAACAATTATACATTCAAAGTTGAGAAATTTCCAAAAATCGGATTTCATGTCAAAAATCATGTTAAGATGTTGACATGATCTTTTCACCAGTCCCCGAAATTGCCCTTTCCAGACTTCAAAGTTCCATAACTTTGCCAAAACTCATCCGATTCTCAATTCCAAGGTCATTTTTTTAATGGTTTCTCATCTATAACAGTTCTACATTCAAAGTTGAGAAATTTCCAAAAATCGGATTTCATGTCAAAAATCATGTTAAGATGTTGAAATGATCTTTTCCCAAGTCCCCAAAAATGCCCTTTCCAGACTTCAAAGTTCCATAACTTTGCCAAAACTCATCCGATTCTCAATTCCAAGGTCATTTTGTTCATGGTTTCTCATCTATAACAATTCTACATTCAAAGTTGAGAAATTTCCAAAAATCGGATTTCATGTCAAAAATCATGTTAAGATGTTGACATGATCTTTTCCCAAGTCCCCAAAAATAACCTTTCCAGACTTCAAAGTTCCATAACTTTGCCAAAACTCATCCGATTCTCAATTCCAAGGTCATTTTGTTCATGGTTTCTCATCTATAACAATTCTACATTCAAAGTTGAGAAATTTCCAAAAATCGGATTTCATGTCAAAAATCATGTTAAGATGTTGACATCATCTTTTCACCAGTCCCCGAAAATGCCCTTTCCAGACTTCAAAGTTCAATAACTTTGCCAAAACTGATCCGATTCTCAATTCCAAGGTCATTTTGTTAATGGTTTCTCATCTATAACAATTCTACATTCAAAGTTGAGAAATTTCCAAAAATCGGATTTCATGTCAAAAATCATGTTAAGATGTTGAAATGATCATTTCACAAGTCCCCGAAAATGCCCTTTCCAGACTTCAAAGTTCCATAACTTTGCCAAAACTCATCCGATTCTCAATTCCAAGGTCATTTTGTTCATGGTTTCTCATCTATAACAATTCTACATTCAAAGTTGAGAAATTTCCAAAAATCGGATTTCATGTCAAAAATCATGTAAAGATGTTGACATCATCTTTTCACCAGTCCCCAAAAATGCCCTTTCCAGACTTCAAAGTTCAATAACTTTGCCAAAACTGATCCGATTCTCAATTCCAAGGTCATTTTGTTAATGGTTTCTCATCTATAACAACAAAATCTGGTTCTATGGCAAAAATCATGTTGAGATGTTGACATAATCATTCCACAAGTTCCCGAAAATGCCTTTTTCAGACTTCAAAGTTCCATAACTTTGCCTAAACTCATCCGATTCTCAATTCCAAGGTCATTTTGTTCATGGTTTCTCATCTATAACAATTCTACATTCAAAGTTGAAAAATTTCCAAAAATCGGATTTCATGTCAAAAATCATGTTAAGATGTTGAAATGATCATTTCACAAGTCCCCGAAAATGCCCTTTCCAGACTTCAAAGTTCCATAACTTTGCCAAAACTGATCCGATTCTCAATTCCAAGGTCATTTTGTTAATGGTTTCTCATATATAACAATTCTACATTCAAAGTTGAGAAATTTCCAAAAATCGGATTTCATGTCAAAAATCATGTTAAGATGTTGAAATGATCATTTCACAAGTCCCCGAAAATGCCCTTTCCAGACTTCAAAGTTCCATAACTTTGCCAAAACTGATCCGATTCTCAATTCCAAGGTCATTTTGTTAATGGTTTCTCATCTATAACAATTCTACATTCAAAGTTGAGAAATTTCCAAAAATCTGGTTTTATGTCAAAAATCATGTTGAGATGTTGACATAATCATTCCACAAGTTCCCGAAAATGCCTTTTTCAGACTTCAAAGTTCCATAACTTTGCCAAAACTGATCCGATTCTCAATTCCAAGGTAATTTTGTTCATGGTTTCTCATATATAACAATTCTACATTCAAAGTTGAGAAATTTCCAAAAATCGGATTTCATGTCAAAAATCATGTTAAGATGTTGAAATGATCATTTCACAAGTCCCCGAAAATGCCCTTTCCAGACTTCAAAGTTCCATAACTTTGCCAAAACTGATCCGATTCTCAATTCCAAGGTCATTTTGTTCATGGTTTCTCATCTATAACAATTCTACATTCAAAGTTGAGAAATTTCCAAAAATCGGATTTCATGTCAAAAATCATGTTAAGATGTTGACATGATCTTTTCCCAAGTCCCCAAAAATGCCCTTTCCAGACTTCAAAGTTCCATAACTTTGCCAAAACTCATCCGATTCTCAATTCCAAGGTCATTTTGTTCATGGTTTCTCATCTATAACAATTCTACATTCAAAGTTGAGAAATTTCCAAAAATCGGATTTCATGTCAAAAATCATGTTAAGATGTTGACATGATCTTTTCACAAGTCCCCGAAAATGCCCTTTCCAGACTTCAAAGTTCCATAACTTTGCCAAAACTGATCCGATTCTCAATTCCAAGGTCATTTTGTTAATGGTTTCTCATCTATAACAATTCTACATTCAAAGTTGAGAAATTTCCAAAAATCGGATTTCATGTCAAAAATCATGTTAAGATGTTGAAATGATCATTTCACAAGTCCCCGAAAATGCGCTTTCCAGACTTCAAAGTTCCATAACTTTGCCAAAACTCATCCGATTCTCAATTCCAAGGTCATTTTGTTCATGGTTTCTCATCTATAACAATTCTACATTCAAAGTTGAGAAATTTCCAAAAATCGGATTTCATGTCAAAAATCATGTAAAGATGTTGACATCATCTTTTCACCAGTCCCCAAAAATGCCCTTTCCAGACTTCAAAGTTCAATAACTTTGCCAAAACTGATCCGATTCTCAATTCCAAGGTCATTTTGTTAATGGTTTCTCATCTATAACAACAAAATCTGGTTCTATGGCAAAAATCATGTTGAGATGTTGACATAATCATTCCACAAGTTCCCGAAAATGCCTTTTTCAGACTTCAAAGTTCCATAACTTTGCCAAAACTCATCCGATTCTCAATTCCAAGGTAATTTTGTTCGTGGTTTCTCATCTATAACAATTCTACATTCAAAGTTGAGAAATTTCCAAAAATCGGTTTTCATGTCAAAAATCATGTTGAGATGTTGACATGATCTTTTCCCAAGTCCCCAAAAATGCCCTTTCCAGACTTCAAAGTTCCATAACTTTGCCTAAACTCATCCGATTCTCAATTCCAAGGTCATTTTGTTCATGGTTTCTCATCTATAACAATTCTACATTCAAAGTTGAAAAATTTCCAAAAATCGGATTTCATGTCAAAAATCATGTTAAGATGTTGAAATGATCATTTCACAAGTCCCCGAAAATGCCCTTTCCAGACTTCAAAGTTCCATAACTTTGCCAAAACTGATCCGATTCTCAATTCCAAGGTCATTTTGTTAATGGTTTCTCATATATAACAATTCTACATTCAAAGTTGAGAAATTTCCAAAAATCTGGTTTTATGTCAAAAATCATGTTGAGATGTTGACATAATCATTCCACAAGTTCCCGAAAATGCCTTTTTCAGACTTCAAAGTTCCATAACTTTGCCAAAACTGATCCGATTCTCAATTCCAAGGTAATTTTGTTCATGGTTTCTCATATATAACAATTCTACATTCAAAGTTGAGAAATTTCCAAAAATCGGATTTCATGTCAAAAATCATGTTAAGATGTTGACATGATATTTTCCCAAGTCCCCAAAAATGCCCTTTCCAGACTTCAAAGTTCCATAACTTTGCCAAAACTGATCCGATTCTCAATTCCAAGGTCATTTTGTTCATGGTTTCTCATCTATAACAATTATACATTCAAAGTTGAGAAATTTCCAAAAATCGGATTTCATGTCAAAAATCATGTTAAGATGTTGACATGATCTTTTCACAAGTCCCCGAAATTGCCCTTTCCAGACTTCAAAGTTCCATAACTTTGCCAAAACTCATCCGATTCTCAATTCCAAGGTCATTTTGTTAATGGTTTCTCATCTATAACAATTCTACATTCAAAGTTGAGAAATTTCCAAAAATCGGATTTCATGTCAAAAATCATGTTAAGATGTTGAAATGATCTTTTCCCAAGTCCCCAAAAATGCCCTTTCCAGACTTCAAAGTTCCATAACTTTGCCAAAACTCATCCGATTCTCAATTCCAAGGTCATTTTGTTAATGGTTTCTCATCTATAACAATTCTACATTCAAAGTTGAGAAATTTCCAAAAATCGGATTTCATGTCAAAAATCATGTTAAGATGTTGACATGATCTTTTCCCAAGTCCCCAAAAATGACCTTTCCAGACTTCAAAGTTCCATAACTTTGCCAAAACTCATCCGATTCTCAATTCCAAGGTCATTTTGTTCATGGTTTCTCATCTATAACAATTCTACATTCAAAGTTGAGAAATTTCCAAAAATCGGATTTCATGTCAAAAATCATGTTAAGATGTTGACATGATCTTTTCACAAGTCCCCGAAAATGCCCTTTCCAGACTTCAAAGTTCAATAACTTTGCCAAAACTGATCCGATTCTCAATTCCAAGGTCATTTTGTTAATGGTTTCTCATCTATAACAATTCTACATTCAAAGTTGAGAAATTTCCAAAAATCGGATTTCATGTCAAAAATCATGTTAAGATGTTGAAATGATCATTTCACAAGTCCCCGAAAATGCCCTTTCCAGACTTCAAAGTTCCATAACTTTGCCAAAACTCATCCGATTCTCAATTCCAAGGTCATTTTGTTCATGGTTTCTCATCTATAACAATTCTACATTCAAAGTTGAGAAATTTCCAAAAATCGGATTTCATGTCAAAAATCATGTAAAGATGTTGACATCATCTTTTCACCAGTCCCCAAAAATGCCCTTTCCAGACTTCAAAGTTCCATAACTTTGCCAAAACTGATCCGATTCTCAATTCCAAGGTCATTTTGTTAATGGTTTCTCATCTATAACAACAAAATCTGGTTCTATGGCAAAAATCATGTTGAGATGTTGACATAATCATTCCACAAGTTCCCGAAAATGCCTTTTTCAGACTTCAAAGTTCCATAACTTTGCCTAAACTCATCCGATTCTCAATTCCAAGGTCATTTTGTTCATGGTTTCTCATCTACAACAATTCTACATTCAAAGTTGAGAAATTTCCAAAAATCGGATTTCATGTCAAAAATCATGTTAAGATGTTGAAATGATCATTTCACAAGTCCCCGAAAATGCCCTTTCCAGACTTCAAAGTTTCATAACTTTGCCAAAACTGATCCGATTCTCAATTCCAAGGTCATTTTGTTAATGGTTTCTCATATATAACAATTCGACATTCAAAGTTGAGAAATTTCCAAAAATCTGATTTCATGTCAAAAATCATGTTAAGATGTTGAAATGATCTTTTCACAAGTCCCCGAAAATGCCCTTTCCAGACTACAATGTTCCATAACTTTGCCAAAACTCATCCGATTCTCAATTCCAAGGTCATTTTGTTAATAGTTTCTCATCTACAACAATTCTACATTCAAAGTTGAGAAATTTCCAAAAATCTGGTTTTATGTCAAAAATCATGTTGAGATGTTGACATAATCATTCCACAAGTTCCCGAAAATGCCTTTTTCAGACTTCAAAGTTCCATAACTTTGCCAAAACTGATCCGATTCTCAATTCCAAGGTAATTTTGTTCATGGTTTCTCATATATAACAATTCTACATTCAAAGTTGAGAAATTTCCAAAAATCGGATTTCATGTCAAAAATCATGTTAAGATGTTGACATGATCTTTTCCCAAGTCCCCAAAAATGCCCTTTCCAGACTTCAAAGTTCCATAACTTTGCCAAAACTGATCCGATTCTCAATTCCAAGGTCATTTTGTTAATGGTTTCTCATCTATAACAATTCTACATTCAAAGTTGAGAAATTTCCAAAAATCGGATTTCATGTCAAAAATCATGTTAAGATGTTGACATGATCTTTTCCCAAGTCCCCGAAAATGCCCTTTCCAGACTTCAAAGTTCCATAACTTTGCCAAAACTCATCCGATTCTCAATTCCAAGGTCATTTTGTTAATGGTTTCTCATCTATAACAATTCTACATTCAAAGTTGAGAAATTTCCAAAAATCGGATTTCATGTCAAAAATCATGTTAAGATGTTGAGATGATCTTTTCAAAAGTCCCCGAAAATGCCCTTTCCAGACTTCAAAGTTCCATAACTTTGCCAAAACTGATCCGATTCTCAATTCCAAGGTCATTTTGTTAATGGTTTCTCATCTATAACAATTCTACATTCAAAGTTGAGAAATTTCCAAAAATCTGGTTTTATGTCAAAAATCATGTTGAGATGTTGACATAATCATTCCACAAGTTCCCGAAAATGCCCTTTCCAGACTTCAATGTTCCATAACTTTGCCAAAACTGATCCGATTCTCAATTCCAAGGTCATTTTGTTCATGGTTTCTCATCTATAACGATTCTACATTCAAAGTTGAGAAATTTCCAAAAATCGGATTTCATGTCAAAAATCATGTTAAGATGTTGAAATGATCTTTTCCCAAGTCCCCAAAAATGCCCTTTCCAGACTTCAAAGTTCCATAACTTTGCCAAAACTCATCCGATTCTCAATTCCAAGGTCATTTTGTTCATGGTTTCTCATCTATAACAATTCTACATTCAAAGTTGAGAAATTTCCAAAAAATCGGATTTCATGTCAAAAATCATGTTAAGATGTTGACATGATCTTTTCCCAAGTCCCCAAAAATGCCCTTTCCAGACTTCAAAGTTCCATAACTTTGCCAAAACTGATCCGATTCTCAATTCCAAGGTCATTTTGTTCATGGTTTCTCATCTATAACGATTCTACATTCAAAGTTGAGAAATTTCCAAAAATCTGATTTCATGTCAAAAATAATGTTAAGATGTTGAAATGATCATTTCAGAAGTCGCCGAAAATGCCCTTTCCAGACTTCAAAGTTCCATAACTTTGCCAAAACTGATCCGATTCTCAATTCCAAGGTCATTTTGTTCATTGTTTCTCATATATAACGATTCTACATTCAAAGTTGAGAAATTTCCAAAAATCTGATTTCATGTCAAAAATAATGTTAAGATGTTGAAATGATCATTTCACAAGTCCCCGAAAATGCCCTTTCCAGACTTCAAAGCTCCATAACTTTGCCAAAACTGATCCGATTCTCAATTCCAAGGTCATTTTGTTCATGGTTTCTCATCTATAACAATTCTACATTCAAAGTTGAGAAATTTCCAAAAATCGGATTTCATGTCAAAAATCATGTTGACATGATCTTTTCACCAGTCCCCGAAAATGCCCTTTCCAGACGTAAAGTTCAATAACTTTGCCAAAACTGGTCCGATTCTCAATTCCAAGATCATTTTGTTAATGGTTTCTCATCTATAACAACAAAATCTGGTTTTATGGCAAAAATCATGTTGAGATGTTGACATAATCATTCCACAAGTTCCCGAAAATGCCTTTTTCAGACTTCAAAGTTCCATAACTTTGCCAAAACTCATCCGATTCTCAATTCCAAGGTAATTTTGTTCGTGGTTTCTCATCTATAACAATTCTACATTCAAAGTTGAGAAATTTCAAAAAATCGGTTTTCATGTCAAAAATCATATTGAGATGTTGACATGATCTTTTCCCAAGTCCCCAAAAATGCCCTTTCCAGACTTCAAAGTTCCATAACTTTGCCTAAACTCATCCGATTCTCAATTCCAAGGTCATTTTGTTCATGGTTTCTCATCTATAACAATTCTACATTCAAAGTTGAAAAATTTCCAAAAATCGGATTTCATGTCAAAAATCATGTTAAGATGTTGAAATGATCATTTCACAAGTCCCCGAAAATGCCCTTTCCAGACTTCAAAGTTCCATAACTTTGCCAAAACTGATCCGATTCTCAATTCCAAGGTCATTTTGTTAATGGTTTCTCATCTATAACAATTCTACATTCAAAGTTGAGAAATTTCCAAAAATCTGATTTCATGTCAAAAATCATGTTAAGATGTTGAGATGATCTTTTCACAAGTCCCCAAAAATGCCCTTTCCAGACTTCAAAGTTCCATAACTTTGCCAAAACTCATCCGATTCTCAATTCCAAGGTCATTTTGTTCATGGTTTCTCATCTATAACAATTCTACATTCAAAGTTGAAAAATTTCCAAAAATCTGATTTCATGTCAAAAATCATGCTAAGATGTTGACATGATCTTTCCCAAGTCCCCAAAAATGCCCTTTCCAGACTTCAAAGTTCCATAACTTTGCCAAAACTGATCCGATTCTCAATTCCAAGGTAATTTTGTTCATGGTTTCTCATCTATAACAATTCTACATTCAAAGTTGAGAAATTTCCAAAAATCGGTTTTCATGTCAAAAATCATGTTGAGATGTTGACATGATCTTTTCCCAAGTCCCCAAAAATGCCCTTTCCAGACTTCAAAGTTCCATAACTTTGCCAAAACTCATCCGATTCTCAATTCCAAGGTCATTTTGTTCATGGTTTCTCATCTATAACAATTCTACATTCAAAGTTGAAAAATTTCCAAAAATCGGATTTCATGTCAAAAATCATGTTAAGATGTTGAAATGATCATTTCACAAGTCCCCGAAAATGCCCTTTCCAGACTTCAAAGTTCCATAACTTTGCCAAAACTGATCCGATTCTCAATTCCAAGGTCATTTTGTTAATGGTTTCTCATATATAACAATTCTACATTCAAAGTTGAGAAATTTCCAAAAATCTGGTTTTATGTCAAAAATCATGTTGAGATGTTGACATAATCATTCCACAAGTTCCCGAAAATGCCTTTTTGAGACTTCAAAGTTCCATATCTTTGCCAAAACTGATCCGATTCTCAATTCCAAGGTAATTTTGTTCATGGTTTCTCATATATAACAATTCTACATTCAAAGTTGAGAAATTTCCAAAAATCGGATTTCATGTCAAAAATCATGTTAAGATGTTGACATGATCTTTTCCCAAGTCCTCAAAAATGCCCTTTCCAGACTTCAAAGTTCCATAACTTTGCCAAAACTCATCCGATTCTCAATTCCAAGGTCATTTTGTTCATGGTTTCTCATCTATAACAATTATACATTCAAAGTTGAGAAATTTCCAAAAATCGGATTTCATGTCAAAAATCATGTTAAGATGTTGACATGATCTTTTCACCAGTCCCCGAAATTGCCCTTTCCAGACTTCAAAGTTCCATAACTTTGCCAAAACTCATCCGATTCTCAATTCCAAGGTCATTTTTTTAATGGTTTCTCATCTATAACAGTTCTACATTCAAAGTTGAGAAATTTCCAAAAATCGGATTTCATGTCAAAAATCATGTTAAGATGTTGAAATGATCTTTTCCCAAGTCCCCAAAAATGCCCTTTCCAGACTTCAAAGTTCCATAACTTTGCCAAAACTCATCCGATTCTCAATTCCAAGGTCATTTTGTTCATGGTTTCTCATCTATAACAATTCTACATTCAAAGTTGAGAAATTTCCAAAAATCGGATTTCATGTCAAAAATCATGTTAAGATGTTGACATGATCTTTTCCCAAGTCCCCAAAAATGACCTTTCCAGACTTCAAAGTTCCATAACTTTGCCAAAACTCATCCGATTCTCAATTCCAAGGTCATTTTGTTCATGGTTTCTCATCTATAACAATTCTACATTCAAAGTTGAGAAATTTCCAAAAATCGGATTTCATGTCAAAAATCATGTTAAGATGTTGACATCATCTTTTCACCAGTCCCCGAAAATGCCCTTTCCAGACTTCAAAGTTCAATAACTTTGCCAAAACTGATCCGATTCTCAATTCCAAGGTCATTTTGTTAATGGTTTCTCATCTATAACAATTCTACATTCAAAGTTGAGAAATTTCCAAAAATCGGATTTCATGTCAAAAATCATGTTAAGATGTTGAAATGATCATTTCACAAGTCCCCGAAAATGCCCTTTCCAGACTTCAAAGTTCCATAACTTTGCCAAAACTGATCCGATTCTCAATTCCAAGGTCATTTTGTTCATGGTTTCTCATCTATAACAATTCTACATTCAAAGTTGAGAAATTTCCAAAAATCGGATTTCATGTCAAAAATCATGTAAAGATGTTGACATCATCTTTTCACCAGTCCCCAAAAATGCCCTTTCCAGACTTCAAAGTTCAATAACTTTGCCAAAACTGATCCGATTCTCAATTCCAAGGTCATTTTGTTAATGGTTTCTCATCTATAACAACAAAATCTGGTTCTATGGCAAAAATCATGTTGAGATGTTGACATAATCATTCCACAAGTTCCCGAAAATGCCTTTTTCAGACTTCAAAGTTCCATAACTTTGCCTAAACTCATCCGATTCTCAATTCCAAGGTCATTTTGTTCATGGTTTCTCATCTATAACAATTCTACATTCAAAGTTGAAAAATTTCCAAAAATCGGATTTCATGTCAAAAATCATGTTAAGATGCTGAGATGATCATTTCACAAGTCCCCGAAAATGCCCTTTCCAGACTTCAAAGTTCCATAACTTTGCCAAAACTGATCCGATTCTCAATTCCAAGGTCATTTTGTTAATGGTTTCTCATATATAACAATTCTACATTCAAAGTTGAGAAATTTCCAAAAATCGGATTTCATGTCAAAAATCATGTTAAGATGTTGAAATGATCATTTCACAAGTCCCCGAAAATGCCCTTTCCAGACTTCAAAGTTCCATAACTTTGCCAAAACTGATCCGATTCTCAATTCCAAGGTCATTTTGTTAATGGTTTCTATATATAACAATTCTACATTCAAAGTTGAGAAATTTCCAAAAATCTGGTTTTATGTCAAAAATCATGTTGAGATGTTGACATAATCATTCCACAAGTTCCCGAAAATGCCTTTTTGAGACTTCAAAGTTCCATATCTTTGCCAAAACTGATCCGATTCTCAATTCCAAGGTAATTTTGTTCATGGTTTCTCATATATAACAATTCTACATTCAAAGTTGAGAAATTTCCAAAAATCGGATTTCATGTCAAAAATCATGTTAAGATGTTGACATGATCTTTTCCCAAGTCCCCAAAAATGCCCTTTCCAGACTTCAAAGTTCCATAACTTTGCCAAAACTCATCCGATTCTCAATTCCAAGGTCATTTTGTTCATGGTTTCTCATCTATAACAATTATACATTCAAAGTTGAGAAATTTCCAAAAATCGGATTTCATGTCAAAAATCATGTTAAGATGTTGACATGATCATTTCACAAGTCCCCGAAAATGCCCTTTCCAGACTTCAAAGTTCCATAACTTTGCCAAAACTGATCCGATTCTCAATTCCAAGGTCATTTTGTTAATGGTTTCTCATATATAACAATTCTACATTCAAAGTTGAGAAATTTCCAAAAATCGGATTTCATGTCAAAAATCATGTTAAGATGTTGAAATGATCATTTCACAAGTCCCCGAAAATGCCCTTTCCAGACTTCAAAGTTCCATAACTTTGCCAAAACTGATCCGATTCTCAATTCCAAGGTCATTTTGTTAATGGTTTCTCATATATAACAATTCTACATTCAAAGTTGAGAAATTTCCAAAAATCTGGTTTTATGTCAAAAATCATGTTGAGATGTTGACATAATCATTCCACAAGTTCCCGAAAATGCCTTTTTGAGACTTCAAAGTTCCATATCTTTGCCAAAACTGATCCGATTCTTAATTCCAAGGTAATTTTGTTCATGGTTTCTCATATATAACAATTCTACATTCAAAGTTGAGAAATTTCCAAAAATCGGATTTCATGTCAAAAATCATGTTAAGATGTTGACATGATCTTTTCCCAAGTCCCCAAAAATGCCCTTTCCAGACTTCAAAGTTCCATAACTTTGCCAAAACTCATCCGATTCTCAATTCCAAGGTCATTTTGTTCATGGTTTCTCATCTATAACAATTATACATTCAAAGTTGAGAAATTTCCAAAAATCGGATTTCATGTCAAAAATCATGTTAAGATGTTGACATGATCTTTTCCCAAGTCCCCAAAAATGACCTTTCCAGACTTCAAAGTTCCATAACTTTGCCAAAACTGATCCGATTCTCAATTCCAAGGTCATTTTGTTCATGGTTTCTCATCTATAACAATTCTACATTCAAAGTTGAGAAATTTCCAAAAATCGGATTTCATGGCAAAAATCATGTTAAGATGTTGTAATGATCATTTCAGAAGTCGCCGAAAATGCCCTTTCCAGACTTCAAAGTTCCATAGCTTTGCCAAAACTGATCCGATTCTCAATTCCAAGGTCATTTTGTTCATTGTTTCTCATATTTAATAATTCTACATTCAAAGTTGAGAAATTTCCAAAAATCGGATTTCATGTCAAAAATCATGTTAAGATGTTGAAATGATCATTTCACAAGTCCCCGAAAATGCCCTTTCCAGACTTCAATGCTCCATAACTTTGCCAAAACTGATCCGATTCTCAATTCCAAGGTCATTTTGTTCATGGTTTCTCATCTTTAACAATTCTACATTCAAAGTTGAGAAATTTCCAAAAATCGGATTTCATGTCAAAAATCATGTTGACATGATCTTTTCACCAGTCCCCGAAAATGCCCTTTCCAGACGTAAAAGTTCAATAACTTTGCCAAAACTGGTCCGATTCTCAATTCCAAGATCATTTTGTTAATGGTTTCTCATCTATAACAACAAAATCTGGTTTTATGGCAAAAATCATGTTGAGATGTTGACATAATCATTCCACAAGTTCCCGAAAATGCCTTTTTCAGACTTCAAAGTTCCATAACTTTGCCAAAACTCATCCGATTCTCAATTCCAAGGTAATTTTGTTCGTGGTTTCTCATCTATAACAATTCTACATTCAAAGTTGAGAAATTTCAAAAAATCGGTTTTCATGTCAAAAATCATATTGAGATGTTGACATGATCTTTTCCCAAGTCCCCAAAAATGCCCTTTCCAGACTTCAAAGTTCCATAACTTTGCCTAAACTCATCCGATTCTCAATTCCAAGGTCATTTTGTTCATGGTTTCTCATCTATAACAATTCTACATTCAAAGTTGAAAAATTTCCAAAAATCGGATTTCATGTCAAAAATCATGTTAAGATGTTGAAATGATCATTTCACAAGTCCCCGAAAATGCCCTTTCCAGACTTCAAAGTTCCATAACTTTGCCAAAACTTATCCGATTATCAATTCCAAGGTCATTTTGTTAATGGTTTCTCATCTATAACAATTCTACATTCAAAGTTGAGAAATTTCCAAAAATCTGATTTCTTGTCCAAAATCATGTTAAGATGTTGAGATGATCTTTTCACAAGTCCCCAAAAATGCCCTTTCCAGACTTCAAAGTTCCATAACTTTGCCTAAACTCATCCGATTCTCAATTCCAAGGTCATTTTGTTCATGGTTTCTCATCTATAACAATTCTACATTCAAAGTTGAAAAATTTCCAAAAATCTGATTTCATGTCAAAAATCATGCTAAGATGTTGACATGATCTTTCCCAAGTCCCCGAAAATGCCCTTTCCAGACTTCAAAGTTCCATAACTTTGCCAAAACTGATCCGATTCTCAATTCCAAGGTAATTTTGTTCATGGTTTCTCATCTTTAATAATTTTACATTCAAAGTTGAGAAATTTCCAAAAATCGTATTTCATGTCAAAAATCATGTTAAGATGTTGAAATGATCTTTTCCCAAGTCCCCAAAAATGCCCTTTCCAGACTTCAAAGTTCCATAACTTTGCCAAAACTCATCCGATTCTCAATTCCAAGGTCATTTTGTTAATGGTTTCTCATCTATAACAATTCTACATTCAAAGTTGAGAAATTTCCAAAAATCGGATTTCATGTCAAAAATCATGTTAAGATGTTGTAATGATCATTTCAGAAGTCGCCGAAAATGCCCTTTCCAGACTTCAAAGTTCCATAGCTTTGCCAAAACTGATCCGATTCTCAATTCCAAGGTCATTTTGTTAATGGTTTCTCATCTATAACAGTTCTACATTCAAAGTTGAGAAATTTCCAAAAATCGGATTTCATGTCAAAAATTATGATAAGATGTTGACATGTTAAGCTCCCAAGTCCCTAAAAATTCACTTCCCAGACAAATTGCCATAACAAGATGATGACAAGATGATGACATGTGAAAGTGTCATACCTTTGTTAAAACGGGCTTAAATTCAGATGCCATTTCGGACATGGTTTGTCGTCTACAATAATTATCCATTTACATTTTATAAACCTTTATTTTGTATAATACATTTTAGCGTTTTGAGGGGTAACATTTTCAAATACCTCTGGACTATTGCAACGATAATGGGCAACAGCAATTTGCAAACAACAATCGAAAATTTTCATGTGCATTTCTTGCACGTTGTTGCTCGTTATTGCTGCTGTTGTTGTTGCTGCTGTTGTTGTTGCTGCTGTTGCTGTTGTTGATGAACATTTTGTCTGACTCTGACCTGGATGTTTGCCAATTGGGTCATCCAATGGACAGTCATGCCGCCAGCAAGCCGATTCGGCTTAAGTGAAAGCCAACAATGAATCTAATTAAATCGAAAGCGACACACACACACATACGTACATACTCTTCCGACTGTCATTTTTGATGGAATAAATATGAATACACTTTGTGCAAGCTTTGAAGAAAGCAATGAAATCTCCGATTAATTGGTAGTTAAAGAATAATTTTGTATCTTATGTCTGGCAATCCTTAACATTACTTGATGACGTCTTCTCGCAGTCGCCGTTTCACTTCATTTCGCATTAAAAATGATAATAATTATTTTGATTGCTCTTGTATTAATATTGCCTCTTTTTTCCGCCCACAGCCAAAATCCCATAATAAATGCAAGGCCTTATTCCCAGCCAAAAAAAAATAAAAATAAATAAAAAGAAAATGAGAAAAGCGAAAAGAAAAGGAAAATTTGTGCATGCTTTGTGTGTATTTTCTGCTTCTTTATTTTTGCGCTGCTTTTTCTTCTTCTTTTGGTTTTTGTTTTTATTTTTGTTTTCTTATTGTTTTCTTATTGTTCAGCTCTACTCAACTGCATAAATTATTATTTTCAGTCTTTTATATGCCGCGACTATTTTTACGCTCTTCTGACATTGATTGAGCTGTTGATATTTTCATTCTTTATTTTTATTATTATTTTCCCCTTCCCCCCTTTTTCCTTTTTGTTCATTGTCATTAAGCGCACTTTATACGACACGTTTTCCACTTTCCTACCTTCTCCTTTTTGAACTTGCCAAAAATGGAAAGAAAATGAACCCTTTTGTGTTGGCCATTTGTTTGGGGCCGCTTTTTTCAATTGGTTATAATTGTTGGGCAGTTTGATGGAGCTTACATTGTCCAACATTGTTTGTCAAGGTGCTTGATCAATGTTCTAATATGGAACCAGTTGCTGCGCTCTTGTCTGATAGTCCCAAAAATATATACAAATTTACCGGCTTAAATTGACAAAGGAAAAGACAGCTAAAAATATATTTATTGACTTAACATGGATACATCAGCAATATTATTAAATATCGCCGTCATTGAAACCAAAGCAATATCCAAGGAACCGGACAGGAATTCAGCTGGAAGCTTATGATAATTTAATTAACTGTGCAATGTTAGTTTTGCTCAGTCGACGATATTTTCCGCTTCTGTTTTCAATTTCCGCGCTTGCACTTCAATTATCCCTTTTCGCCAGGCGGCGCAGCAGAAGCTATCAAAACCATCTGAGCCCACTAACTGGGTCAACTGTATTTCGCCTCGTCATTTAGCTGTGCGCCAGTAATCATATTCAATTATTTCAGCCACAACGCACACAAGCACACACACACACACACACACACACTGAAATATAAGCCTATATATACTACTACAGTCGCATTAATTTCAATATTCCGGCAATTTAAATCATTTGATATTTTCCCTCTTTATAGCAAACGTTTTATTTCATTTTTTTTCTGCGATTGCTTCTGCCATTAACAGGTGATTCATTTACTTTATAGATTTGCAAGAGTCGTATTAATAGCGCTGCCGATTTAATCCGCTTAGGCCTGAACCCATCTATATAAGTATGAGGCAGAAGTATATGTATATGTATATGTGTATCTGTATATGTGACTGCGATGCAGATTGCTTGACAAACATTAAAGTCGGGCATAATTATGTAATTCCCCCAGCAGAACGGAAGCGTGCAGCTCTGATTGCTGCCCGTTGAACACCCCGTATACCCTATTAACCATATATACCGGTTAGTTAGTTAGCCTAATTATGCGATATACACAGTTTGATAGCCCCTTCGTTCCAGCCACCCACCGCCCCTCTAACGGAAATGAACACAAAATTGCCTGGGGAGTAACAATTGAGGCCCAATGCTGATGTCAATGATAATCATAATGATGTTGCCTTTCCCCTTCCCATTCCGCTTCTCATTCCCATTTTCATCATCCAGTTGACATACTATATATAAATAAATAATTTAGAAACAGCCACTCGGTATACACTCAATTGTACTTGTTATTCACTTGACTGTTGCAATGTTTGCGTATAAGCGTAAAAAGAGTGTATGATTATAGCCATGAATAATACTTAAATTTAATTTTAAATCGTAAAAATAAGTAAAGATATAGAGATAATTAATTAATATACTTGCGACCTTAAAGCACATTTTCTATTAAGCATTTGATTTGAAAAGCACTCATAGGGTACTCAAAGTTCGTAGTGGTTTTGCGATTTATTCATTTGTGTGTTTGTGTCTGTTAAGCATCAAGTTGGCAATAACTGGAGCCCATTTGAAAAGGCTGGCAAATGCGAAAATGGCGAATAGCAACTGGGATTTATTCCTGACGCTGTTGCTGTTGCCATTTCAACGGCCGTTGCGGCTGTTATTAAACACGTTTATTCTAAGTTATCCCCAAAGCACTTTTTCATATTGCGTTCTGCCATATTTTCGCCATGTTTTGTTGGATTGCGCAAAAATTTCAAATTAAGTTGCAGCAGCCAGTCACAGACCCCCCCCCCCCCCCCTAATCCTCGCCGAACCCCAAGTCCACGCCCAGGCCGTTTCTCTATACCCATAGCCGTAGCCGTAGCCGTAGTCATTGCCGGATCCAGGTCTGGAGCTGTAGCTGTAAGTGAGCAACTGAATTGCATCACGTACATGGGCAATTTGCCAGCAAAATAATACAAAACACACACACACACACACACATACATATATATATATATATAGCGCACGCAGACAGATGTGCAGACACAGTATATTTATATGCATGTGAGTGTGTGTGTGTGTGTGTGTTTATCTGTGTGAAGGTTGTTGAACGCTGCCCAACTGGCCAAGTGGCTGACTGCGTAGCCTTGCATGGTATGCTTCCTTCTTCTTCTTCTTCTTCTGCTCTTTTTTTTCAACTTTCTCATTTTTTGGCACAGGTTTCATGCTTGAGAATTTGTAAATCGCAGCGAGAAACAATGCCAAAGCATAAACTAAATAAATGCGAAATATTTTATATATATGCGCTGTCTGTGCGTATGTGTGTGTGTGTGTGTATGTGTGTATGTGTGAGTGTATGCATACTCTACAGTAGGAAACAGATTACTTTTCATCGCTTTGTCCAGGCTAAGCAATTAATCTTGCTATGCAGCCCCCTCTCGTGCCGCCTCTCTCAATCTTTTTCTTCCTCTTTCGCACACACTTACCCACAACAATCATGTCCTCGTGACCGGAAACTGTCTGGAACGAAGGCGCCTCGCCGGACACTTCACACCGATAGCGACCCGTCGACTGTAGGCTGACCGAGCGCAGGACAACGGAAATGTCGGTCGAGTTTAGCAACTGCAAGCAAATAAAATGAAATAGACGAATATGTTCAAAAGTGAAAGTCAATTTCTGTGAGTAGGTCATTTTAAGTATATATTGTATATGTCGGCCACTGCAGTTATAGAAAATAATATTTATGTCATCAAACTCACAAGAGAATTACTGGGGATGATAATCAACTACAATCATTATGAAGCCAGATGTCGATTAAAATAAAAAAACTGTAAGAATCATTTAATTGAAACTATTTTTAATTCGTATAATTTTGTAATGGTAGAGTACACACTGGCAAACAAAAACAAAGAAAAGTTTGACACTTGTTTTGGCTAGTGTTGCACTGATTTAAGGCACTCGTCGAATAAACTATTAGGATGTTTACGATGAAGCTCATTGCAATCGATCAGCCAGATTATATAGCTCGAGGGTTGTGGCATCGTCATCATCATCGTCGCCGTCGTCGTCGTCGTCGTCGCCCTCCTCTTCTAGCTCATCATCGTCCTCCTCCGCCTGCTCCTCATCGTCATCTTCCTCATCCTCGTCCTGCTCATCATTTAGCGATGTGGCAAGCTCGACCATTTCAGTGAGCTCCTTATCGGTCACTGGCAGCACAGTGTCCAGTTGTTCCGGTGTGGCATCAAAGTGTTCCATGGCCGCGTGCAACTTCATCTGGCTCTCCAAGTGCATAATGCTGTGCTCCTTGTCAATCTTGCCGAGACGTAGGCCCGCCTCGATGGGATTGCTCTGGGGCTGGCGCACCATTTGGGCAATCATTTCGATGGCATCCTCCTGGTTGAGGGGCGGCACACACTCCTCCAGCGTCTTGAGCACCTTTGATTTATTCTTCGAGTACATTTAACTGAGTTCCGAAAATGTTAACGAACGAGTAAATATTTATTTCCTGCCTGTCTGCCTGCTGCCTATTCGTAATTGACTCTGACGAGACGAGCGAATGTAAATGGAAAATACTTGCCTACTCGATGGAATTGAGTCGTTCCGTATATCGAATGGAATCCGATTAGCTGGAATGCACACACACACACACACACACAGACACATGACTTACCTCTACATCGACACCGGGCAGCGGAAACACCTGTCCAGGCGGCATGTCACGTGGCACATAGCGATAGAACTCGAAGCCATCCTTGTACCATTTCACAGAGTACAGCGACTCTCCATCCAGATCGAACTTGCAGCCCAAGACGGCATCCTCATGCCGCATAATGTGCTTCGGTATGCGAATCTCAGTCATTGTTAGGCACTCCGCTGCAGAAAGAAAGTGAGAAAGAGAGAGAAAAGAAAGGATTTGTTATTTAAAGAAAGACTAGACGATTAAGTAACTTTGCTGTAAGAACATAAGAAGTAAGAAGGCGTTGTCTTTTTGAGCGCTTTAACCGGCATTAAAACAATGACGTCTCTCGCCAGCAGCTCTTGGGCTCTGCTCAATGCCAGGCCCATAAATAACCCGCAGCAAGTGCATAAAAGTCAAGGAAATCGAAAGAAATTCGCTAGTCGGGCCAAAACAATGCGCTTTTGTTTAGCCAACACAATGCGAACTACCAACGAATGAAAGCAGCCAACTTGAGGCGTGCGAAACGTGCTCTGGCTTCCAGAATACGAATAGACTGGGTACTTCCCACTGATGGTTACTGATGGCGTGGATGATGGGGCTGATGGTGCTGATGGTGGGGTAGTGTGTTTTGTGCGCACTCGAGACAACGATACGAAACGAAACGAAACGAAACGAAACGAAAAGAAAAGTTGCCGACTTTTAAGCGTACACAAAAGCCCATAGGTAGGCTTAGACAATTTGGGTCAAAGTTATGGCACGAAAATCAAGATATGATATTAATATTGCACCAGAAATGAACACTGCATAAAGGCTGACATAAAGACGAACACAAACAAATAAGTGAAAGATTTATAAATTCCGAAACGCTTTAAGAAAGTTATCAACTTTTTGCTGATAGCTTGAGGAACAGTTAAATATATCCAAACTAATTCTGTATCCAGCTTAGCACTAATAATGCTTATGTTGTATGAACAAATTCTTTAACGATTCTGAAAGTATATTTTTGACTTAATTAAAGAAGTTCTCAAATAAAAACTTTGCTTCAATGAAATCAATTCACTTAGTCATATAAATAGCAGTCATATAAATACCAATGCTGGTACGTCTCTTCAATTAACCTTTGGACAACATGAATGGACTCCCAGTCCCATTTATAGCGTTGCCAGAATGGTTTTAGCTTGTGACGTATGCATGTGATGTCAGCAAGGGAATTCATCGTAAGAAATGACGAACCAATGAGAGCAAATTGAACATTTGGGAATCAAGGTGATTTAACCATATGGGATATATTTAGACTTTGATGAGAATTCTATAAATATCAGATACTGTGGTGGTGTGGCATTTGGCTAAAAATAAGTGCGCATTTTCATTATGCCACAGAAAGCGGCAGCATTAAAGGCTTTTGACTTTTTGTGCTTCGCAAAAGCAAAAGCAAACCCCGCGCCACCACCCCCCGCTATGCCTTTGGCAGCAATATAAACAAGCATAAAGCGTGCGACTCGCACAATGCACAAAGGCAAACAGCCGCCATTGAAGCCGGCCAGGAGCAGAAAAAGGATCACAGACCGTACCAGAACCAAGAGTCAGGAAGAAACCGCAGCCAGCAGGCATCGGGCACAGAAGCAGCACCAAAGTGGCGCCGCCAACTCGTGCGCTCCTTTGAGTGCAGTTCCGTTTGGCGACAGCGCGGTTTGTGTATCGCAGACACTTTGAGCCAAGTATTTATGACATAAGTATGATTTAGCATTATGCACTCTCAACTCCCAACTCCCGACTCGCAACTCTCGACTCTCAACATTATATTGTGAGCAGTGCAAGTCAAACAAAGTGCGTTTGCAAAAGGTGCATTCAAGTCAGTTGTCTCCCTCTACACCTCTTTCTCTCTCTCTCTCTCTCTCTCTCTCTCTCTCTCTCTCTCTCACTGTCTTTTAAAATACTTATATAAGTTTGCCTTTCCACAGCAATTTCTTTGCATCGGTATTGTGCAGCTTGAAACTGAGGTTTGTTTTCCCTTACAATATTTATTGCTGTCCTCAAATGGCTTTCACTCAGTACGAGAAATATTCCACACCGCATTAAGTTCTATCTGTACTTGTTAGCATGGTCAGCTCCTGGGATATTTCGACAGTTTTCTACTGCTCAATGCCAAAAAAGTTTTGTGATTTTCAATTAAAACAATAAATAGAAAATGCTTTTTAAGTTCTAGTTGTCAATCTAATAACTTTAAATAAAACCTTGACTTGTTTATTTGCAAAGCTGAAATGAAATAAAAACTTTCCAAATAAATGCCAATTTCTGGGAATAGAGATAAAAATAATTCGTCTGGTTGAACTACGTCAATGAAAATGCCGTCAACCAGTGGAAAATCTTCAGTTTTTGCTGTTGCTCTTGCTGTTGTTGTTTTCGATCCTAAAAATAAGGTCGACAAATGTCAAGTCCTGACAGCAAGCTATCAACGCAACTAACTGTTAACTTGATCGAAATCTAAGGGCAACCTGGCCAATTATTAACCCAAAGACTGACTGAAAGTTTTGTTATCTAACGCGGCGCTTAATTAAGAATTTCCATGATGAGGGCCAAGGGGCAACCGCAGGGTTGAGGGCTGAGCTGGTACCCCTGGTACAGACAGACGGGCAAAAAGTTTTCCATTTGATGTCGTGTAAACGCCACTGTTACGATCTAAACACTATTACCTTGAAATCAAGTTGCCACAAAACTTTCCTGCTTAATTATTGTTGATTTTTCAATGATTTAATTTGCAGCCCGAGGGCAAATGTCAAACGCAGTCAAAGCCAAATAAAATCGAGTTACCTGCTTTCCGTATGAGCCAACCAAAGCAAAGCGGGTGCTGTGGCAAATGTCAAATGCAGCATGCCACAATTTGCTTACAGTTTGTTATTTCTATATATTCAACTGACAATATAATATTTTACCCAAGGGGCTGCTTATTCACTGTACTGTGTAACTGGATCAAATGTACATGGGTGCAATTTAGCCGAAAATGTTGTTGTTTCTAGATTTGAATGTGGTATTATTCAAACCATGACTAAAAAGCTAATACTTCGGTTCAGTTTTGACATGTGTACATTTCATTTGCCTAACATCATTTTCTACCATTTTCATCCATTTTGAATGGCAAATCTATTAAAATCAAGCGCGTATAATGTTGCAAGTCTATAAATTATCATAACTATGGGACAAACCATTTCCATTTGGTATTATGTAGGAAGGCCAGTGCAATTTAGACAGTGTCATGAGAGTTTGTTGACTAGAAAGTCCACATATTAATACTATACTATACGCAATATTTATGGAAAGCATAGTCGGTTCAAAAAAATGTATAATGCATGGATGTTAATTTAGACTGATTTGGTGGCTGTCAGAATGGATCAGTTGGAGCGGACGGAGCGGATGAAGCAAGCCTTGGGCAAATAAAAGATGTTTTTGCATGTTTCGCAAGCGCCTGCAGCATCAATAGGCATCAATTCCAGCCCCCCTGTGGCAGTTGCAGGCTTTGGCTCCGGGATGAGACAGACGCTGGGAACGTGCTTAATCTGCAATCAGAAGCGGAAGTTTGTCTCAGTCTGCAGCGACAACGGCAACAACAACATCGAAAACGACAAGCCGTCCATTGTCTATGTCCCTGTCTATGTCCCTGTCTATGTCCCAGTCTATGTCCCTGTCTGTATCCCTGTCTGTATCCCTGTCTGTGTGCCTGTCTGTGTCAGGCTCGTTTTCTTTGACGATGAGTGCGTTCTTTTTTGTCCCACTCGTAGTTGTTGTTGTTGTTGCTGCTGTTGCTGTTGCTGAAAATGGAGCACGTTTCTCGCTCCTTTGCTGCATTGCAGGCGCACTTGCATTTGCATATTTCGTGCGTCCCGCAGGATGGGGCACAAAACAGGGTACAGAAAACTTTGTCATCGATTTGAAGCCTGCTCATAGAAATGGCAAAGCCAGCGAATTAATCGCTGCTAGAAAGTCTTCAAACTTTTTATTTGCAACATGCAAAACTGTGCCTCGTATTTATGTTTGTCATTTCTCTATTTGCATTGAGAACAAGCTTTGCTTGCAAATGCGATAAGTGGGGGCAATTCTAATTGGAGAGCAGAATAAAGTACAGTGGTCTATGCTGCGTAAATGATCTTATATTCCCAGCTCAAGGTTGACAAAATCGCTTAACATAAATAACATTTTGTAAGCTATTCCCCGAGCCATGCCATAGTTAAAGTGCACAGATTAGTCGGCTGTGTTAATACAAATTATTATGACAAACCCATAAGGGCTAAAAGCAAACAAAAATTGCTTAGCTAAAGTGAAATTGGGTAGAAAATAAATCAAAGCAGCTGTGACAATGTACAAATTGTGATTGTCAAATTGTCTGGGGTCAAATACAACAAAGCCTATTTTCTTTAATTAGGATATCAATTAAAGCATGCACACATACACATACACATGCACACATGGTAATAATATAATTCAAATTCATTTCGACTTGTAAATTGGCTGGCGGCAAAAACTCCAAAGCATCAACCCAGGCCCAGACCCAGGCCCAGCTCATTCATAACAAAACAATAACAGGCCATACGAAATCGATTAATTCAATTAAATTGAAAACATCAATTTTGCGTTCTATGATTAATTACATGTCCAGTCACACAAACACACACACACACACACACACAAACACACTTAGTTTGACATACACCTGTGGCAAAATGTAAATTATTGTTGTACGCTTGCTTGAAAATAATATTGAAAAATAATCACATGAGAGAATAGTATTGAGTGGCTAATTAGATGGACTCATTAATTTGCTTAAATGCTTATACTTGATTAAAGCAATTAATCACAATATTTGCTAACACTGGGCCCATATATTTCAATCAGCTCTGCTTTAATCGACTCGACACTGACCCCCGAAAAAATGTATACAGCTACTTTTCATTAACTGGCAGCTGGTCTGCGTGTCGGTTAACATTAGTTTCATGTACTGCCAATAAATGTGTTCTTCCTTGTGGCCAGCTTGTTTGTTTGATTACATTTGGCAAGAGTGCGCGCCACGTTTGCTTAATTTCATTATTGTTGCTCACTTTCCTACACTCTCGCATTTTTCTACATTTTTCTCTCATTTCATTAGATTTTTTTCGCTCCTTACACTGCTTCGGCATGCGTACGTGACCTCATAATAACAGTAAGTAAGATTTTTATCTATAATTCAGTGGACGCGCTCTCCGAGCCAATTAAGTGCCCAACAACATTGCCCTGTACAATAATAATCATCATTTTCATTTTTTCTAGCCTGTCTAGACGAAATTGTGTGTTTGTCAGTTATTATTTTTCTCCCGTCCTTAATTCCATTGAGCAAATTATCCGCATAGAAAAAAACTGTGCCACTTCTGAAATAGAAAACAGAAGCACAGAAACACATTTGCTTTGACAATTTGACTCAGTTGCAAACTAAACGAATCAAAGCCGAAACTATTAATGATAGAACAAAAAGTTGAGTGGCGTCGTGAAAGTTTTGCAAAGGAACTCAGAAACTGACATACGACCAAGCCAGGCAATTAATTAATTGACGCACAAAAAAACTAAAAGCTGCATATTTTATTTATTTTGTTAGAGAAATGTACTGCAATATATATTATAATTTTGAAGAGAAGTTTACTTCTCCAAGCCACAAACAGTGCTTGATTACGTATACGCCGCATATGCCGAGTATGCTAGCTATATTTTGGAATTTTGCTTGTATGTTTATGTTTTGTTTGAAACTAAAATATCAGATTGTATTGTTTTAATTTGTTGACTACTATTTATTTCGCTCTCGCACTTACAATAACTTATAAATGTAGAAACTTCCTGTTGGTTTCCATTCTTTTCTTTTGCAATCAACTTAGTATCAATATGCTAGTCTCTAAATTAAGCCGCTGCGCTAAGACGCCAGTTAATTTTGTTTATATTTTCAAGTAGTTTGATGAACTTAATTAAAAATAAGTAAAGCAAAGTTCAGATTAATGCGTCAAGTCTGAAACGGAGTGAAACGAAGGTCGTGAAGAGGGTTAAACATGCCACAAAGTTTATCGTTTGCCAATGTCTGCAGAGATTTGAGCAGTTTGGCAACGGATTCAACGATTCAAGGATTCAAAGGCTTTGACTCGGCGACTGCGACTACGACTGCCTCGGCGTTGGCGTTGACTTTGTCAACTGTCAAAGTTGTTTGGCAGTGCAAAGAACTTGGAACGGCCTTAAATCGATTAAGTACTCGTAAGTGAAGTATCAGACTGTGTGGTGTGGCACATGCTCTTAAAGGGCGACAAAATGTGGCAGGCACTATGGTCTGGCAACTAAATATTGTTGGCTAAAATATTTGCACGCCCAAAGAGATGGGGGGTGTGGGGGCGGGTGACAAGATGGAAAACTGCTTGGCCAATTTTTGTGTGGCTCGTTCGGCGTTGGTGTTCGCCAAAGTTGCTAATAAATTAAATAAACATTCTCGGGCCCCCCGCATTCCACTACCCCGCTCGTAAACTACTCACCGCTGCTGAGCAGGGTTGCCAACGTCATGGCAAGCAGCAGGCTGCATAAGGATGTGAAGGATGTGGATGTGCTGGATGTGGGGCAAGAGCAGCAGGCGCTCAGTTGCAGGCAACGGCCACGTCGTCGTCTATTCAAAGTTGCACCCATTTTGTTGCATTAATGTGTTCCGTTGCGTCTTCCTCTCCTCTCCTCTCTCCTCGCTCCCTCTCTCTCTCCTCTCTGGTCCTCGCTGCTGTGCTATGTACTTATTTTGGTTTCTCTCGTTTTGGTGGCTGTTTGTAACACTTTTGGCGCTTTTTCTTGGCCAAGTTTTTCTTTCGTCGGTTGTTGGTTGGCGCTGGTAAAACTTTAATTTTTCAATTTGTTGCGGAATTTCGGTTATTTTTCTTTTGCTACAATTTGGGGCACGCAGCGTGTTTTTCTATTTTCCTCTGCTTTGACTGCTTTTACTGCTTTTACTGCTGTTTGCTTTGCGTTTTAGTTTTGCGTCGTTTTGTTGTTGTCTCATTTGCGCAATGCAATAAATTTCCCTTGACCGCCAACGAGGGAACGCGTCACCCACCAGGATCCGATGTCCTCCAGCTCGTCGTCCTTCTCCTCCTCCTTCTCGTCCTTCTCCTCGTTCTTCGTCTGCTTCCCTTGCTGCTTCTTTCTGCTGCTTTTAGTTGTGGCCTGCGTTTTGTCGTTTGCTATTTATTTTTATTTTCCATGCGCTCCTTGCTATTTGCGCTTCTTATTATGCGCTGTACATACACACGCACACACAGGCAGACCCAGCCAGCATACACAAACACACACACACACACACACACCTTTACTGTTGCACACACACATGCAGAGGAAAGTATTTACAGTTACATTTACATGCGTCCTGCCAGTGTTTGTTCAGCAATTTGTGTTTGTCTATTTGCCCGCGTTTGTCTTTGCTTCCTTTTCCATTACAGTTTGTCTTCTTTCGCTGTTGTTGTTCTTCTGCTTTCTCGGTTAACGTGTGCACAAATTAATTGAAGCATCAGCCAAATGACAGTTGCCACAATTCCAACAAATTCGAATCGCAGCTGCCTTTGCTGAGTTCAACCGGACAATAAAATGCTGTAAAGAATATAAAAGTTACATAAAATTAGATCTATTAGGAATTTTATTTTTTAATATTCGATTTCATTTATTTCGCAGTCTTATATGAAATACAGTCATATTAAACATTATATAGTATTTATAAACATCAACTTTGGATTTGACTAAAAGTGCAGAGTAAAGAATAGAAATCTGACTAAACTAAATTTATATTTGATACACATTTATTTCAAATGATATCTCTAACAAATATATTGTTTCTAAATATCAAAGATTGAAACCCTCATCATTAAGAGAGCAGTTGTTCTTATGTATTTAACTCGATATCAATGCATAACTAACAGATAAATAAGTGAAATGCAACGTAATTAATAACTCACACAATGTAGTCAATGGCAATTAATGTTTTGGCCAAATGTTGCTTGCAGTCAGATGTAAGATGATGCAAGAGAAGTGGCTAAGAAGTAGCTAGACAGACAACTCATTCGAGTGCTATGCAATAAACTCAATTAAGCTGCTCAAAAACCGAATGACAAACACATAAATAAGTGAATAAATTAATAATGTTTGTTGGCAAATCTCATAAGCGAAATGACAACTGCTGTATGTTTCGGATTCCATTTGTGTGTTGTCTCCTCGCTTGAAATTTAATTTACATAAAATCAATTAAACAAGCATAAGAAATCACACACACACACACACACACACAGAGTGGGAAGTTTTCAAATGAAAATGATGTTAGGTAATTAGAAGCTATGAATAATTTTAGCACCTTGTTGTCAGCTATTTAAAACGAGATTCACCCACATGCCAACCATTGAGTGGCTTATGCAAAATAGTTGTTGGACCACAGTGCGTATGCTTGATGCTCCCTCTCTCTCTCTCCTTCTATGTACACATGTATATTTTGTGTGGGGGGTTTGTGTATAAGTAAATAAGTAGAAGACTTCAGGGCATTTACATAGCCAAGTTCTGTTTTTCTCAGCCTTTTGCATAATTAATTATGTGGCAAGAATGGCGTCGCCTTGTTAAATATGCAAATAACCAAAGCACCACGGACGAAACCTAAGGACGAAGGACACCGCCTCTCAAAAGGTCACTCACATACGGCAGCTGCTGCTGCTGCTGCTTCTGCTTCAGCTACTACCTTGGCTACCAGCTTACAAGTCACTGTGAACACATCCTTGGCAGCTTGCCCTAATGAAATTAAATTACGCATACGCCATGAACACCGCACTCGCATTTTAAATGTAGCTTTAAAACGGACGAAAAAAAGAAAGGAAGAATATATTTCTATTGCTGTTTTCAATGGCTTGCAGCACAAATACCTGCACACACACACACACACACACATGCGTCACATGCACACGTCCTATGTAGGCCAAACTCAGCTGAATGCTGAATGAAGAAATGACTGAATGGCTACACTGTTCGACTGCTCGACTGCTCGACTGACTGACTGACTGCCTTACTGAATAGCGTTGTTTTGAACCAGGCCATTTATTTATGCGCCTCCCGTCTGCAAGTGCGTTAGGGCCATGGCCAACGATGTGCCTTTTGTCAGGCCTTAAGGCCAGGGCTTGCTTTAAAATTTAAGCTAAAAGCTCCAGCATATGTACAACTATGTACAATTTAAGTACTACACACGTACAATATAAGATAGTATTAATAACTTAATAAGGCAATTTTTAATCTGCTTTGTAAAAAGTAGTTGACTGAATATGAAAGAAATATACGTAAGATTATAAGATTATGTAATCAATGTAGCTGTTATGTTAGTTGCTTTGTTTTACAAAATAATATAGGGCATTTTTTAGTCGACTAGATTAATTGTAGATTGCATGTGAAATGTGTAAAATTCATTTTACAGCAACATTTAAATCCCTTAGTCAATGGAGTTCTTAAAATAAATGCCGACAAACAATTCATCGAAATTTAGTTGTATCCGTATTTTAATTAAATTCTTAAATAAAATCCCCACAAATCTGCAATGTTACAAAGTCTTGCAAAATATTTGTGTAATTATATTTTAAAAATATTTTAGGCAACTCAATTTCCTAAAATAATTGCCAGATATTTAGATGTTACTACCAATTTCTAAATTGGCCTCATAAAATATCGCAATTTGAGGCAGCTAAATGGGCCGTGTTTTAGCCGTTTTATAGCTAGAATTTCATAATTATTATAATTTATAGTGACACCTGAGGCGCCTGTGTAAATTGAACACGGGACGAGTGAAAGTTCAACTGAAATTTGTGTGCAGTCTATTACAAAAATGTGCAGATCCAGCGCACCATCCCGGCACCCTCCCCGCCCAAGGGAAATATGGCTTAAATTGTGCGACTCACTGTAATACTTACTTTCTTGTTTGTTGTCCTGGTTCCCCCCTCTGGGCCTTAATGTGCTTTGTGGCCAGGAAGTGGACAATGTTGGCAATGAAAAGGCAGCTTTTGGCTGCTGCTGTTGTTGTAGTTGCTAATGTTGTTGTTGTTGTTGTTGTAGCCGGCAATTGGCATATTTTTTGTTTGGTTTCTCTGGCAGGGAGAGAGGCAGGGGGAAATCTTAGGCTGTTGGCCTTGTCTGGCAAGTTGGCAAGTTGGCAAGTTAAAATTGAAGTTACACGGGGTGCGAAGTATTTCGAGCGCTGGCCACGTGCATTATAGTAATAACAAATGATTAGTTGTCACGCACGTAACGGTACTTTCATTCATAATTTATGCATTTTAATTTGTCAAACGAAATATGCCACACACACACACACACACGCCACGAGACGCCATCAACTTATGACTATTAATGTGAATGGTAAATGGTGAATGTTTAGCTTCAAGTTGTTCGCTGCATTCCACTCATAGAGTTATTATATCGTTTTGTTTTTGTTGTTTGTTGTTTGTTGCCTCGTCACACACTCGTATTCATGATTTGGCTTTTCACTGCTAATTCACGCACTCACACACTCACACACATACACTGACTCACATATGACTACTATGTTGTCGTCGTCGTCGTCGTCGTCGTAGTTGTTGTCGTTGTTGTCGCAGTCGTCGCTTTTCCTATCGGCCTCGCAGCGCTTGTCGTCGTCTCAACCACACAGCACCAATAACCGACCAAGACTAAAAGCTTTGCTCTTCTCATTACCTGGTTTTCACTTGGGCCACACATACGACATCAGCCATAGTAGCAGCGCTGAGGCTCGACGACGCTGGCAAGGTTCGCGACGCTGCCGAATGACGCCATGCTGCCAACGACCGGATATCAGGATAAGGAAAAGCCGAGCTAACTTGGCCAAAAAGGAAATGCGCTCGCACAAACCTGTCTCGTATTGTCTGAGGCTTGCGAAAGCCCACGCAAAGAGCATCCAAATGCGAGAAGAGCAACGAGAGAGCGAGAGCGAAAGCGAGAGAAAGAGGCAGCAATTGAGAGAGCGTGGCCGAGTGCACGAAGCGAAGGTCGTTTAATCGGTGGGTGGGTGAAGGTGGTGGGATGGTACTATGCACTCCCATGTTTCAATTCCATTGTGTAGCGCAGCTTTTGCCAGTTTACTGTTAGATTTTGAAAAATAGTGGGAAATTTGTAGCTAAGCAGTTTATATGTAACTACTCAGCAATATAATATAATTCAAAAATATACAATATTTATTATTATAAATATATTTATCTTTACAAAAAATACAAATAATTAAATGAAGGACTGCAAACAAATTTATTAGTAATTTATTATATATTTCGTACTGATTTACTAACACAAATTGTGAAAGTTTTTGTAACCAGCTCAGAGTGTGTTATTCCTACCAACCACACTCACTAATAGTTGAGCGCGCCTGCAACCAACAGCAGTTTGTTTGATATGCCCAATAACAAGAACAACAACAACAATAACAGCAGCAATAACACCAATCACTCACACCGATACTTAGCAATGGTGTAGAGCTTCAGGCTGTGTATCATTAGGCCAGACACAAAAAACTGCTGACTGGCTCAGAATGTGGCAGACTGAATGCAAACTTGGCCAAAACTGGCCCACTAAGCGAGGCAGTCAAGCTAGGGCAACATCAGTTGTTGTTGTTGCTGTTGTTGTTGCACATGCCAGCAGCAATTTGAAGTTGAGGCAGGCAGCAACGTTTTCCAGCGTTGTTGGCTCATTGACAGTCATAACGCTGAGACGCGCCTCAACTTGAGCTAATTTGTGCGCAATTTGTGTGCGGCAACAGGGAGCAGGACAGAGAGAGAGAGAGAGAGAGATAGAGAGGGAGAGAGAGAGAGCGAAAGAGATTGGCAAAGAAATGTAGAGAATTAAGAATTTGCACTTTTACTTAAGCGAAAAACTTTACTCCTGGCAGGTTGCAATGCACGCCAATTTAGCCATTACATTCTCTGGGAACAAAGACAGAGAAAGCAAGCGACAAATACAGAGACAGAAAGAGGGTAAGTGTGTATGTGTGTGTGTGTGTGGGAGAGAGAAAGGATGGCAAATGAACTGAAATTGATTGCGTCAACTTTTTCGATACGCACATCGACTGAGCGTCTCTGTTTTGTTTCAACTTGTTTGCAAATTGCATAAATTTGATTATCGAATTTCGCACTGCTGCGCGTAAAAGGGAGAGCCGCTTCTAGGTAATACTACGTGTCCTGCTCAGTGCTCAATGCTCGGAGTCCTTTTGTCAGTCGCTGAGGCAGCTAAAATTCGTTTAAATCTACGCAATTCGAACTAATTGGCGTCTGTGTGCCGTATTCATGAACTGATTGAATCTCTTACGCTCCACACAGGCTTCATTATTTAACGTTTCAATTACAAGCCAAGTGACAAACTGAGACTGAGAACTAACTACACACACACACATGCACACACACACACAGAGAGAATCAAGAGCTGGCATTTCAAAATCAAATTTGTACTCTTGGCTTATTTCGGTAGATCAGACGACCCCATTGTCTCCGTCTGAGTCTGAGACAGAGTCAGAGCCAGAGTCAGTCTGAGTGGATAGTCATCAACGGATTTAGTCAGTTGCAGCTATTTAGCATGTAAATGTGAGACACTCACAAATAGTACGACACCAAGAGTTCCCCCCTCCCCCCTCTCTCTCTTCTTAGCTTGACAGTCGCATCTATTTTGCATACAAATTACTTTTCTTTATGTTTTTGCCCTCTTTGCAGTGGCTTCTGCCTACAAAATAATTTAAATGTTTCACTTGATTACAAATTGTGCTCTGCGTAGAGTAACTGCTTGTTTAATTGTGTGTCTCCCAACCAGATATATTTATATATATATATATAACTGATCAACAGATAAGCCAAGAACGGTTAGCTAAACACCGTTCAAGTTTTTGACATTTTTATGTATAGTTCTTAGCAACTGCTTAATATGTATGCATTTGGTTATTATTTATGAAAAATCACACTGTTTCAAGTTGTCTAATTTAAATATTTTAGATTTATTCCAAAAATATACGAACCCTTAAAAGTATGCTATAGCTATGATAACCGAAAATCTTCATTGTCTTGTGCTTCAGTTGCAAACAATTGAAAGTGTTAGCAGTCAGCAGCAGCCACGCCAAACGTCTGCATAAAATTGAAGGCACAAACTCACACACACACACACACACACACACACACACACACACACACATACATACTAGCAGCTACACCCACTCAACAAAGAAGTCGGTCATTGGGTTCACAAAACGCAGGCAGAGCACGCTCACATTTAGCTCATGTTAAATATTACAAAAAAAGGGAATAGCACGCACCGGAGCACACATCGCATTCACACGAGGAAACACACACACACACAAAAAAATTCGCACTCAGTTGTGTTAGGTACAGGCGACATTAAAGTCGGAATGGTTTTTCCATTTAGCTTTCGATTCGGGTTCAATGAGATTATAATATTATTAAAATATAAAAAAAATATATATTAGTTTTTCGAGAGTTTTTATATCTACTACATGAATGTACATTTCTTATTATGTAATTTATGTGAGACTATAAAATACATGTCTGAACTCAACTACCATTAATTTGAGTAAACTATAATATTTAAAAAAAATGACTCACATAAAACTCTACATATTTCACATAATAATTTGTAAATTTTAGTCGGCATTTTCTACATGCAGTCTATGTGCATGTCCTGGCGATGATTACTGTGGTACATGTATGAGTTTGAGTGTATGTGTGTGTGAAGTCATTGCACGCTGGCGTCTAATGATTACAGACATATTATTACTTGACACACAGGACTCCAAGGGGCGAACACCCCTGCAGACAGAGCGACAGAGCAACAATGCAAAAATTTTATATATTTCACTGCAATTATCGTTGGCTTTATGATGTGTAAATGCATGTGGACTCGCACGCTCACACACACACACACACACAGATACTCGCAGGCGCAGGACTTATTACTCCACGCCGACGCGTCGGTTACTTGGAAAGGGTGAACATAAAATTGCCATAAAAATAACATTAGATGCCTCGCGGGATTTGCTCATCAGACAAACAATGCGGCACTCGTCGTGGCACTCGCAGTCGCAGAGGCGACACACATCCGTTGAGAAAAGTTTGTGCCACCAAGTAAACCTCGCCCCTTCCCCACAGCAGCCCCGCGTAGTCGACCGTCTAGTCATTGTTTGCTCACATCTTCATGTGTTATGACTGTTTGTTCCCATTGTGTGGCATTTATTGCACTCGAGCACTCTAATCAATGTGCACCACTGATTAATGCGGACCATTCGGCGGCCGGGCGCACCACAATTGCATGGTTTGGTACAGTTTGTGCCGCTATTTGTAAGCTTGCGGCCTGGCATAATACTCGAGCATTCCAATGCATTGCCCTCAATGAATAATTAAGCGGTTAACACACATTCATCAGCATGCCGAAGCCACAACCTGCACAGCCGACCCCGCCCTTCCGCGCCCCCGCCCGCCTAGCCACAGAGACCACAGCGTCTTTAATTTAAGTCGAGTCGCTGGCTTTCCTGACAGGGTTTCCTATTCATTTTTCAGTTCTTCACGTGTGTCTTGGTGCATTGCGTAAACGACGCATTAGCCGGCTGTGGGGCCAAATGAAATGCCATCTAATTTATAGAACGTGGCGTATATTTTGTCAAGTGCTGGCCAAAATAAGAGCAACAAGAAGAAGTGAAACACATTTCGTCACGTTCTCCAAATGTAGACATAAAATAAAAATAAAAACGAAAACAAAAACAAAAACAAAACCAAAAAGGAGCAGAAGTAGAACCAAAAAAGAACGAAACGCAAAGAGCATCAATATTTCTCGTTTGCCTTCGTCTATTTGCGTGTATTTTTAATTTATTTGCATTTGCTCATTGAAATGCTGCACAAATACACGCCCACTTCAACTTCAAATGCCACAAGCCCCAAATAAATGACAATTTATGTGCCCGCTCAACGCACGGCTGTCATTTTTATATATGCGATATTTTTGGCACCCGCCAACGTTCCAAACACACAACGAACAAAAACAAAAAATATATAAAAAATGAACAGTAAGTGGGAAATAAAATATAAAAATATTAAACGAATTTTAACATGCAATTTTTACCTTCACCCAACCGCTGTCCGTCATAAATTCTCGTTATACAATTTAAAACATTTGCTAAACACGCATTTCCTGCATGGCAATGGCATAAATTTATTTTTTTGGCTGCCCATTGGTCGTTTCGAGGGGATGAATAACGGATAGGGACAGGGGCAGGGGCAGGGGCGAGCAACGCCTGTGGACAGTAGTGGACAGGATAACTTGGCCAGAATTGCCTCTCGCATTCGCACAGATAAAATTGTCAATGTTTGATGAATGCGTATCGAAATCTATAAACGCATAAATGAAAATATATTTGCACGGTTTGGCGTTTGCTTTTATTTCATAATAGAGAATCCAAAAAAAAGACACATAAATAAAAATATATATTCCAAATTTCATAAATACATCAAAATGCGTTGTGCGAATGCAAAAAACCTTTAAAAGTTAATTTTCCAAAAAGTTGAATCGCATTTACTATTTTCATTTAAACTTAAACTGTTTTTTGTATAGTTATTATACCCTGAAAAGGGTATAATGGTTTTGTGCAAATGTATGTAACAGGCATATTTTTTTGCAAATTTATACCTTTGCTAAAACTGAACCGATTATCAAGCTCGATGGCATTTGCTTCACGGTTTGTCTTTTAAATTTTGGACAAATAGCATTTGATAAGTTGGGTTTCATGTAAAGCTAGAAAATTTAGTATTTATTATATTATATTTAAGTATTTCTATAGCTTATATTTATCAACTAAGAGATGTTAAGACTTGATCCGAACTCTGTCGTCTGACAACCTAATGACATTTAATCCGAAGGACTAGCCGTCTGTTCGCACCTTGGTTCAAGTAAATCCTCACTCTACGATTCTCGTGTCGTAGTTGTGTGCTCAGTGAACCACAAAATTAGTGTGAGTTAATTTGTAGCCATCATCAACATAGCGCACACACACACCACAAACACAAACACACACACCCTTACTCGCAGCCAAAACGCTCCGAAACACGTGTTAGCTTTCACGCATTGTGGAAAATGGGAAATGGCAAATGGCAAATGGCAAACGGACAACGTGCCAAGCCGTGAGCCTTGAAAATTTATTAACACATGCCAATCATAAAAAAGAAAAAGCGGAAATCGCAATTTCATTCAGACAAAAGGCAATGTTCCCAAAAATGTGTTAAATATATTCTCAAAAATTACAAAAAGAAAAAAATGTAATACATAACAAAATTCTGAAAAAGAAAAAAAATTCTAGATGAAAAAGATTTATTAAAACTTAATTGCAGTTGGTACAACAAAGGCGAATTTTGGTTGATACCGATTTTGGGAATCTTTGTTCAGGCCTATTTTGGGCAAGGCTCAAAATTACAGTCACGTTTTCGATTATGAAAAATTTTATTTCCGTTCCTTCTTTCACTCACATTGCTGCTGTTGATTATGCATATATTATTATTTATTATATGTTATTTACAGCCCACAGACAGCGCGAAAAACCATTTACCGCATTTGCCCAGACACAAAACTGTAGCAGACTGTGCAGCGTTGCATTTTTGCGGCAACACGAGGCGTATGCGTAATAAAAATCAATTGATACCAATTACGTGCACAAACGGCAAAACTATACTACAGATACTGAGCCAAGATTACGAGACTTTAAAAAGAGATAGAGAGAGAGAGGATGAGAGCCTGCGGTTTAGTTTGTTTAAACTGTTAATTGATTTTGTCTTTGACTTGCAGCTAGGCAGTGACCGACACGCCCAATTTTGCGCCCAAGCCCCACTCTCTATCCGTAAACGCACTCAAAATTTTGCGGCATTTGTGCAACCGAGCGCGGTATTAGCTAAGCTGGACACTGAAACTGCTTAACTTTCATGCAATTTACAGCTAAAGTAAACTGCTTTCAGCTCCTGCCCCTTTCGCCCCTTTTCCACTGGGCATAAATCTAAGGCAACCAGCGACCATTTTGCTCAACGTACAAGCGACAAACAATTTTATTGTGCTGGGCGCAAGAAGAGTGAAAGAGAGCGAGACAGACGGAGGGAGAGAGAGGAGCAGATAGAGAGAGAGAGAAAGATAGACATGCATGCACAATGCGATATGAGTGAGGTTAGTGGCCAGCAACAACGAAATTGCAAAAGGATATGACTTACACACACACACACACAGACTAGCACAAATACTGTGGGACACTCACACACAGACACACACACATGGCATGCGGTTGCAGTTTTATGCGTTGGCATGGCTGCTGCCACTGCCACGCCCAGCAAGGACCCGAGCCCACAACGCCCACTGTCACCGAGCAGTGCTTGAGGGGAATGAGCGGGCCAGAGTGGTGCAGGATGCGGGATGCGGGATGCGGGGACAGCGAGTGCCGGTAGCGAGAGCGAGCACAGCTTGATCCTTTTTTATCTTCTATTTGATTTTCATTTTTAATATGAAAATAAGTTTAGCTTAAAATTGAATTATTTGATTTATTTTGCTGGCAAGAGAACGCACACACAAGTTAGCATGTTTGTGTGTGTGTGTGTGTGTGTGTGTTGCTCTGTACGCTTGTGTCTCTTTACAAACTTTTCTTATTTCGGGTGCAGTACACCGAAAAGTGCTTCCTACATTTTGCTGGCCATTTTGTCTGCGCTTTTGACTTTGAGAATAATTTAATCGGATATTTGTTGCTGCTGCCGTTTTATTATTTAAGTTTATTTTTGCAACTTGTTGTTATAGATTTTTACAGATTCCATTTGCCAACGGGCCTGACAACAAGCAAAATAACTAAATTAAATCCCATATCACATTTACAAACTGCATTTCATATATGACCCCCAACTTCCAATTCAGTCCACAACATTCAACATTCTGAATTCTAGAGTCCGTTTTTATTGCCCATTTCACTGAATATGCCTGTGGCAAAAAACAAAAGCAACTAAAGATTTTAATCATCTTAATTAGTTTACGGCTGCGTTTGCATCTGATTTACCCCGAATAAAAATGAAACTGAAAAACAACTAAAAAATATGTAAAATGTGAAAAATTAACCTGCCAAAGAATTTCTGCACATGGCTGCAGTTTGTTTTTGTAACAAAGTCGACATCGCCAGCTGGAGATGTTTGCATAAGTATGCGTGTGTCTCTGTGTGTGTGTGTGTCTGTGTGTGTTCCCAACGTGTTTGTTAGCCAAATTGAATTTATGACCTGTGGCGTTGCTCTGACACACACACACACACACTCACACACACAGACACATTCATTGAGAGAACGAAACTGTTGAGGTTCAGCAGGTTGACTTGCAACATTGTTAAATTTTTGCTTTCTAATGGCCAAAGTGTTGCATGGACTGCTGCATGGACTGCTGCATGGAGTGTCTGCTCCCAACTGCCACTGCACGGCATGTGCCTGTCACTTGCCTCACATGCTGGCATGACTGTTTTAATATGCCATGTAATGGACTTTTTTTTCTGTATAGCAAAATATTCAGCAGCAACTACTCTCCTCAGATGCGCTCAGTGGACGGACAGCTGTACAAATTGCATTAGCAGTTAGATTTATAGACCTACGCAAATAAATCACTGATAAAATATGACCATTTCTTAAGAATGCATAACAAATATTATTTACAAACAAATCTTGGATTAGGCACATACAGAATTGTCCGATATAAATCTGGTTTAATAAGTAAAGAACATCCAAATCGGTTTAAGATTCATTTAAATGAACTATGCAGAAAGATACAGGATATGCGGAATATTCAACTCAATAACTCAACAAATTTCATAAGTTCAATCAAAGTCAATATAACTTAAGACTTCTTATGTAAGTCACTCAACTTTAACTCACCTTACCATATACATATATTGTAATCCTTCAACTAAAGTCGTCAGCCAATTATTCAATGTAATATACTTGATTTTCCTCCTTTTATATAACCCAAAATTCCTAAATGCCTGACTGTATATTTTACAAAGCGCATTAGCAGCACTTCCTGCACAAACACGGACGACTCTTTCCGGTTGTTACCTTGATTAAGGCAAGCCCCTCACATGATGATATATTTGCACAATGGGAAACCGCTTGAGGCCAGTCGGAATCAAGCAGCTGCAGCTGTGGTGTCAACTAGCAGCATCAATACAAGTATGTTGTTCGCACCCAAAGTATCCATTGCTCGGATATACCATACTGTCAATGTGCATAATTTCGCATCACTGGCACCACTTGCCTGCCTGCCTGCCTGCCTGCCTCACCCCGCTCGCCAAGGGATCTGGCCCAGGACCAGGCCCAGGCCCAGATTCAAGCTGAGGCTCAGGCTAAGGCCAGGTTGCAGTTCCAAAGAGTTGCGCTGCAGCTGCGATGCCATCCAAGCCATTTGTATGCATTTGCCCAACTGAGCCCCGGCTGAGCACGTATTGGTGTCTTTGTCTTGGCAGCAACAGCAGCAACAACACCGGCAACATTGGCAACAAGGGGGCAGCAACGGCAGAGGATCCAGCTGCTTGTGTGGGTGTGCTGTGTTTTGGGCTCATTGTTGATTTCAACACAATTTAGTGTCTTATGCATGTGTATAATGTTGTTGTTGTTGCTGCTGCTGTTGTTGTTGCTGCTGCTGCTGTTGCTGTCGTGCACTTTCTGCTTGCAACTAGGAGGAGCTTTTGCTAAATACCTGCACATAGGCAAGAACAGCAGCCAACATGACCCCGGACATCCCCCCGGCCTAAGCAAACAACGCACAGCATATGCACACTAACACTAACTCACACTCTAACACACACACACACACACACACACACTTAGACACATTCGCGTTGCTGTATGGAAAACAGAATGAGTTGCATGTTGATTAAGTCACCTGTACACACTTTTGCACAAGCAACACACACATTTGCAAAAGTTGAGAGTGGGGGTGCGGGGTAGTGGGCTAGTGGGAGAGGAAGCTTTTCGGCTTTGGCAGGAAGTTGAGTTGTTGCTTTATATGCAGCTGCAGTTGCTTGTGGCTGCTGCTGCTGTTGCTGTTGCTGCAACTTGCTGCTAAAAATTGCTTCATTAAGTGTTTCTTGTTAGCAGTCTGTAGCTGTGTATTAGCAACGCTTTTATGCTAATGTCCTTCGAATGTGCCAGTCCTTGATAGAACTGAGCAAAAGAGGCCGCACCCAAGTCGAACCAACCTGAGGCATTCAGAGCCAAGCAATTTGACACTTGCCCAGAAAATATGCGTGTTTTGAGCCAGCTTATGCATGTTCAGAACGCCATTACCTTCCGTCTGTGTGTGTGTGTGTGTGTGTGTGTGTGTGTGTGTGTGTGTGTGCGTGTGTGTGTGATTTGAATAAAAGACAATTTTGTGGTAAATTAACTTGGCAACTCTTAAGGGCCCACTTCGTGAGGACAACTTTAAACAGTTCAATTGCCACTAAACTCAACTCGTGTGGTTTTCAAATCAGTCAAGGCATACAGATTGATAAATATTAAATGTATCGTATATGTATATATTTATTGCAAATGATTTTATCATCGTATATGTATATATTTATTGAAAATGATTTTATCGTAGCAAATAGGCTACACAAAATATGAGATTGAAACAGTTTGAAAACTTCATTCTGCTAGCTTCGTGAATGTCGACGAACTAAGATATAATTTTGAAAAAATATGATAACTACCCAGTTGGAAGTTCAATAAAACAACCTGCCTTCATATATACTAGGGTATTTATTTTAGTAAGTAAGTCAGTTTCTGCAGTCCACTCTGCTGATCTGCAACAACATTTTCATGATAAAACACTCACATATAATACATAGTACTAAGTCTAGTTCTGTGCCGTGGAGAATTTATTGCATTTTTCGATTTGTTTCTATTTTCATCACTGTATTTTTGTTATTTTATTGCTGCTTGGCATATGTATAACTAAAGAACACACAGCAAATGAAATGTAAATTGAAAAATCTGCATGGCTCAAGCAATCAAGATTTTGTTGGCTGCCAAATTTTGTAAAATTTGTCAAGAGTTGGCTCTAATTGTCTCAATTTAAGCAGCCACATAGTTTCAATTAGATCCCCCCCCCCCCCCCTTCCCTGCTAATTTTAAATGCTAGCCCACATAGTCGAACGTGTGCGTGTGTGTGTGTGTTTGTGTTTGTGTGAGTCTGGGTGTATGTATGCAAATTTTTAAGCTCTTTTGCTGCAAAATTATGCCGTCAGCGCGTTGCTAATAAAAGGCGCTACAAACTACGCGTAGCGTCGCGTCGCGCCGCTTGACTGATGAGGCAGCCGAGCGTTGGCCGTAATTTATGTTGCGGCAAACCGCCAGCACCCGATTGCCGGCAAGTTGCCAGTTGCGAGTTGCGAGTTACGAGCTGCCACCCAATCAGCCGGTTAGCTTTTCAGCAGCGCGACTGTTTATATTGCTTATTTAATATGTGCACGGTTGCCTGGATATCAGCCATCCAAGCATCCGTTCATTCCATCAGCCATCCCGTCATGCCGTCATCCCGTCATCCTGGCAGCCAACGTGTCCTGGCTGCGCGTCAACAATGGCTTTTATTGAGTTATGCCGCTCATTTGGAGGCGCCACCATAACAATGAGCTCATTGCGATGGCCTTAAATAGTGGCGCGTGTCAATTTGGCGCAGGTTGAGGCATTAGCTTCACCTGCCACGTTAGCTATGTTTTGTTGCAGCGACGCCCACGTCAAAAGATGGCGTCAGAGTGAGAGGGCGAATGCGAATGCGAGTATATTAAATTCCACGGTTGAGCTGCCTTTTCCTGCTTCAAAGTGAGCCACGATTATTATTGCTGGATCTGTAATCCAAAGCAAACAAAGCTCTGGCATGCAAATAGAACAATAGAGCTAATTATGTACATGTGTGTAGCTGAGTGAAAAATATTTGTAGATTTAATTAATATTTGCGTATTTGAAATTCATAATTAAACTCACGTTCTATGCGACAAAGAAATTGTTGTTTGCTTTAATTATATTTATAAAACTATGCAAGCGCAAAGTCTTCTAGGCATTCTATTAATTAATATCACATTTTATTTAAATTCATATATGTAAAATTCCTACCATGAAAATCGCAGTAAGCTGTTGGCTTAAAACTTTAACAAAATTCATACACATGAGATGTTGAATTTAACTAGATGTCAAATTATAATCAAAATGGCCTCGGGATTGACAATCGGTTCAGATTTGACAAAGTTGTGGCAGTTTGAAGTCTGGGAAGGTCATTTATAAGGAACTTTTTGTTGTTTGGGATCGTTACAAGCCAATTTTTTTGTCACTTTTGGCGTGATTTTTGACAGAAAAATGAAACACCACAAAATCACTTTTGGTATAGTTTTTTATACTAATTGAGACACCCACAATCAATTAAACGTAAAATTTCAAGATTCAATTTTTTGAAAAATCAATATTGGTAAGGGTCCCCCCTTATGCTTTTTTCGTCAAAAAAATCCTAAATTTAATTTTTTCAAAAATTCATAAACTTGAGATGTAGAATTAAAGTAGATGTCAAGTTATAATCAAAATGGCCTCGGGATTGACAATCGGTTCAGATTTGACAAAGTTGTGTCAGTTTGAAGTCTGGGAAGGTCATTTATAAGGAACTTTTCGTTGTTTGGGATCGTTACAAGCCAATTTTTTTGTCACTTTTGGCATGATTTTTGACAGAAAAATGAAACACCACAAAATCACTTTTGGTATAGTTTTTTATACTAATTGAGACACCCACAATCAATTAAACGTAAAATTTCAAGATTCTATTTTTTGAAAAATCAAAATTTGTAAGGGTCCCCCCTTATGCTTTTTTCGTCAAAAAAATCCAAAATTTTATTTTTTCAAAAATTAATAAACTTGAATTGTGGAACTAAACTAGATGCCAAATAATGATCAAAATGGCCTCGGGATTGACAATCGGTTCAGATTTGACAAAGTTGTGGCAGTTTGAAGTCTGGGAAGGTCATTTATAAGGAACTTTTCGTTGTTTGGGATCGTTACAAGCCAATTTTTTTGTCACTTTTGGCGTGATTTTTGACAGAAAAATTAAACACCACAAAATCACTTTTGGTATAGTTTTTTATACTAATTGAGACACCCACAATCAATTAAACGTAAAATTTCAAGATTCAATTTTTTGAAAAATCAAAATTTGTAAGGGTCCCCCCTTATGCTTTTTTCGTCAAAAAAATCCAAAATTTTACTTTTTCAAAAATTAATAAACTTGAGATGTAGAATTAAAGTAGATGTCAAATTATAATCAAAATGGCCTCGGGATTGACAATCGGTTCAGATTTGACAACGTTGTGGCAGTTTGAAGTCTGGGAAGGTCATTTATAAGGAACTTTTCGTTGTTTGGGATCGTTACAAGCCATTTTTTTTGTCACTTTTGGCGTGATTTTTGACAGAAAAATGAAACACCACAAAATCACTTTTGGTATAGTTTTTTATACTAATTGAGACACCCACAATCACTAAAACGTTAAATTTCAAGATTCTATTTTTTGAAAAATCAAAATTTGTAAGGGTCCCCCCTTATGCTTTTTTCGTCAAAAAAATCCAAAATTTTATTTTTTCAAAAATTAATAAACTTGAATTGTGGAACTAAACTAGATGCCAAATAATGATCAAAATGGCCTCGGGATTGACAATCGGTTCAGATTTGACAAAGTTGTGGCAGTTTGAAGTCTGGGAAGGTCATTTATAAGGAACTTTTCGTTGTTTGGGATCGTTACAAGCCAATTTTTTTGTCACTTTTGGCGTGATTTTTGACAGAAAAATGAAACACCACAAAATCACTTTTGGTATAGTTTTTTATACTAATTGAGACACCCACAATCAATTAAACGTAAAATTTCAAGATTCAATTTTTTGAAAAATCAAAATTTGTAAGGGTCCCCCCTTATGCTTTTTTCGTCAAAAAAATCCAAAATTTTATTTTTAAAAAAATTTATAAACTTGAGATGTAGAACTAAACTTGATGCCAAATAATGATCAAAATGGCCTCGGGATTGACAATCGGTTCAGATTTGACAAAGTTGTGGCAGTTTGAAGTCTGGGAAGGTCATTTATAAGGAACTTTTCGTTGTTTGGGCACTTTACAAGCCAATTTTGACAGAAAAATAAACTACTACAAAATCACTTTTTGTAAAGTTTTTTATACTAGTTTCTTCTGGTTTTATGTTTACTTTATTATTTAATACACTGAATGTGCACACACAAAAGTAGTATTCATTTCATATGAGAATCGTAAAGAAAAGCTTCGTTATGTCTATAATGGGAAAGAATGGATTGCGACTGGTTGCTATTATATTGGATTATGCAACCACTTAACAAACTCAACTTGTGCAATCATCAATAGTGGGCTCTTATCAAACATTTACAGTCACTTGCGCAGTTGCAGGGATAGGGCAACGCTGCGTATACGTAACTTTTGCTTTTGGCCATGTGCAATGACTGCGCAAAACGCAGCCTAACTGGCTGCCAGCGACACTTGCCAAGCAGTTTTGGGGCCCAGTTCATTTTTCAAGCATTCAATGGCCACACAAAGCGACGCGCCAGACACTGCCCAACAGGAGCAGCAGGAGCAGCGGGAGCAGCTGGAGAAGCAGGAGCAGCAATGCAGCTGCTTGGCATTTGCTGCCTTTGTGCTGCACTGTGCACTGGGACCAAGGACCGTGGCCTGATGGTTGAGGGGACAGGGTTGGACAGGGGGGGACAGTGGCTGCTTTTCATATAACAACAATATTTTATGCTCAGCTGTCTGGCTTTTTATGCATTTGTGCCGGCTCAGTCGCTGCTGCCTATGTGAAAAATTATACAAAAAGCCAAGAGTCTAGCGGGCCAAGTGTTTGCCATGCACTTGACTGTGTTATTCTTGCGTCCGGACTGGTGCATAAATCAACCAGTAACCAGGAGCCAGTAACCAGTAACCAGCAAGCAGCCAGCAGCAACCGCACAATGCCAGCCAGTCTCCCCAGTCTCATGTCAGTGCAGTTGAATAACTATTAAAGCGAGCCTTTAAGATGACCATACAATGCGCTGCGACAAATTTGATTGAGCAGCATCTCGATACTTACAACGTTCGATCCGAGCCATGCAAATTTATTTAAGGTTGACTGACTTGGCCATTTGCATGCATGAGCAAGGCGAATATATCTGTAGTCGGGCCAGTAGCAATCAAACAGGCAAGCAGGGAAACAGGCAAACAGGGAAACAGGGAAACAGGCAAACAGAGCACAAATCAAAGATCCAAATGCAATTGCAATTGACTAGCGCAGAAGCGACAGCAATATAGCAATACAGACAGACAGCAGCAACATCTTTTAGAGAGAGCGTCCGATTTCAAGCAGTAAAACAAACTTTGGCACTGCACTTTTTATATTGCTGTCATAGTGAACGGAAGCGAAAACGGAAACGGCAACGGAAACGGAAACCAGGCAGCCCGCAATATACCGCCCTCTGCTGTCGACTCGGACAGAACGCTTGCAACTTGGTAACGTTGTGCTTCATATTTATAACAACACACACACACACACCCAAACACACACAAAAGTTTTCCACATTAAAAAAGTCAAGTTTTTACACTCCCCCACCCCCAACACATTCTCGCTTCGTTGTTGCTTTGATAGTGCCACGTTTATCTTCCGAGCAAAACGACATGAAATGGGTTTGCTTTAATTAGCCAACAAAACAAACGGCAAAATTGTCTCTGTGTGTGTGTGTATATCTAGACAAAGCCACAATGTTCTGATAAGCGCATAAATTCTACCCAATATCATATTAAGTTATGTCTTGTTCTTATGCTGAGTATTTCATTTTGTAATTTGTTTTTAATTTTCCGTGTCTTGCTTCGACAATTAAATAAGAAATTCCTAGAATTCTACTTTGCTGCTGTGTAATTCCCAGAATTCTAAACAAGTCAGTTAGTACTCAAATTCATAAAAGGGAATTATTTACTTCTTTACTCCTAATTCTAGTTGTTTTCCTCCTTTTTCCCCGAACTGTGCAAACTAAAGTTGCTTGTATTTTAATTGGGCCCGCAAAACTTTAGCCAAGATAAAACTAAAGCCAACTTTTCCGGTTTAGTTTAACGCACAGGTAGTCGCCCCTTTTTTCTGTACATTTTTCTTTATTTTTAGGATTACAGCAAACACTTGGCGAAATTTGATGACAATTACGGAGCAGTAAGCAGCTATAATGGGGATGTACAACTCGTTATTTGCTTAATGCGGCAATTAAGGGGCGGTTGGGCATGGGCTTGGGCTTGTTGCTTGCCTTTCTCCTGGCGTAAGTCTATCTGCCCGCGGGTCGTCCGTGCAACCAACCAACCAACCAACCAAGTAGCAAGTAGCTTCCACATGTGAGCACTGCCCCTGCCACTGCCACTGTCATCGGAGTGATTTTTATGCTCACCGAAACTGCAGCTATTTCTGTTGATAATGATTACCAACATGTTGTGCTCGTTATTCCTTCCTCTCTCTCTCTCTCACTCTCTATCTCTTTTTCTCATCATCTGTGTCTCTTGCTTGGCTAATTTGCATATTTGCTTTTGCTTTTTTTATGGCGTTTTTAATGACACATGAAATGTAACGCAGCATCGTTGATAGTAAAGTTACCCATGACCTTGAGCTAGATGAGTATGTTTAGCTCCTTATCGCTATCAAACTACCCACATGATGAAAACAACGAGCAACAAACTTTGCGGTATATCTTAGCCATAAAGTTAGTTGATAACTTATAAAACATGGTGCTACTTAATAAAAACATTAACTTAAATGAGTATGAAATAGTTTGTGTACTTGTAACTAATTAATTAATATTAATCATGAATTATTATATTCATAATTACATAAAATAATAATAATAAAGAATGTCAAATTTTATTTACAAGTTAAATTTTTATTTATTTTTTATTAGTCAACAATAATAATATAAGAGAATTAATTTAAAACAAAGATATTTTCATTTTAGTCAGAATTTGCTGCCTCGAGATACAATATCTTTAAATTTGCTTCAGTGCTCTTAAACATTTTCAGCACATGTTTATTTAAGCAGTCTTTATGGACTCGTACCAACCCCAACCCCACACACATAGTATTTGCCATTTATCACTTGGTTTCAAATTCAGTTTTATCCTTTTGGCCACTTTGCGGCTGCGTTGCAACAACAAATTCGAGTGGCAATTGCTGAGCGGCCACTTGTTTAATTTCTGTTTAACATTACGCTTAATGCATTTACACAATAACCATGCGTCGAGTCTGCCACCCTCACCCCTCCTCATCCCTCATCGCTCACCCCTCCTCCCTCTCCCCTGGTTGCAAAGCTTTGCTAATGGCCTTATAATTACTGTCCACTTTCAGCGAGCAGTCAGAATAAAATAATTGCAAAGTTTCACAAATGGCGAGCTGTAAAAAATTGCTAAGAAAATACGAGTACATACATACAGCGAGTTACATTAACTAACCCATGTTGCTGCCAAGTGGCGCCCCAAAAAGTCGACTCAAGACAGCAGCAGACAAAGCCAAAAGAAAAATAATAGCTTGCCTCAGCAGATGCATCTTAAACGCTTTATGTGGCAGCTCAGCAACCAACGCTGCAGCGTCAATTTACAAAACTGAAAAGAAAAGATGGAAATGAGTGGATAAAATATTTAATATGCGATACATAACTATAACAAAATGTTTTTTCACCAGTAGTAAAAATGTATATTAAAAAAAATAAACCAAATGAAATCTTATATCTATCTATAGACCAATTATAAAAGTTATTGTTGTTACTTTCTCTGCCAGCCCTTAAAGCTAAGACAGCAATTTGTTTGAAAATACAAGAAAGACTTAATAAAAACACGAAAAACCCAAAAAAAAAATAATAAGAAACTAAGCATATAGTAAAAAGCAAATGAATGCTAATGCTGCCTGATTCTGACTAGTGTGAAGAAAGAATATACACAAGCATTTTATGTTGTCAACTAGCTCGATGCACTATCTAATTTTCAAAAGCTGCCAGCGAAAAGAACTACAAGTGCCAAGAAGAATGTGATGTTGATTGTTATGCGTGTATCTTTAATACCCTATTGTTAAAGAGTATATAAAAGTTACACAAAAATGTAGAAGGAAAACCCTTTAAAAATAACTACAGTACAGTTTGTCGCTTATGTGTTTGTGCTGTAGAGTACGTATACTTATTTGCATGTATGTATTTATGTAAAAATGTGAGTACTTGAGACTTAGTTAAAGGGTATCTTCTAGTCGTGCGTAGTCATTGTGACTGCATGGTTAGTTAGAGCGTCTGGCAACGCCATTTTGAATTTGTAACAACATGCGCGCTCGGGACAATTTGCATTTCCGGTTGCCAATGGGTTGCTTGCCGCCTCAGCGTTTTTCTTTATCCGCATTTTGTAGTTCTGTGCGCTTGGGGGATTTCATTTCACTTTGAGTGTATTTGGCAGGGGGTCGCTTTAAAGACGCCCGGGCGCTTAAAACAAACCCGAACCCGTTTGCCAAACAATGCACTGAAGCCGAAAACTACAGCAACAACAAGCAACTAAAGCAAACAACAGCAGCAGCAGCAGCAGCAGCAGCAGCAGCAGCAGCAGCAACAACAATGCTTGCTGTTTATAATTGAACTGTGTGCCGCTCGAGCGGATCGAATGGTCTGCCCTGGCCGCTCCTCTGTCCGTCTGGCTGGCATGCAAAATAACCAAAAATTCAACTTCATTTTGCAGTAAAATGCAGTTCACATACGAACATCATCTACATGCATTAACAGCACCGATCCAATTGTCACAATTTTTACTGTAGTCTGAGCCAAAGCTCAGGCTCCGGTTCAGGCTCTGGCTCTGACTCTGGCTCAGATGCAGCCTCGGCCGCAGGCTCGTGCATGGGCTCATGCTCAGAGTGCATCAATAAAATGTGGCTATAAGGGCTTTCAGCCAAACCACATAGAGCTGGGCATAAACTGCGCCCACTCTACGTATACTTGATGTGTGTCAATAAGCGCCTGGCTGCCTGTATGTGCTTGTCTACGCATTTGCATTGCCGATTTGTATACCCTGTACACAAGCAGGATTATTAAATATTTATGCAACAGTTAAAACGAGACAGAGATGTGAACTGAAGACAGCAAACTTGGTTTACAACATTGTCGAATATTTCTCAAAGATATTGCAATAAAGTGGCTGACCAACACTACTTCAAGTTTCCAATTTATACAGGGTATTTTCCTGTTCCAACCATATCACTCCTGTTTTGTTTTGTGTCACTATTGGTTTTGTAGTTTTGGCTCTGGCTATGGCTATGGCTCTGTCTGAAAATCAAGTACACAATGGACACTAACTAACTGCACTGTCTGATTTGAATGTAATGGCTTTGGTTTTGCAGCCAGCGCTGCTGCTGCTGCTGCTTCTGTTGTTGTTATTGCTGGCCCACTCTACTGCCACCTTTCGCTTTGACCAACTCCAATTGGAGACCAAAAAAAAAGGACTATTTGCGGCTTGTACACTATGCATATGGGAGACACGCAGTTGTCGAATGGTTTTCGGGCCCAATCAGTTGTTGGGCCTTTGACTTTGCGTTTTCTACTCGCTTTTAACTGCTTTTTCACTGTTTGGGCCTTAAAGGCCACTTATTGGTTTCTGCCATTGCAGGTAAGCAAAATTTACGACCTTGTTATTATTGTTGTTGTCCTTGCTGCCACTTGGACTGGACACGACACGACACGACACGCCTTTTGCGATGCCATAAACATTTTTTTATTATACTTGTTACTGCTTTTGGGGCATGTGGCAAGCGGTCAGCTTCTAATTGGAAGTTCTAAAATTCATTTGTTTGGCTTTCAAGCTTCAATTGTTTGCGGTTAAAATGGTCATAAATATTGAGAGTGTTGGCCATTCACGAGTGTATTTATTTTCGGTCGTGCATCCATCGCCTGTTCCGTGGCCAATCAATAGGCCAACTGTTGTGGGTGGGCATTATAAAAACCCGTTTATGTGTTTGCCAGTTGACACAATGAGTCCCTTGGGCGGCTTAATATTAAGTGTTTGCGGAAATTGACCAGTACTTTAATGATAAGCAAAGGTTCAGGCAAATGCAACCTAAAGAAGGTCAGAAACTCGGGGAGTTTCTTTCAATACGGTATTATAAATAATTTCAAGTATATATACAAAGTTATATATTATATAATATGTATGATTTTCAAATTATGGCTCGCAAGCCGTGACGTATACGCAATATGCCCAACATTGCGTATACGCCACGTTCAACCGACAATCAGCGATTCGTAGTCGGTGTAAGATTTCAACCGCAAAGCAGTTCGCAATTTGCTAGCAAATGTAAATCATTGACCCCTTATTAAAAACTTGAACAGCCACAAATTATCTACAGTCCGAACTTGTGAACTTTTTGCTCTGAACCACAATGGCCATGAGCTTGGAGCACGCTTTTTGCTATTAGCGTATAAAAGTCAACATTTAATATACACACACACACATACAGTCATACAGTCCGATTTGGGGCGCACTTCAAACAAAACCAAATAATCCGAAAGCAAGAAAACTTTTCAATTTCGTAGGCCGCTCCACAGCCAAAGTCGACAAACGACTCGGGCAACCAAAGGCAACCAAAAGTTGAGCGGCCTTTCTCGTACTTTGAGTACTACTTCCCGCCGGATGTTGCGTTTGATTCCTTGCGTAAGAGCTGCTTGGACTTCCTTTTGGCATCATCTTCGGGGGGCCAACATCAGCGCTGCCAGCCACACCATCCTGTGCCACACCGCACCACTCCCCACCACACCGCAGTGTGCACGCAAATTCTGTTTGCCCAAGTGTAATTTCTTAAGTAAAAGGTAAACACTTTTAGCGGCTACATTGCCGCAACTGTAAATGTAGCCAAAGCTTCCAGCTCGAGCTCAATGCAAATGACATTGGGTGGGTGGGTGTCTAACTCCACGAATAGCGGCAGCAGCGAATGCCGCCCTCTCCGATGTTCAGCCTGCATGTCAGTAGCAGCCTACTCCTTCGACTCCTTCGACTACTTTACAACACTCTTACCACTCGGCCACTACACACTTACACTATTTGCAGTTCAATTTGTGCTGTGCAAAGGAAATGGCAAATAAAAAAAACATTTTTACTGATTTTTACACTGCAACCAATGGAATCGCATTACAAACTGCGCGGTTGCCTCTTAACCCAACATTGTATGCCAAAATGTGTCGTAATGTGCACTGCTATTGATGGCCCGTAATACGTAATACATACTCCTACTACTACGCAGTACGTATCATGAGTATTAATGATGGCCTTTTTTGTGGCGTAAAGTAACACATTTTGCGAACTTGGAAAATAAAACACAATCAACATGAATGTAAGGCAGCTGTTGGAACTGTGGAAATAGTGGGGAATGTAACTTTAAACTTAAACTTAAATATAGTTCTCTAAATTTGCTAAAATACAAAATAGTTTTATTTTTGATATTTACTTTTATGGTATTTATTGAAGTTTACACACTTTTTACACATATAAAATAGATGGTATTTTCTAGACATATGTTTTGTGTTGCTATTTGAAAAGTGTGAGATACTTTTTGTTTTAATAGATGCAAATCTGTATTAATTTATGCAGTTCGTCTGTGTTACGGCTATTTATGTCATGATCAAAAATGTTTACATTGTAAGCTGAACTGCAAACAGTAACGATGACAATAACAACAGCAACAACATGAAGTGAAGACCTACACGTGATATACTAGCATTGTAGAGATTGGCTTATGTTGTAAGTTGTATGTTGTATGTTGTGTGCCTTACTTAAATATACAGCATTCAATGAATTTTCAATTAACTTTGATTGGCACTTTTCCTTACACACTTCACTGACTACCAGGCTGACAGAATTGCCAGATCCTGAGATGTCTATATAAATGGGCCTGCTGCGGTTTGGGAGCTGTTTGAGAGCTAACATTTCAGTTGGTCTCAGCCATGTTAGAATGATAGACTTTTACACTTGAGAGTTTATGCAAAAATCTTGTAGGCAAACTGCCAAATTTGAAACAGAGCAACAACAACAATCTGGGTTTATATTTTACTTGGTAAGTCAACAACAGAAAGACATGTCAATTTATACACCGTGTGTGAGTGAGTGTGTGTGTGTCTGTGCATATAAACACATTGTGCTGCCTGGCAAAAATTTGCCAATAAATCAGATTACATATCAAAAATTAATACGACAGTATCAGGTAACGACATCAAGCAAATAATGACTTTTCTCTATGGCGCAAGCTCACAAACTATTCGCAACGTATTCAGCCTAATGAATTTTGTATTGTTTTACAATTGCATATTTGAGAAAGTGCATTGACAGCTCATTTTTACTGCTTGTGTTCATAAATAACACATAAGCTGTAAGATTGTGGAAATAAAATGTATAAATAAGAAATACAATTTAAAATAATTATTAAATATTACAATATAGCAATATTGTATTCAAAATTAAATTTCACATACCCAAATTGAACAATAATAAAACTACAATAAATATGTCAAGAGTACATCTCAAGAGTTTAAAATTAATTAATAAACCGCAAATCTTTAAATATAGAAAAATCAGTTTGTTGCAATTTAAGATTTTAATGGAACTTTTGGTACGAATTCAATGGGTTCGATTTAGGCCACGGCTACGCAAGATATATATAATTAAACATATAATAAAACCGATACGATCTCAATACAAAAGCCAGCCTTGGTGCCATTTGAAATGTTCACTCTTCAAGTTCATAGCTGAAAAAAAACAGCGTGCTGCAATCAAAAAACAAGTAGCTGTTAATAGAAAATATATATACATGTATGTGTGGGTAAAAAAAAATGGCGTAAAGCAGAGCAAATGCAGGCACAAAGCAACAACGACAAGCGCTGCAAAAAGGCTTATTAAAATCGCATAAAAGAAAACAGAACGTTTACAAAGCTGACGCACACACTTGCACATACGCACACACATACGCACACACACACACACACACAGGCACACACGTGCCAACCACATACGCTCATATGCACAAAACAGCAGCGGAGCCCAACAAACTAGTAAACACACACTCACACACACCCGTGACCATATATGCATGACCCTTAATACCTCCGGCCGGCCTCCCGCCCGCCGCCCGCTGCCCGCCCCCTGCTCTGAAACCAAAGCATCTTGTATGGGGCACTCGGGCGCATAAATCCGCGCTAAATGAGTTTAACACTTGGCTTAATAGTTTGGTTTTATGAAAAGCAAAAACAACAGCGGAAAACAACTGCAAAAAAAATATGGAAAACGAGTGAGAGAAAAAGAAAACGAGAATGTTGAGCAAAACGTCATGGGAAAAAATTTCCCACAGCATACTTTTATGCGCAATAGAAAACTTGCAAATCGCTTTTTGTTTTCATTGCAGGCACCAAGCACAGGGGCGGGGGTGTGTGGCATGGATGGGAGCATGTAAGGGAGGTGGTGGAAAGGTTTGGGAGCTTGCTGGAGCCTTTGAGCATTTAGCTTGGCTTAGTTTGTGTGCAGTTTTGTTTTTATTTCTATTAGCAAACCAGTTGGGCGACTAGCTAAATGAAAAGTGCAGCCTGTGAGTGCGAGTGCGAGTGCGAGAGCAGAGCAAGCAATGGGAAAATGCGGAAAAATAGGAAAAATGGTTTTCAATGAACGACTGAACGACTGAACGAATAAGCGAATGAACGAGCGGAGGCGCACAGGCAAATTTGCTGCGGCCAAGGCAAATCGCTGTTAGTTAAATGTTGCAACAGCAACAACAGAGAACTCATTTGAAATATTAAATATACACACACATAGGTGTATGTGTGCTGGCTTACAGCATGTGGCATGCAGCAGTTAATATTTTACAAGCATTTTACTTTCAACATAATTACAGGTGGTGGTGTCTACGCCAAGTAAACCTACAGCCAGCTTTGCCAGGCACTTTGAAAAACTATTCGCGCACACACATACATGTAAGCATAAATATATATAATAGATATGCATGTATGTATATGTATATGCCGGCACACTCGCACATACATTATTTAGTATAGCACTTGGACAACATTAATGTGTGTAGCTTTGGCTGGAGATGTAGCTGTAGCTACTATAGCTGCCGCTGAGTGCTGCGGCTACTCGACCAAAAAGCGAATGCACCTCACAAGCGCATAAACACACACACACACATACATAGACAGTCTCTCTTACACACACACACACACAGAGTCAGTCAGAAGCTCGCGGCACCTGCTGCGCATATTTTCCAGCTAATACATATATAATTTTTCGCTGCTTTCACAGTTTTTTCTTTCACAGTATTTTATTGCCTTCTTGTGTGTGTGCTAGTGTGTGTTTCTCTATGTATGTGTGTATCTTTGGTTGGCCGCTCAGCGTGTTTGTTTTTAATATTGTTTGCCTTAGCTACTTTATAGTTAAGTGCAGCTGGAATATGTATGTATTCTTAAACAGAACAACTTAAAAACCGTTGACAGCGCACAAAAATTTTCATTGTTTTCCTTAAGGCTTACGGCATATAGTTTTCTTTTCTTTTTTCTTTTTTCTTTTGCTGCATTTCTTTCTCATAGTTCGCGCAAATGTTATTCATGCGAAGAGCTTAAGAGCGCGCTCTCTTTTTCCAAATTTATCGACTTCTTATATCAAACTTGGGTACTAAATTTGATCATGTACGGAATTACCCAAGAAATATTTATACAAAAAATAGTATACACTGTTTTGAATAGTAGTTTTAGAAATGCAGCAAACTAATTCTGAATGAAATAAATTTTGGAGATTATGTTATAATTTAAGTTCTTAATAAAGAAAAAACGTAATTTATAAAATATTTTAATTGTTATAATTTTTAATTAAAAATTATATTTTGTTTTTGCTTTTTCTTTACAAATTATTTTTAATGCTTTTTTGCCAAAGTACGCTTTGAATTAAATATATTATATTTTAATTATGAATCTACCCAATAAATGCACATAAAAAATATAAGCTTTAGCTTTATGTACGCATAAAAAACTTAATACCAATTTGATTGGGCGTAGAAGCGGCTAGTGGGAAAGCATCAAAAAGTTTTTCATTTGCCGCTAGGCATTTAAAAATTCAACAATAACCAACTTTGTATACGATTTATAATAAGTATGCATATATTCAGTATTTTAACCTTTTTTCCCCCTCGCGCACAGCTCACAGCTTGTCTCCGTTTCAGCCAATATTTGTGCGCGTGTGTGTGTGTGTGTTAAATCTTAACAGCTAACAATTAAGTCGCATCATAACGAACGTTTTGCGTAAATTTAAAAACTTTTTAATGCCACACACTTGCGGGCTTGTTGAACTTCACTTCACTGGGAGATAAGCGGCTTGCAAAGTTTTTCCCATATACAAACTATGAGTACAACTGCAATAACTACCATAAATGAGAGGCAAGACAAGAGAAGCAAGGCAGCCCAGCCAAGCCAAACAGCCAAACTACAGATGCCAAACTACAGATGCAATTAATTTCTGCCCAACATTTGTCCCCCTTTCACATCAGCTGTAATCGGCGTACAAAACGCTATTAAACGTGCCGGAGCATTATCGTTGCGGCACATCCCATAACATTTAAATAATCACCAGCTAAACGACAAAGCCAACATTTCCCGCCAAATTAGTTTGACTTGAGGCGAATCTAATAAAAATTTCACAAAATTATATTTGGCCTTTTACGTGGTATTACCGTATCATCAGTAATAAAATTCAAATGCGCTTCAGTTAATTAGTTAAATCTCCATGCTTATCTTTCGGCTCCAAAAAGTAAACCTTTGCTGCCCTGCGATTTGTTCTCCCATTCGGACTGTGCATCAGATCATTCACCATCGGAGCACCGTCAAAGAAACAAACCAAAGGCAGATTATTAACTTGCCGTGGATGGCGTCTCATCTCTAGGAATAGGATTTGATCTATAGACAGATCGAGTGGAGGAGCCTCATTCCTGCCACTCCATATTTGTCGGTCCTCGTCGTAGCTGATCTCCGGCGTGTGAGCCATTGCGTATTTAAGCGCTTGATTCCATCAAATGTGCTTTTTTAACCATTTGCAGCTCATTTTAAATATGTAAGATGTGTTATAGATTCGATTTATTGTATTAAGTTGATAATTTTCGACTATCTTGAGCATAAATGTTTCAAGCCCAATTTGTGGGTCAAAGATAACGTATCACATTTTGGCTAATATGCGCCCAAACACCTGGCACAATCATTATGAACTTATCTTTACTGATAAGATTGTGACTGCGCAAGCCTAGGGTTGAGGTAGTACTTATGTGTAATAGTAATAGACTTTCTCGGCGAACCTACTCAGACTACGTGACGCTAATTTAATAATTGACAAGCTTATCAGCGGCTATTCAAGATAAGAAGTATTAAAGTATATATTGAAGTCTGGAAAGGGCATTTATAGGTCATGATTTTTGATATGAAATCCGAAATTTTAAATTTCTTATCTTTGAATGTAGACTTATTTAATATGACAAACCATGACCAAAATGGGACTTGGGAACTTCACATGACAACATCTTGTCATTATTTTAGACATGAAATCCAAAAATATTGTCAAAAAACATGTGTGTGTTCCATTTAGATTTATAATATGCCCAAGATAACTGAATACTAAATATTAGACTTATTGAAATATATAAATTACAGAGAAGCGGAAACTTTTGGTTTGATTAATAAATTGCTGTTAGATTTGAACATTTTCTCAAAAAACAAAAAATATACTAAATATAAATGAAGTCTTATAAACTATTTACTCTTATTCTTGTGCTCCAAGAAATGTTCTTTGGTTGCCCCTCGATTCGTTTTGCCGTTGGGAGTGCGCTTGATTCCATCAACGATGAGGACGCCCGCATGTAACTGCAGGTAGTTGGTCTCCACATGAGTCTTCACATACTTAACCACATCGTCAGCAGTTATTTGAGCATTTCGTTTGGGAACAACGGAGGCAGCTGCCTCATCTCCGTTGATTTCATTCCAGATGCCAAAGACGCATACCTCGGCCACGCCGGGCATCTTAGCAATGACATCCTCGATTTCGCTGGGGTAGTACATGATGCCGTGGAACTTGAGCATGTCCTTGATGCGGCCAGAGATGTACAGGAAGCCATCGTTGTCCACATAGCCCGAGTCGCCGGTGTGGAACCAGCCCAACTTGTCGCGTGCAGCGTGTGACTCCTCGGGATTCCTGTAATAGCCACCCCAGTACTGGCCAGCATGGATGCACAGCTCTCCGACTCGATTCGGCTGCAGTGCCTCGCCCTGCTCGTCGATGATCTTCAACTTGAGTCCCGGCAGAATGCGGCCGACAGAGTTGGGCTTCTCATCGTAGTGCTTGTTCAGTGTAGCATTCGTGGAGCCCAGCTCCGAGAAGCCGAAGGCGAACTGCAGTACTCCAGCATCAAGGCGCTCACGGAAGCGATCCTGGACTTCCAGAGAGCAGCACATGCCGCCATACACAAGGTGCTTTAGACTGTCTATCCTGGTCTTGTCAAATTCGGCAGAGTTCACCATCATGGCCAAATGGGGAGGCGCGTTCAGTAGCCAGGTGATCTTATGCTTCTCAATAAGGCGCAGCATTAGCGACGCATCAAAGGGCTCGGCTGATATAATACGCAATGTGCTGTGCACTGCAGTGGATATAACTACTGCGAAGCCTGTTACCCAATCCAAAGTGCTGTGGCAATATTGCACATCCGCCGTGGTCAAATAGCTATAGGAAGGGTAGGTTTTAATTTGATAATGATATTGATAGTGTAGTGTAATAAGCAAATTTGTTAACTCACTTGGTGGTCGTGAAGAACTTGTGGGAATTCGGATTGGTCACCGCCTTGGGCGTGCCTGTGGAGCCTGAGGAGCATAGAATGGTCATAGTTTGATCGATGCCCTGTTCTAGGGGCGCAGGTGCAAAGTTTTCCTCAATGGGTGTGGCTAGCACATCCAGAATGCTAATGGCACCATTCTTATGATTGCGCATCGTGACTATCTTCACATTGAACTTTGCCGTGGCGGCTTTGACCTTCTCGTACTCATCCCCATCGCAGAAGATGAGCTTAGGCTCGGTGATGTCGAAGAGCTTCTCAATGGTGGCCTGCACATAGTTCGTATTGAGGCAGTGGAAGGCGATGCCATTGAAGAGGCAGCCATAGGCCACAGCGGATATATGCGTCGTATTCCTGGCTATGATGCCAACGATATCTGATTGATTCAGATTCAAGCTGCGCAGATAGCTAGCCACACGCTGTGAATTCAGGAAGAGCTCCTCACGTGTCAGAGTGGTATTTTCCGTAGCAGAGATCTGGCAAAAGAAACTCAATTAAATTGCTGGTATATGACAATATAGCAGCGTTTGCAAATTACCTGAGCAATATGCTGTGGATTGCGTCTCATTTCATTAAAGATGATCTGTCCTATGGACAGATCGGGTGCAAAGTGTGGAGGCTCTCGCTGGCCACTCCAAACCCGCTGATCCGGATTGTAGCTAATTTCTGGCTTAAAAGGCATACTGCAGACGACCAGCTGTTATTAGCAAACTGACTGAAGACCCTCAATTTCTTGGCGGTTTTATATGATGGCACTTCTCAGTGTGATATACAGGGAGGCGGTCGGCTATCAGATCGACTGCAGGTGACGTGAGTCTAATCTACATTTTTAATAAGCTCATTGCATTAGGAACTCCTTTTTGTATTTTAATTAAAGCAACGATCAAAGTCCATTTGCGATTCGCATATACAAATTTCATATCAACAGAAAGAGACAAATGATGATAATGAATTAATATACCTTATTGTGTGTCCGAAATATCACGTGACTCATATACATATACCCTACGCATAAGATTTAACATTACCCTAGCTTCTTTTTCTATGTGCGTGAGATTGGAAAAGCAAATGGTATATAATGGTGACATTATATATATATATATATATATATGATATTACAGATAAATATACCTACCTACAATCGGTCATTTGTTATCACTTTGTAATTTTATTTAACATATAAATTGAACTTTTTGAATTATTTAAAGTCGCATGATCTTGTATTCTTATCTTTTTTGTTTTGTTGGCTTGATAGCAAAAAAAGTACCATAGCAATATATATAAATTATGCATTTATTTTTTATCTAGCCTATTGATAATTTTTGACTCATCCGTATTTTCGGCCACCTTTCAACTTTTAATCTTGAGTTGGTAGATAAATATAAATCATACAAGTATTTTTGTATCTAGCTTATTATAGATTTTTGAGTCATTCGTATTTTGGGCATCCTTAAACTCATAACAAAACTTAAATAGACATAAATAAATAATAATAATAATAAGTAAATAAAAATAATAATAAACAGAGATAGACAATTGAAATGGAAATTAATTAATTAATTTGCCATCAAAGAACTACATGGCGAGAATTAATTCTTTGTTGCTTTATTGGATTTCACATTCTTAAGATTAGATTAATTATTTATTCAACGTCAAATTAATGCACAGGTGCTAACTCAACGCTGGGAGCACGTGTAATGGTAGATAAGCTCGTATAGAAGTTAAATAATCATTTAATGTAAAAAAGTTAAGTTGAAGAAATATTGGCATATTTGAATGGTATTATTGAAATATATTTAAATAAATAAATGACTTTTATATTTCAATACTGTTGAGGTGAAATAGAGGAAGAAAAAAACTTAGCTACACTTTCAATTCTATTTTTTAGTAAAGCTCTGTTCGATGTTTTAATACCATATTGACAGTGCCACACAATAGTGTTGCACGGCTATGAATGCCACAATTCTCTCTTGTTTTTGTTGCTCTTGTTGTTTTTGATGTATTTGTTTTGCTGACTGTTTTGTCAGATGAACGATGCGCTGCTGGCTGGGGCCAATTAATCATGCAGCTCTACCCAATAGATTTAAATTGTCACATCGTTTATCAAGCGAACGGCGTGGCAAGTGGCAGTTGCATGTATATAAATAAAAAATTCAACAAAAATACGCAGCGTTAATAAATAAATATTTAATTATTATATGGCACATATTGTTAGGCCACAGGCAGGAATTTCCGGAGTACCGAAGATTATACACCCTTGTAGATATATTATTCAAAATCGTATTGTGCTGTAGATATTGACAATTAAAATAGTGACATCAAACTTAATAAACTTAAAAAAAATATACAAAGAGGATTGTCAAGTAGTTGTGGAATGTCAAATTTTAACTAAAGTTGGTCAGGCTTCAATTTCGACCAATAATGCAGCTGTCGTTTATTAATAAGTGTAAATCTAAAATAAATCTAGTAAAATAATAAATGCCTTTACAAGGGGATAAACAAAAAAAAAAGTAGATCAGTAATTAGGCAGGCTCATTGATTTCGAATGCAAATTTATGTCTAACTAATTTACCATATTATATCGTTAATAACTGTGACAGCAAATTGGCAATAATCCGCTTAAAAGCTGTTGAGAAAAAAGATGGCAAACATAAATACCATTAATAAAATGTAGACAAATCAGTGAAATTTAATTTCCATTAATGCGACGATAAAATAATCAAATAATTTATGCGGCTGAATAAAAAGCAAAAGATCCACAGAACAGGAGAAATCATGGAGAATACATGACAAATCCGTTGGCAAACAAAACGGAAACTAAAACCGTGCTAAAGTGCCTAAGCTGGAAAAACGAGAGAATTTGTTTTCGAAATGTGCTAGAAATTAAAAGATAAAATACCAATTAGTGGATCTGGTTTCCAGCTAAAGCAGCTGAACTAAAGTCTGTTTGCTAATTGAAAAACAAACGAAATGTGCGGCACTTTATGCCAAAGACACGTTCGTACTGTGTGGGTCAGCTGCAGATAGATATAGAAAGAGAGAGAGAGAGTGAAGAATAGGCGGTATAAACAATTTTTAATCTAGTTGCATTATGCAAGTGGCATAAAAATATTCTCGTATATTTAAATTATGAAATATTCAAATGCAATACGAATGCAGGCGAAATGTGCTGGCCAAACAAGGCAATGCAATCAGCAACAAGAAGTGTTAAGCAAGCATTGTGTTTGACACTATCTTACCTCCCCCCTCCCCCCCTTCTCTCACACACACATTCTGTCAGTCAACGGAAACGGAAGTGTGGCACAAAAGCAAGCCAAGATGCATTTTAGCCTCTGCTTTTGATATGCAACTCGATGAATGCTGCTGCTGCTGTTGCTGCTGCTCATCGCATATTTGCAGCAACATATAGCCAGCTCTCCTATCCATGTTTATAAAGAATAAATATACATACGTATCTATGTACTTACGTGCATGTATTTCTAAACAATTTTTCCTTTCTTATGTGCTCATATAGCACGCATTGCAAATATTTCAATATATTTGCATGATGATGCAGGAGTCGAAATCCAAATGTTTCTCTTGGGCCAGCACAAATTTTAAATGCTCTGCAGCAATCCATGAAAACTTACTTGATCGTTTAAATTATATATATTTCGTTTTATAAGAAAAGCGTTTTTTGTATTATAATTTTTTTTCAGATTATCAAAGTATATAATGGAAAATAACCAAAAATATTACTTTTTTTTATATTTGCTGCTCATATCAAAGTTACAAAACCAACACATTTAAACCTGACATTAACAGTTGCAGTTCACATTTACTAGAGTAGCGTATAGAATACTTCAAGTGCCCGACCAATTGACCTCAATATAATACCATTTTTGATGAAAAGAACCCAAAACGAATGCAGTTTGCAGCCGGGGAAGTGAGTTATGCAACGGCAACGTGTCAGCTGCACTAGCTGGAATCTACTTGGGAGAATACTTAAGGTGGCATCAAGTCAGCAACAACAAGGAAAACGCAAACACTCGGTCATGCCACGTACATGTCACACACGACGTATGCGTGATTAATACACAGTGCCTTTTAAATGTGAGGCAAACAAACAAAAACAAGTTGTCAATTTGCTGGGGGTCCATCATTTTAAGTGGCCATATGATTACAACTTAAGCTGAAAAAGAGAGACAGACAAAGAGTGAGAGAGAGAGAGAGAGAGACAGAGGGCAGCAGTTATTGGAGTTTAACGTGAAATAAGTGCAATAAAAATGTTTAAAATAAACGATGCTCAACTTTACCAAAGCACATACGTGAAAACCAATACATTTTAACGCACACACACACACACATATGGAGAGTTATGGGTCGAGACGCAGTTCGCGTAGCGGCTTGCAGGCTTGCAGAGGATGATAAATGAGTGTAAGAGTTAAATGGCAGCGCAAGGCGGAGACGCAATCCAAACGAGCGCCATTAAAGCTATTTTATGGTCAACAAAAGCAGCTGAAATAAAACAGCACAAAAACTCAAAGTGACTGAAACATGGTTAATTGAGCCGGCCAACGGCCAACGACCAACGACCATCGAGCAACGAGCAACGATTGGCCGGTCTTCGTCCTTTGCTGGACCAAGTAATTGACATTTTAAATACGAAGCAGCAGCAGCAGCTCACATGGCGTATGATTGATGTGAACTCAGGCTCGTCGGCATATGGTCTTCAGTGTGTTTTCAGCCGCTAAGCAGCTTACAGCTGCCAGTATGCATAAGTAGCTGAAATTAAATTTTGTTATAAGCGCAACAAGCTCTGCCCCATGCCCCCATGCCCCCGTGCCCCATGCCAACAGTATCATAGCCATACGGCTGACGCATGTTTATGAAAAATTACTTAAGCTGCAGAAACATGAAAATGAATTTTTCAACAGCGCTCAGTCTGCGTCTGACCTGCTGTCTTAAACTGTCTTAAGCAGCAAGGATAACAAAACAAGCAGCACACACACACACTCACACACAAGCACACTCAAGTCTACATACATATACGCCATGTGGGGGGAAGCTGCAAGAATCGCAGCCGCAACAGAAGCTAATAAATAATTGTCTGGTTAGCAAAGACAAAGCAACGCCTATGCGTTGCCAGCAACAAGAGATGTGGGGGGGAGGGATCGGTAGCAGGGGCGACGGGTTGAAAAATTCCCCCAGCAATGGCAACATAAATAAGCACATATAAATCATGCATGCCTTCGGTCTGTCTCGTCTTGCTCTTGCTCTTGCTCCTGCTCTCATGCCGTATAAATGCATAGCAACAGTCCCTATTAGAAGCTAACGGTTGTGGCCTGGCACTAAGCACAAATCGTGAGCACATAATTCACAGTTAAATGAAGAGGGAGAGAACAGATCTTAACACTTGTATATTTAAGTAGTTTATCCAAGGAATGAGATGCGAACTATTTTAAATTTAAGAGTTCAACAATCAAAAGTTGATGTACAAAATTTTCATAAAAATTATCTTTCTTCTTTCAGATTCGAGGATAATCGAACCAAATAAGTAAGTGAATAAAATCTATTTATTAATTGTGATATTGTAGATACATAAGAAAATTATCACATTGCATTGGTTCCGGTATCAAAAATGGTTTTCGATTTAAATATACATAAAATCAAACAAATCATCAAATTAAATTGTGCTTAGTACACAAACATCTTGTGCTCAGTGTATTTATTGCCATGGCAACTTTTAATTAATTCCAAGCCATTTAACTGTAAACAAAGACGGCATTGAACGTGCCCACTTAAACTACAGACTTATCTCATATTTTACAATCCCTTTGCAAAATAATACGGCAGCCCTTTAAATGGCTTTAAGCGTTGTCGGCCAAATAATTAGCGCCAATTGTTGGTCGTAACTCAAGTTGCAGTCAGAACAAAGGGTTAATTAAGCAGTCAGTTTTGATTGTCCAACAGCTAAACGAGAATAGAGAATAGAGTCCATTTGAACCAGTTCCAGTGGCCAGAAATGATAATTCGCATTTTGCGTATGCAAATTATGAAATATCCCCGGGGTTGCCTGCAGTTAATAAGTTAAGTTCTTTAAGAGATAATCCACCGAATTTAATTGAAGTGCATCAATAGCATAGCACTATAATATTATTTAGTTGAAGCTAATATTAAGTTACTTCTAAGTTGTTGGCCAACACTTAAACTTGGCCCACAATTCAAGAACAAAACCCGGACAATGGCTGGCAAACACTGCGTATACATATATAAAGTACTCGCCGGGAGCAAAGCGCACAAGCGATTTATAACCAAAGAGCAACCATACTTAATTAGATATTTTATCCAGAGCATTAACCGTAACACCTACGAGAACAACAGCAACAACAACAACAGACGAAGTCCATTGTCCTGTCGTCCTCTGTCCGTTGAGGGAAGTTGAGAAGTTATGGCAGCTCAGAAACAACAACAACAAACTGCTTAGGCAGACTTTTAGCCACGCCCATTGGGTGTGTGTGTGTGTGTTTTTAGCAAATTAGGTTAGCAAACTAATATATATACACAGACATTGCAATCTGGGCCGTGGGTTGGTGGGGAAGCACAACTACAACGACAACTACAACTACAACGACAACGACAACTTTAGCTACAGCTACAACTTCATTAGGTAATTCAATGCGGCCTTTGTGTGAGCCGCAGTCCTCGTCTGCCAATAAACACAATTTTACGCTAATTGGGTAACAAATATAATTGCCAAGAGCAGCGTAATAAACCACACACACTCCCACACACTCACTCACACTCACACACACACACACAGACACACTCCGCCATATAAATATGTGAATTGTAGTGAGCATTTTGGGGTAGCATCTTGCCCAGTTGTGTTATGTGCCTGTTGATCTAGCGGCACCGCACCGAATCAAATGGGAGGCAGGCATCCATTTTAGGTGGCACAACCTCAACAGGTTCATTAGGCAAGTTGTCCCGGCAACCCGTCCGCAGTACACTCAACGTGCCGCATGCTGCATTGTGGGGCAAGCATTGTGATTAGCATGAAGTGCTGCGGGGTGGGGCAGCCAGCTCATCCCAACCCTGCCACACGCCTCATGCCACATGCCACTTGCCACAACCTGCTGTTGCTGCTGCTGCTACTGCTGCGTTTGTTTGCTGCCGCGTAATGAGTTTCTCGATTCATTATTAATTAAAACCTAAGCAAACTCCGCTCCTAAATTATTTGCAATTCAACAGGCAAACAGCCGAAACGAAGCACCCCTCAGCCGCCCTTCCGACTATAGCATGTGGGGGGGAAGCGTAGGAAAAGTGGAAAAAAACTTGCGCAGATCTCCAGCCAAAACGTTTGCTGTTTGGTTTTTGTGCTGTTGTTTGCTTAATGCCGATTCGATTTATTTGCATTTGGTTAATTGAAATAATTGTCCTTAATTTGTTTGTGCCTGCAAGCTAAACCCCCCCTTCCCCGCCCCGCTTCTCTCACTTACCCCTGCCACCCAACAGCTCCTCTGAGGCGCCTCGCGCAATTGATTGTCTGCCATTTGCGCCTCTAATGGCAACCAAATCAATTATTTGCAAGCACTTGGGCGTGGCAACAGCAAAATTGATTAAAATTGATTTGCCACAGCCCCCGTCCCCGCACACGCCCCTGCCTCTGCGAGGAAATCCAAAAGGCTCGAAAAATGCAAAGAGCCTCCGACTGTGGCCCGCATATTAGACTTGATTCAATTATTTAGCATTATTCCGCACAAACAAATCACAAAATTATCTTTGACATTTTATTCTGCCAGCTTTCTTTTTCGAATCCTTAATATTCAAGAAATCAGCTAAATGGTTTCCGAGTGCTTAATTGTTTATTTAAATATTTCTAAGGAAACTCCCAAACTGTTGGTTTAAGTATTTAAATTTGTGTACTCTTAAACTATATAATTTTTCAACCATTTGTTAACTAACTGTAAGAGTTTCAATACCTGAAAGGACTCAATCTTGTTTCATACAATTAGAAAATCTGAATATTGTCAGTTGTCATTGCGTAGTTTGCATTATTAACCAAATTCGAATGTCTCATTTTCACCATATTTTTTGTTACCTTAAATAAGTTGTGTGTTGTGAGAAGTTTAAAATTCGCAAGGGAGCAAAATTACCTGATACGCAGCGACTGGATTATTTGCCAAATTGGCAAACAGCAAATATTCATTTCAATTTATGTCAATTTGTATATGCACAATGCATATATCCCCCCACCCTCTTCGATGCGATCTGTACTTGCAGATATGTTAACGGGAAATAGCTAATGCGCAGATATCAAAAACCAAAAACTATGGAGAGCCAAAAGCCACTAAGCAGGCAAAGCGCAGGCTGCACCGCGCCAGCACCACAAAAAGAATAACACATCACGCATACGACATGTTAGCCACATTATGAATATTTTGTTAGCTAAGCGCTCGTTGGCCCCCCCATCCCTTGCACAAATATCAAATAATCATAATGAACATGCTGCGAAAACATTGAAAACGCATTTCGGCTCATTTGATTTATGAATGCAGCGCGACAGTTGACATTGGTAATTTTTCTAGAGGAGCGAGGTATTGGAGTGGCATTAAGAACTGCAATAATACAGCTAATGCATCAATTATGTCCCTTGGTATTTGGTTGTCGTGCGCTAAAATGCGTGCAACACGCTGGCAACATTAGTCCGCAAATGGAAAATGGAAAATGGAAAATAGAAATAGTTCCGCACTTTGTGGCTATTGCATTTTAATTGCTGAATATTACACACATATTATTATTATTATTATTATTGATTTTGGCCGTTCAGTTTGCGTTACACTAAATGCATTCAATTTCAATTGCATTTGTGTTTTTATACCCTCTCAGAGGGTATTATAATCTTGTCAAAATTTGCCTAAGGATTCTAGTTGAGAGTTCTTTTCTGGTTTATAATGTTTATCCGAATGTATACTTGATAAAGCTCTCTTTTTATGTATACTATACAACAATGATTAGGATAACATAATAAAAATATTAAAAGAGTATTATACAGTCGGTGCAAGCATAAATATTCCATTTGAAAATTGTTTTTTACTTGTTAGTTCTGCAAAACCACACAAAATGTTATTTTTTCATAATGCACGTAATGCAAATTGCGCAAATTGTTCGAAAATGTTTATAGGGATTGCAGGCAATTTTATTGTGCGTACGTCTGAAAATGTAAATACCAATTTCAGTTTCGGCCAAATCAGCGGAACTCAACGAACCGAGTATTTAAGTTTATCGCAAATGATTTGGCGTTTCCAATGACATTTAATGCGACTGTTGGCCATTTGACAATAATTGAATGTTATGAGCTCTTATTTTGTCATTTAAAAAATACTTTTTAATAACACAAATTAATTTCAATTTCCAATAGAAAACTATGTAGTAGATAGTCTCGTTTTAACTCTGGTTTGACTGACTTGTATCTTGGCTTGGCTCCGTTTAAATTCACATTTGCCGCAGGAAATTTAAAACAACTTTAGCATGGCCCCAAAAAAACAAAAACAAAAAAACAATTCGACACACTCTTCGCTTTTATCAGCTTCAATACAATTTTTGTGGGCCATGCCAACTGAGCTGCATAATGGACTGCCATAGTCTTATCAATGCACTGCCATCGGCCCATGCCCAAAGCCAACCAGCTGTCCGATCACACCTACCTGCCTTAAATACCTGTGTGTGTGTGTGTGTGTGTGTGTGTCTGGCCAGACAAGCAAGCAGCCAAGTATAAAATCGTAGCATACTTTTCAGCTGGCCGACAACCACCAAATAAATACGTTGCCATTGCATTCCCTTTTCAGCTGCCCAACATACACAGGCATATTTATTTGGCCAGAATGCTCTTTGTTGTTCTTATTACATATATATAAATATGTATATGCATATATATACATACACTACTGCTGCTTCTTGACTGTGCCGCATGTTGCTCGCTTGGCCCGCATATTGCGCAATCACATAAACCGCTGCAATCGTGAAATTTCAGGTGCGCCACAGCAGCAAGAAAAAAACTCCAGAAAAATAACAACAACAACTACCACTACAACTACAACAATGGGCGCACAACAAGTTTTACTTATATTGAAAGTGCAAATAGAGAACAGTTTCAAATTCTGTGCTTTGTTTTTGCGCTTGATATTGTAGCAATTGTTGCTATTGTTATTGTTATTGTTGTTGCTTTTCATCAACAGCTCTTACTTGAAATATATTTTAGTTATTTCAAGAGTATGAGGATTATTCACATAACTTGATCTTGAGTTGTTTAAATTAAAATATTGCCTTTACAATAATCAACATGTATTTTTAGAAGTCCTCAGCTCGAGTCAAGAGTTTCCAGTGTTCGCTTTTCATTTGTTGGCATTCACACTCACAAGCCCATGGGGCGTATGCTTAATGTGTTTTGCTGGTAAGGCAAATGCAATACGATTACGCAGCTGCTTGAAAATTAATTAACTGCCAAATGGAAACTCACTTGAGTGCTAACTGTTTTTGGCCAACAGTTTTCAGGCAACAGACAAAAAAGCGGCAAATTTGAATACCTAACACAGGCAACCGGCAGCAAGCAAAGCAAAAAATAATTGTAGCTCGCAACAACTTACCTGGTTCAACTCAAGTACAAGGCAAAGGCAATGCCACAAAAATTTCGGTTTTACCCAATTGAACGATGAATTTGGATTAACGAGGAGCTGCCCGAACTGCGTACACACACACACAGACCAGCACACACATACTACTACGACACAGCTGGGGGTAAATCAGTTTTAATTGATATTTACCAAAGTGCTTCATGTAAGCAAACACTTTGAGTTTTGCGTCTAAAGCAAATTTCGTTGCCAAAAATGAAAAATACCTCGAATTATATGAACGTACTATACACATACATACATATGAATATCTGGCATTTTTGGCAACTGTTGGTAGCTGTGTTAAATAACTGTAAAAGTAACCAATGTTTTTTCATTATTATATTGTTGCAATTCGAATTGTTGTGTGTAAGTGTGTGTGTGTATCAAATGAATTTTGCAACGAAAAATCGATCGATTTTCATTGGAACCATTTCGTTTGCGATTGGAACAATGAACCGCGATGCTCTCTGCTGCCAGTGTTGACAAGTGCTCGCCGGAAAATTAACGTTTTACCGCAAAACAGTTCGCTTGGCCAACGTCCAGAGCTGCACATTCCAATTGCACTGTCAACACTCGCACGCACACACACAAACACACACACAGAGATATATACACAAAATTGTTAACCGAAAAACTGCAGCAGTTGAGTGGTTGTCAGTGGTTGGCGCTGCCACGTTTGCTGCACCACTCGCCAGCTTCTACACCAGTGTATGTGTGTCTCTCTGTGTGCGTGTGTGCGTATGTGGCTTTTGCGGTCTTGCCTTTGCACACACATTCAACGTTAATTGATCCAACAGCAAGCAGCAATAAAGGATTTGATTTTCAGCATGACAAAAGGCAATCTCAGTCGGTTGCAGGCTCTATCATTTGCTTTGCCAAGCCAACCAGTCATTCAGTCAGTCATTCAGTCAGTCAATCACTCAGTCAGCCAGTCAGTTAGTCAGTTAGTCAGTTAGTCAGTCTGGCAATCAACTTGTGAGCCATTGCCTTGTAATTGAATTTTAAACTTTATTTACTGTTTGCGCACGGTGTGCACTACATTTGCCTAACGGCAGACAATCGCTTGAGGGGGGTGAAATTGCCACTGTGCACAGTGGGCGTGCCTCGGGGCCATACACAAAAATCTCAACTCGTAACACAAAAGTACTTACAGTTCAATTACCCAAAAACAAAAAGCCAAAATCCAAACGGAAAATAAGAAAAGCCCATGTTTTTTTACTGCACTTCAAAAAATACAACACTTGGCAGTTTTTTAGCCGCCACTTTTCGCTGTTGCCTGTCAATCAAAAGAGCGCGCAAACAGACTGCAGACAGTAGAAAGTAGAAAGTAGACAGTATACGGTGGAGAAAATGCGGTGGGTGGCAGCCTGAGTGAGTTATGGTTATCGGGGACGCAACATTTAGAGGAGTAGCTGATAGCGGCAACTGATTCACAGTGGCTGCCATCAGTAAATACTCATGGGCTGTAATCTATTTTCAATCACATATTTGCAAATGCTGTTCGAAATCTATAATCTAGAAATCGTGTTCAAATATATCGAATTTCCGCTTGGGTCGAAACTTTCATCAGCCATAACTTTGTCAAAACTGAACCGATTTTCAAAAGCAATGCCTTTTTGGTTATGGTTTGGCCTCCACATTGTGACTACATTTAAATCTTGAAATATTATTTTTTCTCAAATTGTAATCATTTGATGTATGGTGTACCTTATTTTTTGACTAGGCAAAACATAATAATTTTGTGCTGACTTATTGTTGAAATTTGTAAATTTGCGCTGAGCTTGGCAAGACATGGCAGAAAAGAAACAGTCAGACAGTCAAACAGGTAGCCAGACAGACAGACAGATATCCAGACAGAGAGGCAAATAGACAGAAAGTAATTCGAATAATCACAAAATTATTGACAGTTGAGATTTGTGCAGAAAAAGGCACTATAATAATCAACTCAGACATTGCTAGAATATAAATATACATGTAAAGTTAAGAGTCTTTTTGGGATTGAACCTGTTTATATGTATGCTTGTATGTATATATATATACCATATGTTGGTAACTGGGCAAATTTGTAAAGTGTAGCAAGTCAGCAGGAAAAAGAATGCATTATTAATAAGCTGTTAAATTTGCTGAGCAAACAGAACACAGCGTATAAATAATTCACAGGCGATATGAAGAGCAGGAGATTTCAGATCGGGTGGTAGGAGCAGGGGGGCATGTAGCATGTGGCGGGTGGCTGTTGGCTGGTGGCAAGGACAGCAGCATGTGACATTTTGCATTGCACAAATCGAAGTGGAAATTATGCACATCGAATGCTGCATTTTGCACAAGAACTCTCCGGTCTGCAGTTCGCGCTGCATTCAGCGTTTACAATATTTTGAATATTTAATGCCTTGAGCACTGTTCGCCAGCTCAACAGACGACAGACGACGAGCAGATACCCTGCTGCTCATGTGGCTGCTCTGCTGCTTCTTCTTCTGCTGTGGCCAAAATGATGAGTAGAACACGACCTGCTCGACAGTTGCCTGTTGCCGCGTTAACTGTCAATGGCTGTCCCTGTCCTTGTCACATGCCTCGTCTCTCTCTCTCACACACACACACACACACACACACATACACACATACAACGTGTTGCCCTTTTTTTAATGTTACGTCATGGGCCAGCAGGGGGGGTTGTGTTTGGGGTACGGTAGCTGCAGCTTCAGTATTCAATGTGCACAGCTGGCACTGGAATAATATCAAACTGTGTTTATGCATTTGCAATGCAGCAACAGCAACGGCAGCAGCAGCAGCAGCTTCTTCTTCTTCTTTTTGTGCCACTGGAGCGCCTTGATGTATGCAGCACATACAGCAATTCCTGTGCCCTGTCTTCACTCTCTGCACTGCACTGCACTGCACTGCACTCTTCACTCCTTTTGCTTTTTTTTATTAAAAATTCATTTTTCTGCGTGTTGTTTACATTGACATTTCATTTATGTTTGCTTATGCAACTGCAGATAGTTTGACACACACGCACAGTCAAAGTCCTTTTCGGTTTTGCTCGATTCGATAAGTAATTGATACGGTTTTCAGGTTCGTTGCTCCTCCTCATCTTCTTCTTCTTCTTCTTTTACCTTCCTCCACTCACTAACAACAGCTGTTTCTCTAGTCAATGGCACACAGAGCAGCTTGCAGCTTGGATAACTTCTCAAAAACATAACTATAAATGTTTAAGTTCGATTTGCTTAAATTCAGTTCAGATAAATTTTTGTAGCTAGTGAATATTTTTCCTTTCATTTTGATTCATTTTCGATAGACAGTTAAGAAATATATTTGTATTAGCTTTTTCTAGATTGTTTTAAAAATCAAAATGATATTTAGCTGTTGAATTAAAATAAGTTAAAATCAATTTAAAAGTTGGTCTTGAAATTAAGTCTAGAAACAAAAGTATTCCGGGTTTGAAAATGATAAATTTCACTAAGAAATATATTGAGAATACCTTAAAGCAACATATCTGCCTAATAATCCAAGGTGAAGAAAAATGGAATATTTAGAATAATCATTTGCCATTGCAATCTATAAATTGCATAACAGATGTCAGCTAGAGGAGCAGCAGGAGAGTCACATGTCCAAGGAACAATAATAAAAAGGAAAAGTGTTGGCCAACTGGAGCAAGTGTCAATTACGCCTTAATAGCCAAAGGATAACCGAAAAGGCCGCAGCAAAGTGTGGCATGGTCAGAATGCGGCGGCAACTGACAGTATTTTTTGCCATTGCTGTTGCCGTTGCTGCTGCTGTTGCTGCTGTTGCTGCTGCTGCTGTTGCTGTTGCTGCTGCAGTTAGCCGCAGTGAAAGTGTGAAAAGTGAACGACAATGAACGCGCGGTCAGACGATGATATTATGGAGCTTTGAAGTGGCCCGACATGATGACACTGGTGGTGGCAGCGGTTGCCACTTGCAGCAACAGCAGCAACAGCAACAACAGCAGCAGCAGCAGCAAGAACAACAAGTGCTTAGAGTAGCAACTATAGCAACGGAAGCCAACAAAAAGGGAAGCAGGAAATGTCGCAAACACTAAATCAGTGAAGTGCATTAGAACCACTGTCGAGGACGTGTTTCTGTGTATGTGTGTGTGTGTGAGAGTGTCTCTGTGTGTGTGGCCAGGAAGTGCTTGGGGTCTGCAGATAGCAAATATTGATTCGATTATGGCAAATGAAATGAAAGATTTGCCATTTTATTGCAAAGCGACACAAAGCTCATAAATCACTTTGCCAGCGCAGCATTTCAAATTGATTTCCAACTTGTCTTATCGCTCGATTTGAACTTAAAGGCGTTATGGAAATTAGAGCACACATGCATATGTATATGCAAAATGGCTGATTACGACGTGAGGCAGCGGCAACTCGCTCGTGCGTCAATCCCAACAACGCCCAGCGCCAATGTCAAATTTAGCCGCAGACAACGCGACTTGCTATTGTTGACAATTTCCTGTCGTTGTCGTAGTCGTTGTCGTTGTCATCATCAACATCAACAACAATGTTAATGTTGTTTTCGCTGCTCTTGTTGCTGTTGCTGTTGCTGATATGTGACATGTGCGCTGCCAAAACTGCTGCGGGACGTGGCAGTTGCTCATTGTCATGCCGCTCATCAGCGAGTTGCAATAAAGCTAAAAGGAAACCCGGCGACCCGCTGCCAAAACAAAGCTGCAAGTGCATAGAATTGTGTGTGTGTGTGTGTGTGTGAGGGAATTCGAGGCGTGGCCAGCGACTTTGAACTTTGAAAGTTTGGCTGCAAAAGAAGGTTTGTTTAAGAAATCTCCGCATTCCCAATCTGCGAATTCTTGAAGATGATCTTGAAAGACGGTTAAAATATATTAAATATGATCCTAAGTATTCGAAATGTATTTCAAATTAAGTATAAAACCATTAAATATTATAAACCAAGCAGATCATATTCAATTAAACAAGGTCAGTAAATGAATTTGCTCTCTTCCTTACATTGTGGTCAAACTGTTTTGTCATTCTCTGTGGGCACATAGAAGCCGCGTAAGCAGCCGCTAAGTAATCACTGGCTTACGCAGTGCCAGCAAAAGGGAAGAGCGAAAAATGAATGGGAAATTTTTGGAGAAACTTTCAGTACGAATACAGGGGGTACCATTAAAAATACAAAAAGGTGAAGACAACGCAAAAGGGAATGCAAAATCAAAGTGTGATGAGGCTGGTTACCTGCCGGACGGCAGGACGTCAGCTGCAAGGCGGTTGGCCGCAATGCGGTTGCAACAAGAGCCCAGCTCAGCACGACCCAACCCTGGCCCAGTCCGGCCAGGACAGGGCAGGGCAGCGCAGGGCAGGCGCAGTCCATTAAACGTGTCAAAAGACGTTGCGCCCGAGGGATGCAGCGCAGCGAGCTGGGGGAAAGACACTGCACAGGCAGAGCACAAAACAAACTGAGTAAAATTGCATTTACACACACATACACCCACATACACCCCCCCGCCTGTGTCTGCACTTTTGCAGTTATCGCGCGTTTCGGCGCTCAAGTGTCCTTTGCTTTTGGGCAACGAGGCGGGCCAAAATGGCTGCTGGCCAACAAGCGTCTACCACAACAGTCTCTATGCCAGTGTGTGTGTGTGTGTGTGTGTGTGTGTGTGTGTGTGTATACTTGTGTGCTTGTGTGCAGACTGCAGCGCACAGTGACACTTTTTCCAAGTCAAGTGTATCGCTTGCTGTTTCTCTTTTGCTTTCCTTCCCTTCGCGTCCATGTCTCAATTATCAGACAATTCGCTGACAGTTTTTCTATGACTATTTAAGAGTAGGAAAATCTATTTTCTACTGTATTGACGTTAAGATATTATTTCTCTTTAAAAACTTATTTTTGTTTAATTTTTCTACTTAACAAAATAACAATATTTCATTATTCGAAATACAACAAGGTTCATTTACTTATCGAATAATTCATTATTCACACATATATATAACTATATATATATATATATTATACATATATGATACATATGTGGCATGTGGCAGTTCTCTAATAATGTGTATTATGCCACATGAAACCTAAATCAATCTATTCAAATGTCCATAATTTTAGACATGCGCCTAAACGTAGGCAATGAAATATTTTTAACGCCTCACACTCTTGCCTGGTATATGCCACTGTTTTCGTTATCGAATAATCATGGAACCACGCCCCATTGAAACGCCCACCAGTCAAAACAATACTAAAATAACAGCAAAAGCACAAATAATAAAATCGAACTTGTGACCTCCTACATAAAATCAGAAAGCTAATATTAACATATAACATGGTATACGAAATAAATGTGTTTGTGTGTATATGTGTGTGTGTGTTGGATGGGTTATTCCTTAATTGGTTAGATCACCTTACTCCGCCCCCTTCATTGTTTGGTATACACTTAAAATACACGAATGAATGAACGAACGCTAGGGGAAGATTTTTTAATTTGAGCTGTGCTCAATGTATTCAACTGTGTGTGTGTGTTTGTGTTGCTGAATCTGTTACTGTTATTTTAACTGTGATTGCCTGTCATATGAGCAGCTCTCTCCCAAGTGAAAGCATTTTGCGCATGGCTGCCCAGCAACGGCAATTTTATTGACCATTTCAAAAAGGGCCACAAAAGACAAGAGACAAAAACCAGCTGGACACAGGGGCGAAAACAAAAGGCATATCACAGCCAGCAAACGCGTGTAATGATGCCAAACAACACAGACACACATACACACACACACACACATACACATACATACACACAAGCAGAGAAAATAACAATGGCAAGAACTGGAAAGCTAGACAACGATGTGGGGCAAATGCATAACTAAGATTTCCTATTTCAGTTAACAATTTGATAACAGCAACTGGTTTTTGTGTCAACGGTGCGACAGACGTAACGAGAATTTCCCTAGAATTTCGACTGCACCATCTGCAACTGCAGCTACAACTGCCTCGCCCCACCAAACCCCTCTCTCTGTCTGTCCGAATTCCCTGGTGCACTCAGCCATGAGACAAACAATGGCTAACAATATGACATAACATGAAGAAATAAATGTTGATTTATTGAAGATGTCGAAAACTAAATACCCTTACTAAACGAAATTCGATTTAGTTGACAAATTTGTATATTAGATTGTATATCATAAGTAGATTTCGAAGCTTTAGTTTCGATACTCGATAGTAGATATATCCGCAGCATATCTTCGAGAGAAAATGAGCTTAAAGTTTACCCTCTATAAATATTACCCTAAGATAGAGTATAAAACACACACATAAAGTTGATGGTGGCTTCTTTGCAAGTGCAACTTTTGGGTTATTTTTACAATGTGCAACTCAGCGAACGGGCTGAAAGTGAGGCCGAGCAGAACTCAAAGCATTCAAACGAATTCATTTGAGAAATTGATATTAGAAAGCAATTAGTAGCGCATTGCGTACTCCCAGGGCCGATTGTCAAGCAGTGCTCGTACAAGCAATTGCAATTAACGCCTGACAGCCCTTAGGCAACGGAGGGGGGGGGGGAGGGGTGAGGGGGTTGGCAAAAAAAAGGGCACTCGTTAAGTTTTAAATTTATGCCCATACACAGTTTACTTATTTCTGATTCGCATTGCTTTCTTTTTATTTATTTATTTCTTTCTTTCTTTCTTTTTTTTTTCGTACTTTTGCTTACACACAATTGTCATTTATCACTTTTTATTGATTGCCGTGAATTTATCAATATCCGCTTTTGCCAAGCAGAACGACGGTAAACGCCCACGGTGCGTGGATGAGCGGCGCCCACTTGGCGTATACGTAACAATTTTTAATGCCTTTCGATGGAATTCTCTTTTTTTTTACTTTCTGTATACATATATTTATTTACATTGTTGCTGTTGCTGTTGTTGTTGTTGTTGTGCTGTTGTTCAAGGCATGAAATTGATGCGCTTTATATGTACATTTTCCTGTGGGGGGCGTGTGTAAAGGGGGGCGTTATGCTTAATGTGATTATTTAAAACATTTTTATTGGGCAGGAGGGAGCAGGATACGGCGCATTGTGCGGATCAAATGGGAACAGGTGAATTTATTAAGAAAATTAAGTAAGCTTGCAAATCGAGGCAATGTCTGCAATTTGTCTACGCGAATTGAATGTCAACTGCCAGAGAAATATAACAAATCTATTTGTGTATTTTAATTATGGAAATGCCTAAAAATGAAAAGCTACGAAGCATAACTGGGCGATAAATTCTTTAAATGAAAAGAAGGTACTTTCGAAATTAATCCTATAATTATATTGGATTGTTATCAATAAAAGTATTGAGTAATATAATTAAATGACCATTGATTATTGGATTATACGCTTGGATATACATGTATGTATTTATCTACAGCTGCACTTGATATAATCTGATCAGAATCACCCACTCACTTTAGCTGCACCATTTTGTGTACGCAACAAAGCCCCGATTGAAAGCATAACGATAACGGTAATGATATTGTCTGTGATGAGCTTTACCGGCACATAAGCTCTGACATATTAGATCTCAACTTGCCCATTGTCTAGGACACATCGTAACGCAGTTACCGAGTTACCCCCAATGTTGACCCTCGCAACAATAAACATGGGCTACCCTTTCGCCATTTTATTGGCCATGCCTGGAGTGGGTGGTGGCTGTTGGCCGGAATGGCAGCTTAAGTCAGCTGAAATCCAAGGACTTTGCGTTAAGACCTGCTCGCATGCAATTTAGCCAAAATGTATTACATTCAATTTGAATACTAAGCCGCTTACCAACACTAAAAGTTTGATGTGCACACAATAAACAGGATTTCTGGCTACAATTAGCATGTAAGCCAAAGCACAGCAAAAGGACATGCCAGACTGAAGCTCATGCATAAAAAATGCTCAAAGGTCAGCCTGCAAAAGTTGGGTTGGGATGAGAGGGTGATGCGCGGGGGGGGGGGGGGTAGAATATATGAAGCTCGAAATTGGCATTGTGCTTGAAGTGAACAACCGCAAAACTGGCAGTCAAAGTCGCTCTAACCAGCACAATTAACACACAAAGGGAATTTCAAAGGAGTGCGAGTGCGAGTGCCAGTATATCCTGTGCGGGTGGGTGCAAGGACGCAGAAAGCAGCGAAAAGAAACGGATACTTATTTAAAATTTATGTAGCGTAATTACAAGCGATTTAACCCATTGCTGGGGGGGGGGGCCCTTCCGCTCCGCCAGCAAGCGGCTCAAAGCGGACCGAAATGTAGGCTGGCAATCCTTTTGAATTAAAAAACTGAAATACAAATGGAAATGGAAGTGGAAATGGCAAAATGTTTATTTCTGTATTTTTGCTGTATACCCATGAAATGCATGTATAAAAGGGTATACTAAGGTTTTTGGGTATCTATGTAACAGGAAGAGGCAGCACAATTATTATTAAATTTATTTAAATATTCTAAAACTAGGCACGAATCATCAGTTTAAATCCTTGGCAAGGGTATCTGGCAGTCGAGTACTCTTCACAATTCTACTATGGTTTGTTTTTTAGTCATCTCTAGCAGTTGGGTATGCCAGTTAAGCATTTTAATGACGGCAGCATGAGGCGGACCGCACTTTCAACTAGTCTATAATTTTTATCGAAAGCAATCTCAAGCCTCGAAAACCGCACAAAATTCAGTTGCCTTTGGCTATAGCTTTAATTAGTTGCTGGACGGTGCTCTAGATGTTGTTGTTGTTTTCCTTTTTTGTAGCTCTTCTCCCTGCTCGTCACCCTGTCACACAGTCGACCTGTCGTCCTGTCGCCCTGTCGCTCAACTAAACGGAAGTTCGCCGAGTCCATTGCACATTGAGCTGATAATGAACTTCAATTATTTATACATGAGCCAACAACAAAAGCAGGCACAAATTTATTGCATTAGGCGCGTTTTAATTACACCTGCGGCAACACACACATACACACACACACACCAAGCAAACACACACCCACACTTATACACAGATCGGTTCAGTCAAGTGCTGGCTGCTTGTTATGTGTATAATTTAATTAGTGACACCCACGAATGCAGCAACCACATACCGTTACCGTTGCCGTTACAGTTACAGTTACAGACGCCGCCCACACCGCCGCTGTCCTAATGATTTTCATGCCTTCGCATACTAATTTCGTCCAGGTAGTCGGAGAGCTCTGTCCTCCTCCCTGGTAAGTAATGATGCTATATAAAGCCCGCTTTTGCATCAAAAATAAAAAAATTACTCAACATTTGATGCTGAAATTTATTGCCAGTGGTTTGCCAGCAACTGTTTGGTTCAACTGTGGCTGGTTGGTGGTGGGTGGTGCTACTCTGATAATGAGATTCAAATCGAATGCTGATTAATGCGTCACACAAATTGAAACTAAAACAAGTAAGAGAGCCTTGCTGAGAGTGCTCGACTGCCTGATGCCCTGTACCCAAGAGGAAGGGATCATTAGTATAACCACTCAAGGCTGCAGTAAAGACATTAAGTTATAAAAGTGTTTCTTAAGTACAGCTTTGCTGTTGTCTCCTTCTGTCTGCACCAACTGTTAATAGCCATTTTATAGGGTATAATGATATTGTATTACCCTAAAATGCTTGTTGATTGCTCGATTGCCGAACACTTTGGCTGCTTGGCAACTTGGCAACTTGGCGAGAAATGAGCTTTAATGGAGTAATACATATTAACTGATACTAAAACGGATATATAATTACACATACAATGTTGTTGATGGAAATTTGAAGTCTGTTTTAATTATTCAAACTGTCGTTTTCTTTTTTCTACATCACTGACTCTTTTTGCAGCATTCCATAATCGACTAGATTATTAAAAGAAACAAAAATAAAAACTCATTTCACTCATTTGTGGCCTTCGTTCCATAAGCCAAAATTCAAAGTATTTACCATTTTTCACTTTACGCAGCCACTTTTTTGTAACTTTGCTCACATTTTGGGTATCCATTTGGGTTTTTTTTTCTGCTGGTTGGGAAGAGCGAATGGCGCAGTCACTTTGCGCTAATCATCATATAAATGGTTTGTAAAATATTAGATAAGAGCCAAAAACTGTTAAATGTTTTGGAATTAAATGCGTGATTTACCCCGTTGCCGTTGCTCCGTTCAAGTTGGCCGGGCAACTCGGCGCAAGGACGCGCGATTTTCCATTAAATCCTTGAGCAGCTAACGCGCTTAGCTGTCGCAACCACAGGGAATGAGGGGCACAAGGCAGACAGCCCCTGTGGAGCCAGAGCCACAGCCAGAGCCAGAGCCGGAGTCGAAGCTGAGGAACCATCGCCAGAGCTTATGCAAAAATTTTGTTTTATAAAATTTTCAAGTCAAGCGCCTAATCCCAACACTTATTCTTATACACTTCAATGTCTTACACTAACAACTGGCAGTAGGGGTGGGGAGTTGGGGTGGGGAGTTGGGGCGGGGGGGTGGTGTGACAGGCTGTGGCTGTGCGGTGGTTCGTCTTCTTTGTGGGGGCCAGAGAGCATTGAAAAGTTTATTCTTTTCTTACCAGACAATATTTTATGACAAGTGCTGCGTGGGGGGTGGGGTGGGTTTTGAGGGGGGAGGGAGCGAGAGTTAGGCTATGGGCGGCTATGCGGTTGGGCGTGGCAACACATTGGCACATTGCCGGATTATGCCACTGAAAAATTCATTCATTTCCTGCTTACTTTTCACGAGAAAACCACTCCAGCCCCTCCACCCCCTCCACACCCTACACACCCCTTGGCAGCCACAACACTTTGTAATATATAATTAAGATTACAAGCGCCTTTGGTTTAAGCATTCCAAAGGCAGGGCCAACAGGCTTATACTTTATGTACGTATATCTTAACTTGACTGATAACCGAGCTGCCAAAATTTATTCATGGCTGGCGGTTTCCACGGCACGCGGCCGTTTTCCAGCTTATTTAGTTGTTGATGTCAACCCGCGACCTTTTCCTTGGGGCTGAGTTCCAAAATTTTGGCAAATTTCAAATTTAATTCATCCCCAGCGTAATTATTCAATCTGAGCTGCGAGCAGCGCTCTGACCGACAGTCGTGTCGTAACAATTCCAAATAAATTTATGAAAATAATCAAATTCGAATATCAACTTTTAATGGGTTTCTCAATTTTCTTTGTAATTAATAACGCTGTGTTTTACAGGCCCTCAACCTGTAGGCACTCTTTAGTTGGAACTAAACATAATATAGAGGGGTATTTCCATCCATTAAATTAAACATTTACCACAAACTTACTTAGCTGAACTTGAGCAAAATCAATTTAAAGCAAGTCTCTGCTTAAAATGATTTTCAGTTGCAGCTTGTTTACAAATGGCGCAGGGGAAGCCCCGCCCCCCCTTTAATTTTTTCACTTGACCCGCGCAATGCAACATCTTAATGGCCACTTCGGACTGCTCATTAGTCTTACAAACTATGCACATGCTCGTAGCGCCGCTCAGTCGAGAACTCCATTGTGCTCCCTTTTCGCTGCCCAGTTTTAGCCATGGGGCTGAGGGGGGACTAAGAGGGGGCTCAAATGAATGGCCAGAGCCCCCGTCGCCAGGCTTTGAGTGGAAAAACTCTGCTGCCTTTTTTTTATGAATGAGCCCCAATGCATTTGCATATTAACGGCTTGTGCGTCTAATGTGCGCACTCCTTCCCCCAACCCCACATCACCCCTACCACCCACCACACTCCTGTTCCCGCCCCGTATTTGCATAATAATTTTATGGCTCGCTGCAGTCGAATAAGAAAATCCAGCCACCGGCACTTGCTATTGTTGGACGCCAAGTGGCAGCCCATAATGGCAACTACTCCCCCCTTCAACCCCCTGTCAGTCAGTCAGCCAAGTGTGAGCACAGCAGGGCGGCCCATTGAAAGATGATGCAATGCAGGTGATCGCCTGACGACTGTTAATGAACTTCACACGTAACGACAGCCCGGCCAGAACAGAACAGAACTGAACAGAAGGCAGCAAAAGGACATTAAGGATATCAACATGCAACCCATCAGCTGTTGGCTTCTTGGTCTTGTAGGTCTAGTTACAGTTTTAATCTAATTACGGCGATAGTTGCAACTTGCGGATGAATCTGATTGTACTTTGCAGAATATTCACTTTTATATTTAGGTATATATATTTTACAACTTTTAAAGCATACAAATTAAATAATAAACTTTCAAAGATATTTTGCGAGCAAAACTTTAGAATGAGAGCACAAAGAAGTCTCTGGATACATGTCCTTGCAACTAAGCATGTATATTTTTTATATACGTCGGAGTGCAAATCACAAAACAATGAGCTAAGGAAGTGCGCGGTTGTTTGCCACTTGGCGGCAAGTAATTTTATAATTATGCGAACGCAAATGGCATTGTGTGACCTCCGCACACTAGCACCAACACACACACACACAGACAGAGACTAGCACACACGTACACACGTACACACACAGTGAAGTGCATACAAAGTGTGTAATTATTTTTTGTGCCTTGTAATTTTTCACTTAATTTGCATGGTCGGGCGACATCCGTTTTGGGGGCCAAAGTGTGTAATTATTTCAAGCATTTTTGCAGATTATATATAACAGGACCCTAGAAATTTAATACGTGTTAAGAACTGCAAGCAACCAGATACAGATACAGATACAGATTCAAATCTAATCTCAGTAGTAATAATAATAAATTTAATACTAAGGTGAAATCATTTAGAAACACAATATTATAATAATATTCATATTCATATTAATTGTTGTACATTTGTAGCTGCTGCCAATGCCATTAAATTAAAATACAGTCATTAAATTGAAATTAACAATTCTTGTCCACTGAAAGAAGAACCCAAAAGTCAAGAAAATTCCCAGTTGAGAATGAAAGAGCGCATCATTAAATTTGATAATGTCCCAGTTGTTGAGTGCTTTTTATGGTCGCCTCCACTTGATTATATGCGGCACATAATTGAGTTGGATGGAGTGGGGGCATGTGGGGGATGCTGTTGCTCGAGAGTGCGACATCAAGTGACACACATTTGCATAATTATTAGAAACAGTTAAATGTCCACAAATTGTAATCGTAGTACTTGGTCACTTGGCCAGGTCCACGGGGGAGTCGTTATTTTGGCCAACTCGACTGGCCAAAAACTGTGCAGCGGGGACAGATCCGGGGGTCACATTATTCAAAGTATGCGGCATCAATGTCGCCTTGTTGCTGCCCACGCAATCTAAGGACAAAAATAACTTGGTGTAATTTGTGAGCGATGGCAACTCCTGCCACAGGACTTTAGCCTTCAGCCAGTAGCCTGTTGATGTGCGTGCCTTTGACTATGTATTTAAAAATGTTGTATTTTCACAGCAACAACAACAACCACAACACACAAGAAATAAAATAAAATGTAATTTTTATTATGCTCAGTGGTTTTTATTGCCTGCTTTATCGTTCTACAAGTTCTACGTATTGCCCTTGTCTTGTCTTTTCTTGTCTTGTCTGATATTTGTCTATGGCATGTCCTTTGTGTATGTGTGTGGGTGTGTGTTTAAGCTGCAAATGTCCTGGGCATGCCACAATAGCCACACACCAACACACACACAGTCAGATAGACAAATAGACTTGGACATGCCAAGCGTCTTGGCCTTTTGCGATATTTTCGTTTTTTATGGCTTTTTTATTGACTTGATTATTATGTTGCCTCTTGTTTTCGTCCAAAAGAAAAAAAACTTTTCTCCGGCTTCAACCGAGGGAAATTAAAAAATAATTTAGCGCCCAGCTCGAGGGCTGCTGCATAAATTTACCAATGTCTGGCTGGAATGCTGGATTGTTGGCTGGATTGTTGGCTGGCTGGTTGGCTATAAGGCTGGCTAGCACAGGGTGTGTCTGATTGCCTTACGGCTTACGGCCACATAAATAAAGCTCAACTCCAGCAGCAGTTTCTAATGACGCCTTTTGCAATTTATGTGCATACGTATGTGGCGGAGCAATTGTTATGACAGCCAGCACTCATATTTCACTGGAACCGTAGGCCGAATCAAAAAATTGCCAAGTGTAAAATGCGTCTCAATAAATTGAAAAATTTGGAAGTTTTGGGCAAAAAACCGTTGGCACATTTAATTGAAAAATGTTCGACACGTCGGTTGCCAGACAACAACAGGCAGGTTAGCAATTTATGAACTCGATGGGAATGTGAGAAATTCTTTTGTTAAACTTGCCGTCGGCCAATTCACAGCAAAAACTAATAAAATTCTGTGCGACTATTTTGTTTTTGGTCAAATATCCGTAAGTGGCATCGAATGTCAACTAATATGACTAGCTTAGGCCCACAAAATCTGTTTCTGAGAAATCGAGTGTCCAAATGCTCAAATGTTGTGATGTGATGCGGTGCGTATACTTAATTTGAAAATAAATCTATATTGAGCACAGCTTTGAAGGCTTTATGTCGCTGGCTCGTACTTGAAACTACTCGACTACCCAAGAAAACTTGACAACTATTCCAAAGTTATTTTAAAAAGAAAAACTTGTACTAAAAGATTAGCTGCTGCATTAAGTTTACGATTCTTGCTATCCATTTGAACTAGGATATTTAAAAATAAGCCAATCTCTCTGTTTGGTTGCTTTTAAAATGCCATTTTCTAAGCCCGAATGTTGCCTGTGGCTCTGTGCCAAAATGACAAAAATTAAATGCCACAACATCAAGACGCAAACGAACCAAGAAACGAAAAAAAAAAAAACAAAAAAAACAAACAAACAAGCCACAAAAACGTAAGGAAAACAAAACACAAGGACTGAAAGGGAAGCGCACCACAACGAGATACCAACCAAGTCTCATAATTAAAAATTAAGCCATTCGCCTATTAGTTTTAACCCTCATTAACTTTAGATAAACTAATCTCCAAAGTAAACCACTCGCATTCATGGCCTTTTGTGTGTGCGCGACCCTGCCCGAGGGTGCACCCCCTCCACGCCCCTCACCACCCCACTTCGGTTTTCAGGCCGCGCCTACAGTGCGTGAAAAGCTCATCAAATGGGCGCGCTCTTAGAAAGCCCCAATGACTTTTTTCTCCAGTTGGCCGAGATGTGCTGCACAAAATGATGTAGAAACAGGCCGAACCTAATAGTATGCTAAGCTAAAATAAAGAAGAACAAGCAGAGGAAGCACAAGGAGAGCACAGAAAGCGGAATGAACAAGAGAAAGGAAAAATAATTAAAAACGCAACCTTGATGAAAATGAAATGTTTACAAAGACACAGGCGCACAAAATAAAGAACTGTGACAAGAAAAAAAAAAAATGAAATGTTGAAAGGCTAAAAAAGCGAGAAAAAAATAACATTTGCGCTGCTCAAGCAGCGGCACAAAACGAAAACAAAAACGGATACACGCAGCGGATGCAAAGTTTACTCAAGCAAGCCAAAGAGGCATGGGGCGGCCGACGGGGGGCAGGGGGCACTCGAAGGAAACTGACGCGCAGAATGCAAAGTCAAGCTAAAAATTAACTGAGTATTTTCTTCTTAGCCAGCGCACGGCAGCCTCCATTCAATATGCTAAGCCATATGTTCCCCAAATCTTACTCAACAGCATAGTATAAAAGTTATGTAATCACAGCTTTGTCAAGAACAAGTAGCTCAACGCAACCTAAGGAAGATCTCTGTTTTCATAAAAAAGCAAATTAAACAGTAATAAATAACTTTGAATGTAGAATTGTTGAAGATGACAAAACATGACCAAAATGACATTGGAATCGACAATCGGTTCAGTTTTGACAAAGTTATGGTTATTTTAAGTCTGGGAATGATATTTTTTGGGACTTGAGAACTTATCATGTCTTGTTATGATTTTTGGCATGAAAAAATAAATTTCAGTAATTTTGAAACTTTGAATGTAGAATTGTTTAAAATGACAAAACATGACCAAAATGACATCGGAGTTGGGAATCGGACCAGTTTTGACAAAGTTATGGCACTTTGAAGTCTGGGAATAATATTTTTTGGGACTTGAGAACTTATCATGCCTTGTCATGATTTTTGGCATGAAAAAATAAATTTTAGAAATTTTGAAACTTTGAATGTAGAATTGTTAAAAATGACAAACCATGGCCAAAATGACCTTGGAGTTGGGAATCAGACCAGTTTTGCCAAAGTTATGGCACTTTGAAGTCTGGGAATGGTATTTTTTGAGACTTGAGAACTTATCATGTATTGCTATGATTTTTGGCATGAAAAAATAAATTTTAGAAATTTTGAAACTTTGAATGTAGAATTGTTAAAAATGACAAATCATGACCAAAATCACATCGGAGTTGGGAATCAGACCAGTTTTGACAAAGTTATGGCACTTTGAAGTCTTGGAATGGTATTTTTTGGGACTTGAGAACTTATCATGTCTTGTTATGATTTTTGGCATGAAAAAATAAATTTCAGTAATTTTGAAACTTTGAATGTAGAATTGTTTAAAATGACAAAACATGACCAAAATGACTTCGGAGTTGGGAATCGGACCAGTTTTGCCAAAGTTATGGCACTTTGAAGTCTGGGAATGGTATTTTTTGGGACTTGAGAACTTATCATGTCTTGTTATGATTTTTGGCATGATAAAATAAATTTTAGAAATTTTGAAACTTTGAATGTAGAATTGTTAAAGATGACAAAACATGACCAAAATGACATCGGAGTTGGGAATCGGACCAGTTTTGACAAAGTTATGGCACTTTGAAGTCTAAGAATGATATTTTTTGATACTTGAGAACTTATCATGCCTTGTCATGATTTTTGGCATGAAAAAATAAATTTTAGAAATTTTAAAACTTTGAATGTAGAATTGTTTAAAATGACAAATCATGACCAAAATGACATCGGAGTTGGGAATCGGACCAGTTTTGACAAAGTTATGGCACTTTGAAGTCTAAGAATGATATTTTTTGAGACTTGAGAACTTATCATGCCTTGTCATGATTTTTGGCATGAAAAAATAAATATTAGAAATTTTAAAACTTTGAATGTAGAATTGTTTAAAATGACAAATCATGACCAAAATGACCTCGGAGTTGGGAATCGAACCAGTTTTGACAAAGTTATGGCACTTTGAAGTCTGTGAATGATATTTTTTGAGACTTGAGAACTTATCATGGCTTGTCATGATTTTTGGCATGAAAAATAAATTTTAGAAATTTTGAAACTTTGAATGTAGAATTGTTAAAAATGACAAACCATGGCCAAAATGACCTCGGAGTTGAGAATCGGACCAGTTTTGACAAAGTTATGGCACATTGAAGTCTGGGAATGATATTTTTTGGGACTTGAGAACTTATTATGTCTTGTTATGATTTTTGGCATGAAAAAATATATTTTAGAAATTTTGAAACTTTGAATGTAGAATTGTTTAAAATGACAAAACATGACCAAAATGACATCGGAGTTGGGAATCGGACCAGTTTTGCCAAAGTTATGGCACTTTGAAGTCTGGGAATGGTTTTTTTGGGACTTGAGAACTTATCATGGCTTGTCATGATTTTTGGCATGAAAAAATAAATTTTAGAAATTTTGAAACTTTGAATGTAGAATTGTTAAAAATGACAAACCATGGCCAAAATGACCTCGGAGTTGGTAATCGGGCCAGTTTTGACAAAGTTATGGCACTTTAAAGTCTAAGAATGATATTTTTTGAGACTTGAGAACTTATCATGGCTTGTCATGATTTTTGGCATGAAAAAATAAATTTTAGAAATTTTAAAACTTTGAATGTAGAATTGTTTAAAATGACAAATCATGACCAAAATGACATCGGAGTTGGGAATCGGACCAGTTTTGACAAAGTTATGGCACTTTGAAGTCTGGGAATAATATTTTTTGGGACTTGAGAACTTATCATGCCTTGTCATGATTTTTGGCATGAAAAAATAAATTTTAGAAATTTTGAAACTTTGAATGTAGAATTGTTAAAAATGACAAACCATGGCCAAAATGACCTTGGAGTTGGGAATCAGACCAGTTTTGCCAAAGTTATGGCACTTTGAAGTCTGGGAATGGTATTTTTTGAGACTTGAGAACTTATCATGTATTGCAATGATTTTTGGCATGAAAAAATAAATTTTAGAAATTTTGAAACTTTGAATGTAGAATTGTTAAAAATGACAAATCATGACCAAAATGACATCGGAGTTGGGAATCAGACCAGTTTTGACAAAGTTATGGCACTTTGAAGTCTTGGAATGGTATTTTTTGGGACTTGAGAACTTATCATGTCTTGTTATGATTTTTGGCATGAAAAAATAAATTTTAGAAATTTTGAAACTTTGAATGTAGAATTGTTTAAAATGACAAAACATGACCAAAATGACTTCGGAGTTGGGAATCGGACCAGTTTTGACAAAGTTATGGCACTTTGAAGTCTAAGAATGATATATTTTGAGACTTGAGAACTTATCATGTCTTGTTATGATTTTTGGCATGAAAAAATAAATTTTAGAAATTTTGAAACTTTGAATGTAGAATCGTTAAAAATGACAAACCATGGACACAATGACCTCGGAGTTGAGAATCGGACCAGTTTTGACAAAGTTATGGCACATTGAAGTCTGGGAATGATATTTTTTGGGACTTGAGAACTTATCATGGCTTGTCATGATTTTTGGCATGAAAAAATAAATTTTAGAAATTTTGAAACTTTGAATGTAGAATTGTTAAAAATGACAAACCATGGCCAAAATGACCTCGGAGTTGGTAATCGGACCAGTTTTGACAAAGTTATGGCACTTTAAAGTCTAAGAATGATATTTTTTGAGACTTGAGAACTTATCATGGCTTGTCATAATTTTTGGCATGAAAAAATAAATTTTAGAAATTTTGAAACTTTGAATGTAGAATTGTTTAAAATGACAAAACATGGCCAAAATGACCTCGGAGTTGAGAATCGGACCAGTTTTGACAAAGTTATGGCACATTGAAGTCTGGGAATGATATTTTTTGGGACTTGAGAACTTATTATGTCTTGTTATGATTTTTGGCATGAAAAAATAAATTTTAGAAATTTTGAAACTTTGAATGTAGAATTGTTTAAAATGACAAAACATGACCAAAATGACATCGGAGTTGGGAATCGGACCAGTTTTGCCAAAGTTATGGCACTTTGAAGTCTGGGAATGGTATTTTTTGGGACTTGAGAACTTATCATGGCTTGTCATGATTTTTGGCATGAAAAAATTAATTTTAGAAATTTTGAAACTTTGAATGTAGAATTGTTAAAAATGACAAACCATGGCCAAAATGACCTCGGAGTTGGTAATCGGACCAGTTTTGACAAAGTTATGGCACTTTGAAGTCTAAGAATGATATTTTTTGAGACTTGAGAACTTATCATGGCTTGTCATGATTTTTAGAAATTTTGAAACTTTGAATGTAGAATTGTTTAAAATGACAAAACATGACCAAAATGACATCGGAGTTGGGAATCGGACCAGTTTTGCCAAAGTTATGGCACTTTGAAGTCTGGGAATGGTATTTTTTGGGACTTGAGAACTTATCATGGCTTGTCATGATTTTTGGCATGAAAAAATTAATTTTAGAAATTTTGAAACTTTGAATGTAGAATTGTTAAAAATGACAAACCATGGCCAAAATGACCTCGGAGTTGGTAATCGGACCAGTTTTGACAAAGTTATGGCACTTTGAAGTCTAAGAATGATATTTTTTGAGACTTGAGAACTTATCATGGCTTGTCATGATTTTTGGCATGAAAAAATAAATTTTAGAAATTTTAAAACTTTGAATGTAGAATTGTTTAAAATGACAAATCATGACCAAAATGACATCGGAGTTGGGAATCGGACCAGTTTTGACAAAGTTATGGCACTTTGAAGTCTGGGAATAATATTTTTTGGGACTTGAGAACTTATCATGCCTTGTCATGATTTTTGGCATGAAAAAATAAATTTTAGAAATTTTGAAACTTTGAATGTAGAATTGTTAAAAATGACAAACCATGGCCAAAATGACCTTGGAGTTGGGAATCAGACCAGTTTTGCCAAAGTTATGGCACTTTGAAGTCTGGGAATGGTATTTTTTGAGACTTGAGAACTTATCATGTATTGCTATGATTTTTGGCATGAAAAAATAAATTTTAGAAATTTTGAAACTTTGAATGTAGAATTGTTAAAAATGACAAATCATGACCAAAATGACATCGGAGTTGGGAATCGGACCAGTTTTGCCAAAGTTATGGCACTTTGAAGTCTGGGAATGGTATTTTTTGGGACTTGAGAACTTATCATGGCTTGTCATGATTTCTGGCATGAAAAAATAAATTTTAGTAATTTTGAAACTTTGAATGTAGAATTGTTTAAAATGACAAAACATGACCAAAATGACATCGGAGTTGGGAATCGGACCAGTTTTCCCAAAGTTCTGGCACTTTGAAGTCTGGGAATGATATTTTTTGAGACTTGAGAACTTATCATGCCTTGTCATGATTTTTGGCATGAAAAAATAAATTTTAGAAATTTTAAAACTTTGAATGTAGAATTGTTTAAAATGACAAATTATGACCAAAATGACATCGGAGTTGGGAATCGGACCAGTTTTGACAAAGTTATGGCACTTTGAAGTCTGGGAATGATATTTTTTGGGACTTGAGAACTTATCATGGCTTGTCATGATTTTTGGCATAAAAAAATAAATTTTAGAAATTTTGAAACTTTGAATGTAGAATTGTTAAAAATGACAAATCATGACCAAAATGACATCGGAGTTGGGAATCGGACCAGTTTTGCCAAAGTTATGGCACTTTGAAGTCTGGGAATGGTATTTTTTGGGACTTGAGAACTTATCATGGCTTGTCATGATTTTTGGCATGAAAAAATAAATTTTAGAAATTTTAAAACTTTGAATGTGGAATTGTTTAAAATGACAAATCATGCCCAAAATGACATCGGAGTTGGGAATCGGACCAGTTTTGACAAAGTTATGGCACTTTGAAGTCTAAGAATGATATTTTTTTGAGACTTGAGAACTTATCATGGCTTGTCATGATTTTTGGCATGAAAAAATAAATTTTAGAAATTTTGAAACTTTGAATGTAGAATTGTTAAAAATGACAAAACATGACCAAAATCACATCGGAGTTGGGAATCGGACCAGTTTTGCCAAAGTTATGGCACTTTGAAGTCTGGGAATGATATTTTTTGAGACTTGAGAACTTATCATGCCTTGTCATGATTTTTGGCATGAAAAAATAAATTTTAGAAATTTTAAAACTTTGAATGTAGAATTGTTAAAAATGACAAATCATGACCAAAATGACATCGGAGTTGGGAATCAGACCAGTTTTGACAAAGTTATGGCACTTTGAAGTCTTGGAATGGTATTTTTTGGGACTTGAGAACTTATCATGTCTTGTTATGATTTTTGGCATGAAAAAATAAATTTTAGAAATTTTGAAACTTTGAATGTAGAATTGTTTAAAATGACAAAACATGACCAAAATGACTTCGGAGTTGGGAATCGGACCAGTTTTGACAAAGTTATGGCACTTTGAAGTCTAAGAATGATATTTTTTGAGACTTGAGAACTTATCATGCCTTGTCATGATTTTTGGCATGAAAAAATAAATATTAGAAATTTTAAAACTTTGAATGTAGAATTGTTTAAAATGACAAATCATGACCAAAATGACATCGGAGTTGGGAATCGGACCAGTTTTGACAAAGTTATGGCACTTTGAAGTCTAAGAATGATATTTTTTGAGACTTGAGAACTTATCATGCCTTGTCATGATTTTTGGCATGAAAAAATAAATATTAGAAATTTTAAAACTTTGAATGTAGAATTGTTTAAAATGACAAATCATGACCAAAATGACCTCGGAGTTGGGAATCGAACCAGTTTTGACAAAGTTATGGCACTTTAAAGTCTAAGAATGATATTTTTTGAGACTTGAGAACTTATCATGGCTTGTCATGATTTTTGGCATGAAAAATAAATTTTAGAAATTTTGAAACTTTGAATGTAGAATTGTTAAAAATGACAAACCATGGCCAAAATGACCTCGGAGTTGAGAATCGGACCAGTTTTGACAAAGTTATGGCACTTTGAAGTCTGGGAATGATATTTTTTGAGACTTGAGAACTTATCATGTATTGCTATGATTTTTGGCATGAAAAAATAAATTTTAGAAATTTTGAAACTTTGAATGTAGAATTGTTAAAAATGACAAATCATGACCAAAATCACATCGGAGTTGGGAATCAGACCAGTTTTGACAAAGTTATGGCACTTTGAAGTCTTGGAATGGTATTTTTTGGGACTTGAGAACTTATCATGTCTTGTTATGATTTTTGGCATGAAAAAATAAATTTTAGAAATTTTGAAACTTTGAATGTAGAATTGTTTAAAATGACAAAACATGACCAAAATGACTTCGGAGTTGGGAATCGGACCAGTTTTGCCAAAGTTATGGCACTTTGAAGTCTGGGAATGGTATTTTTTGGGACTTGAGAACTTATCATGTCTTGTTATGATTTTTGGCATGATAAAATAAATTTTAGAAATTTTGAAACTTTGAATGTAGAATTGTTAAAGATGACAAAACATGACCAAAATGACATCGGAGTTGGGAATCGGACCAGTTTTGACAAAGTTATGGCACTTTGAAGTCTAAGAATGATATTTTTTGATACTTGAGAACTTATCATGCCTTGTCATGATTTTTGGCATGAAAAAATAAATTTTAGAAATCTTAAAACTTTGAATGTAGAATTGTTTAAAATGACAAATCATGACCAAAATGACATCGGAGTTGGGAATCGGACCAGTTTTGACAAAGTTATGGCACTTTGAAGTCTAAGAATGATATTTTTTGAGACTTGAGAACTTATCATGCCTTGTCATGATTTTTGGCATGAAAAAATAAATATTAGAAATTTTAAAACTTTGAATGTAGAATTGTTTAAAATGACAAATCATGACCAAAATGACCTCGGAGTTGGGAATCGAACCAGTTTTGACAAAGTTATGGCACTTTGAAGTCTGTGAATGATATTTTTTGAGACTTGAGAACTTATCATGGCTTGTCATGATTTTTGGCATGAAAAATAAATTTTAGAAATTTTGAAACTTTGAATGTAGAATTGTTAAAAATGACAAACCATGGCCAAAATGACCTCGGAGTTGAGAATCGGACCAGTTTTGACAAAGTTATGGCACATTGAAGTCTGGGAATGATATTTTTTGGGACTTGAGAACTTATTATGTCTTGTTATGATTTTTGGCATGAAAAAATAAATTTTAGAAATTTTGAAACTTTGAATGTAGAATTGTTTAAAATGACAAAACATGACCAAAATGACATCGGAGTTGGGAATCGGACCAGTTTTGCCAAAGTTATGGCACTTTGAAGTCTGGGAATGGTTTTTTTTGGGACTTGAGAACTTATCATGGCTTGTCATGATTTTTGGCATGAAAAAATAAATTTTAGAAATTTTGAAACTTTGAATGTAGAATTGTTAAAAATGACAAACCATGGCCAAAATGACCTCGGAGTTGGTAATCGGGCCAGTTTTGACAAAGTTATGGCACTTTAAAGTCTAAGAATGATATTTTTTGAGACTTGAGAACTTATCATGGCTTGTCATGATTTTTGGCATGAAAAAATAAATTTTAGAAATTTTAAAACTTTGAATGTAGAATTGTTTAAAATGACAAATCATGACCAAAATGACATCGGAGTTGGGAATCGGACCAGTTTTGACAAAGTTATGGCACTTTGAAGTCTGGGAATAATATTTTTTGGGACTTGAGAACTTATCATGCCTTGTCATGATTTTTGGCATGAAAAAATAAATTTTAGAAATTTTGAAACTTTGAATGTAGAATTGTTAAAAATGACAAACCATGGCCAAAATGACCTTGGAGTTGGGAATCAGACCAGTTTTGCCAAAGTTATGGCACTTTGAAGTCTGGGAATGGTATTTTTTGAGACTTGAGAACTTATCATGGCTTGTCATGATTTTTGGCATGAAAAAATAAATTTTAGAAATTTTGAAACTTTGAATGTAGAATTGTTAAAAATGACAAACCATGGCCAAAATGACCTCGGAGTTGGTAATCGGACCAGTTTTGACAAAGTTATGGCACTTTAAAGTCTAAGAATGATATTTTTTGAGACTTGAGAACTTATCATGGCTTGTCATAATTTTTGGCATGAAAAAATAAATTTTAGAAATTTTGAAACTTTGAATGTAGAATTGTTTAAAATGACAAAACATGGCCAAAATGACCTCGGAGTTGAGAATCGGACCAGTTTTGACAAAGTTATGGCACATTGAAGTCTGGGAATGATATTTTTTGGGACTTGAGAACTTATTATGTCTTGTTATGATTTTTGGCATGAAAAAATAAATTTTAGAAATTTTGAAACTTTGAATGTAGAATTGTTTAAAATGACAAAACATGACCAAAATGACATCGGAGTTGGGAATCGGACCAGTTTTGCCAAAGTTATGGCACTTTGAAGTCTGGGAATGGTATTTTTTGGGACTTGAGAACTTATCATGGCTTGTCATGATTTTTGGCATGAAAAAATTAATTTTAGAAATTTTGAAACTTTGAATGTAGAATTGTTAAAAATGACAAACCATGGCCAAAATGACCTCGGAGTTGGTAATCGGACCAGTTTTGACAAAGTTATGGCACTTTGAAGTCTAAGAATGATATTTTTTGAGACTTGAGAACTTATCATGGCTTGTCATGATTTTTAGAAATTTTGAAACTTTGAATGTAGAATTGTTTAAAATGACAAAACATGACCAAAATGACATCGGAGTTGGGAATCGGACCAGTTTTGCCAAAGTTATGGCACTTTGAAGTCTGGGAATGGTATTTTTTGGGACTTGAGAACTTATCATGGCTTGTCATGATTTTTGGCATGAAAAAATTAATTTTAGAAATTTTGAAACTTTGAATGTAGAATTGTTAAAAATGACAAACCATGGCCAAAATGACCTCGGAGTTGGTAATCGGACCAGTTTTGACAAAGTTATGGCACTTTGAAGTCTAAGAATGATATTTTTTGAGACTTGAGAACTTATCATGGCTTGTCATGATTTTTGGCATGAAAAAATAAATTTTAGAAATTTTAAAACTTTGAATGTAGAATTGTTTAAAATGACAAATCATGACCAAAATGACATCGGAGTTGGGAATCGGACCAGTTTTGACAAAGTTATGGCACTTTGAAGTCTGGGAATAATATTTTTTGGGACTTGAGAACTTATCATGCCTTGTCATGATTTTTGGCATGAAAAAATAAATTTTAGAAATTTTGAAACTTTGAATGTAGAATTGTTAAAAATGACAAACCATGGCCAAAATGACCTTGGAGTTGGGAATCAGACCAGTTTTGCCAAAGTTATGGCACTTTGAAGTCTGGGAATGGTATTTTTTGAGACTTGAGAACTTATCATGTATTGCTATGATTTTTGGCATGAAAAAATAAATTTTAGAAATTTTGAAACTTTGAATGTAGAATTGTTAAAAATGACAAATCATGACCAAAATGACATCGGAGTTGGGAATCGGACCAGTTTTGCCAAAGTTATGGCACTTTGAAGTCTGGGAATGGTATTTTTTGGGACTTGAGAACTTATCATGGCTTGTCATGATTTCTGGCATGAAAAAATAAATTTTAGTAATTTTGAAACTTTGAATGTAGAATTGTTTAAAATGACAAAACATGACCAAAATGACATCGGAGTTGGGAATCGGACCAGTTTTCCCAAAGTTCTGGCACTTTGAAGTCTGGGAATGATATTTTTTGAGACTTGAGAACTTATCATGCCTTGTCATGATTTTTGGCATGAAAAAATAAATTTTAGAAATTTTAAAACTTTGAATGTAGAATTGTTTAAAATGACAAATTATGACCAAAATGACATCGGAGTTGGGAATCGGACCAGTTTTGACAAAGTTATGGCACTTTGAAGTCTGGGAATGATATTTTTTGGGACTTGAGAACTTATCATGGCTTGTCATGATTTTTGGCATGAAAAAATAAATTTTAGAAATTTTGAAACTTTGAATGTAGAATTGTTAAAAATGACAAATCATGACCAAAATGACATCGGAGTTGGGAATCGGACCAGTTTTGCCAAAGTTATGGCACTTTGAAGTCTGGGAATGGTATTTTTTGGGACTTGAGAACTTATCATGGCTTGTCATGATTTTTGGCATGAAAAAATAAATTTTAGAAATTTTAAAACTTTGAATGTGGAATTGTTTAAAATGACAAATCATGCCCAAAATGACATCGGAGTTGGGAATCGGACCAGTTTTGACAAAGTTATGGCACTTTGAAGTCTAAGAATGATATTTTTTGAGACTTGAGAACTTATCATGGCTTGTCATGATTTTTGGCATGAAAAAATAAATTTTAGAAATTTTGAAACTTTGAATGTAGAATTGTTAAAAATGACAAAACATGACCAAAATCACATCGGAGTTGGGAATCGGACCAGTTTTGCCAAAGTTATGGCACTTTGAAGTCTGGGAATGATATTTTTTGAGACTTGAGAACTTATCATGCCTTGTCATGATTTTTGGCATGAAAAAATAAATTTTAGAAATTTTAAAACTTTGAATGTAGAATTGTTAAAAATGACAAATCATGACCAAAATGACATCGGAGTTGGGAATCAGACCAGTTTTGACAAAGTTATGGCACTTTGAAGTCTTGGAATGGTATTTTTTGGGACTTGAGAACTTATCATGTCTTGTTATGATTTTTGGCATGAAAAAATAAATTTTAGAAATTCTGAAACTTTGAATGTAGAATTGTTTAAAATGACAAAACATGACCAAAATGACTTCGGAGTTGGGAATCGGACCAGTTTTGACAAAGTTATGGCACTTTGAAGTCTAAGAATGATATTTTTTGATACTTGAGAACTTATCATGCCTTGTCATGATTTTTGGCATGAAAAAATAAATTTTAGAAATTTTAAAACTTTGAATGTAGAATTGTTTAAAATGACAAATCATGACCAAAATGACATCGGAGTTGGGAATCGGACCAGTTTTGACAAAGTTATGGCACTTTGAAGTCTAAGAATGATATTTTTTGAGACTTGAGAACTTATCATGCCTTGTCATGATTTTTGGCATGAAAAAATAAATATTAGAAATTTTAAAACTTTGAATGTAGAATTGTTTAAAATGACAAATCATGACCAAAATGACTTCGGAGTTGGGAATCGAACCAGTTTTGACAAAGTTATGGCACTTTGAAGTCTGTGAATGATATTTTTTGAGACTTGAGAACTTATCATGGCTTGTCATGATTTTTGGCATGAAAAATAAATTTTAGAAATTTTGAAACTTTGAATGTAGAATTGTTAAAAATGACAAACCATGGCCAAAATGACCTCGGAGTTGAGAATCGGACCAGTTTTGACAAAGTTATGGCACATTGAAGTCTGGGAATGATATTTTTTGGGACTTGAGAACTTATTATGTCTTGTTATGATTTTTGGCATGAAAAAATAAATTTTAGAAATTTTGAAACTTTGAATGTAGAATTGTTTAAAATGACAAAACATGACCAAAATGACATCGGAGTTGGGAATCGGACCAGTTTTGCCAAAGTTATGGCACTTTGAAGTCTGGGAATGGTATTTTTTGGGACTTGAGAACTTATCATGGCTTGTCATGATTTTTGGCATGAAAAAATAAATTTTAGAAATTTTGAAACTTTGAATGTAGAATTGTTAAAAATGACAAACCATGGCCAAAATGACCTCGGAGTTGGTAATCGGGCCAGTTTTGACAAAGTTATGGCACTTTAAAGTCTAAGAATGATATTTTTTGAGACTTGAGAACTTATCATGGCTTGTCATGATTTTTGGCATGAAAAAATAAATTTTAGAAATTTTAAAACTTTGAATGTAGAATTGTTTAAAATGACAAATCATGACCAAAATGACATCGGAGTTGGGAATCGGACCAGTTTTGACAAAGTTATGGCACTTTGAAGTCTGGGAATAATATTTTTTGGGACTTGAGAACTTATCATGCCTTGTCATGATTTTTGGCATGAAAAAATAAATTTTAGAAATTTTGAAACTTTGAATGTAGAATTGTTAAAAATGACAAACCATGGCCAAAATGACCTTGGAGTTGGGAATCAGACCAGTTTTGCCAAAGTTATGGCACTTTGAAGTCTGGGAATGGTATTTTTTGGGACTTGAGAACTTATCATGTATTGCTATGATTTTTGGCATGAAAAAATAAATTTTAGAAATTTTGAAACTTTGAATGTAGAATTGTTAAAAATGACAAATCATGACCAAAATGACATCGGAGTTGGGAATCAGACCAGTTTTGACAAAGTTATGGCACTTTGAAGTCTTGGAATGGTATTTTTTGGAACTTGAGAACTTATCATGTCTTGTTATGATTTTTGGCATGAAAAAATAAATTTTAGAAATTTTGAAACTTTGAATGTAGAATTGTTTAAAATGACAAAACATGACCAAAATGACTTCGGAGTTGGGAATCGGACCAGTTTTGACAAAGTTATGGCACTTTGAAGTCTAAGAATGATATATTTTGAGACTTGAGAACTTATCATGTCTTGTTATGATTTTTGGCATGAAAAAATAAATTTTAGAAATTTTGAAACTTTGAATGTAGAATCGTTAAAAATGACAAACCATGGCCACAATGACCTCGGAGTTGAGAATCGGACCAGTTTTGACAAAGTTATGGCACATTGAAGTCTGGGAATGATATTTTTTGGGACTTGAGAACTTATCATGGCTTGTCATGATTTTTGGCATGAAAAAATAAATTTTAGAAATTTTGAAACTTTGAATGTAGAATTGTTAAAAATGACAAACCATGGCCAAAATGACCTCGGAGTTGGTAATCGGACCAGTTTTGACAAAGTTATGGCACTTTAAAGTCTAAGAATGATATTTTTTGAGACTTGAGAACTTATCATGGCTTGTCATAATTTTTGGCATGAAAAAATAAATTTTAGAAATTTTGAAACTTTGAATGTAGAATTGTTTAAAATGACAAAACATGGCCAAAATGACCTCGGAGTTGGGAATCGGACCAGTTTTGACAAAGTTATGGCACATTGAAGTCTGGGAATGATATTTTTTGGGACTTGAGAACTTATTATGTCTTGTTATGATTTTTGGCATGAAAAAATAAATTTTAGAAATTTTGAAACTTTGAATGTAGAATTGTTTAAAATGACAAAACATGACCAAAATGACATCGGAGTTGGGAATCGGACCAGTTTTGCCAAAGTTATGGCACTTTGAAGTCTGGGAATGGTATTTTTTGGGACTTGAGAACTTATCATGGCTTGTCATGATTTTTGGCATGAAAAAATTAATTTTAGAAATTTTGAAACTTTGAATGTAGAATTGTTAAAAATGACAAACCATGGCCAAAATGACCTCGGAGTTGGTAATCGGACCAGTTTTGACAAAGTTATGGCACTTTGAAGTCTAAGAATGATATTTTTTGAGACTTGAGAACTTATCATGGCTTGTCATGATTTTTGGCATGAAAAAATAAATTTTAGAAATTTTAAAACTTTGAATGTAGAATTGTTAAAAATGACAAATCATGACCAAAATGACATCGGAGTTGGGAATCGGACCAGTTTTGACAAAGTTATGGCACTTTGAAGTCTGGGAATAATATTTTTTGGGACTTGAGAACTTATCATGCCTTGTCATGATTTTTGGCATGAAAAATAAATTTTAGAAATTTTGAAACTTTGAATGTAGAATTGTTAAAAATGACAAACCATGGCCAAAATGACCTTGGAGTTGGGAATCAGACCAGTTTTGCCAAAGTTATGGCACTTTGAAGTCTGGGAATGGTATTTTTTGAGACTTGAGAACTTATCATGTATTGCTATGATTTTTGGCATGAAAAAATAAATTTTAGAAATTTTGAAACTTTGAATGTAGAATTGTTAAAAATGACAAATCATGACCAAAATGACATCGGAGTTGGGAATCGGACCAGTTTTGACAAAGTTATGGCACTTTGAAGTCTAAGAATGATATTTTTTGGGACTTGAGAACTTATCATGTCTTGTTATGATTTTTGGCATGATAAAATAAATTTTAGAAATTTTAAAACTTTGAATGTAGAATTGTTTAAAATGACAAACCATGGCCAAAATGACCTCGGAGTTGAGAATCGGACCAGTTTTGACAAAGTTATGGCACATTGAAGTCTGGGAATGATATTTTTTGGGACTTGAACTTATTATGTCTTGTTATGATTTTTGGCATGAAAAAATAAATTTTAGAAATTTTGAAACTTTGAATGTAGAATTGTTTAAAATGACAAAACATGACCAAAATGACATCGGAGTTGGGAATCGGACCAGTTTTGCCAAAGTTATGACACTTTGAAGTCTGGGAATGGTATTTTTTGGGACTTGAGAACTTATCATGGCTTGTCATGATTTTTGGCATGAAAAAATAAATTTTAGAAATTTTGAAACTTTGAATGTAGAATTGTTTAAAATGACAAAACATGACCAAAATGACATCGGACTTGGGAATCGGACCAGTTTTGACAAAGTTATGGCACTTTGAAGTCTGGGAATAATATTTTTTGGGACTTGAGAACTTATCATGCCTTGTCATGATTTTTGGCATGAAAAAATAAATTTTAGAAATTTTAAAACTTTGAATGTAGAATTGTTTAAAATGACAAATCATGACCAAAATGACATCGGAGTTGGGAATCGGACCAGTTTTGACAAAGTTATGGCACTTTGAAGTCTGGGAATGATATTTTTTGGGACTTGAGAACTTATCATGGCTTGTCATGATTTTTGGCATGAAAAAAAAAATTTTAGTAATTTTGAAACTTTGAATGTAGAATTGTTAAAAATGACAAAACATGACCAAAATGACATCGGAGTTGGGAATCGGACCAGTTTTCCCAAAGTTCTGGCACTTTGAAGTCTGGGAATGATATTTTTTGAGACTTGAGAGCTTATCATGCCTTGTCATGATTTTTGGCATGAAAAAATAAATTTTAGAAATTTTAAAACTTTGAATGTAGAATTGTTTAAAATGACAAATCATGACCAAAATGACATCGGAGTTGGGAATCGGACCAGTTTTGACAAAGTTATGGCACTTTGAAGTCTGGGAATGATATTTTTTGGGACTTGAGAACTTATCATGGCTTGTCATGATTTTTGGCATGAAAAAATAAATTTTAGAAATTTTGAAACTTTGAATGTAGAATTGTTAAAAATTACAAATCATGACCAAAATGACATCGGAGTTGGGAATCGGACCAGTTTTGCCAAAGTTATGGCACTTTGAAGTCTGGGAATGGTATTTTTTGGGACTTGAGAACTTATCATGGCTTGTCATGATTTTTGGCATGAAAAAATAAATTTTAGAAATTTTAAAACTTTGAATGTGGAATTGTTTAAAATGACAAATCATGCCCAAAATGACATCGGAGTTGGGAATCGGACCAGTTTTGACAAAGTTATGGCACTTTGAAGTCTAAGAATGATATTTTTTGAGACTTGAGAACTTATCATGGCTTGTCATGATTTTTGGCATGAAAAAATAAATTTTAGAAATTTTGAAACTTTGAATGTAGAATTGTTAAAAATGACAAAACATGACCAAAATCACATCGGAGTTGGGAATCGGACCAGTTTTGACAAAGTTATGGCACTTTGAAGTCTAAGAATGATATTTTTTGAGACTTGAGAACTTATCATGGCTTGTCATGATTTTTGGCATGAAAAAATAAATTTTAGAAATTTTAAAACTTTGAATGTAGAATTGTTTAAAATGACAAATCATGACCAAAATGACATCGGAGTTGGGAATCGGACCAGTTTTGACAAAGTTATGGCACTTTGAAGTCTGGGAATAATATTTTTTGGGACTTGAGAACTTATCATGCCTTGTCATGATTTTTGGCATGAAAAAATAAATTTTAGAAATTTTAAAACTTTGAATGTAGAATTGTTAAAAATGACAAATCATGAGCAAAATGACATCGGAGTTGGGAATCAGACCAGTTTTGACAAAGTTATGGCACTTTGAAGTCTTGGAATGGTATTTTTTGGGACTTGAGAACTTATCATGGCTTGTCATGATTTCTGGCATGAAAAAATAAATTTTAGTAATTTTGAAACTTTGAATGTAGAATTGTTTAAAATGACAAAACATGACCAAAATGACATCGGAGTTGGGAATCGGACCAGTTTTCCCAAAGTTCTGGCACTTTGAAGTCTGGGAATGATATTTTTTGAGACTTGAGAACTTATCATGCCTTGTCATGATTTTTGGCATGAAAAAATAAATTTTAGAAATTTTAAAACTTTGAATGTAGAATTGTTTAAAATGACAAATCATGACCAAAATGACATCGGAGTTGGGAATCGGACCAGTTTTGACAAAGTTATGGCACTTTGAAGTCTGGGAATGATATTTTTTGGGACTTGAGAACTTATCATGGCTTGTCATGATTTTTGGCATGAAAAAATAAATTTTAGAAATTTTGAAACTTTGAATGTAGAATTGTTAAAAATGACAAATCATGACCAAAATGACATCGGAGTTGGGAATCGGACCAGTTTTGCCAAAGTTATGGCACTTTGAAGTCTGGGAATGGTATTTTTTGGGACTTGAGAACTTATCATGGCTTGTCATGATTTTTGGCATGAAAAAATAAATTTTAGAAATTTTAAAACTTTGAATGTGGAATTGTTTAAAATGACAAATCATGCCCAAAATGACATCGGAGTTGGGAATCGGACCAGTTTTGACAAAGTTATGGCACTTTGAAGTCTAAGAATGATATTTTTTGAGACTTGAGAACTTATCATGGCTTGTCATGATTTTTGGCATGAAAAAATAAATTTTAGAAATTTTGAAACTTTGAATGTAGAATTGTTAAAAATGACAAAACATGACCAAAATCACATCGGAGTTGGGAATCGGACCAGTTTTGCCAAAGTTATGGCACTTTGAAGTCTGGGAATGATATTTTTTGAGACTTGAGAACTTATCATGCCTTGTCATGATTTTTGGCATGAAAAAATAAATTTTAGAAATTTTAAAACTTTGAATGTAGAATTGTTAAAAATGACAAATCATGACCAAAATGACATCGGAGTTGGGAATCAGACCAGTTTTGACAAAGTTATGGCACTTTGAAGTCTTGGAATGGTATTTTTTGGGACTTGAGAACTTATCATGGCTTGTCATGATTTCTGGCATGAAAAAATAAATTTTAGTAATTTTGAAACTTTGAATGTAGAATTGTTTAAAATGACAAAACATGACCAAAATGACATCGGAGTTGGGAATCGGACCAGTTTTCCCAAAGTTCTGGCACTTTGAAGTCTGGGAATGATATTTTTTGAGACTTGAGAACTTATCATGCCTTGTCATGATTTTTGGCATGAAAAAATAAATTTTAGAAATTTTAAAACTTTGAATGTAGAATTGTTTAAAATGACAAATCATGACCAAAATGACATCGGAGTTGGGAATCGGACCAGTTTTGACAAAGTTATGGCACTTTGAAGTCTGGGAATGATATTTTTTGGGACTTGAGAACTTATCATGGCTTGTCATGATTTTTGGCATGAAAAAATAAATTTTAGAAATTTTGAAACTTTGAATGTAGAATTGTTAAAAATGACAAATCATGACCAAAATGACATCGGAGTTGGGAATCGGACCAGTTTTGCCAAAGTTATGGCACTTTGAAGTCTGGGAATGGTATTTTTTGGGACTTGAGAACTTATCATGGCTTGTCATGATTTTTGGCATGAAAAAATAAATTTTAGAAATTTTGAAACTTTGAATGTAGAATTGTTAAAAATGACAAAACATGACCAAAATCACATCGGAGTTGGGAATCGGACCAGTTTTGCCAAAGTTATGGCACTTTGAAGTCTGGGAATGATATTTTTTGGGACTTGAGAACTTATCATGTCTTGTTATGATTTTTGGCATGAAAAAAAAATTTTAGAAATTTTGAAACTTTGAATGTAGAATTGTTTAAACAGACAAAACATGACCAAAATGACATCGGAGTTGGGAATCGGACCAGTTTTGCCAAAGTTATGGCACTTTGAAGTCTGGGAATGGTATTTTTTGGGACTTGAGAACTTATCATGGCTTGTCATGATTTTTGGCATGAAAAAATAAATTTTAGAAATTTTGAAACTTTGAATGTAGAATTGTTAAAAATGACAAATCATGACCAAAATGACATCGGAGTTGGGAATCGGACCAGTTTTGCCAAAGTTATGGCACTTTGAAGTCTGGGAATGGTATTTTTTGGGATTTGAGAACTTATCATGGCTTGTCATGATTTTTTGGATGAAAAAATATATTTTAGAAATTTTGAAACTTTGAATGTAGAATTGTTAAAAATGACAAACCATGGCCAAAATGACCTCGGAGTTGGTAATCGGACCAGTTTTGACAAAGTTATGGCACTTTGAAGTCTGGGAATGATATTTTTTGGGACTTGAAACCTTATCATGCCTTGTCATGATTTTTAGCATGAAAAAATAAATTTTGGAAATTTTGAAACTTTGAATGTAGAATTGTTAAAAATGACAAATCATGACCAAAATGACATCGGAGTTGGGAATCGGACCAGTTTTGACAAAGTTATGGCACATTGAAGTCTGGGAATGATATTTTTTGGGACTTGAGAACTTATTATGTCTTGTTATGATTTTTGGCATGAAAAAATAAATTTTAGAAATTTTGAAACTTTGAATGTAGAATTGTTTAAAATGACAAAACATGACCAAAATGACATCGGAATTGGGAATCGGACCAGTTTTGACAAAGTTATGGCACTTTGAAGTCTGGGAATGGTATTTTTTGGGACTTGAGAACTTATCATGTATTGTTATGATTTTTGGCATGAAAAAATAAATTTTAGAAATTTTGAAACTTTGAATGTAGAATTGTTTAAAATGACAAATCATGACCAAAATGACATCGGAGTTGGGAATCGGACCAGTTTTGCCAAAGTTATGGCACTTTGAAGTCTGGGAATGATATTTTTTGGGACTTGAGAACTTATCATGTCTTGTTATGATTTTTGGCATGAAAAAATAAATTTTAGAAATTTTGAAACTTTGAATGTAGAATTGTTAAAAATGACAAATCATGACCAAAATGACATCGGAGTTGGGACATCGGACCAGTTTTGACAAAGTTATGGCACATTGAAGTCTGGGAATGATTTTTTTTGGGACTTGAGAACTTATCATGTCTTGTTATGATTTTTGGCATGAAAAAATAAATTTTAGAAATTTTGAAACTTTGAATGTAGAATTGTTAAAAATGACAAATCATGACCAAAATGACATCGGAGTTGGGACATCGGACCAGTTTTGACAAAGTTATGGCACATTGAAGTCTGGGAATGATTTTTTTTGGGACTTGAGAACTTATCATGTCTTGTTATGATTTTTGGCATGAAAAAATAAATTTTAGAAATTTTGAAACTTTGAATGTAGAATTGTTAAAAATGACAAAACATGACCAAAATTACCTCGGAATGGAAGATCGGATTAGTTTAGCCAAAGTTATGGCACATTGAAGTCTGGGAATGATATTTTTGGGGACTTGAGAACTTATCATGTCTTGTTATGATTTTTGGCATGAAAAAATAAATTTTAGAAATTTTGAAACTTTGAATGTAGAATTGTTTAAAATGACAAATCATGACCAAAATGACATCGGAGTTGGGAATCGGACCAGTTTTGCCAAAGTTATGGCACTTTGAAGTCTGGGAATGATATTTTTTGGGACTTGAGAACTTATCATGTCTTGTTATGATTTTTGGCATGAAAAAATAAATTTTAGAAATTTTGAAACTTTGAATGTAGAATTGTTAAAAATGACAAATCATGACCAAAATGACATCGGAGTTGGGACATCGGACCAGTTTTGACAAAGTTATGGCACATTGAAGTCTGGGAATGATTTTTTTTGGGACTTGAGAACTTATCATGTCTTGTTATGATTTTTGGCATGAAAAAATAAATTTTAGAAATTTTGAAACTTTGAATGTAGAATTGTTAAAAATGACAAATCATGACCAAAATGACATCGGAGTTGGGAATCGGACCAGTTTTGCCAAAGTTATGGCACTTTGAAGTCTGGGAATGATATTTTTTGGGACTTGAGAACTTATCATGTCTTGTCATGATTTTTGGCATGAAAAAATAAATTTTAGAAATTTTGAAACTTTGAATGTAGAATTGTTAAAAATGACAAATCATGACCAAAATGACATCGGAGTTGGGAATCGGACCAGTTTTGACAAAGTTATGGCACATTGAAGTCTGGGAATGATATTTTTTGGGACTTGAGAACTTATTATGTCTTGTTATGATTTTTGGCATGAAAAAATAAATTTTAGAAATTTTGAAACTTTGAATGTAGAATTGTTTAAAATGACAAAACATGACCAAAATGACATCGGAATTGGGAATCGGACCAGTTTTGACAAAGTTATGGCACTTTGAAGTCTGGGAATGGTATTTTTTGGGACTTGAGAACTTATCATGCCTTGTCATGATTTTTTGGATGAAAAAATAAATTTTAGAAATTTTGAAACTTTGAATGTAGAATTGTTAAAAATGACAAAACATGAACAAAAAGACATCGGAATTGACAATCGGATCAGTTTTGCCAAAGTTATGGCAGTTTGAAGTCTGGGAAGGTCATTTATAAGGCACTTTACAGTGCATGGGAACTTTACAATAAATTTTTTTTTAAATTTTTGTCGTGATTTTTGCCATTAAAATGAACCACCTAAGAATTACTTTTCCCATAGTGTTTAAAGAGCACATAAAAATGAGTAAGCACAAAAGATTTTTGTATGTGTGGTAAGTATGCACTTTTTAAAGTTGATTTTATTACCTATTTAGAAACTTACGCAGTTTGTTTTTATATAGTAAAGTAAGTGTATATATAGATATATCAATTAGAACTACTTATAGTTTAAACATTGGCTCTGTTCATGGTTGCACGATCACATTACAAACGATATGATAATTATAAAGCGCTAAAATTGAGCAAATTACGCGAAGCACTTGACTTTACACCTAAATCGAAACGATGTACATATTTTGAAGGGGGAGAATGCGAGCAAACAATTTACATTTAACAAAGCTGCCCAATTGGCTAGTTATAATAATTAATAATATTAATAAGTATGTAATAATATAACGAGTATCTTGAGTACGATTAAACCATTTCTTATGCAAGACATAGGAAATGTTCGCGACTTAACACAAGAAATCGATACACAAATTACACAAATCACACAAATTACAGATATTACAAGAATTACATGGGGTAAATATCGCTATACAATGCTGATTTGCTGATTAAAGCTAATTAATAGACACACACAATGAATTGTTGTCAATTGTCATGTTTGAACTGCTTTTCCTCTCTCTCTCTCTCTCTCTCTCGCTCTCTCTCTCTCTCTCTCTGCGAGTAACTACTTAGTACTCCAAGGCTAATTTGGAGGTTGTCGATGATTCTGCTGCTTGGAATGGCCGGGATCTGATTTGTTCTCGCGCACCATCAACAGCAGCTGGAGCATCATAAGTGCCTCCACCTTGTCCAGCGGATCCATAAAGCCGCGCTGCAGCCACTTGGGTATGGTGGTGCGTGCGTGACTGAAGCCTAGCTTGTTGAGTATATAATCAACGCCATAGGGCTCAATGGATTTGCCAGCCCAGGACAGCAGACGCACCGTCGGCTCCAGATGCCATGTCTGGCAGTCAAAGTGTCGCCAATCGCGCACAAACGATTCAATATCAAAGCTAGGCAGCTGTGCATTCGCATCTCCGCCGGCCTTGGCCTGTGCGCCGGCATCTTTGGCATCGCCCGCTGCAGCGCTTGTTGTCGTTGACTGTGTTGTTGCCGCCGCCGTTGTTGCTGTTGTCGTCGTTGTTGTTGTCACAGTGTTCGACGTCGTTGTCGTAGCATTTGTAGTGTTTGCCATGTTCGTAGTGTTTGCCAGATTCGTATTGCTGCCCTGCAGCGGCTCCAGGCTGCTCTTGCTGCCGCTCAGCTGCTGGCCCTGCTGGACAGTCAAATTCGAATTGGACCCACTCTTCTTCTCCTTGAGTATCTCATCCGTCAAGTAGGGCTTCAGGTTCGTTTTTTGCGACAGATTTGGAGAGGCTGCACGCGCCGACTGTGCCCCTATCTGTAAAATGAAAGCGCATGAATACAGCCTAAATTCCGCTCTAATGATTGATGATTGATGATTGATAAATACGCACCACTTTCTCCTTTTCGGTGACATAGGAAGTAATCAGATCGTGCAGAAAGAAGAACGCATCCGCATCGACGGTAACAAATATGTGATCATCGAAATCCGTCATGAAGCTGCACAGGACTTCAGGTTTCGTTTCTAAAAGCCAAACAGGAATTATTTAGTATTCTTCAGTTTGGATCAGTTTTAAGATTTGTGTTACCCGTTGGTTCTGGCGTCGTTGGTCCCTGTTTGTGCTCGGTCTTGAAGTGCAGCTGTAGGCTGGGCAGCGCAAAGATGACCTCACGATTGTGATTGTGCTCCTGCGATTTGGCGGCACTGCTGCTGCCGGAGGCACGTGTTCGTTCTATCGAATTGGAGGCAATCTCACGCTCGCACTCCATAATGGGAAAGCGATCCACAGCTGCGAAAGTTGGTTAGATAAATGAAATAATTATAGTTGATAGTAGACTCACCATCGATCTCGCTGTTGGCGAACGCATAGTGGAACCACTCGTTCAGGGTCTTGAACTGTGGTGGGAAGATGATGTTGCGAGTGATGCGACTGACGATGGCCATGGAGTGATTCTGCTGCTGCTGCCCCTCTGTGGTCTGGCCCAGACTGGAGGTCAGCGTCTGTGTGACGAGCACCTCGCTGGTGTCCTCCAGTTGACGTGCCTCGGTAACAAAGTTAATCGACGGCGACTTGAGGCTGAACAGCGCCCAAGCCTTGGACTTGAAATTGATGCCGTGGAAGCAGGCAAGTGAAATGTTCTGGCCACGCAGCTCCACGGTGCCACCAAGAACATTGCCATGTCGCGGCAGGCGCGTCACCAGCGACGGCACCACCAGGCCAATTGCCTGCTCCAGCGGCTTTTGCCAGTGGCGATGATGACGAGCATCCGTGTTGTCCACGCCACAAAAGTTGGGAGCAGAGCCGGCGCCGGCAGCAGCTGCAGGTGGCAGTTCACCATTGGGCTTCTTCTTGTGCTGCTGGCGACGCTTGATGCTGGCCGAGCGATCCTGCAGGCGGGGCTCGAGGTTAGAGAAGACGCGCTTTGAGGACTTGAATTGCTGTGTGAAGAACTCCTCCAGTTTGAAGTACATCTTCATCAGATCCGCCGTCGTCGACTTGGATATCATGATCTGCAGCTGATCCCAGCTGAGATCGCCGTGTATAAAGATCAGAGCACGCGGCTGATCCTTGCCACAGGCAGCCGCCTGTGTGGCCGTACGCCACTCATCCTTCATGGCCGCCGCAAACGTGCTGATGCGCGTCATCAGCACCGAGGTGCCCATGTAGTCCAGGCGCAGCTCCAGCGCCATAAAGCTCAGTCCGAGCGTGTGATACGGCTCCATGCCAGACTCCTCCTTGATGTGGAAGCGCTTGTTAATTTTGTTTACCTCAAAGCTGCCACCCACAATGCCACCCTTGGCATCCAGCGCCGAGCCGCCCAAATAGATGCCGGCATACATATTCTTGTAGCCCGTGCTGCCTATGGACAGGCGCCCATCCGAGCGGAAGTCCTTGGTCAGCCAGACCACATTGCCGCACACATTGCCAATGTTCATCTGAACGTTTAGTTTGGTGAAGTTGACAGCAAAGATAACCAGCGTTTCCCACGCGGTTATCTGATTCTTCTCTGATGGCGGAGTGCCCGAGGATTCAGCGCTGGAGGATTTACCCAATGATTTCAGCTTGCGCACAGCGCCAAAGTGACCCAGTTGTTGTTGAGATTGCTGCTGTGGTTGCTGTTGCGGCTGCTGCTGCTGACCCTCAAAGTCCAGACGCAGCTTATCCTTGGAGCGACCCTCGCTGGGAGTGGGCGTGGCCGGTGCACAGCCCGTAGGCGTTTCAGCGCCCGCTTGCGCCTGCTGTTGCTGCTGCTGGTGAACACTCAGATCGCCCAGGAAGAGACGCCGCACAATGCGTCGACGGTACCAGGCCTTGGGAAAGGCCAATATCTCGGTGAGGCGTCGCATATCGTACTTGAAACTGGCGCTGCCAATGTCCACAATTGTGGAGAAGCGTATCACAGCCCTGGACTGATCCAGAGCACGCTTCGAGCTGGGCAGCGGTTCGATGTACACCTTGCGGCAGCGTGTGATGTGAAATTTGACAAACTCCACATTGACGCTGAGCGAATCCTTGCGCTCGGTGTCGCTCAGCGGCGAGAACTGTGTCTCCTTGGACGTCTTCTTGCCGCCATACGGATGGAAGATGTACACATTGAAGTCAGCCAGGCAGCCGGTAACACTCAGTCCACCAGTCGGCAGCTGCTGATCCGCATGCGTCTGAGACGAATGGGATTGGGGCGGCTGTTGCTGCTGCTGCTGCTGCTCCTCATCGCCGTTGCTGCGCTTGGAGCTAAAGACTATGTCCAAGCTGGGCAGCTGGAGCATGCACTCCACCCGCGACACTGGCAGGCAGCTAAATCTGAATGTGGACGGCTGCATGTGGAAGTAAACGATGACATCGACGGGGAACGAGGCGTAGGTCGCATAATTGGCTGGCAAGATGTCCAGATTAACGGCAGCTGTGTGCGAGGGCGTGACAGGCACACTGTTCGCCTGCTGTCTAGTGGGTATGGGTTCCAGTGTTTGCTCGAGGAACTCCAGAATGTGCGGCGAGATGATTGTCTCCTCGGGTATGCTCTGCAGCGTCATCCAGGCACTCAGCGTGGCACGCTTGTTGCCCAAGCGACGTCCATGCGCGGTGGCGGTAGAAGCGGCTGCTGCTGCTGCTGGCGTCGATGGCAGCTCTGCGGGATCGGGCAGCGTGCGCGACTGATAGTGCAGCTTGACATCCAAGCCGGGTATGTGGAAGATGGTCAGATCCGCCAGCAAAGCATTGTTATGGGCACCAGCATTAAACCGCATCTTGCTCTTGTCCCGCTGACGACGCGAGGGTGTTGGACTGCCCCAATCATTGCCTATGCTGCGCTCGCGCTTGTGCGTCTTCACGCTGGCGGCGGCGGCGGCAGCAGCACCCGTTGCGATTTCCTCGCCGCTGTGGTTGTCCTTGGTGTGTAGAACGCACTTGCCGGAGTTGACCAGCACCTTGACATCGAGTTCAAAGTCGATATTTGGCTCCGGTTGCTGTTTCTGGGCGTGCGCATAGGCGTGCTTGCGTCGCATCTCCACGGAGATGCCATCCACATCCATTTCGCTGGGCGTGCAGTCCTGTCGCCAGTCCAGCTCATTGTCCGCCGTCTCCGTGTCCGTATCCGCATTGGGCAGCGATGTCTGGCGCATGGCATCCGTGAAGGTAACCCGACCGACGCCCGTCTTCAGCGAGGCGCTGCGCGAGTGACAGGAGGCGGGCGTGCTCTGCAGGCTGGAGATCTCATCGTTGGAGGCAATCGTGTCTAGGCGACGGCCCGCATAGCTGTGACAGCCATTGTCCAGCGGCAGCTCCCGGGCAGCCATGTTGACGCCGGCAACACCGGGAACGCCGACGACGCCGCTGCCTATATACGAATGCGAGCGACTGTAGTTCTTGAGGGATCGGCGCAGCGAGGGTCGCTTCCACTTTTGTATCATGTCGCGGCGGAAGTATTTATAGCATATAGCTTGCAGCTCCTGGAGGCGACGCTCCTCGTGTGCCACCGTATTGTGGGAGGCGCCCAGCGTGCGCAGATCGTTGATGATCTTCAGCTGCTCGGCCATCTCCTTCTCCATCATGAAGGAGCGCTTCTTCGAGTCGATAGTGGGATCGAATACAAAAGCGGGCAGATTGTCGAATTCGCCACGACGTCGCACATACGTATCCCGGCTACTCTGGTCGCCCTCATCGCTGTCGGGCGATTCTATTTGGGTTTCATCCTCCTCGAATCCGGTGAGCATGGTCAGTGTGTGGCCCAGCGAGGACAGCTGCTTGCCAATGTTCACATCCAGGTGTATGTCCACGCCCTCCATTTGCCATTTCACATTCAGCAGCCACTTGGCATTCTCACCCTTCTTGGCCGCCGTGGTGCGGGAGCACACCTCGAAGGTGCCCTCGGAGACGACGCACACGTTCATGATGGGCTCCACGCAGCTCGGCTTCCAGTCATCCAGATTCGTCTCGAAGTCATCGGCAAACCTCAAGCACAAGCCCTGAAACTTGCCCTTGGACACCAACGAACCCGAATTGCAGGCCGAGATTATGGTATTCTCCAGCGTAATGACTACAGCTCCCTTGGCATCAAAGTCCTGATACGCGCGGGGGCCATAGGACTGTAAGAGAGAGTAATAGAAGATTCGATCATTTATTTTATGACGATTAAAGACGCTTTCACTTACCACCGTATTGACCTGCTTCAGGGGCAAACAGATGCCCATATCCTCGACGGTTAGTTGCAGGAACAATGTGGATAGATTGGAGCTGGCTATTTGGCCAAAAGCGACGCGATCGAAGACCTGTTGGGTGGTGTGGGGCGTGTGATCGTAGCAGAGATTGGCCCGCTTCTCGGCCCAGTACTCGTAGGCATTCTTGTAGTTCAGCCAGACCAATATGGCCTTGTCCACGGCTATCGGCTGTACGTAGACCAGGGGACGCTTGAGCGTCAGCAATATGAGCTCCTTGTCTTCGTTGAGCAGCTCATCCTGGAAGGCGTTACGCAGAGCGATGGTCGTATGGAAAAAGGCATATTGCTGGAACTCCGGCTCCGCCTCGTCAAAGATCACATTGCGTATGATCTGGCCAAGCGACAGATTGAAATCGATGTGCGCCTTGAAGAACAACTTGCGGTTGCTCAAGTCACCCAAATTCTTGACACGATTCGACAGCTGCAGCTCCAGGGTGCCAGTCTCGAAGCGCACCGCCGAGGAGCAGGGCGTGGTGGCCGTTAGCTGGATCCGCTTCATTGATATGTTGATGGAGAAGAGTATGCGCTTCAGTGTGGACTCCTGCACGCTGGCATTATCGCCACTATCCTCCGTCCAGAGCGGCACAGGCTTCTCTCCGCCATAAACCTTCTGCAGCACCTCGTTGATCTCGCGCATAAACACCTTCTGCACAAAGACCAAGTGATTCAGCAGATCGGTGGTCAGACATCGCTCGAATTCGCCAATCTCCGCGCTGGCATTCACATAGCCACCCTGTCGCAGCACAATGCCCTCAATGCTCTCCGTGTGCTCTTGCCGATTGTCCGGTATATATTCCGCCAGCACATGCACAGGAGGCAGTCCAATGCACGCCTCCGATGGCAAATTCATTTCGTTCTGCAAAGAGGCAATGGGATTGGTAATGATTCTGTAAGCACTAGAAAATATTGCCTTACTTGTATCTTGGTATTGAAGCTGAGCGTATGCGTGGGCAGATCTATGACAAACTTGGCGCGCGCTCCAGTGACGCCCATGGAGCTGACATGGTTCATGCGGTACTGCGCTTGCAGAGACGGCAGCAGAGCCGCATTGATGGACAGACTCTGCAACAGCACGTTGAACTGCATCACCAGCGGCTGCAGCAAGCCATTCTGATGGGCCGCCGCCGGCTTGGCCTGGGCGAGGCGAGCTGCACGCCGTGCGGCCAGCTGTGGCTGTGGCTGTGCTCCGCCGGAGACGGTACGCTCACGCATCTCGCTTGCAGTGCCCACGCCGCTGCCGGCGCCGCCAGAGTTGCGCGCATGGAAGGGAGACTCTGGCTCCTCGGCAGTATGCGAACGGAGCGTGGAACGACCCGAGTTGCGTTTAACGCGCAGCTCCTGCAACGTGGAAGACAACTGCTTCGAGCTACGCGTCATCATGCCGTGCAAGGCCACCGGATGCTGAGGGATGTCAATATTAACGGGCCCAATGGACAGCAGTCCACTGTTCTTGTCCTTGCCACGCTTCGAGAGGCTCGAGTAGAGCGTCTGGCTCTTGCCCACGG